>HG992034.1:10454642-11685000 GCA_905220475.3 Ennomos fuscantarius | reverse complement strand
ACGAATATTTAGTTATTAACTTGTGAAATTTGTGATTTCTTGCGGATAAAACGGGTGATTGTGCGTTCGTCGTAGGAGTAGATCGGATCGGAGCATATTTTTAGGTTAAGTACTCGGAGCGCGGGTTAATTTGCATAATTCAACAATTTTCTGATTTGGTTATTAACTCGAGTTATTAACTGTTTAGGTGCATTAGTGAGCTAGATGTCCTCTCTCGTTTCTTAAGAGTGGTGTCAGTAAGTGAAATTTGGGTTTTGTGATAATACAGGTGGGGTCAGTCATTGGTAAGTCGAGGTACACGCCACGGTAAATCATTCTAAATAAAATACTAAAATATAAACATTCCAAATGATCCAAGTAATTTACATAGTGAAAACTTAATTATAATACATAATTTCCAGTAAAATAATATAATGATGTAACAAATAATATCTGAATTAATACTATTCAAAACAAATAATATGAAATTAAATCATAATCTTTATGAAATGTCATGCTTACTCAGAGTAACTATTTACACTTACATACACAGCTTATTATTATTATAATCCTGGTAACAAATAATTATTATTAATCAGATGGGTTTGTATCTGTGTTATCAAATCTGAAGGTTGGAATTTGGTTAAGATCTGGTTTCACTAAACCTAATATGCTCCATAAAAGTGGGCTATACCTACTGACTACTTTGATAAAGTCTGTTTGCACATTGGGTCTTGCGGAGCCGTACCCTGAGGTTTCTCTATGCTGTACAGATTAGAGAGCTTCTTCTTCATTTGTGTAATTGATGGATTTTATCATGGATTTTATATAAATCTACCTGCGATAGTATTCTGGATCTGAACTCGGGGACAACCTAAGATGGTTTAACCTGACCAAATCAATCTAATTAAAGATTGTTCTAAATTCAACATACATCTAATAAATGACTGGTAATGTCATGAATTATCATATGGATATAAGTAAATATCCTGATAATCTTGTAATCTGGCTGGGTATGGCTTGATTGCTTATATAAAAGTAACTAATGACTGGTAATGTCATGAATTATCATATGGATATAAGTAAATATCCTGATAATCTTGTAATCTAGCTGGGTATGGCTTGATTACCTATATAAAATAAGTAATGGCTGGTTATGTCATGATATTTCATAAAGATATAAATAAATATCCTAAAAATCTTGTAATCTAGCTAGGTATGGCTTGATTACCTATATAAAATCTATACTCAAATAATCTAATCATAAACTCGAATTGTTTATTATAAAAATAAACCATAAATATTATTAACTTGAATAAACACCAACGGGTAATTATTCCATGTCTAATTCTAATATAATGGTTATGTCTAATCGCGTCTAGGCGAAGGTATCGTGATAGGAATAGGTAGGACGGGGAGGGGGGATTAGGGCCTCTCTGGTAACGAATTCAGTAATTACCAAAGAGTCCCACAAAGAATTTGTTTTGATAAAAGAATATGTCCTCTTTCTTACTATAGTGCACTGCCATCTGCAGTTTTAAAGCACTTATCAGTGGGGAGTATCCAGTCAGGTGACGAATCTCACATTCTTGGGGCGGGGAGGAGCTCCTAGAACAGAATTATAGCAGAAAATGACATGCTGTAGTTTTGCTGATAAGTGCAACCAAACTATATTTAATGTAAACTCGGAAAGCATGAGATGAATGTTATAAGAAATAACTTAGGTCTTACTTAGGTCTCATATATAACTCAAATCACTTACGAAGACAATACGTTGGTTCCTACTCAAGTTCTATTATCGTTATGCCACTATTTAGTATCTATGGGGAGTCGCTTACAGTTACAATTATATAATACTTAAATACCTACTTACTATTTATAGCAATACTATAATACTTGTATACTAGATAAATAAATAGATACCTATATTTTTAATATACTTGCATATTTACGTAAATATAAACTAATTAATAACGTTAATACATACTTGCTACAAATCCTAATAATTCATCTTAAAATCCTAAAGTCATTAATAATAAATAAACGGATAAACACTAGATCGGTTAGCTAGGTCGCCTTAGGAATTGTCTCACTACCTTTAAAGAACTAGGGTTACTACAAAATCACAACATACGGTCCTACCACATTAATAGACGATCACATATCACTTGGCCATATTTACTTCATCACCAACTATAACACCTCTAACGTTCATATACCATTATATACCATAATATACTTTATTATACTTATAGCTCAATTAGGGTTAGGCCGGTTAGGGTATACGGTAAAGGGCTCCTCTGAGGGGGGGGCGTTACAGCATTATGGAAGCAAAAAACACGTTGCGTCAATCACGTCGTATATGTTTCATACTGGACTATTTCATTTTCTGTCTATGGTTTGTATGTTACTAAATTTGACTTTGAAGCCGACTAAAGGAATATCCAGGGAAATATATCCAAATATCCAGCAGCATTTTTCGCGGTACATTATAATCTTCTGCGATTACCTAGCCACGTGCCAGGAGTGGTGGTTATGACAAATCCCACCCTATTATAAGCGTCCAAAGAGGCGTTTTACGGGGGAGGCCTGTTTAGCAATAAAAGCTTTTCAGCTGATGATGTGAGTTTGCCTTTTCTTAAGGCCGATCCAGCAAAGATTTATCAAGAATTATCTTTTGAACAGCGCTAAAATTAAGCCTAAGCAGCGTAAAATGATTAGCTCGTAAACATTAATTTGATATGACTTTCCCTATCAATAGTGTTTTATGGAATTTTTAACTACAAATTATCACATAGTTTATTATGGGAATTGATGTATATCACTTGTACTACAATTTTGTAAAACGTCTGTGCAAAGCTAATCCAAGAGCAGGTAACAGTGGCAGCTGTATCAAAACTTTTAAATAATATTGCTGTGTCACCACACTTGCCTTACTAAGGCTTTTGTTGAAAACTTGAAAGCCGAGTTAATCTCAAGTTGATCCTTCACTGAAAACATAGTTTAAGCCTAGGACAGTTTAATTTGAGCGTATTAGTCATGAATAAAGAATGGAGTCCTTTCGTTTGCTATTTGCTTTTGATTTGCATGTGAATTGATTCGACGGTGCGGGTCTCATGCAAATGTGTGGAGACGAAAAATGTGGTCGCTCAAACGCAAAATGTGCCACGTGGGTATTAAACATATAGCGGGTTAGAGGGTTCACTGGGATCAGAGATATATTCAGTATCGTATAACTGTATCCTGAAGTAGTAAAACGGATAGCTCAAGCTCGAAAATTGGTTTTAAATTTTCAGGTATGGCGTGACTGTATGTTGAGTTTGTTTTTTTTTTTTTTTGGTATGGCTCCACACTTTTGTGTATTTAGCCAGTGTCAAGTAATTGATAAATTTTCGAGTTAAGTAATATATGTGTATGTCATGTCAAGAAAGATACGTTTCACCATCATTATACCACTTTCCCACACTCATGCCTGTAATCCAGCACTTAACGAATAAAATGCTACCAATTTTATGCACTAACACTAAAAATAACACAAGTTTTGGAAAATAATACAATGCGGTGACATGATCTTTTGCGTTTTCCCGCCAAAACTCCAGAATACTGTTGAGTTTGTTAGATGTATAAACTTCTTTTTAAATAGAATCAAATATGGAATGGGTGGTTTTATGACAGCTGACCGAACGGAGTCCTTCAGCCAAAGAAAGATGGCGCTGACAAAACGTTGTTTTCTTTTAAATTCTTCTCAGAGATTGTGTTTTCAATAATATTTATGCATTAGCACATGTCAACCTTCAGCGGTCAACTGAACACACTCCACTCTTCAGTTATAGCTGTCATTTTACAATGTAGTGAATAGGTAGATGGAGCGATGATATACGCAAGGTAGCTGGCAGTAACTGGAAGAGTAGAGCCGAAGACCGGGCTCAGTGGCGTGCTTTGGGAGAGGCCTATGTCCAGCAGTGGACTATTATAGGCTGATGATGATGATGATGATGATGAATAGGAAAGCCAATGTAACTGTACAGATATACGGTATATATGTCGCTTACTACAACTAGCAACTAGCTTAATAAACCGTTCAATATATATACTTACTATGCAGTCTTTTATTATTTTTTTCCAGAGCCACACTGATGAACAATTAAAAAGCGTACGAGTGTCGTACCTCTAACATTCCTTGGACTAACATCATTAGTATCATCATCATCAGCCCACGTGAGTCCACTGCTGGACATAAGCCTCTCCCAAGGTATATGTTTGTTTTCATCCAATTACTACTGGTAGTTGTAAGCCAAACTATTGTCTATACCACAGATCAGATAATTTACACCCAAACATGTACAATCTATGAAGCGTTCATTGGTTTTGTTCCGTTTTTGTACATTATAGTTTACGTCTGTGGGATTACTAACAAAGCAATTTTTTATGAACAGAATATTTAATTATGCATAATGTAGATAATATAGTAAAATGTAACCTCTCCATATCTCAAACACAACGTGGTTTGAAGATCGATCTGTCTGTACCGTCACCACCATAAAGCATTCATATGTATGAGTGATAATATTATTCCTTCTGTTTTCGTTACATTTAGATTCTACAAGCCAGGCGTTATATTGGGCTCCGTACCCTTTGGTTTTACTTCAGTAAAAAAATGGTGAGGTTTTTGGACGTTTATTTTACCGTTTGAAGGTTCGAATGTAATATTTTTTGGGGAATTTTCAATGCTATTTCAGTTCCATTGGCTTTAGTTAATAATAATAATAAGAACGCCCAACGATCGCATACATAGATCCTGGGCCCTAACAGGGAAGTATTTAAGGAAATTATGTGTGTGTATTTATGTGGTTTTAATAATAATATATTATTTTTGCAAGCTATATTAAAATAAATAATCAAAAACAATGATTACATTAGAAGGTAAGGTAACATCTTATAATGACCATTTTTTTGAGAGTAAAATGCCCTCACACTTCCTTCCGCACCCACTAAAACCCGATGAGGTAAAACCCGGGTGGGGCGAGATGGGGTCGCGCTAGCATTCACCATCTCGCCCAGCGGTAGGCCCTTTCAGGCTTCAACATCAGTGGTTGGGTAACCATAGACCTCGGTTACCCACCAGACGTGTAAGCGCGGAGAGTCCCCCGACACTCCGCCACGGACCCCAATACATGACCTGAACTACTAGGTACAATAGGTAATCGACATTAGCTATTTAGAATACCTAATACTATATCATGTACAAGGTTACCTAGCCAATAACGCCTAGTGCTACGAATTACGAATTCTGACATAGATACATTGTGAGAGCATACTAATGACTCCTTAGAGGTAAGTGATCTTGTTTAGTGTGTTTATTTATGATCATTCCAGAAACGTAATAAAAAAATATTTGGGTAATTAATAGGAATTTTATATAAGAGTTATATGAGTATTTATTTGATCAACTGTTCGTGTATTTCAGAACACGTTAAAAGAATCCTTATGTAAATATACACATAGATGTAAATAGCATGCATCTACACAACAGGTCAAAAATTGGATCTAAGCCTACGTTGCGATAAATTCGTTGTTTGAAGATGCGTCTCGAAGGCACGGAGAATTGTAAATAATACAACATGAATGAATATGACGGCGGCTACGTCCAGTTATAAACTCTATGCGCAGCGGGCAGTACCGTAATTTACCCTGTGGCAGCATTTAAATTTATTACAGTGGCAACACCGGCAACTGTCGTCGCTGCCCCACCCATCTGGCTATATAAAGGGATTGATTGGTGTACTACGGATCATTCTTGTTCCAGACACGGCCCGGTGCACTTGCTGAAGGCCTATAGTTATATAGGTTGCAACCTACGCACAACCCGTTCTGTCTACAAATATCTTTTAGTATTCCACTAAAAATAAACAATAAAATTATCTATTTATATTGGGGTAAAGGATTGTTTTTAAGCAGATATATGTAAAAGATATAAGAAAAATATTTGACATAATATTATATTAAAAGGGGAAGCCTAAACTGGTCTTACGGTGTAAATAAAGTAAAATTTAAATATGTCTGTTTGTTTGTCTTTGCAGTTTTCACTTTAGAACGGTTGCACCTTTAAATATACTCTTGATGAAAAAGTAGGCGATAGTTTCGATTAAAGTTTTTTATTTAGAAAGAATTTTTTTTTTTAAATTATGAAAGAAAGTTAAAGGCGATTCGATATTGATAAAAAAAATTAAAATCTACATATTACAATTCTAAATAAATTCAAATAAATACAACATCTAACCATATGGACGTTCATTACGAAAGCAAAGCAAAGAGTACAAAACCAATTTTCTATAAAAGCGTTTCCAATCAATTCGTCTGACCATGCATTTTTCATGCACATCCATTACATGGCGGGCGATTGTAATCTGCTTATTAATCCGCGTTTGTTTGAAATAACGGATTTTTAATTAATACACTCTAGTAAATTGGAAAAATATTGCAGGAAAACTTCAACTTTATTTTCATACCATCAGTTTTCCATATTGGTAACTTGCTTTTAACCTAATTTACCGTAAAATTTAATAGGATTTCAACTTAATGCAGGTATAATATGTTCAAATTAGCTGCGCCCCGCGATTTCACCTGCGGATAAAAAGTAGCCTGTGTTTTAATCCACTATATAAGCTATCTATATTCCAAACTTCATCCAAATTTGTCCGGGCGTTTGAGCGTGAATGAGTAACGACCATCCATACATAAAAACTTTTACGTTTATAATATCAGTAGGATTCTTATATTTCATCAAAAGTATGATAAATCAACTATGATAAAGTTATTTATTCACTAGAGGACAAAATCAAGAGACATGGCGGTAGTAATCGCGGGACATTTACGTGGGATTCCCCGACGATAATGTCTGGCGACGTTTCGCTCGTCCACATACCCACCCAAGTTGTGGTCGAGGTGTCGCCTGGGGAGTTAGTATCCGTTTTCAATTGTCCTGCGACCTTACAGGTTACGAAACACGGAGCGACACGAGTCATCACTATCCAATTGCGGTCAGGCACTGTCGCACGACATGAAGGTGCGGTGTCGACACACAGCATGCCTACAACACGTAAATGTCGCCAGCAATGTAGGACGACGTCTCGCTCTTTTTTGCTTTTTTTAACGGGCTAATGCTGTTGTTTTGTACCGAATTCTACAGCGTCACCAGGCAGGAGGGCAGGCGCTCAAGGCGCCCAGCCGTCAAAAGTGGGAGGCAACTAGCTCAAGGGTACCCCTGGGGTGCGAGCCTCGGCTTGGGCCGTTGCCGGGATAAAAGGATCGAGAAGACTACGTCCACTGCAAGAGTGAACCCTATTGAAAGACGCGACCGTTCTAGCTAACCTAGGGCGGATTCGTCGACCTCGCCCGCGGGGTCGGTGTTTGTGTTACGCTTGTATCCTATACCGGTGCCGAAAGCGGTACCTGAGCCAGAAAGATTAGACTAGTACAGTTATCCTAGCACAGCCGATACTACGGCTGCTATAGAATCGTCTGGGTCACTCAAGATGATGTCTCGGCGACGTTGTCCTAACAGTGATGTGTGATACAGGGGACTCTTTAATTCAATAAAAAACGTAAGCCACATTTTTACTATGTTAAAATCATGCTGACTCGGCCCGAAAGCGACAGAACGAAGCAAGGATAAAAGGAGGACAAAAATAGACATTCTTGTTGTAAGAGAGATGTTTGTCGCTAATCGGAACTGCCAAATTTTAATGTCGGACGTAACAATGTCAATTTCGTTCTGTTAAATAAGACAAAACATAAAATTGATCTTAGCATTGGCAAAATTGTGATTACCTCTTCACAAAAGCCACTTAGATTTTAGAAATATTTAGAATGATTAAAGCACTTGTCAAACAACACTTATTAAACATAATATTATTTATACATGACATGTGATACAAGAAGATATTAACTTTGTATAAGTACAAATGTACACGTTTAACAAGAAAATTTAACTATTTACCATAAATGATTGCACGCGCCAAGCTCCAACCAATATATGTAGTCTCCTTTGTAGGTGTTATTTATTTACTTAAGTTGACTTACACTGAAGTAATCAAGTACCCTCTTAATACGTCACATCTCACGCAAGAACAAACTGCTATTTACTCTTATAGTAACATTTTTACTCTATTATAAGAGCTTAATTTGAGCAAACACAATATAAATCTCGGCGTGAAAAACTCACTACAGCTTGTCTCACTTTTATCTACTGCGACAATAGGCAACTGAGAGAGTGGCATACACACACGAACTTAAACTGTACTAAAGCAATTTAGTCCTTAATACGTTGTAATAGAGCTGTCCAGAGTGGTTTTAAAGAGGTTGCTAGGTTTATAAATTAGAGCATGCGTCACTGTCGGCCGAGGGTAGGATGCTCAGTAATAACCTGCGAAATGAACGGCTGATGACCACTTGGCTTGAATATGGAAGTGACTTTGGAATTACGGTGTGATTTAAAAGTTAATAGGTTGCAATTAGAGAGCTTGGAGAGTAAAGAAAGTTGTTTGAGTTATTTGACTTGTCTCATAGCTCAGTTGGTAGAAGTTTTGTCTTCTGCACTGTACTGTACGATTGTAGGTTCAATTTCCGAGGGAAAAGTTTTGTTTGAAGAACGTCGATGTTTTTCTTGGTGCTATATTTAATTAAAAGGAAGTAACTTTGCGTGTTATGTTCACTGATAACTTCACGATTCTGAATCGAATTCGAATTTCAAAATTCGAATGTCACCAGTTACGTTGACACTTCAGAAACCAGATCTTATGCTTGAACCGCCTTAGAACTCTATATATAGTATACTAGCTGTTTTTTTTTTATATTTGGGCTCCACACTTTTGTGTATTTAGTCAAGTAATTAATAATTTATAAAGTTAATGATATTTCACGCAAATATGTGTCAAGTCACAGTCGAAGTCATCAAGTCAAGTCATAGTCTAGTCAAAGTCATACTCCTAGTAAAGTGGTGGCAACTTTACTTGAAGCTTCTATGGAGTTTAGGAAACAACACGAAAAGAAACGTTTCACTATCATTATACCATTTTCCCACACTCACGCCTGTGAACCAGCACTTAACGAATAGAATGCCACCAATTTTATGCACTAACACTGAAAATAACACAAGTTTTGGAAAAAAATACAATGCGGTGACGCGATCTTTTTTGCATTCCCGCCAAAAAACCTAGCTGTTTTTATGTAAATGTTTTATTATTAAATATCGCGCTCCTTATATAGGTCGGCGCTGGTGTCGTCAATAACGTTAACAAAGTGTGTCCCTACTGTTATGTAAGTATCAAAAAATATTATATCGGATTGCTAATACAGTGTCTAAATCATTAGTACATAACGCGGTTGGCCATGTGGTCCCAGCAGTGAGAGAATAGGACCAACCTATCTCTTCCCGTGGGTGCAATTAAAACTAGCTATAGGAATATCCAAGAAATGGCAATATTTTCCTCGGTACTTTGAAATCTGCGATCACCAAGTCGCCTGCAAAGCGTAATGATTATGGCAAACCTTCGTAATATGATAAGCATCCCTAATGATATTTTATGAGGTAGGCCAATGTTTAGAAGTGGACGTTTTCCAGCTCTTGATTTGTGATGTGATGTGAACGCAGTTGGATGGTACTCAACCCTATTGGAACGTCTTCGATTCCAGGAAATGGCAGCTAGCGTCTCCTTGCTTTAAATCATCAGAAATGTGTAACTATTTTCGTATACATAACATCAATAGCCCGAAAACGCCCACTGCTGAATTCTGGCCTTTTTTGTTTTTGGTTTGACTCAACAATTTTGTGTATTTAGCCAGTGTCAAGTATTTGATAATTTCTCAAGTTAGTTATTATATAATTATATGTGAGTCAAGTCAAGTCACAGTTGAATTAATCAAGTCAAGTCATAGTCTAGTCTACTCAAGTCATATACCTAGTAAAGTGGTGGCACCTTTACCTTTCCTTCTATGGAGTTTTGGAAACAACACGGAAAGAAACGTTTCACCATTATTATACCACATTTCCACATGCATGTAATCCAGCACTTAACGAATTTTTATTCGTCACCAAATTTATGCACTAACACTGAAAATAACACAAGTTTTGGAAAATAATACAATGCGCTGACGTGATCTTTTTTGTTTTCCCTCCAAAACTCAATTCTGGCCTTATATACATCACAAGCCAGTAACCCGTGCTGTGAAATATTTCAGATAAACTCGGCGACGAGCTGCTAATTGGTTCGTTAGTTCCAAATTGTAAGCGGCACGCCTGCGGCGTGGGGTTGCACTGCTGGATTAACTATCTATCATGTAATGTTCTAAGGTTGTGTAGAGTTTTAATAGATGTAATTATGTTGATTTTAGTTATTGATTTAGAAGTTTTAAGCCTTGCTATGTATGAACTTTTTTATGATTTTGAAAGGCAAACATTTCAGCTCTCCTGATAGGAGGAGGGTAGTCTATAGACATCTATAACACTAGACATGCCGTTGTTTAAGCTGCAATAATGCTCTTTTAACTCCTTTTTCTCTTTGCCCTTTCTCCCTCTCCCTTCTATCTTTGTGGCAATTCATAAAAACTGGTTAAAAAGGCCACATAAATATGAAGCCGTAATCGTTTTTATATTCAATTTATAATAATAATAACGCCCAAAAATCATATATATAGATCCTGGACCATAATAAGGATTAGGTAATCTTAGATTAGGTAGTAGGTATATATAAGGTATCTGATAGTTTCTGGGTCCCTAGATACAGAAAATCCTAATTCCCATTTGGTTGTACCCATTTGTATTTTGAAACCATGGACACACAACACCCAGACTTAGAACAAGTATTTGCGATTTTTTTCTTCTATGCACAAATACTTTTCTTGCCGCAGAAATCGAACCCGCTGCCTCTGAGTTATGAGCCGACCTGGGGCCTTACCGCGTAAGTCTAGTGGAGATCGTAATCGTGTTCTCTCTTGCTCGCACTCGTGGACTTGGTAATTGGCGCGTGCAGGATGGCAGGTGAAGCCGATTCCCAGAATTACGCGGTAGAGGTGCAGATAGATCAATAAAACTTATTTTAAAATGCCAAGAACAACCTGATGACCTCCATCCCAATAGGCGAGCAGAATCCAATAAGTGCTTCGAATGATTGTGCGCTGAAAGTACCAAGAGAATAGCCGTAGCAAGAGAGCGGTGGCTTGCCAGCTTGGTGCTGCTCAAACACCACACCACAGGTGCCATATACTCAACACATTAAATAAAATTTATATATTTCTTTGTATTAAGGTGATGGTGAAGGTGGTTAGAATTTCGCTGTTGGTAATAACTTTTCTTGGCACTGTATATTGTATAATCTTTCTCTGCCTCCGTATCGTTAAACAAGACAGCTACTTGTCTACTGTCTACTTGTTGAGTTTCCAAGACGTACGAAACTTTTCTGTTCCGTACGTGTTGCAAACTTCCATGTTATCACAATTCGTCCCTTTTCATTGTCTTTCTCCTTTCTTTCTTGCTTTACACAAGGTTGAAGGGAGTAAAAATAACTAACCTATGCAAAGCACGGGCGTGGCATAAATATGTGGGCATTTCACACTGCACCATCTAACGATTTGACTAAAAATTGGTGGGGAGGTAGCTTAGAACCAGGAGACGGACATAGGATACTTTTTATTCCATTCGACCGCGTTTTACTAATTCGCCCGTGCGAAGCCAGGGTGGGTCAACTAGTAGAATATAAAATAACACTTTAAGGTCCGTAATACAGAACGATGCTCAGTTATCGATCGGTGCTCAAGCAGATATTTCATTCAATTTCACAAAATTCAATAATTCATCACTTTATGATCTCTGCTTGAGCACCGATCGATGACTGAGCATCGTTCTGTAATACAGAACAAATATTAATGTTCATCACATACATGTTTGTCCTGAATTGAACCCACAACCTACAGTTCAGAACGCTGAGGTACCTATAACTGCACTGTGACGCCAGTCGAGTCATAAATTACATACTGTAAAAATATAAATCAAATAAACTTTTCTCCAGCATCGTAACTAAAAGAAGTAATTTTTCTTAAGGAAAAGATAAGACAAAAGAAATAGAGGAACATCAATCTTCCCAACAGATAGTGAAATTATGAAAAGTAGTCTTCTCCGCAGAGATAGGAGGAAAGTTGAGGGCTCGGCAAAGCTTAGCATTCTTTGGTCTCGTTTTTGTAATTTACTTCCTTTTCCCTTTAGCTGCATTAATTTATTACAATTATGTTTAATTACTTAATTATTTCCAAAGCCTAATTTCAGTCTAAACTATGATAATTATCTATGTCAATAATCTTTATAAAAATTATTAATAATTAAAAAATGTTTAAGCAGGATATTTTGTCCTATGTAAAGTAGAATAAATAAATTTATGAACACTAAAGTATCAAGAGATAATATTTTAATGCATAATTATTGACCTCTTGCGATGATAAATAAAATGTATGTAAAAAAATACTCCTAAACTAAATCATCAAATTTATTTGCTATGACTAAATAATAAATTAATCTCACATTTCGTTCACTTCACGTTCAGTATAAAGAAATGAAAAATGAGCATAAAAGAAACGGAAAATTTAAAACAAGTTTCAAAACCGTCAGAAAATTCAGAAAAATACTTAAGATTTTTATTAATATTTTCCGAGCAGTTTGTAGCAGAAAGAGCACCGTATTAAAAATTGCTAAAAATATACGAGTAGTTTCTTACTCACAATCTAAGTAACTGTAGCTCATCCTGGCCGCTTTACTAAACCTGAAAAAGAAGAAATGTCATTTTAGATAGATGATATCTACACGGCGTATACAACGTGTTACAAGGAGTTTTGGCGGGAAATCGAAAAAGATTGCGTCACCGCATTGTATTATTTTCCAAAACTTCTGTTATTTTCAGTGTTAGTGCATAAAATTGGTGGCATTCTATTCGTTAAGTGCTGAATTACAGGCGTGAGTGTGGGAAAATGGTATAATGATAGTGAAACGTTTCTTTTCGTGTTGTTTCCAAAACTCCATAGAAGCTTCAAGTAAAGTTCCACCACTTTACTAGGAGTATGACTTTGACTAGACTATGACTTGACTTGATGACTTCGACTGTGACTTGACACATATTTGCGTGAAATGTCATTAACTTGATAAATTATCAATTACTTGACACTGGCTAAATACACAAAAGTGTGGAGCCAAAACATTAAAAAAAAGTGTTACAAAATACCCCGTAAAAAATATAATCAATTATCCAAAAGCCAAAAATTTTGTCAACCCTAGTAAGCTGTCATGTTAGGAAACCAGATTATTTAACATTATTTTATTATTATTTTACTTATTGGCAAATAAATAAATTACTAAATAAATTACTATTTAACAGAAAGGCCTACATACCTATTTTACCTAATAATTGTCTACTTTAATAGTTTTTCCTTTGTCATCTACGCAGCCGACTAAGGGTGAAGTTCACCAGATTTTTAAACGGCCGTTTACCAGTTTAACGGTCGGTTAAACCGTTTTTGGTGTTCACCACAACATAACAGACGGTTAAATACCATAAACGCCCGATTATTTTAACCGACCTCGACAACGTCGTTTAAATCTCGGTTACGCCATATGGTGCATTTTTCTGAGCTGTCTTTGCGATCAGAGCAACATAGTTGGTTACGTTATTATATTCCTGGAGTAATTAACGAAATAAATAAATAAAAAAATATTTATGAACATTTCACATAGCGCCATCTATCCAGAAACTAAGGAAGCTCGTATCGAAGTACTATGGGAACCAGATAACTGATAAAATACTTAGATACTTTTTGTTAGTGTTCCGTATTTCTATTTATATATATCAAGTCCTAAGTATGAGTAAGTATCTAGCTTCTATTAGCTCCTTATTAGCACAAACAATATATATATATTACATTATATTTTTAAATTCGAATGGAAATGTATGGGGTCACAAACCTGAAGCCTCCGCACTATCTTCAGGCGGCACACGCTCCCAGTACACAAGTGCTGCCACCTATGAAGTTCTAAAAAACTAAGACACTACTTACGCTGTCCGTCATACGAGCAACATCTCGTTGCAATTTGTTTATCGCGTGTGACACCAACAGGAGAGGAAATAACCTAAATATACTTACTCGAACTGTGTGAAGTGAATTAGCACTGGTTAGGTACAATACACGAGTCGCCATAGCCAGCGAAACAATCCAGGAGCTGAACCCGGGCCCGGGAATAGGAGTAACCGCCTCGCGGAACTGGGTAAGTGAACTAATACATTTTCCATATTGAGCTACCGATTTATTTACGCAACATAAGTTTTGGACCTTCGAACCGAATATCGAATGGTCTCGTGTATTGTTTGTGCTAATTATCCCAAATAACATACAAAATTCTACCAAAACATGAACCCCACGCGTCGGTTCTAATTTCAAAAATACTCTCAGGAAGCGATTGTATCTTACACAATCCACTGAGAATATTGTTTAACTGTTGTTATATTACGTATTTCAAGAGTTATTTACTTAAAATATTCCATATTTTAGCGATTTTACCAATTTTATTATTTCCTCTGAGGGTAGTGTGTCTTACTTACAAAACCGTGCTAGATTTGTTACGCAAGCTAGCTCGCCACTGCAAGCTCGCGATATTCAAGCGATAAAACTATTTAAGTATTTTACTTACAATTAGTCACACAATACACATTATTTGTTTTAGCTGTGTTTGTTTACGACAACATACACCTTGCTTTTGTACTACGTACATTCATCATACTTTCGCATTTACTTAGCCTATTATTACGTAATAGACTCGCCGAATTTATTTAGATCGTTATACATATTACGTTCTAAATAATATTCACATCACATTTACACTTTACTTGTAATATTTTAGCTTCAGATATAGAATATTATTATCGCATACGATAGTCGCACTATAGTGTTACGCACTGGTCGCTGTCCGTATAACCCACCGGTAATTGTATTTGTTACGTTGGGCGTGAGAATATTTATTACTGTTTATTTCAAATAAATAAAACATAGCCTCAATCACAGAACACAACATTATAATTCCTACAATCAGATAATATAGTCACTTAAATTAATTACATAGCGTAACTTAAGCATTATAGTTTATTAGTTGCCATACTTTGCATTAATTATATCTTGTTTACGTTCTCATAACTAAAATTAATTAAAACAAACATAAAAATGGAATACGATCAACTTACTTTCGAAAGAGATTTATGTATGTCAAGCCTTCAACGTATGGTTGAGTGTTCCGAAGATGAAGCCGAATTTCGAGTTCGTGTGAAAGAATTAAATTCAATTAAAAAACAATTTATAGCAGTTCAACTTAAAATTGAAAAATACGTAGCTAAAACCGGGGAATTCAAGAAGGAGGAACATTTGGCCATCCGTGAAAAATTTGATAATTTGTATTACAAAATTCAAGTCGTTCTTGATCAAACAAAAGAAATTAAACGTAAACAAAGTATTGCAAATGCATCGGCGGTTTGCACGCACACATCGCCACACCAACCGGTTCAACATAGGCTACCTGTGTTATCTTTGCCCACCTTCAGCGGCAGTCTTACCGAATGGAATGCTTTTTATGATTTATACAAATCATTAGTGCATGATAATCAAAGTTTATCGGACGTTGAACGTTTTCGATACTTGTTGTTGTCGTTACGCGGCGAACCACATAACTTAATTAAATCTATACCTATAACGGAAGCTAATTATGGCAATGCTTTGCAAGTGTTACTCAACCGCTACGAAAACAAGCGCATTATTGCGACTAAACACTTAGATAAAATAATAGACGTTGCACCTATGAACGAAAGAGCTACAGAACAAAGCTTGCGTAATATTCTCAATGTGTATCATGAGAATCTAACGGCATTAGAATCTATAGGCCTACCGGTACAACATTGGAGTTTTATGCTATTGAATATTTTGCTACGCAAAATAACTCCTGAGATTCGCAAACGTTTTGAAATTTCTCTGACGTCATCAAGTGAAATACCTTCTGTGGATGTTTTACTGGAATTTCTCGATAAAGAATTATCAGCTTCGGAAGTAATGTCATCCTCGATACAGAGCCGTGCGCTAAGCGCCATGCGACTCGCGTATACCGCGCGGCCCACGGGCGCACCTGCTGCGGGCTCCACGGGCGCCGCCGCCGCGCGCTCGGGTGTCGCCCGCTCCCACTATGATCAGCCGCGCTCGGCCACACCGGCGCGCCAAGGCAACTCCATGAGTATTCATGCGGCGACCTTTTCCAATGAAAGTACGCCGAAAATAAAATGTACCTTTTGTAAGGACTCATCTCATACTTTATATCGATGCGAACGTTTTAATAAAATGACTTTAAACGAAAGAAAACATTTTATTTCTCTGAACAATATATGCATGAATTGTTTATGTACCGGACATACTCTAAACGATTGTAAATCAAAGCACAACTGTCGTGTTTGCTCACAGCGGCATCACACGTTTTTACATGACGATAACGTATCGAATGTAAACCTTTCGAGTCAGCACTCGTTTTGTCCAGCGTTCACCAGTTTGGTAGCGGATACCTACTCCCCCAAACATAATGACTTGGCTGCGAAAACTTTTCCCTTAAAGCCTTCTTCCGGCCAAGAAGCGGACTTTTCTTCCCCTAAACCGTCAATCGGTTTACGTGAGGAATCTTCCCCTGAGTATGCAAGCTTGATATCTAAAACATCGCAAGCGCCGACATTTTTGCGTAGTGCTTCGGAGCACCATAATAACTGTACGGTATTGCTCACCACCGCACTCGTTAACGTCCGCCCGTCGGATACAAATACCTACACCCCGCGCCCCGTGCGTGCTTTGGTAGATCAAGGGTCGCAGGCTACTCTTATCACGGAATCTTGTGTGCAGCGCTTAGGCCTGCCGCGATTTCACACACGAACTAGCACAACTGTATCGGGAATCGGGGATAGGAATGAGCAGCCACGTGGGTTTGTCATTGTTGAAGTTACGCCTCACAACCGTAGTGACCCAAAACTTCTGATTGAAGCACTAATCCTACCACGGATTACATCCTATGTCCCATCCATTCCAAGCTCTTTCGAGCAAATATCGCATTTAAAAAATTTACCTCTAGCGGATCCCGATTTACGTTCGGCGCGTCCCGTAGAGCTACTAATCGGTTCTGACTACACGGATCGCATTTTACTGCATGACAATATAAAGGGTCCACTCAAAACTCCAGTGGCAATCAATAGCGTTTTTGGTTATTTATTGAATGGCAAAATTGCACACTCAGTGCCCGTTCAAGTGCATACAAATCTAAGCACTTGTCAGCTGGACCTTCAGCTTATGAAATTCTGGGAACTCGAGTCTGTTTCAGAAGTCAAGTTACTGACAAAAGACGAAGAACTGTGTGAAAAGATTTTCACCGACACTCATAGTCGCGATGAAACTGGAAAATACACAGTTGCACTTCCATTCAAAAGGGATGCCCCCCCTCTTGGGGACTCTCGTGACATCGCTCTGTCTCGCTTACACAAACTTGAAAAACGACTGGAACGTGACCCTGCTTTACGAACAGAGTATAACCAAAGTCTTCAAGAATACCTGGATATGGGACATATGGAGAAAGTCACAGATCTTACGCACTGCGACAAAACGCCTTATTACATACCTCACCATTGTGTAGTGAGACAAGACTCAGCTACCACAAAACTAAGAGTAGTTTTTGATGCGTCATGCAAGACTACATCTGGCCGCTCACTTAATGACAATTTATTAATTGGAGAAAAACTTCATCAAGACATTACTGAAGTTCTATTAAAATTCCGATTAAATAATATTGTTTTTACAGCAGACATCAAAATGATGTATCGTTTCATTAACCTACGCGTTCAAGACCGCGATTTTCAACGGATTCTTTGGCGGCAAAATCCCACGGATCTTGTGGATGAATACCGACTGTGCACCGTGACATTCGGGGTGGCAAGTTCACCTTATCTTGCATTGCGCGTCCTACGCCAATTAGCCATAGATGAGGCTGCTTCTTATCCACTTGCGTCGCAAGTACTGCTCAACTCGGTCTTTGTTGACGACTGTGTAACTGGGGCACAAACTCTAAAAGATGCACTTTCTCTTCAACGCGAACTCACTGCTATATGCAAAGCGGGATCTTTTGAGTTACGAAAATGGACAAGCAATAGCCCTGAATTTTTATCTGCTATTCAGAACAATGAATGTAACAAAGATAATGCGCATATTTTATCAGCACTCGACTCTGACTCTTCCGTGAAGGTGCTGGGTCTCCAATGGAATCCTAATTCAGATTGCTTTTTCTACAAGGTCCAATCTTCAAGTCAAAAATGTACAAAACGCATAATGCTTTCTGAAATTTCCAAAATATATGATCCCTTAGGTTTCTTAAGTCCAATTATATTACTAGCAAAACATATAATTCAACTCTTATGGGTTGCTGGAACAGGCTGGGACGAAGTACCACCCCAAGGGATCAGGGAGTTGTGGCTCAAGTTCATATCTGAGCTTCACGTATTAAAATCAATTTCAATACCGCGACACGTACTTCCAGTCAATAACGAAGTACAAATCCATGGCTACTCCGATGCCTCTGAAAAGGCTTTTTCTGGATGCGTATATTTGCGCGTCGTAGATGCAAGTGGTACCATACATGTACATTTACTACTCGCAAAAACTAAACTTGCCCCTTTACGACGAGTCAGTCTGCCGCGCCTCGAGCTAGCAGGCGCTCTTCTTCTCTCAAAACTGATAGAAAAAATTCTTATCACTTACGGTGACATCGTATCCATTAAAGATGTTTACGCCTGGAGTGATTCAGCAGTCACATTAGCATGGCTTCGCTCGCCACCGCATGAATGGCGTACTTACGTTTCTAATCGCATAACAGAGACAACATCACGCGTGCCTGCCGCACACTGGGGCCACGTGATTTCTGAGGACAACCCAGCGGACGCAGCATCCCGCGGTGTCTTGCCTTCGCAATTAAACCAACAACAATGGTTCCACGGCCCTGCTTGGCTATCTGATCACCAAGCAAATTGGCCAGTTTCAAAGGTTGACCTAAATACGGATGAAGAACGTCGTAAACACATACTCGTATCTGTTTCTAAAACAGATTACGACCCTCAATTTTTAACCACCCTTATCGAGCGATTTTCTTCACTACCTAAACTTCTACGTGTAGTTTCCTTAATAATGCGATTAATTAAAAAATGTCATAAGATTCCAATATCTTCACAAATTACAGTCCACGAAACAAGCTCAGCTCTCAATAAATTAATTTTTCTTGTTCAGCAACAAGAATTTGCGGAGGACGTATCGCGCATCAAAGATGGCGATAATTGCTCTAATCGTCTTCAAAAGCTTCGACCTTTTATAGACGAAGCCGGTCTTCTCAGGGTCGGCGGCCGAGTACAAAACTCGTACCTTTCTTACGATGCTAAGCATCAAATTATTTTACCCCAGCGACATGCCATAACAAAACTTCTAATTAATTATTACCACGTGACTCACTTACACATAGGTCCGCAAACGCTGCAATATTTGATTTCCCAGAAATACTGGATCTTGTCAGCGCGCCGTGCTATTCGCTCGTACACCCGACAGTGCGTGCGATGTTTCCGCACTCGACCTATCGCGCCACAGCCCATAATGGCTTCTCTTCCCGCAGCCAGAGTACGCGCTCTTAGGCCATTCTTGCACGTAGCCGTTGACTTTGCTGGTCATTTTTATCTTAAATCTGGCCCACAACGTAATGCTAAAATCATTAAAGCATATGTCTGTGTCTGTGTGTGCATGTCTACAAAGGCAATCCATTTAGAACTCGTACCTGACCTATCTACAGAGTCGTTTCTGAATGCCTTTCGTCGCCTCGTATCCAGACGTGGATTATGTACAGATATCTACTCTGACTGTGGTCGCAATTTCGTTGGATGCAACAGATATCTCAAAGAACTATATACTTTTCTTAGCAATGAATCCATCCAAACGGAACTTACCAATAATCTTAACAGACTTGCGATTACGTGGCATTTCAATCCGCCATACGCCAGTCATTTCGGTTCAATTTTCGAAGCCGGAGTTAAAAGTATGAAAACTCATTTATATCGCGTCGCAGGCAACTTAACTTTAAATTACGATGAGTTTAACACACTATTATGTCAAATTGAGGCAGTATTGAACTCGAGACCCATAACTCTTCAAAGTAACGATCCTACTGATCCGTTACCGCTTACACCCGGACATTTCCTTATCGGGGAACCATTAACTTCTCTTCCCGAAATTAACTACGAATCAGAAAATGTATCGCGTCTAGCTCGATGGCAAGTAATACAACAAGCAGTGCAGCACTTTTGGAAGCGCTGGAGCGTAGAATACCTACATCAGCTTTCCCAGCGAAGTAAATGGTTCCGCGAAACACCTCACACGCCCCTCACCGAGGGTTCAATAGTAGTGTTGGTAGATAACTCGCTGCCGCCCTTGCAGTGGCGCCTGGCGCGTGTACACAAACTACACCCAGGAGCCGACGGTGTTACTCGTGTCGTCACAGTACGCATGGGTAATTCTCTTACGAAGAGACCTGTAGTGAAGGTCTGTCCTCTGCCTATTGAATAGGTAGACCATTTTCCATGTACGATGGAACCTCCATATTTTTGTTAGTTATAGTTTAGTTATAGTATTTCATTAAAATACCTAGATATTTTAAGGTCGGCGGCATGTTCCGTATTTCTATTTATATATATCAAGTCCTAAGTATGAGTAAGTATCTAGCTTCTATTAGCTCCTTATTAGCACAAACAATATATATATATTACATTATATTTTTAAATTCGAATGGAAATGTATGGGGTCACAAACCTGAAGCCTCCGCACTATCTTCAGGCGGCACACGCTCCCAGTACACAAGTGCTGCCACCTATGAAGTTCTAAAAAACTAAGACACTACTTACGCTGTCCGTCATACGAGCAACATCTCGTTGCAATTTGTTTATCGCGTGTGACACCAACAGGAGAGGAAATAACCTAAATATACTTACTCGAACTGTGTGAAGTGAATTAGCACTGGTTAGGTACAATACACGAGTCGCCATAGCCAGCGAAACAATCCAGGAGCTGAACCCGGGCCCGGGAATAGGAGTAACCGCCTCGCGGAACTGGGTAAGTGAACTTATACATTTTCCATATTGAGCTACCGATTTATTTACGCAACAGTTAGTAAATATATACATAGAATACAATATAATACCCAGCCACAGAATAAGCATCGATGTTCATCACGCAAATGTTTGTCCTGGGTGGGAACGAACCTTTTTAAACGAATTTCAATCATGAACATAAGTACTTATTATATACGTATAATGTCAGCCTGAGAACTATTGTGCCTACATAGGTAAGTAAGTATGTCTTTATACCTAGATGATGTAATTTTTTTTTTCCAGAAATAATTCTCTGGCAGTTTACCTACCCAAATTGGAAACTGTAGTGCAATAGTGCTATGCGTACGTTCTAATGCACTTTTAAAATTGAAAGTATTATATTTTATGCTGCTAAATACAAATAATCCGTCATGGTATCGACTACGTACTGATAAATGACTTTTCAAATAAGTTGCCTTATAACGTTCGTTCATTCACTCTGAATGCCGCACTGACCGGGCGATTTAGTGATCATGGTCCGAATTTGCGTAGTGAACAGCAAATAATACTTAATCAATCGGTTAAACGACGTTTGGGAATTCATCGGCCGATTACGTAAACGTTCGGTTATCATAGATTTGGTGAACTCCACCCTAAAATGGCGTTCTAAATCGTAAACTTTGCGATGTGTTGCAGTGGATATTTTCCTCAGCTGATGATGATGATGAAGATTTTTTTATTTAATATTATGTTATTATTATCTGGTTCCCATAATACAAGCTTTGCTTAGTTTGGGGCTAGATGGCGTTGTGTGAGGTGTCCATACATATTATTATTATTATTATAAATAACGCCCAACGATTATTATTTATCATCTTAATTATTATGTGGTAATACTGGGTGTGGGCTGGAGCTTTTGGATTGTCTATATGTCATCGGGAGCATATAGTCCAAATGATTGTTTTTTTTTTGTAATTGGTAGTGTTTAGTACTAGTTTTTGTATCATTCTAGTTTTTAGTTAAAAGAAAAAGGCAGTACGTTAAAAAATAAAAATGAAAAAAGAAAGTATCAAAATTAAAAATGTTAGTAAAAGAAAATTAAGGCAGATTATAAATTTAATAATTTAATGAACAAAAAATATTTCTGAACGAAATGTCAAATTAACTCTATACCTCAGTGAGCAGCCGGTCACGAGCATTCTGTGGATTTTAAATAAGTCAATTGTAGTATTGGCATTTAAGACATATACATGTATTTACCCATTTGGGCCAAACGCTACTCAACTGGTTAAAACCATTTACTTCTCTTTCTACATAATATTATCGTACCTAGATGTCAATAGCTAGAACCATTATTGCCTTCATATTTCATATCGCATTCTAATAACGCTTTTATTGGAAATTTTTATGATTGCATTTTGTGCTTGTATTACTTGCATGTGTGCTTATGACTGCAAAGACCGGAAATGCAATAACACTCTACTATTTATAATATATTTTTTAGCTAGTTGCTATATTATGAATACATTGTCCTGACCTGATAGCACAGTTGGTAGTATCCCTGCCTGCTAAACTGTAGGTTGTGGGTTCGATTCCCACCCAGGATTAACATTTGTGTGATCGACATCAATGACTGTTGTGTGTCTGGGTGTTATATTGTATTTTAAATAATAGGTCTTTACCTATGAAATTGCCGTATTGCAGTACAGACTTTTTCAAACAAAAAAAAGTTTTGTATGGCTATGAATTCTAAATTCAAATTAATTTTGTTTTAAAAATATGACATTCTATTTACAATATAAGTCTTTTGTTTATTGATTAGCGTTGTATTTTCATTACATTTCAACATTTTTCCTCATAATGGATACTTTGAAATTTCGTGTAATTATGGAATATGAGTTCCGTCGTGGCACCAACGCGGCACAAACGACACGTAACATCAACGACGTTTACGGAGAGAACTGTACAAACGAACGTACAACCCGTTATTGGTTTGCTCGGTTCCGTTCTGGGAATTTTGACTTGAAAAATGAACCTCGTGTCCGTCCGGAAACTTTGGTCAACAATGATGAATTAAAGGCAATTGTGGAAGCTGATGAATCTCAATCTACAGCTGAGCTGGCAGCAGCTTTTGATGTTAGCATAAAAACAATATTGGTCCATTTGCGACAGATTGGCAAGATAAAAAAGCTTGATAGATGGGTGCCCCACGAACTTAACGATCGCCAGCGCAACGTACGCGTCGAGACTTGCCTTGCGCTGCTTAACAGGCACAGAAATGAAGGAATTTTGAACCGAATTGTTACGTGTGACGAAAAATGGATTCTTTTTGACAATCGAAAGCGCTCAGCAAGTTGGTTAGATCCTGGTTCGGTACCAAAGCAATGTGCAAAACGAAAAATGACCCCTAGAAAGGTGATGGGCACAGTTTGGTGGTCTAGTGCTGGTGTGATTCATCATAGCTTTTTACAAAACGGCGAGAGCATTACTGCAGACGTGTACATTGAAGAACTGACCACAATGATGGCGAAACTCACACGTCTGCAACCAGCTTTGGTCAATCGGTCGTCTCCACTGCAACTTCACTACAACGCGCGACCCCATACTGCACAACAGACCGTCTCTAAGCTGCATGAGTTGGGTTTGGAAGCTCTCCCTCATCCGCCATACTCACCAGATCTTGCGCCTACCGACTATTACTTTTTCCAAAATTTGGACAAGTTTTTAGCGGGAAAAAAATTCAATTCCCGAGAGGCAGTACAAAACGCCTTTGAAGAGTTTGTCGTCTCCCGTACTGCTGATTTTTTCAAGAAGGGCATCCATAAACTGCCACAGCGTTGGCAAAGATGCATTGATTGCAGGGGTGATTACTTTGAATAAAAGAAATAAATAAGTTCGAAAAAAAAATACTTTAACTTTTTTCAAACAAAACGGCAATTTCATAGGTAAAGACCTAATATTTATTTACAAACAAAAAGTATTTAAGTGTACTCTATCAGTTATTTGGTTCCCATAGTACAAGCTTTGCTTAGTTTGGGGCTAGATGGGGCTGTTTGAATTTTTCATATATTTATTATTATTATTTGGCCACTTACCCATAATTATGTACCTACTTTGTTAATAAAGTTAAGAATCTATGACTTTAATTAAACTTTTTTAATGAATACTGAAATCGAGATTAAAACATATTATTTGAGACAATTTTTTTACTGTAATGTAAGGTATTTATAGAAATAGTTATTATTATTATATTCTATGTGCGTAGGAGTTGTCCGTTGTATCTGATCCGCAATAAACCGCTATTGAAGTAACTGTGGTTTTTCTTTTGTTGCTTCTACATCCAAATATTAGAGAAATAACATTTTTCTTTATTTACACCAAGCCGAAGTTCTATTTCAATTTTCTCTCCAAAATACACGTAAAACCAGTTAAAATCCAGCGCCACATTATCCGAAAACATAAATAGGGCCAACATTGCAAAATCTGTGTCAAGCGAGTTTCGGGAGCCCTCCAGTGCTCGCGGCCGCCAATTACCTGCGCAAAAACAACGCGCCCTCACCGGATGAAATGCACAGGGCTGGATGAAGGGAAATGTTTATTTATATTTACTTTACTCACATTACTAGACTATGCTCATTTTTCAGAATAACGTGAGCATCAGCACAGTCTTGCCCTCGCCAGATGAAATGCACAGGGCTGGATGAAGGGAAATGTTTATTTAGATTTATTTTACTCACATTACTAGACTGTGCTCATTTTTCAGAATAACGTGAGCATCAGCACAGTCTTGCCCTCGCCGGATGAAATGCACAGGGCTGGATGAAGGGAAATGTTTATTTAGATTTACTTTACTCACATTACTAGACTGTGCTCATTTTTCAGAATAACGTGAGCATCAGCACAGTCTTGCCCTCGCCGGATGAAATGCACAGGGCTGGATGAAAAGAAATGTTTATTTAGATTTACTTTACTCACATTACTAGACTGTGCTCATTTTTCAGAATAACGTGAGCATCAGCACAGTCTTGCCCTCGCCGGATGAAATGCACAGGGCAGGATGAAGGGAAATGTTTATTTAGATTTACTTTACTCACATTACTAGACTGTGCTGATTTCTCAGAACAACGTCAGCATCAGTGCAGGTCCATGCGAGACTTTATAATATCTTCTGAGGGGCAATGGCAAAGCAGCTGTGACGCCTAACATCAGGTGATCGACTAATAATAATAATAAACGCCCAACGATCCCATACATACATCTTGGACCCTAACTAGGATTCCCTAAGGACACAGGAATTACAAGGGCCATGGTCCCACAGCCAGAAGCATTTGCGCTTTTTTCCTATGCAAAAAATCGAACCCGTCGCTAAGATCCGATCTGCTCAACCACGACACCATAAAATAATAATAATAATAACGCCCAACGATCACATACATAGATCCTGGACCCCAACTAGTATTCCCTGTGTTTAGGGACCCAGGAACTACGAGGGCCATGGTCCCATAACACCCAGACTCAGAACAAGTATTTGCACTTTTTTTTTCTGTGCACAAATACTTGTCCTGCCGCGGGAATCGAACCCGCTACCTCCTGGTTATGAGCCGACCTGCTCAACCACCACACCACAGAGGCTGTCAAAATAAAAGCTGCACTAGTCACATTTACATCCAAGACTTATCTTTTATGCACCAGTGCTATTATATTTTTTAGAGATTGACTCGTGAAAAAATTTAATACTTAAAATATTTGGAATTCTATACGGATTAACGGATACCAAGAAAAAATGAACAAAGAAAAAAGTAAAAAAATACTTTAATGTAAATTAATAACATGACGAGAATCTTTCGACTAAATTTTTATTTCTATATTTATGTACTAAATTTTAACTCTTAGTGCGTACTTATTCTTCTATCACGTACCTATTAAAATGCATTTGCATTACGTGATAGAAGAATCTTCGAGAGGTGAAGAAGATGAATAGATGATGAAGAAGATGAATAAGTTATAAGCATTCATGATGTTTTAATATTTGTACCCAGTAGCTTTATTACTATTCTGTAGGATCATTTGCAAAAAATATTAGACGGGATTGGTTTTGCAGGATTCGTTGGGAGCCACCCAACGTTTGATGGTAAAGAAATTTGTTCTTTGTCGGAGTTATCTAAAGTTTACATCGTTCCATTGACCATTCTCTTCTTCACAGATAGGGTTGTACGTTTTGTGTTTTTGTAGTATAAGTAAGGGTGTGCCCTGTATTTTATCTCTTAATCCAGCCCTATAATCAACAACTGTGGACCCGCCGCATGGAAAACTTTCTTTTTGTTAAACCACGATCTAGAAAAAGATTTCCGTAAGGTTAAGCTTCTTTGAAACCACCACAGTATTAAAAAGGTTGGTAAGTTATATTTATGTGGAAGCGAGTTTTAAGATAGTAAAGTTTGAGTTGAAGTTAATAACATAAACTTATGGTTGGGCATTTTGGGTTTGTCTTTTGGAAATTCTCTCTGTGAGTTCAGGTACAGCTGTGTGAAAATCTCTGACAGGCAGATTACAGGCATACGCAAGAAAGCATTCGCAAGAAAGCATACGCTTAAAGATACATACGCGGAATAACATGTGTATATTAATGAAAATTTTTAGACTATTGATTAGGCTTACTATGGAGCAAAAAAATATTTTTTAAAAATTTGTTGGAATTTTAGATAATTCACAATACTATCGTATTTCCGATTTTCCGGCTTAAGATCTTTATTTCTGAAAAAAATACTATTAATTTATCGGAGAATACTGGGTTGCTTATTTTTCAATAAGAAAATGATAATAGAAATTTAAGTTTAAGTTGAGAAAGGATGTACTTAATAAATAGACGGTTGAGTTTAAGACGATCACAGCCAATATGACTTGATAACGGTTGAAAACTTTATGAATGAGCAACTTTATCGAAAAATTCTCTGAATTTTGCAAATAGATAACACCGATAAAAAATGAAGAGATTGCGACTTGAAAAACGATTTGCGAAAAGATTTATACAACTGTGAAAAGAAAAATTTATCTACTGGCAGTAGGCGAATAAAAATGTGTTTCCGTGGCAAACATATTACGTTTTTAATCTAATTCTTTTAGGTAACTTTACGTTTATACATTTATGCAACAGATTTTATGACTACTGCAACGGTACGTGTACTTTGTGTCCTGCAGTACACGACTCTGTGTGTCAACTAAACTGAAAAACACAGAGCAATGCTTTTGATAAAAAGTTGGTATTCCACTCTACATTTGTTCCGTATGTTTAAATACCTGCTAGATAGTTAAGTATCCGGAAGGCCAACGACAGCCGCGTCATAGCGTGTGTATGGCGGTTGGTGCTGATATACCTACATAATTATTATTAAATATTGGTTGGGCGGGCTAGAACCCATGCGGTTAGTGTGTGTACGCTTGTTGGAGGATTTTTATCCAGAATGGTATTATTCTTACATTTTGTTGGTATCAGCAGTGGAACGTATGGTTCAAAATCTAATATATTCTAAACATATTAAAAAATGTCTCAAACAAATAAAAAAATATGATTAAGAAACTAATAGACAGCATTTTATTTTTAGAACGTACCGAAATTATTTGCGATTGTCATTTGTTTTGTATGTGATGATTTATCCAGACTTGCTACATTGGTGTAATAATTATTATCTCCTGAGAACTGATTCCCGCAATACTGACGTCCATTTATTAGTGTAATTGGCTGCAAATGCCTGATGAACTAGCACTGCTTTGTTATTCCGGTAGACTGGATGCTGCCTGTTAGCGTCGCTAATATCACGCTGAGATTGGATCTCTGTGTAATTGGTACTAATTTGCATCTATGACATCCTATTCTAATTATTCGTAATCACAAAAGGGATTTCAGTGTTTCAGTTTAAGGCGCTGGCTCTGTGCAAAATATAAACTATTAATTATTTTATTTATTTGACAGCCTCTGGGGTTGGCGGTTGAGCAAGTCGGCTAATAGCCCCGGAGGCAGCGGGTTCGATTCGGCAGGACAAGTATTTTTGTACAGAGAAAAAGCGCAACTAATTGTTCTGAGTCTGGGTGTTGTGGGACCATGGTCTTCGTAGTCCCTGTTTCCCTAGACACAGGGAACCCTAGTTAGGGTCCAAGATCTACATATGTGATCGTTGGGCGTTATTATTAGTATTATTATTATTATTTATTTAATTACTGCATACTATTATTATTATTTATTTAATGAAGAACTAATTTTGCGTAGTCTCTGTAATAAAATTTGTTGGACATATTTAAATGCATTATTAGATTTAACATTTTACAATACCTTTGAAGACGATTTGATTTATGATAGTTTATAATCGAAGCACATTGTGATAATACAACTTTTCTCAAAATAATAACAATGTAGAAAAATGAGCTTTAACACCATTGAAACACAATATTCATTGAAATGTAGATGAATGTGGTAAGAGACGAGCGATCTGCTCGTCTTTGACGCGTCTTACTAGCATGGGAGCAAAGGAAAACGTTACTCTAAGAACCGTAATGTAATATATGTTTTATATAAACACACTAAAGCTTACATTTCAAAGTTTCATTTTGAACTGAGTGGGTATTGAAATGTTGGAGAGTGATAACTATATACAAAATAACTTGATTCATACAATCAGTGTCTGTCGAATTATTTGTACAAAGCATACAAATCATTCGCAAACAATTATGAGTAATTTTATTAAGAACGTTACGCCAGTTAATATAACCTCAGAGGATCTGTCGATTTTTTTTCGACTCTTTGAAGGTAAACTTTACGCACACTTGGGGAGTAAGCTGGTGAATACGTAATGACGCAAACGGAAGTTGAAAGTTGTTGGTTCACGTAGATCTCCCTTGTCAGCATTACAAAGTTAAACATTTAAATTATTATGTATGTCCGGTAAAATGACAATTTACAATTGTCAAGATGGCGATATTAACATTACACATAGCAAAAACAAAGTTATACCGGCCAGCAGATGGAGTTAAAGAAGTTTTACTTCAGTCGCGTGGTCTAAAACACACTCTGTTTCATTGTACTTGATCAAAGTTTCGTGATCACCCCCTTATTTCATCTGAGACATTGCTATGATAAGCAGTCTGCGTTTATAATTACGATGATATTAACCATGGTACTCTTAATATTTATTTCCATTAAATAATAATAATTTAAATAGTGTTGGTACTTGGTGTGCAATAAATAAATAAAGATACCTTTTATTTAAAAACAAATTAAAAATATAACTTTTGGAACCTAACTTTTAAAACAAGGAGTTGTTCTTTTTGAGAGTTAAGGTGTAACCAATAGTATTTATCCACATACATAGACCTATACATATATATATATATATTGTACATATAAGTATACGTACATATAATATATAGATAGAAAATTTTTTGTTGCACAAACAACAACAATTGAAGGTACATATATATGTATATAAGTTTTTTTAAGGTGCGTTGTTATGTATTAGTTGGTGTTCAATAAAGTATTATTGTATTGTATTGTATTGTATTGTATATACCTTAATTTACACCTTAGAACTACTCACATCTATCTATAAATCATATGTAAGCCTCCTTATAAAACAAACTTTCTTTTACGCTCTAGAGCTGACTACCTCGACACTGTTATCACATACACACATACATACATCACAAGATTTACGACCGTACATCTTAAAGAATAAGAGCTATTATTCATCCTGATAGAAAAATCTTTTTCCGTGTAAATGAAGATTGTAAAATTGACATCTCTTATTGTGATATGATAGACCAAAATATTTTTTATGCCTGTAAAGCGTAATGTAGTGAATTATCATTAAGGTTTATTTTGGTCTAACTCTATTATTATTAAAGTTTAAGTTACTCGTGTCACAGCTGTTATGGGCAGTCGAGATGCTTACATTCTAACATAAACAAATGAAAAACCCGTTTAACAGAATTTTTTACTATTATATAAACTACATATCATTTATACTTATTTTGTTATCGGATTCACGAAGTGCCCTCCCTTCGTTCGTACAATACCACATACTTATTGCAGTTGAATTGACTGTCATCTCTTTCTAATAAAGCGATGCCCTGCATAATCAAAAAGAGACAGCGAAAAACTCAACTGAAGCGTAGTTGGGGGCTGTATCGCAGGATCCGTCTCGAAAGTTAGCAAGGTGCAAAACTCGCTCTCGTTACCAGATTCCGAAGTTTGTTTTGCGGGAATACATTTTAATTATCCAAGATTAAAGTTGATTACGGATATCTTGGGTAACATTTTGTTTTGTTTTGGGAAAATAACAGAACAACAGTTTCGTTAGATTTTCAGATAAATTGTGTAGGGTAAAGTAATGTATACAGTGTGGTTTGATTATTTCCACCTCATCGTCGCCGCCTGAGACACGTCTTGAGAGACCCGGATGATCTTATAGCAGCCGTAGTATCGGCTGCACTAGGACAGACAGACACCGCACCAGCCTAGCCTTTTTGGCTCAAGTACCACTTTCAGCACCGGTATAGGATACCAGCGTAACACAATCAGACACTGACCCCGCTGGTGAGGTCGACGTACCCCCCGTAGGTTAGCTAGAACGGTCGCGATTTTCAATACGGTCCACTCTTCCAGTGTTCGTAGTCTTCTCGATTCTCTTATTCCGACAGCGGCCCAAGCTTAGGCTTACACCTCAGGAGGTTGCCCTTGAGATAGTTGCCTCCCATTTTTAACGGCTAGGCGCCCTAAGCGCCTGCTTTCTCACCCGGTGACTGAAAACGTCGGTAGAGACCAACAGCATTAGCCTATTTAAAAAAGCCTCAATTATTCCAAAAAACTTTGCAGTTTCATACTTTAACAAAATACACAGTTAATTAAGGATCGGCATTCCTAAATTCTAGAAAAACAATAGTTGCTTATTTTGTAACTTGTTCTACAATCATACGATTATGCTGACCGCATTCAGCTAAAACAAAAGTTGCCACATGCACAAATGCGAGAGAACTGTCTAAAGTAGTTTCTAGTTGTGGTATCATTTTCAATATTCTACTGGAGTTGGTTATTGGCAGCACTTACGGTGCAACCTCGGTATAAATTGACTGAAAGATTTTATTGTAAATTATGGGGGAAATTCTGGTCTCATTGTTGTTGTTCTTGTCTTGAAATTTGACTTGGTTATATATAAAAGTTGCAATAATACTGTTTTTTTTTAGAATGTACTAAATTCTGCGATATTATAATCGATTGACTAAATATTATACTTATGGAATTCAAATATGACGTTTGATAATCTTTGACTATTAAACTATTCCAAATAAAACAAAAATAATTACACAAAAAAAAAAAAACTCTTCCACGAGAAATTAAACACGAGTTTTTTTTCCTTTAAATATTTCTTGTGCTGTTTAGCATTATTTACGGTGCTCCTCACATGGTGAATTCGATACCGGTACTTTATTATGTTAGTAAATGATGTGACGAGCTACTTGTTCACGTGATTGATCACGTGCACAGAAAAAATTAAACAGCGCAAATACTTAGATAGATAGATAGAAAATGCAATATTGCACAACAACTTTATTGTAAATTGTTGCTACAACAAATTTAGGTAAGGTACAAAGGCGAACTTAATGCTAGAGAGCATTATATTCCAGTTAACCTGGGTGTAAGTAACATGGAAATTTTTGCAGGGCAGTGCAACGCAGCTTAAATATAGATTGTCTAGATAACATATAAAAACACTAACATAACTTTAATTTAGTTGTATCCCTATTCATATACATAGCTATATATAATAACATTTGTTCTGTGTCTGAGTATAAGGACCATGGTCTTCGTAGTTCCTGAGTACCTAGGTACAAGAAATCCCAGTTAGGGTTCAGGATCTATGTAAGTGATAGTTAGGCGTTATTATCTACGGTTTCTTATCATAGGTTCTTTCAATTATATTATTCTTTAAATCATCGAATAATCATAATCGCATCTTATAACGTGATTGTTACCTTCTTTTACTTTTTTAAAGAAATTTATGTTTCCACATTTAAAATGCAGTCATCTCTTATTTTAAATATAATAATTTTAATAAAATAAAATATGGATACAAACCTTCTCGTATCTCCAGATGTAATGCACCTCCGTATGAGGCAATAAAAACAGTCATTTTTACAAGTGCCCACATCTACTTAAGTGCAGCATCGCATTAGGGAAATGTAAGTAATTTTTTATGTGCTTATTTATGACGAAACGCTTTCTCTTTTGGAAAAATGTTAGAAATGTTTTGTTTGATAGATATTTTAAAACTTTACTGCAGTAAAATATTTTATTCACATTGTTTGGTGTTATTGTTGGGCGTTATTATTATTATTATTTTAGTAGCCCTAGATGTTTTGGCGAATTTGGAGTACATAATAGTAATGACTACTTCCCAAAATTTTAACTCATAGTGTTTTGTTTATATGTTAAAGAATGACGTGACAAGCTCACCGTTTGCAGGATGTTAAGCAACACGGCTGCCCATATCAGCTGCAGTGTCACACGGAACTCTAAAGTGTAGTTTCTGCGCACGTCATCCTGAGACATCAGAACAATCTATTAATAAGATTACTAGACTGTGAGATCAGGTCATAAAGTCTCATTTGTAATTTCACTAGCTACAGTGCCCTTTAACCCGGAATGTCAATGTCTAAAATGATTATTTCTGATAGTAAAGAATACCTCTATCTTCTTTCGTTGAAGAAGCAAAAAGCTGAAAAATTCAATCACAGAACAAAGAAAACAATCTTAGTAAAAGCCGCTTTACTTTGAGATTGCGGTCTTAATTAAATGAATTCCAGATGCAGAACACAATCTAAAGCTGTATTCACTAGGACCAATAACATTAAGCTTCCAACGACAGCACTATCCCTTCGGCTGAAAGAACTATTATTGCTCATCATACAAATTATTTTACACTCTAAAATCAAAGAGTTAAAATCTAATATGCCGTGCGAATAATACAAGACTGTTACAATGGATATATTTTAAGAGTATTTGACGAGCTTTTAGAGATAACTGCCTTGAAACGTTTCCTTTGTACTATTATTCATTGTTTCGTTGGAGACAACTTGTGAATGGAAACTGACGCTTTTGTATTTTTTGTTGTAAAAGTGATATTCTTTTGTTTTTAGGCGTCGAGGTCCCGTCAAAGTTCAAATGTTGCGTAGCTGGTATTTGTTCGCTTGACCTAGATCACCTTTTTGTCTTGAGCGGTGAAATAGGTTTTATTTACAGGAAGTTCGATTACCGTCCAGCCTACATTTATTATTGTACTAGACATCTATGAGCGCTGTAGTGTCTGATTTATGAAAATAGAATTCGTTTTAGAAAACAAAATTAATACTATATATCTTTTTACTCATTTAAAATCATTTTTATAATTTATATAATAATAACAACACAAACAATAACAATAACAATATGTGTGGACATCTCACACAACGCCATCTAGCCCCAAACTAAGCAAAGCTTGTGCTATGGGAACCAGATAACTGATACAATACTAAGATACATTTTTTTTTGTTTATAAATACATACATAGAATACAATATGACACCCAGACACAGAACAAACACCTATGTTCATCACACAAATGTTTGTCCTGAGTGGGAATCGAACCCACAACCCACAGTTCAGAAGGCAGGGCTACTACCAACTGAGCTATCGGGCCAGTCAAAAAATAATAATAAAATCACCCAGTGTTCACATACATAATATTTATTCCTGGACCCTAACTAGGATTCCTTGTGTCTAAGGACCTAGGAACTACGGACCCAAAACATTAAGTGTGTGAACACCACAGTGGCTGTCAAACCCCATAGTTTCATGAACCATTTACTATTTTCCTTGTATTAACGTAGAAACTCTAAACTTTCAGGGAAAAAAGTACCTTATGTTAATACTAGGTGGTAGGACTTTACTGCAAAGTTCGTCTAGGTAGGTACCACCGCTTTGCCAGTTATTCTGCCGCCAAGCAGTAGTGCGCAAGCACTGCTGTGTTCTGGTTTGAAGGGCACTGTAGCTAGTGAAATTACTGGGCAAATTAGACTTTATGATCTGATCTCACAGTTTAGTAATCTTATTACTAGATTGTGCTGATGTCTCTGGATGACGTGCGCAGTGCAGTGTCACGCGAACCTCTATACTTTAGAGTTCCGAGTGACACTGCAGCTGGTATGGGCAGCCGTGTCGTTTAACAGGCGAACGGCTAGCTCGTCACGTCATTCCTTAACATAAAAAAAACCTTGTGTTAATCCCGGTTTTACGTTTTAGTTATATTCACCAGAGTATTTCATGGTGTCATCTTAATCCTCCATAGATCTTGACTCGCAAAGTAATGCGCGTTTATAATGAATACACGGTAAACACAGTCCCACGCGTAAATCGTTATTACCTGGAAGATTGCATGAAGATGGAGCAAGGTAGAGTGGTATTAACGACTTTGATCAGCCGGGAAAAGAGTTATTTTCGAATAAAGCGCACTAACTTATTGACTCAAAATTCGTTTGGCAGATGCTTTATAATACAGATGTTAGAGGGAGGTTACGTTTTCGGCCACATTTAATGTCTTAGTACACAACTACATAAATTTCAAGTCACTACTAGCGGTTTTGGCTGTTCGTACGTTATTTGTAAGCCATTATAGTCAGTTAGTCACTGAGAACACAATCAAATTAATCTGAATTAACTTAGAACAGTCATTAGTTAGGCTATAAGAATATTTTACGTAAATATTTAATTCAGATTAATTTTTCTACTTTTAATATTCTTATCTTCTATAATTCTATTCTTCTCGGATCAAAGAAAACAAATTATTATCACGTTATTTTACTTTTTATCTTGACACGCAGAGTATTTCTAACCACCAGTTCGTCCCCGACGTAAGTTTTGGTTCGCCATGATAAATGTGGATAATTTGTATGGCGCGAAGCTCCTGAATAGCAACACGACGTTGCGAGGAAGATTGCTGTCATGCAAAACGCTAATTTATTTTAATAGAATAATCAAGTTTTCTCCTTTATTATGTTTTGGGCTTGATTTGTATGGATTTTATGCTACGTTAGTATTCGTCTTCCCTTCTCATGTCAACGCAAGTGATGACTATTTCAACTGTGGTGTTAGAATTTTAAAGGCTCATTTTCTTTTTGTGGCGAAATCTCGCAAATACTGTTTGATGCCATATCCCGTATATCACCTTAACTCGTTTTCAGGTAATACTTTACAACACCCCAAATCAGCAGTTTTATGCCAAGTAAACTGTTCCCATATTATCCTTAAACTTGTAATAGAACTGCCTACATTGCTGGGAAAAAGCATACCTACATTATTTCAAAAAACGTCTTAATTAATTCTATTGTGGCTCAGTCTGTTTAGAGAGTAATCATAGTAATGATTACTACCATTCGAAACTTCGTCTTATATTATACGCCTTCTTAGGCGTAACTTAGAACAGTCATTAGTTAGGCTATAAGAATATTTTACGTAAATATTTAATTCAGATTAATTTTTCTACTTTTAATATTCTTATCTTCTATAATTCTATTCTTCTCGGATCAAAGAAAACAAATTATTATCACGTTATTTTACTTTTTATCTTGACACGCAGAGTATTTCTAACCACCAGTTCGTCCCCGACGTAAGTTTTGGTTCGCCATGATAAATGTGGATAATTTGTATGGCGCGAAGCTCCTGAATAGCAACACGACGTTGCGAGGAAGATTGCTGTCATGCAAAATGCTAATTTATTTTAATAGAATAATCAAGTTTTCTCCTTTATTATGTTTTGCGCTTGATTTGTATGGATTTTATGCTACGTTAGTATTCGTCTTCCCTTCTCATGTCAACGCAAGTGATGACTATTTCAACTGTGGTGTTAGAATTTTAAAGGCTCATTTTCTTTTTGTGGCGAAATCTCGCAAATACTGTTTGATGCCATATCCCGTAATATCACCTTAACTCGTTTTCAGGTAATACTTTACAACACCCCAAATCAGCAGTTTTATGCCAAGTAAACTGTTCCCATATTATCCTTAAACTTGTAATAGAACTGCCTACATTGCTGGGAAAAAGCATACCTACATTATTTCAAAAAACGTCTTAATTAATTCTATTGTGGCTCAGTCTGTTTAGAGAGTAATCATAGTAATGATTACTACCATTCGAAACTTCGTCTTATATTATACGCCAAAGAGCTTAATTTTGAAAAATCATAGGGACGATATGACGCAATTTTTAAAATAAGCGAATTAAAGTAAGAACCCAGTTCATCGCGCCACTTCCACTTAACGTCACAAATTAAAGAAAAATAAACGAACTAAACAATGCATGTATTACAATATTGTTTACTTTAGCAAAATGTTCTTTATTAACTATCGAAATCGGGGGAAACTAAGAAAACCTTTTAAAATAAGTTAATAGACAAACAAAGTCTTAAACAAGCATCGCAAAGAACTCGTTCGTTTGAAATCCTACAGAAATCGATACGTAATTACGGTAGAACACAGACACAGTCATTATTTCTGCCCAGCTATGTGGAAGTTACACGTCATTGTGAATGAATGAGGACGTACGTAGAGAGGACGCGAAAGACTTCGAATAAGACTTTAAAATTGTTGAAAAGTTTAACAACGAAAGGGTAACCCCTTTTAGAAATATTTTGCTTAGTTAGGTTACTATCGAATCTGTGGTTAAGGTGTTAATTTAGTTGAGTTGATGTGTGATGGTTGGAACTAATTGACGCGGTTAGCCAAGTAGCCTTTGTAAGTGATAGTTCTGTGTTCCGGTTTGAAGGGCACTGTAGCTATTGAAATTACTGGGAAAATGAGAATTTATGACCTGATCTCGCAGTCTAGTAATCTTATTACTAGATTGTGCTGATGTCTCAGGATGACGTGCGCAGTGTAGTGCAGTGTAGTGTCATGCGAAACTCTATACTTTATTCGTTTTGTTGACAGGTCGAAGGTAGTATTGATTACACTGATTATTATGGACAGTGGCGTCTAAGTAGGAATGCGGCTTCATACTAGACTGAAGTAGAGTGGGCCGATAGCTCAGTTGGTAGTAACCCTGCCTTCTGAGCTGAATGTTGTGCGTTCGATTCCCACCTAGGACAAACATTTGTGTGATGAACATCGATGTTTGTTCCGTGTATTATATATGGTATTCTATGTGAGTTTATATTTACAAAAAAAAGGAACTAGACATCGCTGTATGGAATGTCCGCAAAAAAAGTTAATGAATTTTTATACTTAGATTGACCAATTTAAAAAAATATTTTCACATAGGTATGGTATATGTGAAAATAGTCGTTATTCCTGTTTATCAATGCAGAAGCAATGGGGTTTGTTTTCACGAGACTATGTATTGAATGAGATACTGGTAAAAGTATTTTTACTCGATATCTCTGCGGAATGCGGTTAAATCAGTTTGGTATCATATTTATTCAACCGATTGTTATAGAAAGAAGACGGTTCTAAACTTTCTTTGTTTGTTCTTCAGAATTCCATAATTTAAATTCTGTTTAGTAATTTTTTTTTATGATTTGAAATAATACAGTCAGATCGACCGTAAAGAAATTTAAAAATAAACAGCTGATGGTTTTTAAATGAAAATAATCGGCAAAATATGTCATACAAGTACTTCTGATTATTAAATTAAGTCGATTGAAGTATGTTGAACACATTTATTAAAGGTAAAATATTATAATGGCGAAAGTTTGTATGTGTGTATGTTTATTATTCCTTCACGCTCAAACGGCTGATTGGATTTGGATGAAATTCGGTAACAAGATAGCTTATAAACTGGATTGACGTATAGGCTACATTATATCCTGGAAACATTTAATGTTCCTGTGGGATGAGAAAATAACTAAACTACTTTTTATCCGTGAATGAAACTGCGAGGCGAAACTAGTGTAGTATATATCGGTGATCGCATGTCGTCTGTCTGCCTGTCTGTATTATATTTTTATTCAGTACTTTGTTGTTCTGTGACGTCATGCTTCACAAAACGTATTCATTGTGGCGTCATTCCACGCCGTTATTGTCGAAGCTCGTGTCACAACCGCGAAACGTACGTATGTCAAGTCGACTTGAAAAATGGAAATATATTTACTCCTGCTTTGAAAAAAGTTTAAAACGAGTATAGGGTTCGGTGAGTTATATTTGCACCACAGTGGTGCACTTTTAATTATTATAATTCTGTACAGTTATTCAAGGCAATTTTCAAAAGTAGTCGTCAATTTCTTGAAAACATGCTTACAATTACTTGACTGACCCGATAGCTCAATCGGTGGTAACCGTACCCTGCCTTCTGAACTGTGGGTCGTGGGTTCGATTCCCACCCTGGATAAACATTTGTTGACAAACAAGCTCATCACGTCATTCTTTAAAAAAAAAACGCGTCTGTTTTACCGTTTAGGAGTTTGGTTAAGAGTCCAGGATTAGTAAAGATGGTGTAGTAAAATACAAATGTCAAAAATGTCAAGCAAGTGCCTCACTGCGACTCAATAGAAACAACATCGATAATCTTGTTGACTCGAGCAAATTGGACTAAAGCCTGAATGACTTATTGTGCGCTGGCTTTCGCGATTCCATTTTATTCAATGTTTACAATCCTGTGGTAATCCCCAAGGCGTGTTGGTCTACATTGGATATTCGGACAATTCTCTCTGCGCTCCGAATATAATACTGTATTTTGGATTCACCAGGCTTTAACAGAACACAACTGTAAAGAAGTAAATTTGTGAGCAATAACCTCGTAAATTTATTTTATATATACCAAATGATGATTTTAGTTACATACTAAGTTTTATTTTTAGTCCAAATTGTTATTTTTCTCGGCAACTGCTCCTAGTCTACTAATATTACAAAGCAATTGTATAGCATCATGCACCAACCCACTGTTTACGACCCTGCTACTCGAAGTGAGTTTAACGTAAATTTAGGTAAAATATTATTTAAATAATATTTCCGAAACAGTATTAGACAATATATATATATACACAAACATATATTCTACGTAACTATATTATATTATAACCTTTATATACCTACGTAAATAACAAAAGCAACAAAATATATTTCTAAAAGTATCATGGCTCTTCAGAGATGGCAGCTAAATTTTGTTCTGTAATTTTGCTCTAATTAATTCCCACTTGGTTTCATCGCTGTCTTATTAGGCAAAAAACCTATTTAAGTTAGGTAGCTTTGTCCGTAAACAAAACAAAAACCCAACTCTTGCGAAGGCGGAGGAATCAACTAAAGTTAGATTCCGTATTTAGGCTACTTCTTATCGGAAAACAGATTATTTTGAAGAGACTTTTGAATTTGTTCTATTTTGAATCGGTACACAAAAATGATCCTTAACTTACATCACTTATAGCTTTAGCTGTTTAATTAACAATTTTCTTTATTATTGTATTGTTTATTGAACAAAAACGTGAATGCGCGGAAATTATCTCTCCGTGTAATTGTGATTATCTACAACCCAGCCGCTGAAAAAATGCGTTGGAAAGCTACAATAACATTTTAAAAATATATCATAAAATATTTGAATAATGTCGTTTATAATTTAATATTTTTATTTAAGTTTATGACAATATTATTATGACTGTCAAATGCGCCGCAGCAGCCTTAAATTATCACTATAATAAACTAAGTACCGATACGTATCATTCAAAATTAAATGGGTTACATATTCTTAGACACACCTGCTACTGAATATCGATCGCGCTCTTGAAATGTTTATGCTAGGCTAGGGTTTTCCAGAGTTCGATTTAATTTCTGTAAAGTGATTTGACACTAGTAAGTACAGATGCAAAACCTTTCACGCTCCATTTTCCACCTAACTTCATATTTTCAACAATACATATAATAAAATACAACACCCAGACACAAAACAAACACCTATGTTCATCACACAAATGTTTGTCTTGGGTGGGAATCGAACCCACAATCTATAGTTTAGAAGGCTACTACCAACTGGGCTATCAGGCCAGTCAAAAGTCAAAAGCCAGCCTAAAGGAATATTGCCTTATTTTAACAAAACGAGTGTGTTTTTTGACCTCACGATCGAAGTAAAACTTCTTTAGTTAATCTCCATCTATCGGCCGATATAACTTTGTTTTTGCTTTGTTTAATTTTAATGTCGCCATCTTGAAAATTGTAAATTGTCATTTGACCGGACATACCAACATAATAATACATTTTGTTTACTTTTTTATGTTGACAATGGAGATCTACGTGAACCAACTTCAACTTTCGGTCACCAACCTACTTCCCAAGTCAACCGTGCGTAGTTTTACTTATAAAACCTAAAACGTTATTTAAAAAATTAAACAAATGTATATATATTTGAAATGCCAGCTATTTGAATGAAAGTGAGAATAGGCGAGGTGTCACATTGGCACATTCTTGGCACCGCAACAATCCCGAATGAAAAGCGGCACCTGTCTCCGCGTTTACCCGCGCTGAATACAGCGGTAGCCGAATGGACAGGGATGGACTAGGAAAGAGACAAGGCTTTAATGAGGCATGCAGATATGAATATTTTCTTTCAAATTATTACATAATATTTGTTCAACGTGGTTTCCAATTTACTCGTTATCCGTAAGCCCTTTAATTTTACCGGGTTCAAATATCCTGTGATGATCTCACGAGAAATCACTCATGAGAATTTTAATACTAAAGAACCTACTTAGGTAGGTGGTACGACTTTTTTGTAAAGTTCGTCTAGGTACCACCACTTTGCCAATCATTCTGCCGCCAAGCAATAGTGTACAAACATTTCTGTGTTCCGGTTAGAAGGGCACTGAAGCTTATGAAATTACTGGGCAATGAGTCTTTATGATCTGAGCTTTATAATAAGATTACTAAGACTCTACTGATGTCTCAAGATGACGTGCATATTGCAGTGTCACGCGAAATATTACATTAAAGTTCCGAGTGACACTGCAATTATTATGGGCGTAAGGACTAGCTTGTTGAGACATCATTAATATAATAAAACTATGATCTCTCTTAAATCATCAAAAACATAAAAAAAATATGATCTAGTTTCTGAAATTTATGCAATTTTTTTATCCAAATCAAATAAGCTTTTTTGGCGTGAAATCCACTAACAAATATCCAAGGTTTTATATATATGCTATAAATTAAAAAGGGTGGATTTGTAAAGGGAAAAATAATGAACGGGATATGGATCTGCATTCATCCTTCCTACTACTACAACAACTATACTACAACTTGTAGTGATACTATGTGCAGTGGTGTAGTTTAGTTGCTGTAGTAGTGAAAAGAATGGGTGCAGGTCCAGATCCCGTACCCCCCATTAAAAAGTTCGGCTCTGCCCACCGAATGAACCAGCACCAGAGAACATTTAGCACAATGGGCGCGCCGATTTGCTTGGTCGCGTTTCGGTCAGCGATTTACTGTCGCAGGTGAAATGGTCGCATCGGACATCAGGTCATTACTTCATTCCGACACAGATTAGATACGAATTACTATCTCTATACTTAATTAGTGGAACTTTACTTTGTTAAATGAATTGAATATGAAATAAATTTTGTTTTCTGATTAAATTAGAGGAATATTTTGATTGGGTTTCATTTGAACGTATATTGGCTTTATGCGTAATATTTTACCTAATATCGATAAATAATATTTTTTTAGTTTAATAATTTATTTGCCTATCAGAGGGGCATCAAACATAATTTTGATCGCTTTTCTGTAGTTTAGAAGGGTCTCAACGGTATATCAAAGAACAAGAAAGGGATTAATGTTGAAGCTTTTAATACAACCTAACAATGTCGTACATTCGACTTATAACCTTTTTGCTCAGATTTCAATACCAATGAGAAAGAAAAAAAAGTCGATTTTACAATGTCAGTGTGTCAACCTCTGTGGTGTTTTTGCGGTGATCAAGCAGGTACACAGATAGGTACGAGAGACTAAGCAGGTCAGTTCATAACCCTGTATCAGGACAAGTATTAGTCCATAGAAAAATAGCGCTAACATTTGTTTTGTGTCTGGGTGTTATGGAAACATGGTAATCGTAGCTCCTGAGGTCCCTAGATACAGGGCATCCTAGTTAGAGTCCAGGATCTATGTATGTGATCATTAGCCGTAATTATTGTTTAAAAAATATGAGATAGACTTTGAGCTTACGTAACACGAAATTATACCAACGATTTCTCCAAGATCTGTATTGATATGATTGACAAGATATGATGGACGTTATAGAAGACTCCACACAAGGTGAAATCCTTGTGTGGAGTCTTCTATAACGTCCATAGCTCGAAAGAGTTGTTCTGTGGTTCAACGTATTTCTTAAAGACCCTTATATTAAAACGTTTACTACAATCTGGGCGTTGCTCGTGAATTGTCGTTATCTCCAGATGTGATAACAGCGCCCTTTATTGAGCTCGGAAATCTGTAATGTTCCCATGCAATACTGGTATACTTAGTATCGGTAATATCAGTACAATTATACAAATTTATTCAAATTTTGGCGCTACCGAGTATCGCAGAATATTTGTATGAATTATGAAATGTTCAGTTACGTATAGTCGCCGCTAGTGGCGCTGTGTGTGGACTTTATGTAAATATTCTACTTTTTTATGTTGCGTTTTATGGGAAGGCCTATGTTCAGCAGTCTATGTCTTACAGATGTTGATGTTGATTGTACTATAAGAACTTGATAGCGCATACAGTAATTATCATATTAGAAAAAACTCTTATTTAATAGAGGTGAAAAGACGTTTAAGGAGTCGGGAGATGCTGGTCGTGTCATTGTGGTCGTCGGGAAGAAGAGGGTGAAATAAAACTAATAAAATATATAAAACGGTGAAAAAGTTACAAGCCGTATTTCTTTTTCCTGTGGTCTCTTAATTCCTTTGTCAATCCAAATGTTTCGTCAGTCGTTGTCCATGGTCATTGTCAAAGAGGTCAGACGCCGCGACAAGAGGTATGTACTATATTCATTTGTATTTAAAAACAAAATATTGGCCTTTTGTTATGCAAATTTATTTTGACTTACGATTTACTTGCAAATTCAGTATTAGATACTCTTGAAAGAATAAACAAAATTATCAACGTAAAGAAGGAGAAAATTCAGATTCTGAAAATATGTCATTCAAGTTGGGAGGTTAGTGGAAAAGACGAATATATTCAATATATTTCTCATCTGTGGGCTTAATGGGAAGTAAATTCCTATCTTTCCCTAGGGTTTTCTCTTCCAATGGACGTAGTCTTCTCAATTCCCTTATCCCAGCAACAGCCCAACCTCAGAAATGCCCTTTTGCTAGTAGAGAGCTGGGCGCCTTGAGCACCTGCCCTCTCCGGGTGGGTGACGTTGTAAAGGTCGATCGAGAAAATGTTCTACTATTTTCATTAGTGGAGTAATTTTAATTCCCGACGTTCCGACAGACATTTTACTGAACGAGAACTTCAATCGTCATTCAGTTAATCTAATTCAGATGTTTTCATCACTGAGCCACGGCTGCATACCAAACCTTCTGAAATTTATTGAGAGTATTTCTTCAAAGAATTTTTATGAAGGTATGTTTACCACTGTAGGTTTCATCAAGTTCCCATTGAAAATGCAATAGAAATACATTTATAGAGCGCTCTTCGTTTAAATTTTCCACCGAGGAAGCGGAGACTGCCATTCGGATGTCAGTTCTGAACCACGGTGCATAAATCGGCTCGAGCGATATATACGGTCACGTTCTACTCAAAGTATTCTATGAATATTGATATAAATATTTTGTTATATTGGTTTTGACGTTTATTTGAAACGATTTATCAGTACAATACAATTGTCGTTGATTGATTGTAATTGACTGGCCTGATAGCTCAGTTGTAGTAGTCTATAGATTGTGGGTTCTATTCCCACCCAGGTCAAACATTTGTGTGATATTTGTTCTGTGTCTGGGTGTTATATTGTATTCTATGTATGTATTTACAAACAAAAAAAAGTATCTAAGTATTGTATCAGTTATCCGGTTCCCATAGTACAAGCTTTGCTTAGTTTGGGGCTAGATGGCGGTGTGTGTCCAAATGTCCACACATATTTATTTTATTTATATTAATTAATATTTATATAGATATGGGTAGTTCATTAAAATTTTCAGTACCTAGATCAAGCTTTCTTAAAGTGGAATACGCTTACCCCTTGGAATACATCATAAAATCATAGAGGTTTCCCAAACGTTCTGCTTGGCTTGAAAAGGTACATTCCCGGTTTTGATAATACTACAAATTGGATTTGAAATAAGTTTCTAGGCACAATAACTATATCCAATGAAAATAATGCAAAAGTAACTTAATAAGATTTTATAATTAAAATAAGCAATGTAGAATTTAATAATTTAATTTAGTACTTAGAGTTAATATGCTTTTGTGTTATCAATTAAAACCTGACATGTCATTTATTAAACTCGTACAATAGCCTCATAAAAACATAGTTATACGTAGCTATATTCATTAGAATTCGCCCTTTTTGTAACAGCATACATATAAAATTCAATGTCCTGACTGACTGACTTATATATCAACGCTCAGCCTAAACCGCTGGTCTTAGAGACTTGAAATTTTGAGGGTGTGTTCTTTGTAAAATGTAAGTATCCACTCAGAAATATTTTTTTGAAAGTACACCCCTAAGAGAATAATAATAATAATATCTGTGGACATTTCACACAACGCTATCTAGTCCCAAACTAGGCAAAGCTTGTACTATGGGAACCAGATAACTGATACAATACTAAGATACTTAAATACTTAGGATGAAATGAGTGGTAGAAAAAAGTTCTTCTACGTTTCTTAAAACCACGCAGGCGAAGCCACGGGTAGAAGCTAGTTTAGTAGGAAGTTTGCATAGATACTGGCAATTTTCTGATAGTGCAAACTAAGTTCCACGATGTTTAATGACTACCATGTTTGGAATACGACCACGTACTTGTGAGCTTCGGGTGACACCTGGCGAGAATCGCGGTCGGACAAACATCGGCGCCGCAAACAAATATTTGCGCCGGAAATGAACCCTCCCGCTCAAGTCACTCACGCTGCGTCAACAAATTTAATGTGGGGTGCATTATTACTTTTATGTCCAACTTAGATATTTGCTTGGTAACCTAGTTTAATTTATCTAGAAACTGGTAAAACTTTCTTATCTTTTGAAATTTACTCAAGTATTATATTTTTATATATTTTGTTTCTGTGTACACTTCAAACTTTTAGCAAAGTCCTTCTAATGAGCATTACGAGTAAATAAAACTTGCAAGTTTAAAGTACGAAAAGTGTGTAGCGAAAAATCCCATTACCCCAACAATTCATAAACTGAGTTTTCACGTAAATAACATTTCTAGATTGGAGATATTATGAGACTTGATTTAGTCTCAGAGACTTAAAGTTCATTGCTTGCTATTTTCCCAAGTTTCAGTTTGGATTCTTATATTAAAAAAGGCTTTCTTTTTATCTCCATCACCTCAGTCTACATTTAATATTCCCCTGCCGTCGCACCAAGTATTCCCACAATATGACACGCACAAAGGTAATCCTACATAATCGGTTTTCGCGCATTACATTCTACTTGGTTTCTTCCAGTGCACTTTACGATCTCAATAAAGTTTCCATGTCGTTTCCAGTCTCTTAGTCTAGGCAATTGTCTTTTATGCAGGCCGTCTTTATAGGTTTAATTAAACGTTAGGTACACAGGACTCTATTTGAGGCTGGATGGAGTAAAGGCGGAGCTCAGGAAACGCATTTTAGGAGAAATTTATAATTGGTTTTCGTACCCAGACATATATATATTTCTATAGTGTTTATATTATATGATCCTTAATATGAATGAGAGACACCCTTATACCAAGTAAATATAATTGCTGGTACTAATAAACTTAAATACCTATATAAACAGACGCAGGAGGTAGCATGACAGTGCAAAAAACGAGTGTGCTTTAGACCTCACGACTGAAGTAAAACTTCTTACTTCTTACTTCTTCGAGTAATATACGAAACGCAACTTTTTCTTTCTATCTTCACGTAGAGAGGGGGATATAAATATATCTCCCTCTCAACTTCCGTTCGCCTCATCAGCTTACCCCCAAGTCAAACGTGCGTAAATAAGTTTTACTTCAAATAGTCAGAATTTACAATAGTTTTTACTATAGCTCTAATAATCGCGAAATGAAAGCAATTCATCTAATTTTATTAGTAGGTACATGTGCGTATGTATGTATAATGTATTATATTAGGTCTTTACCTATGAAATTGCCGTTTTGTTTGAAAATAGTTAAAGTAGTTTTTTTTTCGAACTTATTTATTTCTTTTATTCAAAGTAATCACCCCTGCAATCAATGCATCTTTGCCAACGCTGTGGCAGTTTATGGATGCCCTTCTTGAAAAAATCAGCAGGACGGGAGACAACAAACTCTTCAAAGGCGTTTTGTACTGCCTCTCGGGAATCGAATTTTTTTCCCGCTAAAAAGTTGTCCAAATTTTGGAAAAAGTAATAGTCGGTAGGCGCAAGATCTGGTGAGTATGGCGGATGAGGGAGAGCTTCCAAACCCAACTCATGCAGCTTAGAGACGGTCTGTTGTGCAGTATGGGGTCGCGCGTTGTCGTGAAGTAGCAGTGGAGACGACCGATTGACCAAAGCTGGTTGCAGACGTGCGAGTTTCGCCATCATTGTGGTCAGTTCTTCAATGTACACATCTGCAGTAATGCTCTCGCCGTTTTGTAAAAAGCTATGATGAATCACACCAGCACTAGACCACCAAACTGTAACCATCACCTTTCTAGGGGTCATTTTTCGTTTTGCACATTGCTTTGGTACCGAACCAGGATCTAACCGACTTGCTGAGCGCTTTCGATTGTCAAAAAGAATCCATTTTTCGTCGCACGTAACAATTCAGTTCAAAATTCCTTCATTTCTGTGCCTGTTAAGCAGCGCAAGGCAAGTCTCGACGCGTACGTTGCGCTAGCGATCGTTAAGTTTGTGGGGCACCCATCTATCAAGCTTTTTTATCTTGCCAATCTGTCGCAAATGGACCAATATTGTTTTGATGCTAACACCAAAAGCTGCTGCCAGCTCAGCTGTAGATTGAGATTCATCAGCTTCCACAATCGCCTTTAATTCATCATTGTTGACCAAAGTTTCCGGACGACCACGAGGTTCATTTTTCAAGTCAAAATTCCCAGAACGGAACCGAGCAAACCAATAACGGGTTGTACGTTCGTTTGTACAGTTCTCTCCGTAAACGTCGTTGATGTTACGTGTCGTTTGTGCCGCGTTGGTGCCACGACGGAACTCGTATTCCATAATTACACGAAATTTCAAAGTATCCATTTTGCGGAAAAATGTTGAAATGTAATGAAAATACAACGCTAATCAATAAACAAAAGACTTATATTGTAAATAGAATGTCATATTTTTAAAACAAAATTAATTTGAATTTAGAATTCATAGCCAATCAAAACTTTTTTTTGTTTGAAAAAGTCTGTACTGCAATACGGCAATTTCATAGGTAAAGACCTATTATTTGCATAGTATTAATGTGTGTATGTATGTATAATATGTATTTATTATGGTGTTAGTTATACTCTCAGTTTAGACTAATGGTTATGTCGTTGTTTTTCTTTTCTTTTGACAAGAAATACTATTAAAAGATTAGATTATAGAAATCCCATTAATGTTACACTACCGCATTAAACCTTCCACAATACATCGGGGTTAACTGGAAGATAATACTTTGCATTAAGTTCGCCTATCTACCTTGTATTGTTGTTTGTGTAATAAATAATTTTCTATCTATATATTTATCTTTAGTTATATTTGACTAGCTTCTGCCCGCGGCTTCGCCCACGTAGCTTTTAGAAAACGAACACGAAATTTTTCCATAGATAATTCAACCACCCATTTTACCCTCTTAGGGGCTGAATTTCGAAAAACACTTTCTTAGTGGATACCTACACTTTACAAAGAACACAGTTCAAATTTCAAGTCTCTAGGACCAGCGGTTTAGGCTGTGAGTTGATGTATAAGTCAATCAGTCAGTCAGTCAGGACTATGAATTTTATATGTAAAGATTAAGTAGGCCCTTATAAAGTGTGTGGAAGCTCCTGAAGCCGTCTCTCCAAGAGCAAGCTGTAACTGACGGTCAAACACAATAGCCCAGATGAAAGGGACCGCATGAAAGCTATCTAATCGAGACTAGTAATCGCCCCGCAAATGAGCGGTTTTCGCTATCGTTTAGCTGCAAGGCTAATGCAAACTGCGGGGGCTTCTCTTTGAGAGGCTTTGGTCACAGAATAAATATGAGTACGGATTTAGAGCGAAAGCGTTTACTTTAGTTTTATGTGTTCTGCTTTTGTTTAATCTTAGTTAACCTCTTGTTTGATTTATGAATATTTTTATAAGAGATTTTAATTACTGTACTGAGGTTTTATGCAGTAAATATATACATTTTTCCATAAATCCTATTTAAGAGCTTTATAATAATACAGCTAAAAATTTACTGCTACCATATTTCGGCTGGTAGAATTTTGGAAAGCAAAAAAAAAAATACTAACTTTAAAATTCTAATTCCAAACTATAACGTCATAAAATTTGCCCTATTAAGTCTATGTACGAGTATAACGTATATTTAAATTGTATTTCATAAATCAGGACTTTAATTATTATTTCCAAATGTACGCCGAAACCGTAAGTTATTTAATTTTTCTAAATACAGGATGAAATGGCCAAGCTTGGACTCTCCAACATGGCAGCTATGCAAAGTAGCCGCAAAAGCTGTTTATAAATAAAATAAATATAGAGGTTTTGTGTTGCAGTCACAGATTCACAAAACATATTCTAGGAAGTGCAGCACAGATTTGAAAAACTATTTTACTCTGTGGTTGCATTAGAATACGGTTTTATCGCTCGTCTTTGTACCTTGTAGGTAAGAATTATATATTATACATAGGTACGTATAAGTTGGTGAGGGTACCTTCTACCCACATATCAACGTGAGATCTACGGTATTATTAAAATATCTCTTCTTAGCAGAGATTCACGACTGAGTGTAATTTTGTGATGGGCGTGTGACGGTGTCGAACTAGCCTGATGTCGCACTAGAGTGGTGTCAAACTGTTGCTGCACTAGCGTGTACCAAACTAGCCCGATTTCGAACCCTAGTGATTTGCAACTCCGTGTTGCCGCGCTTTGCCGCGAGCCTCAGTGTGTCGCACCAGTATAGGGTTGTTAAATGTAAAGGAATGTCGTTAAAGAAGGAAAGAAAGAAAAAAAGAAAGAAGGAAGAAGAAAGAAGAAAGAAGAAAGAAGAAAGAAGAAAGAAGAAAGAAGAAAGAAGAAAGAAGAAAGAAGAGAGAAGAGAGAAGAGAGAAGAGAGAAGAGAGAAGAGAGAAGAGAGAAGAGAGAAGAGAGAAGTTTCATTTGCCTAGTAATTTCACTAGCTACAAAACCAGAACTCAGTAGTGCTTGCGCAGTATTGTTTAGTGTCAGAATAACTGGCAAAGCGGTGGTACCTACTTAGATAAGCTTTGCCGAAAAGTCGTGCCGCCTCTTTGTAAACCGTCCAATTCAATAACTGCTAGTACCAACCTGTTAATTAAAATATCTTCCTATTATGAATTCATTTAGGTACACTGAACTTTAACGCTGAATTCTTCAATGAAGTGGACATAGACGTTTTCAATTTCAAAGTCACTTATCCAATGTTAAAGATTCTTTTGACATTTTGAGGAAGCTTTCAATCACAACAAGTTTTGACATTTTCATCGACACCTTCAGGGAAAATGAACATCCATTAAAATGTAATAAAGCTTTTAATAAGTTACACAAAATTGACACAAATGACACTTCCGCAGTAAAATATCATCAGCTGAGACATCAATCAGGTTTTTAGGGTTCCTTATCCAAAGGAAAAAATGCGATCCTATTACAAAACCGTCAGTGTATGGCGGTTCGTTTGCCTGACCTTTTATATAAACAAAAAGTTTCGTTTCCTCATAATTTTCTTATTTATGTTTATCCCCGTCCATCTATTGTTGGGCAGAAATTAGTGTGGTAAATAAATTTAAATTTACATGAAAAAAGCAATAAGACTTTTACAGGCCTTAGACACGTAAATGATAAAACGAATAGCGTTATATTGCATTGCATAAAACAATAACATACGTTACAATGAAATAAATAAAAAAAACGAGTGTGCTTTAGACCACACGACTGAAGTAAAACTTCTTTAGCTCCATCTCTCTTGCCCCTACAGTAATATACGAATATATAGTATATATAATACTAAGTATATATAGTATATCCCTCTCAACTTCCGTTTGCTTCACCAGCTTACCCCTAAGTCCAGCGTGCGTAAAAAGGTATTACTTCAAAAATTACTTAGCCCGTTAAAAAAACAGCATAACTTTTAAACCGTTTAAAGTGAATTCATATATAAATAATTGTTTTAAGTTATTATACGTATAGATACCTCACAGCTATCACGAACGAAACAAACGGATTTTCAATTCACCAAACTACCTCCATCAGATTTGCTCAGCGTAATGGAAAACCACCCAATTAGTATGGTAATTGTTCAACATGAATATACAACAAGTTGTACACAGCTTCGTTAATGAGTCGCATAGCAACAAGACCAGCTGTTATTGATTCAAACTACTTCAAAGACCTGCAGTCGACGATCTCGAAACTTGGACCACAAGGTGACCGAGACGCCTGTCCTCCTAACTTCAACTAATTGGTTAGTAAAAGCCAGCGTAATTTAAAGTATTCTGACTGTTTAAAAGTCGTTAAGCTCATTTTCATGCTTACTCACTTTGAAAACATTGCGTACTTGACAAGTTCAAGCTAAGGAGACTAGAGAAATATTACTAAAAACAAATGAAGAACAAAATCTACTTTTTGATCCACAATATACATTTTTTTTTGTATGTTTTGGCTTCACACTTTTGTGTATTTAGCCAGTGTCAAGTAATTGATAATTTATCAAGTTAATGATATTTCACGCAGATACCTGTCACAGTCCAAGTCATCAAATCAAGTCATAGTCTAATCTAGTCAAGTCATACTCCTAGTAAAGTGGTGGCAACTTTACCAGAAGCTTCTATGTAGTTGTGGAAACAATAGGAAAATAAACGTTTTACCATCATTATACCACTTTCCCACACTGAAGCTTGTAATCCAGCACTTAACGAATAAAATGCCACCAATTTTATGCACTAACACTAAAAATAACACAAGTTTTAGAAAATAATACAATGCGGTGACGCGATCTTTTTCGTTTTCCCGCCAAAACTCCACAATATCCATTAATATAATATTATGCATATTCATTACTTTATTATTACCTGTTTCGTTCTGTCCTCTTTTTCGTCTTTCAACTACTTACATGGAATACAATGTTATTTCTATGTTATGATATTCCTAAATAAAATCCCACTGGATCAAATTTTTCCTTTAAAATAAAATTTATATATTTCTTATTACTAAAATGCTGGCGGCATTGCCCCGTTGAATGGCAATGCTTAGTCTTTGGGCTAAATAAAAACCAGCATTTTGGTCACGTGTTGCCTCGATCAGTCGTTCTGAAAGATCTTTATAAATTTTGTGGGCACTCGGTCCCCACGGCCCCAACGTCTCGACACCGAAAGGCGCAAATATATAAATTCTATTTCAATGGGGCAATGCCGCCAGCATTTTGGGCACGTTGCCTACTGGTAGCGGCTTCTTAGATTAAGTTTTGCTAATGCATAGTTTTTAATTTTCATTTATAAGCTGAATTATTACATGTGAAATGTGAAAATAAAACCATAAAATGATCGAATTCAATTTCTTATTACTTATATACAGTAAAGCTGTCTTACCTAAACATTAACAAATAGTACCTAAACTAGTAATATAGACGTCTAATGTTCTGTTTATTCCACCTCAAAACTCCAAGCTCGCCACAAGACTGAGCCCGCAATAATTTCAATCCTGACCTGTGAATGCCTGAATGCTTTATATGGGTCAAATCTCCGCCGCGAATTTATAGCAGACCGCGATCACCGGCCATAATTACCTAATCATTTATTAACCCTGAACCGGTCTGCTACCAAACGGATATTCTGAGCTTAGTTTTGAATCCACTCCAAAGCTTGTTATGATCGTGGCAATATTTACTGCATTATAATGTACTGCAACCACCCTTAGAGAATTTAGAAAATACTACTATACTCACATCAATTAAAAATTCAAAATTACTCCGACCAGGTTTCGGACATATTTGATGTCCTTCTTCTGGAAGGCAGTCACTAAAGCAAGCCGCCGCGGCTTGCGATAGTCCGAAACCTGGTAGGAGTAATTTCGACTTTTTAATTCGACGTGAGTTTTGCCGTAATTTATCTTACAGAATGTGTCATACTCACGATAGCTTTCAAAATAAAATACTACATATTTCTAAATGTAAATTCTCGAAGGTGATCACCAGATGCGTCTCGCGCGTGGTGATTATTAAAGTATATGGAGCTGGGATAGGAGAAAGTATACAGCAAGCGTTACGTAGCACAGATTTATTTTGACTGATATTTCTGTCCTACCCTCATGGTTGGCTTATTATAATATTCGTATATTGAGAACCTACGTACATCATTATAGTTATGGCAAACTCTCCCTTAAAGGGTCTGACTAAATTAATATAATAATATAATTAATATATATAACTAAAAATTTAAACTATAAATTTAATTTTTCCGGGATAAAATGCAGCCTTTATGTTAATCCAGTGTATAAGCTATCTTGGTGCCGAATTTCATCCAAATCCATTGAACCGTTTGAGCGTTAAGGAGTAACAAACATACACACATACACACAAACACACACACATATACAAACTTTCGCCTTTATAATATTAATGTGATATTTGTAATGTCCACATGGAAACAGACTAAATGAATATGAATATAAATGGGAGGCCTATATTCAGCATCAGATTAAAAATTACTAATGTTGTGATGTGTTTTTCTTGATGCAAAATGGTCTCAGCAGTATGTGAATGTTCGGCAGTTATTTTGCACTAAAGAGTCTTGTATCAATAATTGACACTATCGACCGGAACACTTGCCAGAATAGAAAATTTAGATCTCCAAAAAATTTGGTCTATCGTCTAAGCGCACAGCTTTTCCTGTACCTAAATGTGAGCTTACGCTCAGTTATTTAACTAGGAAGACATAATATAAGTAAATAAAATTGTACAATTACAGTGACATGTATTTATTTCCATCCGCCGTAACGTCTGTTCCTTTTCTATCTGTCACAGAATATCAATCCAAAACATCTAAAGAGATCACCAATTTAAAAGCAGTGTCGCTAATCCGGTTCATATTTATTCCCAGGAAATCACGTCACACTAATCACACTAATATTATAAAGGCGAAAGTTGTATATGTGTATGTGTGTTTGTGTGTATGTGTGTAACTTTGTTACTCCTTCACGCTCAAACGGTTGAATGGATTTGGATGAAATTCAGTACCAAGATAGCTTATACACTAGATTTACATGTAGGCTACATTTTATCCCGGAAAAGTGATATTTTCCCGTGGGATGAGTAAACAATTAAAATACTTTCTATCCACGGATGAAACCACGGGGCGCAACTAATAGTTTATATAATCAGAAATCTAACAATCTTAGTACCACGTCATTGGCGAAATCGTGGTAGAAGTTACTAAATAAATAAGCGCTGACGTTGAAGTTGAATGATACTCAAAGAAGAGGCTGTTATAATAACAGTAAGGTGAATAATGGGTCCGTTCTCACGTGATTCTAACACTGACAAAGGGAGTTTTGGCGGGAATGCGAGAAAGATTGCGTCACCGCATTGTATTATTTTCCAAAACTTGTGTTATTTTCAGTGCTAGTGCATAAAATTGGTGGCATTCTATTCGTTAAGTGCTGAATTACAGGCGCGAGTGTGGGAAAACGGTATAATGATGGTGAAACGTTTATTTTCCTGTTGTTTCCAAAACTCCATAGAAGCTTCAAGTAAAGTTGCCAACACTTTACTAGGAGTATGACTTTGACCTGACTATGACTTGACTATGACTTGACTTGATGACTGCGACTGTGACTTGACACATAATTGCGTGAAATATCATTAACTTGTAAATTATTAATTACTTGACACTAGCTAAATACACAATAGTGTGGAGCCAAAACATTAAAAAAAAAACACTGTGAAAGCTCTTTCATGTTACCTAAACAATGTTCAATTGTTTTAGTCTGTTTTTTAGAGTTTTATGATTGTGGTTCCATTTGACTTTTAATACCGTAGCTTGTATGCCAATTTTATAGGTTAAATTAAATTAAGCCACATATTTTAAATACGTCAGAAATAGGCGGCGATGTGTCTGTTTTTAATTGCGACTGTTAGTTTGGTTTTATTTTCATAATAGCTGTAATTTCGACCGCACAAACATACATTTGCAAGAAAAAAATACATTTTATTGTCTTTCCTTATCATAATGTAAAATTTAAAAAAAAATATGTGTGGACATTTACTAGCAGGGTTACTACCAACTGAGCTATCGGGCCAGTCGAAGCAGCACAATGATTCTAAAAAGATAATGGTTCTAATACTGATAGTGACACTGTGCACAAATGCTTAGTCTGTCGCGGGAATCGAACCCGCCACCTCCAGGTTATGAGCCGACCTGCTCAACCACCACACCACAGCGGCTGAAATTTTGGACTAAAGTTTTGTACCAAATCAGAATATACAAAAAATGTATCAGATGTATCTGGTCTTTGTGTTTTCCGCTCGTTTTGTATAGATAGAGGAAATATACTATATATATAATGTACGGCAGTGGCGGTAATCTCGGCCGTAGCGCTTGATTGATGTCACTGCAGGCCGCCGGATAATTAACTGCCTAACCGAATATTTCACTTCCACCAATACTATACAAAGTGCTTCCTATCTATCTATGTTTTTGACAACCTCTGTGATGTGGTCGTGCAGGTCGGCTCATAACACAGAGGCGGCGGGTTCGATTCAACAGGACAAGTATTTGTGCACAGAAAAAAAAGCGCAATAATACTTGTTCTTAGTCTGGATTTTTCTAGGAACCTACATACAGGGAATTTCAGTTAAAATCCTGGATCTATGTATGTGATCATTAGCCATTATTACACTTATATATAATTGATAGTATTTCAATAGTAAAAGTGAAAAAGATTTTTTTATTTTAAAAAATTGTGTATGTCGGTCTCGCCTAAAGTAGTCAGCATGAATTGTAAAAGTTATTGTTAATTTGATTATTATAATTGAAAACAGTACACACTTACTTATTTTAATTTAATTATGCAACGCAGCAGTTGATTGAGTTAGTTTTTGGAGTTATTATAAATACAAACGCATCGGCGTTTGGTTTCATACATTTTGTACCACACGTGATCGGTGTCAGGAATATGTACTTAATTTCAGGGGATGATAATGAATTAAATGATATTTAGTATATGATTGTGGTATACTAAATTTAAAAAACAAATATCTGAATAGGCTGCCCACAGCAAGAGTCAAAATATTGAAGATAATAATGAAAAATACTTACGTAAGAGATATACTGTGTTATACGGGTCACTGAACTCCGGTCATTATTCGAATGCAAAACTAAACCAACTGCTGACCCGTCCGTCAGGATCGATACAACTGACACCGCTAAGAATAGTGATAAAATCCGAGATGTAGCCACACAGCTCGTATTTATTGACTTTGGACGTTAGTTGCAAACAAACCACTGTGTTTGTGATCACATTCGCCGCGATGACATTTATTGTGGGATTCTAAAAACTACAACGGAAATTGCGAACTATTCTATGGTTTCAATGAAAATTAACAAAGCTCTTTCATTCAAGCGTATAGAAATATAGTTCTACTGTTGCTGCTTTTAGATTATTGAGGTAAAAATTCTTTACGCACGCTTTACTTGAAGAGTAGGTAAACTGGCGAGGTAAATGGAAGTTGAAAGTTTATGGATAACGTAGATCTCCATTGTCAACATAACAAAGTTAAAAATTTGTGTTATTATGTTGGTAAGTCCGGTAAAATGGTAATTTACAATTATCAAGATGGCGGGATTAGCATTAAACAAAGCAAAAATAAAGTTATACTAGCCGATAGATGGAGCTAAACTAAAAAAGTAATACTTCAGTCGTATGGTTTAAAGCACACTCGTTTTTTATTTAGTCTCGTCACATGTCACAGCTTCAAACGCACGTATTTTACTTATTCACAAATAATCATCATTACAATGTTTAGTATTTATTTTGCTATAACTTAAATTAAGACAAGTTCACAACTGCTTCTGGTGAATAATGAAAAGTAGTTTCTGAATCAGTTTATGGTAACGCATAACAAAATCGCATTCTCCGAAATATATTTCAAAGACGCGTGACATAACTACGCCATTTATGAAAATCTTAAACAGTGGCTCGATAGAGACCTTATCCAAAATCCATTAGGTTGAGCTACAGCGTTAAAAGGCCTTTCTACCCTACGATAAATCCAAAACTTCACCCATGAAAAATTGGTCATTTCAAAAAGTTTAATCGCCCGGGAAATATTTAAAATGATCGCAAAGGATGGCCAATAAATTAACCGCAGATATCAGCTTCATTCACCGAAGGGGGACAAAAGACATGTCCGAAATAATCCGGATTTATCGAAGTTCAATGTAGAACCTATCCGTGGAGTTAAAAGATTTGTAAAGTTCTGAAGAGTGCTCTAGTATTTTTTGAGGTTTGTGGACTAAGTTTCGTTGTCTTTAGAGATGCGAAGAATTATTAAAGTTTTCGAGAAAATAGTACTTACCAATATTATTTATATATTTAAACTTTTGATGAAATCAATTAAAAATTTAAACGTATAATTTTTATTTAATACTGTTTCATTTATACTGTATTCGTGTATTTATATATCAAATAGTAGATTATTTGAGACAATAACAAATCCTTAAGGGCACAAATTGATTCATCATCATTATTAGCTTAAAGAAGTTCACTGATGAACTTAGGCCACTCCCATAGAGTATGGCTCCACCACCACTATCACTACCACACAGCACTACTACTACCACACACCACTACCACTGCCACACACCACTACCACTGCCACACACCACTACCACTACCACACACCACTACCACTGCCACACACCACTACCACTGCCACACACCACTACCACTACCACACACCACTACCACTGCCACACACCACTACCACTGCCACACACCACTACCACTGCCACACACCACTACCACTACCACACACCACTACCACTACCACACACCACTACCACTACCACACACCACTACCACACATCACTACCACTACCACACCCCACTACCACTACCACACCCCACTACCACTACCACACACCACTACCACTACCACACACCACTACCACTGCCACACACCACTACCACTGCCACACACCACTACCACTGCCACACACCACTACCACTACCACACACCCCTACCACTACCACACACCACTACCACTGCCACACACCACTACCACTACCACACACCACTACCACTACCACACACCACTACCACTACCACACACCACTACTACTACCACACACCACTACCACTGCCACACACCACTACCACTACCACACACCACTACCACTACCACACACCACTACCACAGGCGCCACGAGTGAGCCACTATGAGCGGATGCTTGTTTCTTGCAACGGTTCCCTGATTTCCTCAAGGAGTGACGTAAAAGATGGTTTGGAGACATGATAACACATACGTCAACATATTCCTGTTATTTTCATAGGACCATAAAATAAAAGGTAACCTGCAAAAAAACACAATCAAATCATCACAAAATGGAGGCGTTTCATTGCCTTACACAAGGATCTTTACGGCGATTCCAAGGTAAAACGGTACATAAACCCCATTCTCGCCGCAGTGAACGCTATAATTTTTATTTGGACGTAAACGATTGTTGTTTCCCCTTGTTCGATAAAGCATTAACCTGTTGCGATTTATTAATTTTGTTTTGTTCACTGACTTATTTATTATTATTATCTTGAAGAGTTCTTCAAAAGGAAAAATTCGGTGTATTTAGAGAGCACACTTCATTAAATATTTTGCTTTTATTTCATTAGCCCAATACTTTCCCACAACTTGGACAGGGGCCTTTCCCCCCACATGGAGAGTGTAGGCCATAAAATAACACGGTGGCCAAGTCTGGGTTAGTGATTGAAACATATTCTGGAAGTTTCGGTCTGTTTCAGTGAAAGTCGCTCAGGATACAATACCACTAAGTAAGCACGCGTACAAAAAAAAAGAATGGATTTTACCTTTGGGTGGCAATAGATTTGATGTTGGCTACATCTATTTCGGAGGTTTTAAATAACATAATATTGTTGCAAATAAACAAAGTTTTATAATGCACTCTACTGTACCATGCGCAGTTTGGTACTCGGGCCTAACTTCCGAGAGCTCATAACTATTGTCCGTACTTAACATAGTTATTATATACCGCCTTAGTGTTTTTGGTGTCCTGGTGCTTCAGAATTTATAAACAATAAAATAGTATATTCTTTTTTGTTACGGTTGTTGCGCTATTTATTATTGTTGTATTATTAATTGGACCACAGAACTCTCAAAAAGTGCTGTGGTTCAACTATTTTGAAAGTCCAACTATCTTTAATATAGGCCCGTGGTCCAACTAGTTTGACACAGCAGCTGAACCACTGCCCCGAAACGAGCTACAGTAATAATCTGAGTTGGCGATTTTGCCCGACTGCGAAAAAGGAAGGTAGTGATTTGAGTTGAGTTTGGCATTGTCAAAGCTACCCCTCACCTCGGCACGCACCCACTTTCTAGTCATCTACTTTCAAATAAACAAGACGTCGTTTGCGCCAACTCCACGCAAGACGCGCCTTACCTACGTTTATGTTTTGTTTTGCCTACTTTCATACCTTTAGTTCAATAAAAAATATATGAAATGTGCTGTTAGGGTTTTACTACCAGTAAGACAGGCGCTTTGTCATAATCATCAACAAATTCTTTCAAACCAGATTACTACTCCTAATCACTATAAAACTGAACAAGAACGTAAAAAATAGAATCGTGTTATGCTTTCAGAAGGTTTTTAAAACACTTTTCACTCTATATATTTAGATTCCGAATTAAAATTTGATAATACGAGAGAATCTCAGCATCTTAAATGAACTTGTGAGCGGTCACTAAACGTAGCTACTAATTCACTCATTAAAACCTTTGAGAGAGCTCGTGACTCTTTTTATTCACCTGATTCCCTAGCGAGGTCGAAACACGTTCTAAAGGATAAAAATCCGCCATCTTTTACATGAGGTCCGACTCTGCAGTCATTGCTTATTTTACGGGATTCGGTCTTAATTAAACTTGTCTAACGGAATATTTGCCTTGGGTGTTTGTGACAGCGGCTGGTATTTTCAAGTGAATTGTGATCTCTTGTTTGGTTCTATTGGTGTACGCGAGATGGTTATTTTTCTAGTGGGAAAATTCAGAATCCATAAAACGTTCCAATTTAAAATTTACTATAGCTCTTATTAGTAAGTTGATATGGCATTGGGCAGGTCATATCGTTTGTAGAACTGACAACCGATTGAAAAGAAGGGTTTCCGAGTGGTGACCATAAGTCAAAAGATGCAGCGTAGGCCGCCCCCCCCCCATTTGGTAGACTGACGATAATATGCCCATAACCACGAAGAGCCAATGGATGCAGGAAGAAAACTACCGCTAAAATTGGACTTCTGTGAGGAGCGTGTGGTCATCAGTGAATATCCTCAAGCTGTTGATGATGAACGTAGATGAAGAAAATAAGGAATTCTGAATCGGAGTGCTGTAGCCGTCAAAGGCCAGTTACAAATCGTCACATTTGCACTAAAAACAAATTCCTATTCCTTACTGATACTCAACATTATAAACCAACTATGCCATACATTATAAACGATAAATTTTTATGTATGGATATTTGTTATTCTTTCACGCAAAAACTACTGAATGGATAACCAATTATGATCGAATGCTATGTTATAAATAAAGTTTAGGCAAAACATTTAACCTTCTTCTATCCTTCTCGTGGGAGAACTGGTAAATTTTGGGTAAAATTGCTGGGTGTCTCTAGTATTTTAATTTCGAAACACATTTTTTACTGAAAAATTTTTTGCACCACCCTTGTTCGTTATCTGTAAATCATTGAAATTTAGTGAATTAAAATGAAAATAGTAAAATGAGATTTCATCAATTTTTTTTAAATCTCTACAGTTTATATTTTTTTAACTGTTTCTTTTTTATTTAGTTTGTAATATTGCATGTGGCTTCCATAAATTTCACGTTGGATGCCGTGATTTCCCACAGGGGTTGGCAATGGACTTCCATTAGACTATAGTATTTTAATATACATTTTACTGGAAGGTTGTGTTATTAAAATTTAAACATTTATGGTAATTGGTGTCATACGAAACTACTACTTAATTAAAAATATCATTAATTTAATTTAAATTATATTTCTGATGATATCGTCGAAGCTTATGTTGATTATGATTTTACAAAAGCAGTTTATTTTATTTTTATTTACGTCAAAGATTTGGGAAGGTTAAAAAAACATTGTCAGCTTACATTACCTTTATGGTTATATTTTACGGTTTGCCAGTAATTCTGCCGCCAGCACTACTGTGTTTTTGTTTGAAGGGCATTATAGCTATTGAAATTACTGGGCAAACGAGACTTTATGATCTGCTCTTACAGTCAAGTAATCTTATTACTAGACTGTGCTGATGTCTCAGGATGATGTGCGCAATGCAGTGTCAGGCGAAACTTACACTAGTGAAAATGTACTGCTATGGGCGGTCGTGTCGCTTAACATCAAGTGAACGACTAGCTGGTCATGTCATTCATTAACATAAAAAAGATAACTATTACAATCATATGAACAAAAGTAGTATTGTAGTAACTGAATGCTACTAGCTACACTACACAGAGGCTTTATATTTTTTGCTTTTCCCATTTGTTCCACAGGGACGATTCACTGGTGGATCCAAAAATCGATTCGAGCAATAGGATTGCGACAGTGAGAACAGGTCATAAAGTTTAATTATCCCAGTAATTTCAGTAGCTAAAGATAGCTAGCTTCATGATAGTTATCTCAAATAATAATGATACATTTCCCGTTAAAAAAACTTACATAGATATTATTACATAGCCGTGACTAGAAACTTTATTTTGACGTCCTTAAAACATTTTCCTCAATACCGCGGAATTGACTTTGAAATTCGTGTTCTCACACCATCGATTTCACTTAGAGTGCTATCATTTGCTATCTACTGAATCTTCGCGAGAGAAACACGTGACTGGAATACCTAGCGTATTGTCAGACCAACTTTTTCAATATATAAGTCAACTGCTTTTATCTGTTTTATTAGTTTGTTGAATGACAGGGGAAGGAGGTGGACGTTTCTGAGAGATGAGAACACACTTTTCTGACAATAAAAAAGCTGTTAATTTTAATGGTGATCTGAGCTTTTGATCAACGCAAAAATCTGATAAAAATATTTTATTACATCTATGATAATGTAAATGAAACGAGTAGCACTTCAATTCAACAAGGAAGCATATTAGGCCCAACACTGTTTCTCGTGTATATTAACGACCTCTGTGAACTGTCAATGAGACAATGTAGTATATTAACGTACGCTGATGACACGGCCGTCATGGTCCAAGGAGATAGCTGGGAAGAAACCTATGAACTAGCACAGTCTGCTTTTAATGAGATTTCATCATGGCTTAGAAATAACCTACTCAGCCTTAACGTTGATAAAACTAAATACATAACCTTTGGTATTCGTGAACCACCGTGCAACGATAGACTCTCACTAGTTAGTCATAATACAGGAACATGTTCAAATATAACATCTTCATGTGACTGTTCTGTCTTAGAAAAAGTAAACACGATTAAATATCTGGGTATCATTATTGATGACAGACTTTCCTTTATACCCCACATAACTCAACTTACGAACCGAATACGAAAGCTCACAGCGGTTTTCAAAAGTATCCGAGACAGTGCTGACTGGGAAGTAATACGACTACTGTACTATGCAATCTGTCAGTCTATCACCACATACTGCATAACATCCTGGGGAGGTGCGTATAAAACACACATGTTGCCACTCGAAAGAGCGAAACGAGGTTTACTCAAATGTAGTACAAAGCAACCCTACATATACCCTACGATTAACCTGTACCGTGACTGTCAAGTTCTCTCAGTCAGGCAGCTTTTTATTCAACATGTTGTCCTTCATCAACACACCCTGGTTAAATTTACTCAACCAACTAAGAAAAAACGTACGTCACATAATGTATGTACTGTTCCTCACGTTAGAACAGCATTTGCTGGCAAATTTATGAAATTCCTTGGGCCTTTTCTCTATAACAAACTAAATACAGATAATAACATTAAATCCCTCAGTGTGTTTGAATTAAAAAAAACTCTGTTCACTAAGCTAAATGGCATGAGCTATGTAGAAACTGAAAATTTACTTGTAGCATTAAAATAACCAAAAAATAAAAATATATTGTTATCACGTATACATACCATATTATCTTTACTATATCGTATCTATTAATTATTAATTTTTATATATGTGTTACACACACCACGCACACACACACACCCACACACACCACACACACACACACACACACACACACACACACACACACACACACACACACACACACACCCACTCACCACGTCATTTCTCACATTCGCAAATCTTGGTTAGATTAGTATTCTAGCATGCGAATATTAATCTAAAAATTAGTGCGTATTTATTTTTTATCTTAACAAAATCCTTAATTTAAAAATTATTTGTAATTTATATAAATATTTGTAGCTTAGGCATTTCCCATATTATTTCCGGCGAAAGAGGCCTGGACCGCATAATACGGGCTCTGAGCCTAGTGTGGGGACCCAGGTTTTTCTAACCTAATGTAATGTACTTATTTGCCTTTATCCAAATAAATGTGTTTTTCATTTTTTTCATTTCAATTACTTTTTTATTCTTCATTCTTCAATATAAATAATGTAACTTTTCCTAAAATAAATCTTTCTAATGACTCCAAAAAATACTTTATGAAAGTAGTTCTCCAAATAAAAATTTGGAGCGATGACAACACAGTTTTTTATAATTTAAATAACCAGGCTGATATTCTTAATGAATAACCAGATTAACAAATATTTATTTGATATCAAAAACTAAAAATTTAAAATAACCCGTTGGTGGAGGGAAAAGTTCCCAGAATTCTGGCAGCATTACCACGTTGAATGGCAATGCTTATTAAGGGGTTATTATTAATTATTATTATTTTATTTATTTATTATTAATTTTATTATTAATTACGGGTTATTTAAAATTTTTAGTTTTTATTTATTTTAAGTTTTAAAGTATACTACTCACGTCAGTTTCTATAATATTTTAAAGTATAGTTTAGATTTTTAGGTCTAGTTTAGTTTTGTATTAACGATTATAATTATAACGTTATTAAATAAATAACTAAATTTGATATCCATATTTCACGTTATCCACAAAATAAACCGCGCTGCGAAGACTTTGTTTGACATAAAATTGTAATCTGCAACTTTCAATGTTGAACAGAGACCCCGTCAAAAAAAGTGCAATAAGGGGGCCTTAAACTTGGTCATTTAACTTTTACTGTCCCCGCGTAGGCTATTTTTGTATCAAGCAATAGGAAAACCGCTCTCTTTTGCTGTCTATTTTCATATAACAATGGCATTGTCACATAACAAAAGAACTCTATTTATGGCGTGAATCTCACACACTTGTAGAGCTGTAGCAAACATGGAGTATTTACTAGTCATGGAGAAAACATTTTTTCATGCCATTATACCTAGTAGTATTTATAAGATAAGCTTGCCGTCTAGCTGCCCCAAACTTACTTAATTAGATCACAGAGGTCGCGATTGCGCCACGATAACGTTACATTTTTATTGCAGCATCCTTTTCTAAAATATTTTCGCTCTAAATTAGGTTAATTGCACGAAGGGTTAAAAATGATAAATGTCTCCCTTTTGAAATTACGTCGCGCGTAAGGAATTAGACGCCATTAATGTCAGACATGAAGGAAAAATCGTCCATCTTGCAGATTTACGAATTTTATAGACTATGTAAAAAAAATATGCCTTTAAATATTTTAATGGACATTATTAAAATTTTGCTCATTTTGTAGATTGCACGATTAAATCTTAAGAACCAATTAAAATATTTTCTTAGAACTAATTTTCACTTAATACCAATAATACCTACCTAGTAGCAAAACTTTTGTATTCTAAGGCTCGTATTACAGAATGATGCTCAGTCATCGATCGCTGCTCAAGCAGAGATTTCATTCACTAATTGATCACTTCATGAATGAAATCTCTGCTTCGCACCGATCAATGACTGAGCATCATTCTGTAATACGGACCTAAGTTTCCGAAATATATCAAAGGATTAAAGAATATACCAGTTAGACCAACCGTATAAAAAGGTAATATCCATCGGACAAACATCATGCTGCCAAAGAGTTCTGCTATACTCCGATATTCTCCTAACTTCTATAATAATGTTATTAATGCAGAAGTTGATCGGTGCGGTTATATGAATATGTTTCTTATAAAAACTTTCAAACTCTCTTAAATTTACGAATAGATCTTGGAGCATTTATTTAATTTCAAATCTACACATGATAACAAAAATCTTTCAGATTCGTGATGATTATGAATGCTGTTTTTTTAATGTTAAGTTTTCATGTTATAAAATCTTAAAATTGATTAAGATTTATAGTGGTAGCTCTATCCTGCGACGTAGTGCCTCGTCTTCGGCATGAATAACGACGCGGCGAGGTGTCGTCGAATATTTCATTAGCGCTCGTTACCGCCCAACACGACTGAAATGAATTGCGTACATTATCTCGGATAACATGCATTTTTTATATAGTATTTTGTGGTACTTTCATTTGACTGTTTATGACGGTTATCTTAAAGAACCTTTTCACAAACGTTCTCCATGTAAAACGTTATATTTGAAAAAGTAAAAGACATATAAATATCTATAATTATTTACAACATCTAAACTGAGGCAAATATTTGGATATTTTTTTAATCAACTTTATTTTTATAGACCTTTATAATTTTATTACATAACCGTCCCATTGTATTTGTGACAAGTAGTTAAATTAATGTAATCTTTTAACATATTTCCTGAGTACCAATCGTTGCTTATGGAAAAGAATCCAAACTTAAAAATGAATTTAAAAAAATAAAACTTTTCCAAAAGATGTAAGTGCTTTAACTTTCTGCCCTGATCCCGGATTCCAAAGACATTCAAACACCCATTGCGTAGAGGCAGTTTTACGAAGTCTCAACTTTTACAATATTTTCAGAGGAGTCATAAAATTAGCGCAACTTTTGATACCAACAACAATACACAGAAAAAGTGTCTGCCATAAAACTTTACTTAGCATTGGTCCCCACAAAGACCGCGATAAAATTTAAGTTGGTAGTAAAATGCGAATTCATAAGTAGGCACTTGGTTTCCAATGTTTTGTACACCGACCATAAAGTAAGACATTGGACGAGATAATGCCTTATTACGATAAGGAAAATTAATTTTATAAGTACTAAGCTCATTATGATCATCAAGACTGATGGTCTTTAAATATGGGCCATCGAGACGAAATAATTCTCATTACTTTCTTCGAAACAATCAAACTAGCATGGTAATAAAAACAAATGAATGTCAAAAATCCAAAACAAAACAAAACCCACCTCGCAGTCACGTAATATCTGTACCGGCCTTTATCAAAAACACAATGAATTGCAAGGGATTTCGTAGAGAATACCCCATGTCTTTTATTACAGCAACCTTGTCACGATTTGTCAGATAGGTCACTCTAATTCGTTTTTTGTGCCTTATAAATTCAATAGGTGACGGAAAATAATGGAGCCTTTCAAGATAGATATTATACATGACACACCCGAAAGGCGGGCCAGCGTCGAAATAGCATGGGCGGGATTTGCATTTGTGAATGCTAACAAATGGAATTAGGATAGTCATGCTGGCGAGTTACTGATGATATACAAGTAGAGCTAAAATTATTATTGTTAGAACCAGGGCTCGTTATAACTAAATGGCTAGTGGACATGTTAAGTCATTGTGCCATGTCAGAAATAACAGATGGGCGTATTTATTAATGATTTCGATTCTATGTCGCTACCTCTAAGCTGAAAGAAGTAATATCTTCTTCTTTTTCATTTCCTCTTTATCAGAAGAGTACCGCGATCGTTAAAGATTAGAATGCAATACAGAATTGATATCGTTATATATATATATATATATATACATTCCGACACTAGAAGAGCTTAGCCACAATATTAATGATTCAATTTCTTCCTAATAAAAGTGATATAAGTTGCTTAACTAATATAAACCAAATAACATATACTTAAATAAAACCAAACTAATATGAATTTCAATATTATTTAAGTTTTTTTTAAATAAACAGAGTTAAATATTATTCTAGTCCATATCAAATTAAAACAATGAACAATATCTTGATGCTAACTATGGAACGATTCATAAATTCCACGGAGCATTTACTTTGTCACCTCACTTCAGCAACAGACCTATTATGAAAATTCCAAGTACCTAAATGGTCTGACATTTGGATGAATAAATGCGGAGGCCACAATTTTACACCTAAAAGAAATAAGCGGAAGTCTATCATTAACATTTGGTGAAGAATATAAGTGGTTAGAAGTGAAATGGGTAGAAGTGCTACGAATAGTTTACGCTTTTAACTTATCTATTGCTATGATAAGTCAGAAGTGTTTGTGTTGCTGTTACGATTCAATACTTATGAAGTCATAGAGTTATCAGATCAGACACAAGGTTCGTTAATGAATGTTAAATAAAAAAATAATGCGTTAAAGAAAGTCAAAATATATATTGCTGAAAAGCGAGTGAAGTTCTTATCCTGAGGGTTGCAGCACCTCCTAAACTACTCTTGTGTCTTTATCTGGTCTGGTTATACATAGATATCTTTAGATTACAGGAATTTCCTGGAAAACCAAATGGGATGAAAATTCACGGCTTTTCCTTAGATTTGTTTGATTCTTCTATACTGGATGTTGATCTGCATGCCCACAATATTTATAGAGGTTGATCTACTGCACTTATAGAACAAGAATCAATAAAAATATATCTAGAAAGTATACGTTATAAAAAAAGTAATCATCTAAAAATAAGACCGTGTATATATACGAATATAATACAAATTCATCTAGAAATTCAGTTTGTTTTTTAGTATATCGATTTATTTTGCATTTTTCAGAGAACTATGAAGCCCTCCGAAATTACTAAGAAAAGTGTCTTGAACGACAGATGGACAAACAGAAATACATATAGACAAACGAATGGAAAATAAAGTGAGCATAAAGGGCTTGGTTAAACAGTAATGGAACCCTAAAAATTTAACTGGTTTTCTACAAACCATGCGATTTTACTAACAAAATCGAAGAAGATGCGCTCTTTGCGAAAAAAGGTACTTTGAACGATTCCTAAAGACTGGAGTGTACAGAAGATCAAATTTCTCAAGCAACATCCTAGAAATTTCTAAAAACCTCGCTGTAAAAACGATTTTATTTCTTAACGTAAAGGATTAAATCACGGGCGTTTTTGACTTAGTTTTTTGCTGATTATTATTTTTATATAGTTTTCTAGTAAAATTTAATCATAAAAAACTGGATGCGTGAACGTGTTTGTTCTCTTAACAAGAATATGAAAGAATCAATGATTGCCTGTATTACCTTCTCCAACACAACTCACATAACTTCACAACTTCTTATTTTCTTCTTATACATACTAACCTAATAGGCATTTTACCAACCTAATATTTCATTTGTAATATTTAGTACAAAGGTATAATAGTATAACTTAGGGATACAATAATGAAAGCCACAAAAATGGTCCTCTATTGTGCGTGTATTATTGTGAGAATAATAGCAGTTTTATGTTCGAGAAAATGGATTTTATTAAGTTTATGATGTAGTTGATATGTAGTATGAAAAGTAGTATGATGTAGTTATATATAAAATAGGGATAAGGATAGGGAAAGCAAGAGGGATTAGAAGAATATAATAAAATTATACAGGACGCTATAATAATATGATAATGATAATAATTGTTATATATAACCAAATATATCATACTTTTAAAAATGTTTAGCAATCAGTGGGATTTGAATCCACGTCTTTCTACTCACTGAATTAGACATTCTCCCTAGGTATTAGATAGGTACATTTAAAATGTACATACATTTTAAATGTACCTATTTAATCTTAAATATATATAACTCAAAGGTGACTGACTGACATAGTGATCTATCAACGCACAGCCCAAACCACTGGACGGATCGGGCTGAAATTTGGCATGCAGGTAGATGTTATGACGTAGGCTAAGAAAGGATTTTTCGAAATTCCACCCTTAAGTGAAATGGGCGGTTGAATTATTTCCTCACGTCGCGGGCGAAGCTGCGTGCAGAAGCTCGTGTAATATAAGCCCAGTCATAGTCAAGCTGATGTATAAATTACGAGAAACTCGCAGTATATGCCAGAGTTTGGTTATTAAAAGCCAACCGCGTGGTTTCAAATGAAAGCCGAAATCTGAATTCGGAAACGCCTTTATTAGAAATTCTGTTTCATGTTTGCATTTGCTGGCTTAATGATCGAACGTTACTGTTGCCGACGACTAGATGTTTCCGTGGTAGAAAATAATAAAGTGCGAGATTTATCAAAGAAGTGTTATTATTTATCAAAATAAAAATGTAACAGGCATTTTTTCTTTGTCAACCTAATGTACTGAAAGACAACTACCAAAGCAACCAAAAAAGAGACCATACACTCCAATCTCCGTGTTGCTTACTATAATACGTCATCATCATCATCATCATCAGCCTGTATCAGTCCACTGCTGGACATAGGCCTCGCCTAAAGAACGCCACTGGGCTCGGTCTTCAGCCCTTCCCATCCAATTACTGCCTGCAGCTTTTCGCAGGTCATCACTCCACCTGGCCGGCGGGCGTCCCACACTACGCTTGCCGAGTCGTGGTCTCCACTCAAGGGCGCGCTTACCCCAACGGTTATCCATCCTTCTAGAGATGTGACCAGCCCACTGCCTATAATACGTAAACGTAAGTAATACGATTTTTTAATTATTACATGGAATAAATAATATGATAATAGGTATGTAAGATTTGATTCTTAACACTTATGTCTTTCTAGATCTCTAATGCTTTTACCAATGTAATGTAGGTATATACACGATCACATAGTAGGCTATTTTTTTTAAATAAAGATAACGTATTTTCAATACATTTCAGTCAAATCATAGTAGGTAGTCAAAATAATTTGTCTAATAAAAAATACAAATGATTGCCTTATTTTATTTACGAAAACATATACAATTTCTGTCATTGTAAATTCAAGTATAAATTATTAAAGACGGAGTTGAAAGTGTTGACGTGTTGTTAATAAAGTCTCATTCAAAAACACCAAAAAAGTACTTTGTTTTGAACAAAAACTTATGTTTCCGCCCGGGATCGAACCGGGGGCCTTCTGCGTGTTAGGCAGATGTGATAACCGCTACACCACGGAAACTTCTGTCTAGACGTCAAAAATAGTGATATTAAATATACCAAGATAGCAGCGACTGCCAATACAATTTTTTATACTTCTACTTTCGCGCCGACATCTCCTTCTCGGGTAACGGCATGGTGACGGTGTGGTAGAAATTTAGACAAGTGTAATTAAAACAAACAATTTATATGTAGTCTTCTTTAATTAAGTTTTCCTACAATTGCGATGTTGTTTTTTCACCATATAAGAGCGGGTGCAAATACGGCATGTGGCTTGAAATTATCGGTGCAGGGGTGAGCGGGATTTGGACCTGGGTGCTTCGGTATGAAAGTCTCATGGAGCTACCGCTTCGCCACACTAGCTCAATAATAATTATTACAAAGCTACTACTAAAAGTTACTAGCTTCTGCCCGCGGCTTCGCCCGCGTGGCTTATAGGAAACGAAGAAGAAATTTTTTCATAGATAATTCAATCACCCATGTCCACCCTCTTAGGGGTTTAATTTCGAAAAACGCTTTTTTAGAAGATACTTACAAGAACACGCCCTCGAAGTTTCAAGTCTCTAGGACCAGCGGTTTAGGGTGTGCGTTGATATATAAGTCAGTCAGTCAGTCAGGACCTTGATTTTTATATGTATAGATAGGTTTATATTAGGAGAATATTAAGCACTCTTTTTATCTCTTTGAATCCTCATCATACGAATTGCAATCAACAAAAATTAAGTCTCCTTTTTATTATTCCTGAGAGTGGTACCGTTATTTTTTACGTTTATGATAATGACAGAAATTTTTCATGGTCTAGTAAAAACGGGTAGGGGATTGGGGTCCCGCTGGTACATAAATTAGATTTATTACCCGGTTAATGTTCCGACTAATTATTTAATTTCTTATTCCGAAAATGGGAACAGTATATTTTGCAAATATACCTAGATTAAGAGCTGGACAGTGCAGTCCACATTTTAGAACTTAACAATATTAAATTTTAGATCTTAATTCGTTACAAATAAAACCATTATCGAAGTAGGTTCTCCTCTTTTATGCGGTAAGGTACTTTAGCCATCTACATTTTATCGCAATTTTATATATCTTGATAAGGATTTAACACAGCCATGAATGTAGTGAGAAACCCTAAAAAATGCTCAACCTTTTCTGATTTATAGACTTCCTATGTCATCCCAAAAAATGTCGTCGTATTTCTTCTCTAGACATTTTATTTCAGGGAAGGATTTCAAATAATTTATCCATGATGTATACGTTGTTGTATTCATAATATCCAATCGGCCACAGACGCCCTCTGGGGACAGAGATTTATTCTTAAAGGACCGAGTCAGCTGTTATCAGCTCGCTGGGTTTAAGAGGTTCTGGTTTTAGGGGATCACGAGTATTTGCGGGATTATTTTTATTCCTGACAGGCTGGGAGTTGACATTTATCTGTTGAACGACTAGGGTTGTAGATGGGTCAATGTCGTATAGATAGGAATAAGGTTTTTATCTTAAGGGTTAAAAATTATATGTCTGCTATCGGAAAACTATGTGTTACATTAAATGAAAGCTTGAACATGAATGTACGTTTATATTTATTAATGTACTAACTGCATCTATATATGTATATATTTATTAATGTACTAGCTGCGCTGCACACCCGCAGTGAAAAAGTGGCTTATGTTTTAATAATAATAATAATAATAATATGTGTAGACATCTCACACAACGCCATCTAGCCCCAAACTAAGCAAAGCTTGTACTATGAGAACCAGATAACTGATATGATACTTTTTGTTTGTAAATTCATACATATAATACAATATAACACCCAGACACAGAACAAACACCTATGTTCATCACACAAATGTTTGTCCTGGGTGGGAATCGAACCCACAGCCTACAGTTCAGAAGGCAGGATCACTACCAACTGAGCTATCGGGCCAGTCGGTTAATCCAGTATTTAAGCTATCTCTGTTCCAAATTTCATCCAAATCTGTGCAGCCGTTTGCGCGTGATGAAGTAACGAACACACACACATACAAACTTTCGCCTTTATAATAATAATAATATGTGTGGACATCTCACACAACGCCATCTAGCCCCAAACTAAGCAAAGCTTGTGCTATGGGAACCAGAAAACTGATACAATACTTAGATACTTTTTTTTGTAAATACATACATAGAATACAATAGGACACCCAGACACAGAACAAACACGTATGTTCATCACACAAATGTTTGTCCTGAGTGGGAATCGAACCCACAACCCACAGTTCAGAAGGCAGGGCTACTACCAACTGAGCTATCGGGCCAGTCATATAATATTAGTGTGATTATTAATTTCATTATTCTATATGTTTTGAAGTAAAACTTTTTTTGGCGAATTGAGCACTTTTTGGGTTAACGAAAAACGTGAAACTTGTGTCATCGTCACCGCACGTTTCCCATGAGCTACTCGTATATGTCACAAGTTACTTAGTTTTTACTTCTATCGGGAATCCCCAAAGATTGCGCCGCAAATTTTATATGTTAAACGATGGGAATTGAGAATGTTTATCGTCCGTTTACTTTAGCCCACTGCTGGACACTATGCCCCACTATATGCCTATGCCTTTCCAAACTACGCCACTAAGTACGATTTTCAGCAATTCTATTCGAGTCACTAGCCACCCTACGTATATCGTCATTCGATCGATTCCCAGGGTGTCCTAACCTACATTCACCAATTCGTGACCTCCATTCTAAGTGACGTCGGGTGTCCTAGCCTACGTTCGTCAATTCGTGATCTCCATTTTAAGTTACGTCGGGTGTCCTAACCTACGTTCACCAATTCGTGATCTCCATTCTAAGTCACGTCGGGTGTCCTAACCTACGTTCACCAATTCGTGATCTCCATTCTAAGTCACGTCGGGTGTCCTAACCTACGTTCACCAATTCGTGATCTCCATTCTAAGTCACGTCGGGTGTCCTAACCTGCGTTCGTCAATTCGTGATCTCCATTCTAAGTCACGTCGGGTGTCCTAACCTACGTTCAACAATTCGTGATCTCCATTTTAAGTTACGTCGGGTGTCCTAACCTACGTTCGTCAATTCGTGATCTCCATTTTAAGTGACGTCGGGTGTCCTAACCTACGTTCGTCAATTCGTGATCTCCATTTTAAGTGACGTCGGGTGTCCTAACGTACGTTCACCAATTCGTGATCTCCATTCTAAGTCACGTCGGGTGTCCTAACCTACGTTCGTCAATTCGTGATCTCCATTTTAAGTTACGTCGGGTGTCCTAACCTACGTTCACCAATTCGTGATCTCCATTCCAAGTCACGTCGGGTGTCCTAACCTACGTTTGTTAATTCGTGATCTCCATTCTAAGTGACGTCGGATGTCCTAGCCTGCGTTCTCCAATTCGTAATCTCCATTCTAAGACATGTCTGTCTCACTAATTGTTGAGTGGACTTTTTCGAATTGTGCATTGGTTCCATCCACTCTGGGTCTAGGCTAAAAACTAGCGCTGGATGTCTTCGACGAGGTAATATGCTGAGCCGACGCCCATTCGATACTAGTTTTTATTTTTTACTAGCTGAGCTTTACGAGTGTGTTAAAAAAATTATAAACTTTTCTAACTTTTTCTTTCATATCACTCACTTTCTCCTGACAATAATAAACACAACAAAAAAAAAGAATTATCGAGAAAGTTCCATCCGTTCACGCGTGTTGCGATGATCAAGAGAAACCTAGGTTCATTTTTATATATAAGATGTAGATATTTGTACATTGTTTTGTACTTTTATTTTAGGAAAGTATTGAATAAATATCTTTCTATTCTATTCTATTCTATACGTCATCCACCTAATCCGCTGAAACATGTCAGTAACTATTGTTCTTTGGCGAAGAGCTTTGTTCCAAGTTGGATCCAATAGAATGTTATTAGAATGATATGAAAAAATGTCTGTACAGTGTAGTTAAGTTAGGTATTAAGCGTAGATAGATATTTAGAGTGCCCCTATGAGGCTAACATTATCTGTAAAGACCCAAACCCTCTAAAAAAAAAACCATATTATAATAAATGAAATGGTTGTGAGTGTGATGCAAAGAAAACTATATTCTATTACTAGTTGCGCCCCGCGGTTTCACCCGCTGATAAAAAGTATTTTAATTATTTGCTCATCCCACGGGAGCATTTCACTTTTTCGGAATAAAATGTAACCTATATATTAATACAGCGAATATGCTATCTTGATACCAAATTTCATCTAAATCCATTCAGCCGTTTGAGCGTGAAGGAGTAACAAACATACACACCTTTCGCCTTTATAATATTAGTGTGATAGTGTATTATTATCTATTAAAATATTAATAAAGTCGAATAAGCTAATAAGCTTATACCAGTTTCAAAATCTATTGGAAAATCATGAATAGCCAAATTAAAATTAGCTTTAGGAACACAAAGCAACAGGTGGCTATTGAAGGAAACTTACGAGAAAATTAAGTTACGTAGAGCCTTTATACATTTTTCCATAATACGTGTTTATTAAGGTTGGCTCACTTTAACTTGTTACGAATTAATGGAATATTTTTTTATCGCCCAATGATATAGGTGTATTTTTTTAGATAAGAGGTTTTTCCAATGGGAAGAAAGGTTGTAGAGCAGTGATTACGAACCGGAAAATGTAACGTACTAGGTGGACAAGTAACCTGATAGGCGATCACGTACTATATTGCAACCAATATAAACACAAATTTGCATAGATTTTACAGTTTCAATACGCAGTTTATGTGCATAGTGACTATGGAAATGTTTGAATTAAGAATGAAATTTTTCTTGTTGCATTGAAAGCTAAGTTTCGTGATCACCCTTCTGGTCAAGGTTGCGGGGTGCCGATGGATGCAGGACAAACCAGTCACTTAAAGTGACTCTTTAATCACAAAGCGTCACTTTAAGCGACTGGTATGTCTTTATTATATTTTCAGCTATCGACATCTTCAGGCTGATGATGAGAATTTTTTACTTCTCTACAAAGTAGTCTCTACGTAACTTTTATTCGGTTAGTATTATTATTATGTATAATAATAATAATAATATATTCAGAAGGCAGTACTTCTTGACACGGCACGTATTGTCAGGAGGTTCTTCACTCTGCAGCCCTAACCACCGGTAGCTTGGGCCTTGCCCCGCTGCTGGCGGCGCACTAGGCTTAGGTTTTTTATTGTATTTTTGTAATGTAAATTTTTATAAAAATATTGTAAAAAACTTAAATTTAAGATTGTAAATAAATAAATGAATAATAATAATAATAGTTTATTTGACAAAAAACAATACATCAGATAAAATTGGTACATCGAATGTTGGTACAGTAAAAGACGGTATGATAACTATGAAACTCTGAATCCCACACCTGGACAACCTAGGGTATGGCATGTATTATAAGCATGTTTGGGATCGTTGTACAATTTTTCGAACGCTTTATTAAGAACTAGCTTCTTCACGCGGCTTCGCCCGCGTGGCCTATAGGAAACGCAGAAGATTTTTTTTTTTGATAATTTAACCACCTATTTCACCCTCTTAGAGGTAGAATTACGAAAAATGCTTTCTTAGTGGATACCTACACTTTACAAAAAATACACTCTCCAAATTTCAAATCTCTAGGATCAGTGGCTTAGGCTCTGCGTTGGTATATATGTCAGTCAGTCGGTCAGGACTTTGAATTTTATATTATGTATGACTGTCACAACAAGAACTGTAACTTCAGTCGGGTTCAATTTTATACAGATTTGTCGGTCATGTGATCACATCTGCATTGCCCAAATCCAAACCTATACTTATTAGAAACGTATCGTACATGTTGCTATTCAGTCATGTCAACGGTCGTAAGGGGGCGAAATTATTTTAATTCCAGTCTAATAGTTTTGAATAGGTCAAAATTTGATTGAAATTTGCAACTCACCTGATGTTAAGCGACTACTGTAAAGAAAACGATAGATGCGATTAGTAAAAGTGTCCGATAACAGAAACTAAGTGAAAGCCCTCAAAAGCTATGGCTGTAAATTTAAATGGGACAGTTTTATTGGTACCCTCGTAAATAACATTAGCGGACGGAGGCGCGGCGTGGGGTCCATTCGCCAATTTGTTTTGGAGATGGACACCCCTTGATAAACTTTGGAACAGGAAACGTTATTTTAATCACTTTAATAGAATTTATAATACTGCATCCTGCGGCTCTATCCCTTTTTATTGAGGTGTGATGAAACCATGTTAGTTAATTTAGACAACACCACATTCACACGTTGATACGACGCCAATGGCAAAATTAGATATACAGGGTTAATTTTAAATGGGTGTATCAAACTTTTAAACTATGAAGAAAATTAAATAATTTTTAAATAAGTTTCGAAATTTCTTTGTAATAAAGATAAATCTAACAATGTTACTTTTTAAAAACTATCATCCACAGTATTTTGGAAAAATAGTACGTTGTACAACAACTGTAAATAAAATCGAATAAAATTTAAGAAAGTTGGTGGCTGGCTCAAATTTCGCCAAAAAATGCTTGAGCTACGTGATAATGCAGCCAGAGCGTTTTAGAAACTATCCCCTCCCCTGAGTTCTTTTTGATAACACTACTTTATAGTGCGCACAAAATTTATTTGTTTGCTGCTTAAATTTTTAGTCTACTTCAGTCTTTATATAATGTACAATAAGAAAACGCTTTAAATTTTCCAAATTTACACAATACTTTAATTGCAAATGTTCTAATATATTCAAAAGTAGTTGAACCGCGTTGGCTTCGCACGGGTGAATTAGTAAAACGCATTTGAAGGGGATAAAAAGTACCCTACATAAAAAGTGTCCGTCTCCTGGTTCTAGGCTACTTCCCCACCAATTGTCAGCCAAATCGGTTTAGTCGTTTTTGAGTTATAAATAGTGTAACTAACACGACTTTCTTTTATATATATAGATTATCAATTTATTTTACTAGGTGGCAGGACTTTACTGCAAAGTTCGTCTAGGTAGGTACCACCGCTTTGCCAGTTATTCTGCCGCCAAGCAGTAGTGCGCAAGCACTACTGTGTTCCGGTTTGAAGGGCACTGTAGCTAGTGAAATTACTGGGCAAATGAGACTTTATGATTTGATCTCACAGTTTAGTAATCTTATTACTAGATTGTGCTGATGTCTCTGGATGACGTGCGCAGTGCAGTGTCACGCGAACCTCTATACTTTAGAGTTCCGAGTGACACTGCAGCTGATATGGGCAGCCGTATCGTTTAACATCAGGCGAACGGCTAGCTCGTCACGTCATTCCTGAACATAAAAAAAAAAATTATCAATTAAGGAAATAGATTAATATTCATAATCCCACAGTAACACAAACCCTTATAAAATAACATTAACACTGCAGTACAATTTAAGCATCAAACATTTCATAGGTATAACTTTCATAAAAATATTGACTGAAATGACTCTTGTGAAAGATATTCTTATTGAAGACGACTGCCTCGTCTTTAGGATATTCGTAAAATTTTATCACCTTACGTCTTCTGAACGTATATTTTTCTTCAAGACACTTTCGCACAATATTAATAAACATAAGTACCCATCAAAATTCTTGGAAGAAAATTCAAGTGTTCTCTACATGTGCTTTACAGCAGTTAACTAGTGAAATAAGGTACACCACGACGTTTTTATGTCTTCTGAAATTCTCTTTAGGCAGAAACAGGCTTTGAGTCTCGGGATACAATTACTTGAAAGTGCTTGTAGGATAGGTATCATTCGGAACCTAAAGCAACTTTTACGGTCGATATAAGATAATAACTTGCGAGGCTTAAGAGGGTTCTTTTTTGTGAGCTCTAGATTGCTTCCCTAAGGCTCAATTTAGATTTTTCAAGCTTAAGTAATATTTCAACCTTTTTTAAATATTCTTATAATAACGTACCTACGCGTTTTATGGTAATCTAAATAGATGTGGAAGGTGATTTGTTATTAGTAAAAATGTCATGATTTGCGATTTCAATTGATTAAATTGATAATTGATAGAATCAGGCGTGACTTCGCGGAAGTTCATCTTAGATACAAAATGAAATAATAATATCTAGTGTAATTCCGCTAAATTCAAGTACTTAGATTATCTATATTGGGGTAAAGGATTATTGTAGGTAAATTAATGAAAAAACCTGAAAAAACCTAAAAATCATGAAATTACTATAACAAATTAAATAAATATTATTATTATCAATTTTATATTAATTATTATTAATTTTACAGATATAAAATTAATTATTACTATTATAATTATAATAAATAAAACTAAGCTTTAAAATATTAAATTATATAAATATTATACAATTAATTATTATTATTACAAATAGAAACCAATACAGATACCCTCCCCTAAAAATCCTGAAATTACAATAATACACAATAATAATATTTTTTAAATTTGTTATTGTAATTTCAGGATTTTTAGGGGAGGGTATCTGTATTGGTTTCTATTTGTAATAATAATAATTAATTGTATAATATTTATATAATTTAATATTTTAAAGCTTAGTTTTATTTATTATAATTATAATAGTAATAATTAATTTTATATCTGTAAAATTAATAATAATTAATATAAAATTGATAATAATAATATTTATTTAATTTGTTATAGTAATTTCATGATTTTTAGGTTTTTTCAGGTTTTTTCATTAATTTACCTACAATAATCCTTTACCCCAATATAGATAATCTAAGTACTTGAATTTAGCGGAATTACACTAGATATTATTATTTCATTTTGTATCTTTTGATTAAATTGACATTACAAAATAGGAAATAACGTGGCATTAACTTAACTTAGCAGTCTATGACCGTTCCACCCACATTTGGCCATTCCTTGATATTTATGACTATAGCCCACACTTGGCTAGCATGGTGGATTATTGGAAAGGAGTCTATGTGTTCAGTTACAATACCAATAATAAATAAATAAATAACGCCCAACGATCACGTACATAGATCCTAAATACAGGGAATCCTAGTTAGGGACCAGGGAATCCTAGTTAGGGACCAGAGGATCCTAACTAGGGTACCCTAACTAGGATTCTCTGTATTTAGGCACCCGAGAACTACAAGGACTATGGTCTCACAATACCTCACCTGAGTTTGGACTCAATAAAAGTAATTGCACTTTTATTTCATGTGGAATAATACATGACCTGCCGCGGGAATCGAACCTGCCGCCTCCAGGACATGAGCCGACCTGCTCAACCGCCACACCACAGAAGCTGTCATAAATAAGAAATACCTGAGTAAGTTCAAGATCTCTCAAATATTATTCTTATCATAGTTGTATAATGTGTCTGCGATACTGGTAGTCACTGGCATGACGCCAAGACCACGGCTCGGCTTGTAACTTGACCACCAGAGCGGCCACGAAAATGCTTTGCATAGATACTACTGCAGTTGATATGAAATATGTACCTATGCCTCTTGTAATTCCCAAACGTCTGACATACCAAGCATATGTTAGCAGACATTTGGGAATATAGAGGAGCTATTTGAAAATGCCGAGTCCGTTTATCAAATCTATGGTTTTGTTTTGTATTAATTTACGTTTTATGTTACTTCATTCAGCTCATTATTTCGGCACAATATCCAAAAAACCTGTATCCTCTCACTACAATTACATATATCAGATATATCATCATCAGATATATATAATACAATTGGTGCGAAATATGAAGAACTGACTCATGTAGTTAATAAGAGTTATTCTAAATTGAGATACTTTATCTGGTGATTTTTTTTATGATAGTTCTCAACACAATCAAAAAAGCCCAATGTCCTCGGTATAATAGTTTTAGTGCAAGAAACTCATGAATCTGAAATAAGTATTATTAGCAGTTATTAACTTATTAAAATAAAAAATACAAACACGATGACAATTATAAGAATTTACTTTTACATTAATTTATAAGAATTAATTCAAGAAAATAAAAGCTACACAAGTCAAAATAATAGGAAAATAATGACGGTAGGTAGGTATAGTTGCGGCGATGTTCATCCTTCGACGGCTGGAGCAAAAGTGGGCGCAGCGCTGGTCTTGCCGCGTTTATATAGAATGCGGCTGGAGGTGGTTTCAAAATGGCGGCTTAATACTAATAGTATCATTAAGAATCAAATTCAAGTAGGTGCTACAGAAAATACAGAGAAATACTTTAGAGCAGACACATTGTATCCACGAGCAAATCGTCACTCTTCATCAGTGATAATGCCTGTCAAAAGCAAATCCTCTAAAGAATAATATATTTGAATGAGTACTTTGTAGGCATGGAAAGATGTAGCGCAAAAGAGATATAAAATAGTGCTTGATCATTAGCGAGCACTCCTTTTAATGTGACGTCAAAGGCAGAGCTAGAAAAAATAGCAGATTAAGGCTGACCTTTGGTAAGAAAACGAAAAAAAGTAACTGACAATAAGAACTTATTATATCTGAGGATAAAGGATAAGGATAAAGTGTCCATAATTTAACGAATTGTCTGGTAGTTTGTTGCTAATTAAAAATTGTTGCTATAACTATTATATTTACAAAAAAGAAATAGAAATGTTCTTCAGTTTTCTTACGTTTCAGAATTCATAGGAAATTTTGAAGCTCAGATTGTTATCTTTGAGCCGTGCTCTATCTTTGACCGCGTCGTCGTCTCCGCCGAGTTGGATTGCGGTCGAATGCGCCGTTTACTTGGTACGAAACACTCTTTGGCGTTGGTATTTACTTTTAAGATTTTTTTTTGTTAAAAACCTAACTCTCTCTAAGTATGCTTTTCCCTAAATATTTTAATCACATGAAAGTTCTTACGTGCATTGGAACTGCTGTTTAGTTTTTAAGAGTTCATTATTTTTTGGTACAAGCATTTAACGCTAGTATCCTATAGTCAACTAGCTGGAGTGAATTAAAAAGAATATCTCTATATCGTAAAAAAAACACTGACACAAATCTTCTTCCACATCCCTACCTACTAATTATATAAAAGTGAAAGGTTGTCTGTTTGTTTTAGTGTGCGCCTTTCATAACTGAACGACTGAACTATATTCAGATAAAATATTGGAAACAGATCGCTGATACTAAGATCAGTAAAGAGAGTTCTCGTGGGAAAACGGGCAAAACCATGAGACGCCTCCACCTATTTATAATTAAAACCTTTACCTCAAGATTAAGGCATTATCTTCTAACTTTCAACGCCTCTTACTTTGTTTTCGCCCACATAATCCTCATTAACTGAGGCTTCATTAAATTAAATGTCAAGTGTATTTGGAAATTGTATTATGTTATCGTATAAACATTGAAATTATTCAAGCTCTCAGCTGGAATAAGACAATTATTGTAATGAAATTATGGTCTGGTATCAAAGGACCGATATTAATTTAGTTACCTTGGAGAGCCAGTTTTGTTATCAAATTACAAGGTTCCGATTTAAGGCCGGTTTAGTTTCCAAAAAGGACTTATATACCCTAATTTCGAAACTAAACCGAAGTTTGGAGGCGAAGTGATTCTGATCGCGTAGATTTAAAATGGATGTAACACAAAATGTATATATACATCAACAACCGAGAACATCCATTGCTGAACACAGACCTTCCCTATAAAACTTTGGACGCTGTTTATAGGAAGGTTTATTTTAAACACCACGCCTGGCAAGTGGCTTGGTGATCGCAGATAATGTAAAGAAAAAAATGCCACTGCCCGTTTGGATATTTCCGTAGCTGACTCTAACAATACATGGGCACCTAATAGCGGGCGGATTCGATTCCCGCGGCAGGACAAGTAGTTGTGCACAAAAAAAAGCGCAAATACTTGTTCTGAGTCTGAATGTTGTGGGACCATGGTCCTGGGTCCTAGACACAGGAAATCCTAGTTGGGGTCCAGGATTTATGTATGTGATCTTTGGGCGTTATTATTATTATTGTAACACCGCCGGGATCATACAGAATTTACTTTAGTAGTGCTATCATATCCATGAGCTATAAGGCATCAACTTGTATATGTCCGTAAATTGTGTTAGAATCTTGGAATGAGCTTCAACTTTTGATGGATGAAAACATTGTATGTTATGATGAAAGTGTAGTATTATATTGGGGCATTTTCTCTAGTGCTCGTTTAGTGCTGTTTATAACTACCACCTTTAAGTTTTAATCTGTAGCAAACACATTAACACTGTTTCGAATGATAACAATTATGCGCTTCATCTTGTAATCCAACTGACTTTGTTACATTCCACCATGCATGTAAATATTTTTATTAATGATTATGTTGTTAATACTACTGTAACTAACTGTAACTTTTGAAAACTCGACGACAGACAAGTTAGTGATGTACTAAAGAACGTAATAATCGATATCGATGAATGCACATTTTGATTTAATATTCAAAACTTTTTTTTATAAGAACATCAAAATGAGGGTTCGCTATACCTATCTTGTAAGTGCGAAACCATGTTGCGGCCGCGTTGGGTATCAGTCGTACAACTGTGACTAAAATCACTATCGAAGGCAACGGCAGGAGTGGCTTAGAACAAAATAAGTAAATAAAAGTAAAGCAATGAACGTGACAATAGCCTGACAGTTGCGTGTTAATAAGGTTATCAAACGTAGTTGAGTTTAAATCAATGTAAACTTAGCATTGATTACTTTGGAAAGCCAGTGTATTGAATTACAAGTCCCGTTTGCAAATCTCTTGGGCTCTTAACTTAGGTATTACAACTTCAATGGTGGAAGCATCAGGTGACCAGAATGCTGGCTTTTATTTTGCACAAAACATAAGCATTGCCATTCAACGTGGTAATGCTGCCAGCATTCTGGGCACATTCCCCTCCATCAACGGGCTATTTTAAATTTTTACTTTTATTTTTTATATTTTAAGTTCTTAGGTATAATTTAGTTTTTAGGTTTAGTTTAGTTTTGTATTAACGATTATAAAATACTTATGTTTAATGTAATAAATATAACAGGTATTACAACATCCAAGTCAACATTGGTGTACCTAGCCTAGAAGCTATTCTCTTCGGTTTGGAAAAGCTGATTTTTGCCCATTACTACATGTATACGTACTACGTCTACGTCATACGTACATACAGAAATCATATTTTATATGAACCTTGCATGGCCTGTGTAATGGTAATTACAAGAGACAATTTTAATATTTTGTTGGTATACTTGTTGAAGCTTCGACGAGTGCACGCCTGCATTATATCACGTTATGCAGCAAGCCGCTTGACCAATTCGGAGGACGGTGAATGCCGTCATCTATAAAAGCAACCAATCCTCAGCGCCGCATATCATGCAATAGTCAGCTCGTATCTGAGGCGGCGCGGCACTCGTGACAACGCCTGCTTTTTTTTGTAGCACAGCTCTTATAATGATTTATAAGATATATTTATCTTATCTTATATATAAGATATTCTTATTATTATTATTTTTTTAATTTCCTAAACATACTAAAAGGTGCAGTTTTTTAATAATTTGAGCTCTTCGCACTTCGCTAATCATATTTAATCGACTGCTACTGATACATAACTATCAATATTATCAAACCTAGAAATACCAAGTCCTGTGGTCCCGTCATAAGAATACGACCATCTTATTTCTTCCAGTGCTAGTTCAAGTGCCGCAAGCTAAGGATATTTCCTTATTCCAAGAAATGGGCATCAGCACTTTGCTCGATCTGAATTATAGTCTACTGCAATCACGACAACGCCTGCCATGCTTGGTGATAATGGCAACCCTCCCACCTAATGGGGGAGGTCTTTGTTTCAGTTTTCTGCCTGATGATGTGATGATGATGTGAATATTATAAATCTTTACGATTGAGTACTATTCGTGACTGCTTTTATTAGAGATTGCGGAAATGTCCTCTGAACTGTATCGCATGGGTTATATATTCGTACACAGTTTTTAATGGGCTACTTTTAAATTGCAACTTTACCCTGTAAATTCAAATAAAGTTTTAATATTCACCCGTAAAGTGAAACTGAGTTAAGCGCCTAGTTTGAACTAGATCTAACCCACCGTGGACGGTGAAGAGTAATATCATATATTTGAATAATGCTGGAGTTGTTTCCAAGCTTTTACTTTGTCTAGTGATTATTTACTACGGTTTTACTACGGTTGAAGGCAAAATTTAAGGTAAGGATCAAATGCGATGAAAATATAACCCTAAACAAGAAACAAGTGACTAGTGTTGAAAAAAATACTATGTATTTTAAATAAAATTAATTTGAATGTTTTGAAAAATACTTTTATTTGAAATGGCCTGTACTGCAGAACGGAATAATCATTTTTTTTTTTAATATTATTTGTTCAATGTACGTTCGTGTTTCAGACGAACTGTATATTCTTAAGAATCTAAGCACTAAATCCAGACGCACGGGTTTGCTTTGTACCTAAATGGTGCAAGTTAAAAGTAGAGTAGAATATTTTGCTAACTATGCTTAATACAATCATACTAACTACTGCTCAATGCAACAAGCTTAATTTATTAAATATTTTATTTGTGCACTGCCTATTTTGACTTATTATAGCCTATTGCCTCGTTAAATTGCAATGCTTATTCGTTCTGCCTAATAAGTACCTAACCCACATTATGGTCACGCGATGAATCAATCGGACGCTCTTACAAACTTCGGGCAACTTAATAGGAAATCATTTAACCCAAATTTTATGCCGGTTCGACTGAAGTTTGAGTTAATACTAACGCCCAACGGTCACATACACAGATCCTGGACCATAACTAGGATTCCCAGTATCTAGGGACCCAGGAACTATGAAAACCATGGTCCCACAACACCCAGACTCAGAACTAGTATTTGCGTTTTTTTCCTGTGCACAAATACTTGTCCTGCCGCGGGAATCAAACCCGCCGCCTTCGGGTTATGAGCCGACCTACTCCACCACCACATCACAGAGGCTGTCAAGTTCCTGAGTTCACATTTATTCTTCTATGACGTACCTACTGTAACGCATTTGGATACGTCCTACAGAAATAAGTACAAAATTATAAACTGAACTTTAGTAAAGATATGCATTATTCTTCTTTTTACCTCTATATTTAGGTTTATTTTTCCTTGCACCACAACCCTTATGTAGCTAAAAGCGCAAACCTTTACCGTAAGTGGCTCAACTGCTTTAATTAAGGCTAAAGCATTGTTAACCTAATTGCAGTGCCTTTACTAAGTAAGCACCTATTTTAACTAGCGTTGTTGTCAATATAAATATCTATATGTAGATTTTCTGTCTCTCTATCTGTTCGTGGCCGTTTCCCGAAACTTAACGGATTTCCTTGATCAAAGGCATACTTCTGAAATTCATAAAAATAAAAGATCCATAGATCTTTAGACATGGGGAAAGACCAAGAATATTTTTAAGAACCTGCGTGTTTTAATATATTTAAGACAGAAACTAACTATTTGAAAAATATAAGCTTAGATTCACTGTCTGTTGAACTTAGCTCTTGGTTATTCACTTCTTCTAAAGTTACGCGCTTTGGTTACTATGTGAAGGTACCATTTTTTTGTATATATTTTTTATGCTGTTTTATCACAGACTTCTGGGTCCGTGCTCTGTTTTAATATACTACTGACATATTAATTAGAACTGTTATTTTTTTAACAGATATTGGGGTACAGCTGGGGCGGGGTGGGGTGCGCTTTTTTAATACTACTGACATATTTGCCATCCGTTTATTCATCCAAGAATTAAACTAGTTTGATTATGGCATGGACCTTCAAAACACACCTGTCACCACATAACTTTAGTTTTATACTGTGTATTTGCATTTGAAACATCTCTAATTTCCTCCTCTAAAACCAGATTTTTTTGTTCAGTGACCTTTACTATATGTTTACAAAAATGTTACTATGCTATATTTTTCTTAAAAGTCTGATCGAAGAATCATGAGACCAAAATGCTGGCCTCTACTTTGGCCAAAGATTGAGCATTGCCATTCAACGTGGCAATGTTGCCAGCATATTGGGCATGTCGTCTGTTAGAAGTGGTTTGTTAGTTTAACTTTTATTTTTATTGTTTTTATGTTTTTCTGTTATTTATTACCTAATAAATGATTATACTGAATAAATGAAACTACTATAGTTTAATTTCTAAAAGAAACATATTTCAATTAACATTATTTCTACAGTAACCTAAATTTAGATGACCGGAGATAGCAACATTTTCTTTTGTAACCTATAAAATATAGTGATCCTAAGAGAATTGAACACACTTGCCCGCAAAAGTCATTAAAGTGAGCTTCTAGCTTCGGGTCCCGAGGGTCGCACGCATTGTGTTCGTGAAACTTGGTGCCATTTATTAATTAATAATTAAAAACTGAGTTATTTAAGTACCTATACTATATTAATGAGTCAGTGTAATGGTTTCGTTTGTGCGCTTTCACATACTGCATAAAATAGTAAAATGAGGAAGAACAGCGTTTCTTTTTGATGAAAGTTTTTTAAGAAAAGTTTTTAAAATAAATTATACCTGTAGTTTTCCCCGTTCTTTTGGGCGGATTTATTTTTATTTTTCGAAATAACAGTAGCTTATCTTCATTTTGGTACTGTACGTAATCTTTTATATAATTTCATCCAAATTAGTTCAAACGTTTTTGTGTGAAAGTCATACAAACAAGCAGACAAAGTTTCGCTTTTGAAAATTAGTTCCCACTAATTTATATTATATACTATATAATTTACATACATTAGTGAAGAGATTATGATCTTTGTCTTCACTGAACCCATAAGAGATTATATAATCCAAGAACGTCATATCCATTCACCGAAATACTAAGCTAAGGTAGCACTAACGAACGAGTTACCTCATTACTTAAAAGCGTCTCCGACTTTTAGCTTAAAATACTCAAAACCATGCATTATCCCAACACCTCAACTAATCCGACCCACCCTTTATAATTTCACACGAGAACAAAATGATGGTAATTGTTTATCATGTAAACAACTGCAGCGAAGTGGAAAATTGTGTTATATTATGCTGAAATGTTATGTTCTAATGTAGGCTATGTTATGTTCTGACATAAGTTATGTTATCTTATGTACCGTGAGTGATATGCAGTAAACAGTACGTAGCGAACGTATGTGCTTATGTAAATATTTTATTATTGTTAAAACGTGTTCTATCAAGCGTTGTAAGGTTTATGACGTTTTTTAAGCTTCCACACTGAGTTTTATGGTCTTTTCAGTAAAAGTCTGTTTTTTACGGTACATTGTGAAGGACTTGTCTTCAGGCGTAAAATAAAGCGAGCTTCGTCATAGCTCTACGTCGTATAAAACGACGAATGAGTTTCACCGTAGCTTAACGTATTTCAGCTCTCATGAGATATTTTAGTAGTATATATAGTTTTAGAAGCCAGACGGAAGTTAATATTCCTACTTAAACGCCTTTATACAATTTTTCTTTTCTTTATTCAAGCATAATTACGACCTCTGTATACATCTGTATTTTATTTAGAACAGCGCTCGTAAGTCATAAATCATAATTTTTTATTGGTAATACAATAATTAAGATGTCAGGCTTGCGATAACATTGCAACAATATTTAATAATTTATTATACTACATTAATGCAATAAATATTAAGAATTAAACATGCCATGAAAAATTTAAGCAAATCAATAATGAAAAATAAAATTAAAATCATAAGTCTTCATCAAACAACATTATTTATGAAATAATTCACAAATATACATAAAAAATGTTAACATAATTAATATTCCACAAATTCTTCAAAGCTGTCGAATGTACCTTAGCTCAGTCAAGAATCCGTGCTCAAGTCGAGATCTCATTCATAAATCCATAATTTGGTATTTTATACGACCTACATATATCTGAAATTATTACTTTATTCCTATAACGTAGTCAACACCGCAGGAAGCCGATGGATGCAGGAGGCAAACAGCCATTCAAAATGGCGCACTATGGAGGAGGCCTATGTTCAGCAGTAGACGTCTTCAGGCAGTTGATGATCATGATCATCCTATTTATACTTATCATTCATATTCATCAAATATTGACAGCCTCAGTAGTTAAGCAGGTCGGCTGATATCCCGGAGGCGGCGGGTTTGATTCCCACGGCAGGACAAGTATTTGAGCACATAGAAAAAAGCGCAAATACTTGTTTTGAGTCTGGGTGGTGGGACTGGTGGTCCTCATAGTTGCTGGGTCCTTAAACACAAGGGATCCTAGTTAGGGTCCAGGATCTATGTATGTGATCGTTGGACGTTATTATTATTAGTTTATTTCCAGTTCTTATAATAAATACATAATTGATATTTTAGCTGATTACGTTTTATTACTCCTATAAATGGATATTATCAACTTTCAAATTAATGTAAGAAAACTTTATAAACTTTTCACAGTAAATTATAATTCTTCCACATCGTCCGTACGTATTGTATAAAATAATCTTTAAAATTTATGAAGGTTCCCATTTTCATGTAGAATATACAAAATGTCATAATGTAAAATAATACGGGGTAAGTTGGAGTATACATTAACATATTTAAAGTGTTTTACTGTAAGAAAAGTAAAGTCAAGTTCTGAATACGGCTATCGTTGCCACATTGTTATTTTGAGTCCGCAGGGGATTCATTTGAATTTGAAATGTTGTTTCTACCGCGAATACGATTTCTCATTACTTTAAATGATCACCAACATCATAAATGTATGTTCTTACATATTATAAACATTTTATTGATTTGTTGAATTTTTTGTAGGTTTTCATCTGTTTTTGTATATGGGATTATCTAAATGAAATAGTGATGAGAAAGTGAACTGCTTTATTGATATTTGACAATAAGCAATTTGTATTCTATATGCTTAGTACAATAACTTAATTTTAATTACTAAATATTATGTTGACTTGTGAAAGTGCTGAGAATAGCCTATTTGCAATAAAATCTTTTGACTTTGACTTTGTCTGAAGGTGAAACAAAAAATAGAATGCGATAAACTATTTAAACTTATTAAACTTTTTTTTTATTTATACTTTAACAAAATGTCTTGACAATAGAAATAGAACAGACTTTCAATTAACCTTTCAATTACCCTTTCAACTACCTTTTCAACTACCCTTTCAATTAATCAAACCATAAAGAGCTCCTTCTCTCTCTACTACGCATCCTAAGCATCTGAAAAAAGACAACAAACTCGCAAATTACGTACGTCATGGGTCTTATATCTAGGGTTCAATTTTATAAAATCCGCTAGCAGAACAAAACATGAAACTTGGTACTTAGCGAATTAGACCTCTGAATGTTTAAATTCAAACCCTCCACACGACGTAATTTTCGCTTAGACAGAAAATGTTCAGGGAGTCAGAAGACAAAGCCTGAATGATGTGACTTCAAGTGGAAAATACGTGTTTTAACAAACGCGCAACTCATCGCAGACTTCAAACAAAATTAATTAAATAGACATATCTAATTTTAACTAAACTTAATTATAATTAATTTACCAAAACACATCAAAATTACGGTTGAGATGAAAGTTCTTTGAATCGTCTAAGGTAAAAGAGTTTGATGATTTTAGACATCCCATTATTTAAAGCTGTAATTTGTGATAATTTTACTAGGTGGTAGGACTTTTCTGCTAAGTTCGCCGAAAGACCACTGCTTTGCCAGTTATTCTGCAACCAACAGTGATCATGCGCACTATTACGTTCCGGCTTTAACTGTGACTAATAAAACTACTGAGAAAATGAGACTGACCTTATGCAATAGTGTAATAATCTGGGCCCTTACCGCGTAAGTCTGGTGGAGATGGTAATCGCGTCCTCTCTTGCTCGCACTCGTGGACTTGTTAATTGGCACGTGCAGGATGGCAGGCGAAGCCGATTCCCAGAACAGTTACGCGGTAGGGGTGCTAATTATTAGATTGTGCTGATGTCTCAGGATGACGTGTGCAGTGTAGTGTCACGCGTAACTTTATACTTTAGAGTTCTGAGTGAGACTATTCTGTTCTGGGCGGTCGCGTCGCTTAACATCAGGTGAACGATGAGCTCGTCAAATTATTCACTAACATTAAAAAGTCTCGGTATCGTTATCACCATGTGAGGAGCTCCGTAAATAACGCCAATCGGCACAGAAAATATTTAAAAGAAAATAAAAAAAAACAGTTTCTAGTCTCGTGCAAAAATTTTTTTGTGTAATTATTTACACTGCTACTATGATACATAATATTTTTAGGTGGCTGGAAGGAAACATTTTTAATATTCGATTAAGTCAACTACTGATCCACATCATAATATGTACATTTATACACAAAATATGATAGTTTTGCATGACCTGAATCAATTCTTATAGCTTAACTAATGTGACTTGTGTACGTCCGTTTGCTTGTAAGTAGTAGTTCGTCTTAGTAAATTTGAATTTAACCAGTGCAATTAACCAATAATAAACAATGCTGCATTGCAAGTAATTAAACAGAAACTTTACGGCTCCAACCAGATAACTGCTGATTATCGGCAAATTTACAGCGCCATCGGTTCGTTTACTGTGATCTAGCTACTGGAATGCTAATTAAAATGATTAAAATCGTTACTATCATAAAAGTTATATAATATTGACAGCCTCTGTGATGTGGTAGTTGGCTCATAACCTGGAGGAGGCGGGTTCAATTTCCGTGACAAGACAAGTATTTTGCACAAAAAAAAAAAGACAAAAATACTTGTTCTGAGTCTGGGTGATGTGGAACCATGGTCCTCGTATTTCCTGGGTCCCTAGACACAAGGGATCCTAGTTAGGGTCTATGCAAGCGTTGAACATTATTATTATAATTATATTTACCTTACATTTCATAGCTATTAAGTAAGCTTTTTTAAACTGTTCATCATAAAAAAAAACTGGTTTTACAAAGTTTATCAACGTAAGCTTTTGGTAATTTTCGTAAGTAGTTGTGTAAGAATGATATAACTCTTCCTGAGTTAGAAGTCAAGCATGTAGTGAGATGGGAATTTCGTGAGATGGGAAACCCGTAAACTGTTGTAAGTCATTAAGGGGACAATACTTAATATTAAAAGGCCATGGTTAAAAACACATGTCTTTGTCTCGTTCTTACTGATTAAATAATTTACTTACTACAATACTGTAACACTTGGATATTATTTAAACAAAAACATTATTTATTTTAGTAGCTGGAATAAAGATGTGCAACGCAAATTGAGCATTAATTCGTATTAGCGAGCACTGGAACAGAGCACTCTCACAATTTGCATATCACACTCATTTCAACAGTAATTTGAATAATTGTTTAATTCCATTCCACGATGCGTTCGGATATTTTGATTTATTGCAGTCGACGATTTTAACGAAATTTCTGATTTTACAAATTCGTATAAAACCGTTTTCCGTTTTAGATATCAATATTGCCCGTGGTTTTTAATTTTAATTATAATAATAATAACCACACATATTATATTATTATTATTGCCCATAGTTTTTATTTTAATTATAATTATCATTTATTAAACATTACAATATTAAAATAAACATGGTGAAATTATAATGATGGACTACAACGGAACATAAAATTAGACCTAATAATAACGCCCAACGATCACATACATAGATCCTGGACCCTAATTACGATTCTCTGTGTCTAGGGACCCAGAAACTGCGAGGACCATGGCCCCAAAACACCCAGACTCAGAACAAGTATTTACGCTTTTTTTCTGTGTACAAATTCTTGTCCTGCCGCGGGATTTCCCTTATTTTTAATAATTATTCGAGACGAAGACAAATATTATAAATTAAAAACCATAAAAATCAGTCCAGCCGTTCTCGAATTACAAGTGTTTGAACAAACCCGAGTTTGTTTTATATATTTAGAAAAATGTTAATAGATATGTTACAGTTCTAGTAATACTTGTACTTAACAGTTTAGGTTGAATTCATATTACTTATTAGTCATTTATAGGCTAAATTGTGATTTTTATATGAAACTTTGTATCATTACAAAATATTTAAAAAAGCTATATTAAAAGCAGTTTATCTGTCTAGGTCTGAAATTGAAATATGAAAACTCGTAATCCTTTATGTGAAAATATCTAAATACTAGTGTAAAATGTACTTACCCATAGGTATAGGTAATGTATCTTTATACTGCCCACAATTACCGTACCCTATATACAAAGGTCGCACACATTAAAATGAGTGACTTTGACCATTGCCTGAATGACATAACTGGGTGGCTCTATATGGAAAATTAACGTCGGGTGTGTCGAGGGAGTCTGCATATTGCGATCGTATTGCTGCTTTAATTAGTATCTTGTTTTACTGTCTTTTGTACAGCAAGCTATGTATGCGTGTAATAATTAACGATCCAAGGTTATGTAGGAATTTCAACTAGATTTGTGTCATAAAATATTTTTATTCTGCTTGATAAAACAAAGGTTTGGCTATGTAATAACAGATACTCTTTTACATAACGTTTCTATTAAATTTTAATTAATTTTTTAATTCTAGATTGTCTAGCATTTGACCATGCTCTCATCTGAAATGACGATGCGATTGAAGATGTAGCATGCTAGCCATTAGTGAATAAGCTAACATTATTTCTTTAGTTGTGTTGTTTTCTGGATGAACTTTAGCTCAAAGCAATTTCTCGCCTCCAATAAATCCAAAAATTTATCAACGTTGAAATTATATTTACGCAATCAAAATTCTGTGAAGCGTTTTTCTTAAATTTATTTCGTCATTGTTAGCAGTTAATAGAGATACAGAGATAAAATTGGTGATACTCGTCAGAGGCGCTATTGAGCCCCTAATGGCTCGTAGGTTTGAGGTCGGGATATAGGCTCGTTAACACCTTGCCCTCTCACATAGAAGGGGACCCTTCGGACTCATGGCTAGTTTGAATGGGGAATTGAACCATCCTTTCAAACGAGTCCGGAATGGATATAAATGAATAAATAAATAAATATGTGATAGGATTTGACTGGCCCGATAGCTCAGATGGTAGTAAGCCTGCCTTCTGAACTGTGGGTTGTGGTTTCGATTCCTACCCAGGACAAATATTTGTGTGATGAACATATGTGTTTGTTCTGTGTCTGGGTGTTATATTGTATTCTATGTATGTATTTACAAACAAAAAGTATCTAAGTATTGTATCAGTTATCTGGTTTCCATAATACAAGCTTTGCTTAGTTTGGGGCTAGATGGCGCTGTGTAAAATGTCCACATATATATCTACATATCTACATATCTACATATTTAACACAGCGCCATCTAGTCCCAAACTAAGCAAACCTTGTACTATGGTAACCGGGAGGGTGATCACGAAACTTTGATTGCAATGCAACAGGAGAATTTTCCATACTAACTATGCAGATAAACTGCGTATCGAAACTGTAAAATCCATACAAATTATTGTTTCTAGTGGTTGCAATCGAGTAACGTGATTGCCCAGCTGGTAACTGCTACAATACTCAGTTATGAAGTACGAGTATAACAACTTAAGCGACTATTTTTAGAGCACCGATTAAAACATACCACTCAGGGTAAAAGCTAATGCTTGCCAACAACTTAGTTGTGGAATTTACCTACTGCTGTGAATTACCGATAGGTGCTTGGAAACTATACCTACATAGTATGTAAGCCTTTATAAGCAGCATAAATACAACAGTTTACAATACGAGTACGCTTTATATTGAAAAATAAAAAGGAAAATGAGAAATTTATTGATGGCTTAAGCTATGTCTAAAATATAAATACAAAATATCAAATCGAGTGAAATAGTATTTATAATTTGAAAAATTCTTCCATATTATAGCATGGTATTTCATTCAGCCATAGTTTTAATTTATTTTAAAAAAGAATTGAAGATTGTTGTTTGTAAGAAACCTATATCATGCTGTCTCTCATTGCATCAGCAACCACGTTTCTGCTTGTATTTTGTTTTAAGCGAGCATAAATAGTTCTTCCTAGTTAGCACCTATTTTGTTTAATTTCTAAAACCACAAGGACCTATTGATTCAAGAGGCAAGCTACCGTTCAAAACGGAGCTCTACGCAGGAAGCTTATGTTCAAAAGTGGACTTCAGACTGATAGCCGTTGAGGTATATTTTCAGAATACAAAATCGATGAGACACCCTTGATTATACCAATCTGTGACACCCTTTATATTAGTGCCACCTATAGGTAGATATTGCACTGAACAATAAAGATAAGACAGAGCACGTGAGAACTGCCATAGAGCAGTTTGCACGTACAGAGGTGTCTGACTTAGGGTAAGAGTAACGCTAAAGTAATGCGGTTTTATTGGCACTGGATTTATAAAATTTAAAGATTCGGTTAATGTTATGGGATGTATTAGGATTTTTGTTCAAATTTTGATACTCTTGTAGGATTTAATGGATGTCTTTCTATTCTAGTGTAAAACCAAACGCGCCGCGGCGAGATGAAATGATGAATTGCATTGAGCGGCTGGCAGCAGAAAAAGCAAAAAAAAAGATTAAGTTAAGTGGTTTACATTCAGAGAGGTAAAAATTTTTTCTTACTTACTTCTTACTACAAGGAAAGAACGAGAAAGGTATATATGTAATCGAACAAAATCTTTTTTTTTGAACGAGCTAATGCTGTTGGTCTCTACTGACCTTTACAGCGTCACATCGCTTAAGGCGCCCAACCGTCAAAAGTGGGAGGCAACTAGCTCAAGGGCACCCCTGGGGTGCGAGCCTCGGCTTGGGCCGTTGCCGGGAAAAGAGGATCGAGAACACTATGTCCACTGGAAGAGTGGACCCTATTGAAAGTCGCGACCGTTCTAGCTAACCTACTGGGGTTACGTCAACCTCGCCGGCGGAGTCGGTGTCTGATTGTATTACGCTGGTATCCTATACCGGTGCCGAAGGCGATCGAATTAAATCTTACAACATATAATGCTTTAGCTTTCTCGGTAGGATACAGGCGGTGGGACCTATGTGTCAGATATGTATCCAGATACCATTTCTTTCATTTCTTAGCTCTTTCCAGCGTTTCTGTTTCATGAAAAATATAATCTAGGAGTTTCAAGGCAAGAATGAGGCGATATCTTCAAGGCAAGGATGCTCAATCATCCGCGCATTGTTCAACCGCGTCGTCACATACAGGTGAGACAGTGCGGTCAAATACAAGCCTAACAAAGGCAAAAAAGGTAGAGTATTTTGTAGTATCATCTACGTATCTCCTATCTCCAGTTTACCAATATCAATCTTTCTAAAAAGGTGTCTTGGTTTAATGTCAAATATCTTTACAATTGAAAAGGATACAAGAAACGCGCACCCACGTTGTCTCGTTTCTAGATATTCTAGAATTATATCTAGACAATACAAGGGAGGGTGAAATAGGTATTATTGTTTGTGAAGGACAGCGAAGCAAAATTTATGACTCTGACCTTCTGGAAACTATAACGTGGGACGATGAAGATGTTATGAGGAAAGAATAATAATTTTTACAGCTTGATTTATCTTACTTCTAGTTGTGAAATTCCTATTCTATGCCCCAGCAGTGAGATCATAATGCTGATGATATTATAAATGTGTGTTTCTTTTTTTGTTGTTTTTTAACCGCCATTAAGACTCTATAGTTGATTCTTTTTTAGGTTATGACTGAAAAAAATAGCGAGCGTAACCCAGTTACTAGAGTTTTAACGGGAAAACGAAAAAGGTCGCGTCGCTGCACTGTATTATTTTCCAAAACTTGTGTTTTTTTCAGTGCTAGTGCATAAAATTGCAAATAAATTGGCATTTTATTTGTTAAGTGCTGAATTACAGGCATGAGTGTGGGAAAGTGGTGTAATGATGGTGAAACGTTTCTTTTCGTGTTTTTTCCAAAACTCCATAGAAGCATCTGGTAAAGTTACCACCACTTTACTAGGAGTATGACTTGTCTAGACTAGACTATGACGCAACTTGATGACTTGGACTATGAATTGACTTGACACATTATATAACAGTAATTAATTTGTGAAATTATCTATTACTTGACACTGGCTAAAGACACAAAAGCGTGGAGCCAAAAAAAAAAAACAAAAAAAGACTCGGTTACAATAGACCTATAATATTTAATTTAAACTTGAAAAACTCATGAAGCGTGAGAACGAGAAGTTTATCAAGTACACACCGCACGGGAGGAAAAGACATGGTGGAATAATGTCAATAATGTCAAATAAGACATTATTGTGGGAAGTAAGAGCCAAATAAGTGTCAATAAATACTATAGACTGGGATGATATGTGTATCAGCCCAGTCTTTAATATTTATTGACTTAATTACCAATTCCGTTTGAACTTCAGTGTAGTGTTCACAAAGATTTAGCGTAAAATTTCTAATATTCTGTTTTTCATTATATTATGCTTTTTTAGGTAACATATATATACAGTAACATAATTTTCTAAACAGGGTCGGTAATTTGGTTTTTTTTTTCATCCAAAAGTAGTAGACCTTTTTGTATAAAACAACAAATAATATTTGTTTATTGGCCCGATAGCTCAGTTGGTAGTAATCCTGCCTTCTGAACTGTAGGTTGTGGGTTCTATTCCCACCCAGGACAAACATTTGTGAGCTGAACATCGATGTTTGTTCTATGTCTGGTTTATGGTATTCTATGTATGCATTTAAAAACAGCGTTTTTTTTTACTGTCGATGGGTTTGCGTTTGACTACATCTCACCTGATGGTAAGTGAGTGAGTGTAAGTGTATAAGTATTCTATCAGTTATCTGGTCCCCATAAAATAAACTTTGTTTATTTTGGGCTTGATGGCGCTGTGTGAAATGTCAACAAGTTATTATTTGTTGAAGTCACTAAAATAAGGGTCTTGAATCCTTATTATAAATAAATGCTCTACAAAGTATTATATGTAAGGGTATTTACCAAATGTGATCAAAATAAATCTATTTTCCAAACAACTTGACTACCACTGCAGTTTAATAAAATTTCACTCAACTGCGAAAAACAATTCAAATTAAACTTGAATTTACGTCGCAGCAGTTTTTAACATTTTTCAACAAAAACCATTAAAATGCATAACCATGTGAACGTTTCACGAATAATAATGGCAAGAATTTATCTAGGAATACGTGCAAAGACATATGAGAGGTATTTGAACTCAGCAATGTCAACTACAGATATATGAAACGTCTAAAGGTTTAATCGCAGACCATGGTTTTAAGTCCAAAAGGATGTAGCGTTAAACAATGTTGCATATTTAGTAATTACTAATTAGTACAATATTTATATTAGGTGTTTCGGTCTTTTCTGCGAGAGTTCATCCAAGTATAAGTACCGTTTTACCAGATATTCTGCTGCCAAGTAATGTATGACTGTGTTTTTACTCAATGGGTACTGTTGTTAATGAAATTACTGAGCAAATGAGACTGTGTTAATATCTCAGAGTGAAGTGCATATACTGAGTAATACGCAGTGAGTAAAACGACTTAGTTGGCTCATCGTTCGTTGTGAAACTTAGTTAAGTGGAACCTGGATAAGTGAGAAACCTCCATAACTGGAACTCATGCTGAGGTCCCAAAACTTTGGCATTGAATTACCTCTTTTAGTGGGACGAAGAAAACCCCTATATTTGGGATTCGTTCTTTCAATTTATCATCATACTTACCTCTACAACTGAGACAGCGAGTGAATTTTATATGCATAAACCTCTGAAACTGACATAACATCGTTTTGTTTGTTTAATTACTTATTCTTATTCTACCCGCAAGTATGAGATATCTGAAACACTGGGTAAGTAGAATACCTTTATAAATGAAATCAATTTGCAGGTCCCTTGATGTCTCAATTAACCAGGTAGGTAGGTATAGTGCCTATAATCTAATCGAATTCTTTGTCTTAAAATATACATAATCGATGCTTGCCAAAAAGTCATCAAAGTAAATAATAGGTCTTTACCTATGAAATTGCCGTATTGCAGTACAGACTTTTTCAAACAAAAAAAAGTTTTGATTGGCTATGAATTCTAAATTCAAATTAATTTTGTTTTCAAAATATGACATGCTATTTACAATATAAGTCTTTTGTTTATTGATTAGCGTTGTATTTTCATTACATTTCAACATTTTTCCTCATAATGGATACTTTGAAATTTCGTGTAATTATGGAATATGAGTTCCGTCGTGGCACCAACGCGGCACAAACGACACGTAACATCAACGACGTTTACGGAGAGAACTGTACAAACGAACGTACAACCCGTTATTGGTTTGCTCGGTTCCGTTCTGGGAATTTTGTCTTGAAAAACGAACCTCGTGGTCGTCCGGAAACTTTGGTCAACAATGATGAATTAAAGGCGATTGTGGAAGCTGATGAATCTCAATCTACATCTGAGCTGGCAGCAGCTTTTGATGTTAGTATCAAAACAATATTGGTCCATTTGCGACAGATTGGCAAGATAAAAAAGCTTGATAGATGGGTGCCCCACGAACTTAACGATCGCCAGCGCAACGTACGCGTCGAGACTTGCCTTGCGCTGCTTAACAGGCACAGAAATGAAGGAATTTTGAACCGAATTGTTACGTGCGACGAAAAATGGATTCTTTTTGACAATCGAAAGCGCTCAGCAAGTTGGTTAGATCCTGGTTCGGTACCAAAGCAATGTGCAAAACGAAAAATGACCCCTAGAAAGGTGATGGTCACAGTTTGGTGATCTAGTGCTGGTATGATTCATCATAGCTTTTTACAAAACGGCGAGAGCATTACTGCAGATGTGTACATTGAAGAACTGACCACAATGATGGCGAAACTCGCACGTCTGCAACCAGCTTTGGTCAATCGGTCGTCTCCACTGCTACTTCACGACAACGCGCGACCCCATACTGCACAACAGACTCTCTCTAAGCTGCATGAGTTGGGTTTGGAAGCTCTCCCTCATCCGCCATACTCACCAGATCTTGCGCCTACCGACTATTACTTTTTCCAAAATTTGGACAACTTTTTAGCGGGAAAAAAATTCAATTCCTGAGAGGCAGTACAAAACGCCTTTGAAGAGTTTGTTGTCTCCCGTCCTGCTGATTTTTTCAAGAAGGGCATCCATAAACTGCCACAGCATTGGCAAAGATGCATTGATTGCAGGGGTGATTACTTTGAATAAAAGAAATAAATAAGTTCGAAAAAAAAATACTTTAACTTTTTTCAAACAAAACGGCAATTTCATAGGTAAAGACCTAATATAATAACTATTTCCAATTCTAATACTATTCCAATTATACAGCATACTAAATTCGTTACAAACATTAAACGTTAAATAAAACTCTTCATAAGTTTAGGTCTATCAACTGAGTTGAACGTTGAGTCGAAAATATGCCTCTTTTTATTAAACAATATTTTTGCGACCATATAAAGGTCAAAAACGATCGGGCAAAACAAATTTTATACTATCAACCACTTAAACAGAAGCTTTGAACTTGTTTAATAAAGCTATTTGATTTAACTATTACAATCGAGACTCAAATAAATAAATTTCTGGGCGTAATTTCGCAGAGGATCGCACGCTTACGCAATTTTCCGCAGAAGATAATACGTTAGTTTAGGGTATGTACATGAACAAAATTCGATCATGTACGTATATGAACAACATCTGACCATGCACGTTAATGAACAACATACGATCGTATACGTACATGAACATCAGTTTTTTTTATGGAACTGTAGCGCCTGCGTCGCAACAGTTACCAATACTTACCTTCTGCACATGCCATACCTCAAACAAATTACCAGATTACCAGGATACCAAAAGAACCACATTTACCTCAATACCATTACCAGGATTACCAGGATAACCAGAAGAAACAAGACACACTCAATTCAACATTTATTGAAACCTGAAAACCTTAACGGTGACCACACCATTAAATTGGTGACATCGCCGTTAAACTGGTGACCCTCTCTCCAGCCTTACTACAAGGAAGAAAGAACACGTGAAGATGCAAGATTCTTCGACCACGGACACCTCTGCCTTTACTTCTACCAAGAGCTCGCAGCAAGAACTCGCCGGTATCGCATTGTCTATGCGCATACCACCATTCTGGCGAGACAAGCCGCGCCTATGGTTTATCAGCTTTGAAGCCGCTACGAGCGACCAGAAGAGAAGCCAGGCTCAGTTGGCGCAAATGGTGATTGCACAACTAGATAAAACGGACGTCGAACAAGTCAGCGATCTATTATACAATCCGCCAGAGACCGACATGTATAAAATACTCAAAGAGCGTCTCATCACCGTATATGAAGAATCCGACAACCGTCAGTTCCAGAAGCTACTCTCCGACATGGAACTTGGAGATCAGAAGCCGTCACAGCTGCTCAGACGCATGCGCAGTCTGGCACGTGATAAAGTACCGGATACAACTCTACGCCTGATGTGGACGAACCACTTACCGTCTCACATCCGCTCCGTTCTTGCCGTCAGCGAATCATTCAAAACACAAACCGCATTGGACGAATTAGCACTTCTGGCTGACAAGATGCTGGAGAACAGCAGCTCTGAAATCTCTGCTGTTGCAACAATACCTCGTCCTCAACAGCCACATCATTCTGAGACACAATTTCTCGCTGAAGAAATAAGGCGTTTGTCGCTTGAAATCACCGCTCTCAAGACATCACATCAGTACGGACAACCACAATACCAGCATCAACCGTATCAACAACAGCGACCATTCTTTAGAAGAAACCGTTCGTTACGTCGAAACACAGATAACAACGATCGCTCACGAAGCCAAACGCCGTCGCCGTACTGTTATTATCACCGACGATTCGGATCCGAAGCAATTCACTGCACGACGCCTTGTTCATACAAAAATGAAAACATGAATAAGAAGACGGAAAACTGAAAATTACGCTGGCCGCGGCGGAGTCTGGCGTAAAAGAACATTCATACCGCCTATTTGTCACAGACAAGAAATCGAAGTTAACTTTTCTCATCGACACAGGCGCCAACATATCCGTCATACCAAAGAAAAAAGGCGACTCGCCGAAACCACTTAACTTTCAACTCTACGCTGCTAATAATACTATCATCCCGACCTACGGTGAAAAAACATTGGAGCTAGATTTGAACCTCCGTCGACCTTTCAAGTGGAAGTTTATCGTTGCGGAAGTCAGCAAACCTATAATCGGGGCCGACTTTCTCAAACATCACCAGCTGATAGTCGACATCAAGAATAGAAGACTAATCGACGGAATCACGAAACTATCGTCAACTTCATTCGTGCAAGCCACAAACATACCTACGATCCGCAGTATCGACGTCGACAATTCATATCATGATATCCTAGCCGAATTTCCCGGAATTACTCGACTAACTGCGATGCAATTGAACCCGAAACACAACGTTGAACATTTTATTGAGACAACCGGACAACCGCTACACTGCCGCGCTCGACCAATAGCGCCACACCGATACGAACTCGTGAAAAAGGAGTTTGAAAATATGATTGAACAGGGTCTCTGCCGTCCAAGCAAAAGTCTCTGGTCATCTCCACTACACGTCGTACCAAAGAAAAACGGAGATCTACGAGTATGTGGCGACTACAGACGACTTAACGCTGTCACGATACCTGACCGCTATCCAATACCTAGAATCAAAGATTTCACATTCCAATTATCAGATAAAACTATCTACTCTACAATCGATCTCAACCGAGCTTACCAACAACTGAAGATCCGAGAAGAAGATATAGAAAAAACTGCAATCATAACACCGATGGGTTTATTCGAATTTCCGCGAATGTGCCCAGGACTTATGAACGCAGGACAAACATTCCAACGATTTATTCACGATGTACTGCGTGGTCTCGATTACGCCTACGCATTTATTGATGATATTTTGATCGCAAGCCCGTGCGAAACTTTACACAGAAAACATCTTCGTGAAGTACTAAGAAGACTAGAAGAAAATGGCATCACTATTAACCCTGCCAAATGCGTGTTCGGCCAACCGGAAGTCAAGTTTCTCGGCTATACCGTTAGTAAAGACGGAATCAAGCCGCCTGTTGAAAAAGTCGCTGCAATTCAAAATTTTCCGAAACCGACAACAATCGAAGAATTAAGACGTTTTCTCGGAATGATCAATTTCTACCGTGACCACCTACCTAAAGCAGCCGAAATGCAAGCACCACTTCATGCATTTCTTCATAACACGAAAAAAAAGGATAAAACATTAATTCAATGGAATGACGAAGCACTTGAAGCATTTGAAGCTTGTAAAGTTGCGATTCAAAATGCAGCTTTGCTCGCTCATCCTGTACATGACACTGCCCTCGCAGTATTCACTGACGCATCAGACCAATGTGCTGGAGCCGTCCTACAACAATTCATCGATGGAAAATGGCAACCACTTGGCTATTTTTCAAAAAAGTTTTCCGACACTCAACGCAACTACAGTACTTTCGACAGAGAGCTACTCGCAATCTACATGGCAATAAAGTACTTCCGGAAAACATTTGAAGGACGCCACCTCATTGTATTCACCGACCACAAGCCACTGACCTATGTGCTGCAAAAGCCACCGTCAGCGACTGAAACACCTCGCCGTGCAAGACAACTTATCTTCATAAGCGAATTCACAACAGATATTCGTCACATCTCTGGGGATCAAAATCAAGTCGCCGACGCCCTCAGCCGAACAAACGTAGACAGTATCACATGCCCAACGTCACTCAACTATCAAAAAATTGCTGAAGGGCAAGAAAGAGACAGCAATATCATCCAGCAACTTGCACAACAAAGTAACTTAACAATAAAACAAGTTACTATGCCCGACGCACATACTTCAATCTACTGCGAAACATCGACGTCACACATGCGACCCTACCTACCTGAAGAATTCCGACGACTCGCATTCGACGCTGTACATAACATAAGCCACCCAGGTGTACGCACAACACGCAAGCTTATGACTCAAAAGTATTTCTGGCCTTCAATGAATACCGATGTTGGAAAATGGGCAAAACATTGCATACGCTGTCAACAATGCAAAGTTCAACGACATACTATGAGTAGCGTATCAACTTTTCCACCTACTTCGGAACGATTCAGCCACCTACACCTAGATTTGGTTGGACCTCTCAGCACCACTCCTCAAGGTTATCGCTATCTGGTAACCATGATCGACCGAGTAACGAGATGGCCTGAAGCAATACCTACTGACGACATATCCGCTGAAGCCGTCGCGAAGATAGTCTATGAACATTGGATTACTCGCTTCGGTATATGCAAATACTTAACAACCGACCAAGGCAGAAGTTTCGAGAGTAAACTTTTTGCCAAGCTCACCAATGCAATGGGAATAAAGCGCACTCACACGACACCGTATCACCCTCAATCGAACGGCATGATTGAAAGATGGCACCGATCGCTCAAAACAGCATTGAAAACTCGTCTATCGGAACATAAAACGTGGATCGACGAGCTACCAACCGTCTTAATGGGCCTACGTGCAGCTGTGCGCACCGATAATGGCGTAAGTGCCGCCGAACTTACCTACGGGCAAAGTTTACGTCTCCCAGGAGATTTTTTCAACGCCCCACTTGAGTCGAACATTGACTCCGGCTATGATTTTGTAAACAAACTGCGTGAGACCATAAACACTTTGAAGCCCACCCAAACATCAAGCCACGGAAACAAGCGACCTTTGTTCGTGCATCAAGATCTTCAGAAGTGTGAATATGTTTTTCTACGAAATGACGCAGTAAAGAAGCCACTTCAACCTCCCTACGATGGTCCTTACAAAGTACTACAGCGAAACGATAAGACTTTTGTACTGCAGCTACCAGAACGACGGTCATCTACTATTTCTATCGACCGACTCAAGCCTGCCTACATTATAAACGAAGACGAAGATAATTCATTCAACTCACCATCATCAGTACCGGACAAACAAATTACCTTATCACCACCTGTTACCTCGTCATCAGACTACAGTATTACCTCACCGAATCAACAAGATGTTTTACCAAAGCCAATACTGAAGACACGACGGGGGCGCACCGTGAAACTGCCAGTACGCTTTCGCTAGGGGGTGAATCATGTAGCGCCTGCGTCGCAACAGTTACCAATACTTACCTTCTGCACATGCCATACCTCAAACAAATTACCAGATTACCAGGATACCAAAAGAACCACATTTACCTCAATACCATTACCAGGATTACCAGGATAACCAGAAGAAACAAGACACACTCAATTCAACATTTATTGAAACCTGAAAACCTTAACGGTGACCACACCATTAAATTGGTGACATCGCCGTTAAAGAACCAATAAAAACTTGTTCTAATTTTATTACGATTTCTTCAAAACGTAAATCTCGCGTTGATGTAAAATGTCTTGCATGAAAAAAAAAAACACGACGAAAGTCTTAGTGCGTTTTGAACTTAATTTCACTCGCTTGCCCCACGACCTTTTGTAAGTCTACCTTATGGATCTTTATTGGGTGGAATAAGAGAGAAGAATCTGTAGATAACCATAAATATTCAAAACACGATGAAGGTTTTAGTTCGTTTTGAACTTAATTTCACTCGCTTGCCCTACGACCTTTTGTAAGTCTACCTTATGGTTCTTTATTGGGTGGAATGAGAGAGCAGAATCTGTAGATAATCATAAATACTCCCATTGTTTGCGTAACTGAAGGTAAATGCTTATACTCTTATAACTCACATATATAAATTCGACTGGCCCGATAGCTCATTTGGTAGCAACCCTGCCTTCTGACCTATGGGTTGTGGATTCTATTCCCACCCAGGACAAACATTTGTGTGATGAACATAGGTGTTTGTTCTGTGTCTAGGTGTTATATTCTATTCTATGTATGTATCTAAAAAAATGTATCTAAGTATTGTATCAGTTATCTAGTTCCCATAGTACAAGCTTTGCTTAGTTTGGGGCTCGATGGCGCTGTGTGAAATGTCCTCACATATTATTATTATTATGCCAAATACTATGCTAACTAATGCTAGCTGTAAATGCTGCGAACTTTCCTATACGCTTTAAGAAGTTTATAAGTTTACGTGCATTTGATAAGTTTATCACAATAATAATGATAATATGTTTAGTATCCTATTATATCTTTTCCCAGGGTTCAAAATATCTCCATACTAAATTTCATCAAGATCGGATAAAATACACCCACTGGAGAACTTAAGTCACCGATATAGCTTTTAAAGTTAGCAAGTTGAAACAGTAATAATAAATTAATAATAATAACAACGCCCAACGATCACATACATCGATCTTGGACTCTAAATAGGATCCCTTGACCCAGAAACTACAAGTTAAGTATTTGGGCTTTTATTTCTGTGAAAAAATACTTGATCTGCCGCTGGAATCGAACCCGCCGCCTCCGGGCTATGAGCCGACCTGCTCAACCACCAAATCACACAAGCAATATTGATAGTAATAATAGTAATGGGCAGGTCATTTGGCCTGCAGTACCAACAACCAATGGAAAGAGTGACGACCAAGATTTTGAAGATACAGCGTATTCCGGTCCTCTGCTAGGTGTCAAAGTCAAATTATTTTATTGCAAATAAGCTATTTTTAGGACTTTCATGGTCGTTGAAAACAATCCAAAAATGGCCGTTGCGAATTTTGACCTTTTTTTCATTACCCGTGTATTTTTTGAATTTTAATGTGTAATAAGGGTGGATTATTATCCGTTAAGTGTTCGTGAACGTGCACGAGTGTTGGTAAATGGTTCCAATTTTTAAAACCATGCCTTTTCGTTTTCTCTTCAAGGCTTCCTAGAGCCTTCAGTAAAATATCCACCATTTTACTGTGGCATTTTGACTGACAAAATAAGACTTTGACGTGACATAACCGTTAAAAAATTCTTTACTTGACATTGCCAGAATTATCGCTAAAAAGCGATAGCAGAAACGAAGAGAAGAAGAAGTAGAACTTTTACTAGTTAAAATGATATATTTACTTAAAATTGAGTTACAGTACTAAGCATATAAAACTACAAAGTACTTAATATCAAAACGGTTGACCAATAACCTGGTGAAAGCTGGGATGCGAGAGGTAAATAGATGGTCAAAGGAATGCTCAGCTGTATGGGGAATGTTCAGTGGTGAACGTCTTCTGACTGATGATCTGTTGTTCCAAATCTACAGTGTTTTATAAAAATACCTATATCTTAGTGCCAATGGCAAAACATAATTCAATAAATTCCAAATTGTAGACTCTCAAAACGAATTTACTTTCATCAAAATAAAAAGAAAAAGTGGATTGGCTTTAAGTCTACGTGCGTAGGCTTTGACACATGTAATAAATTAAAGTCTCTGTCTCTGTATGAAATCTTCCAAGGATGTAACGGTAACAGAGTTTCAGGCAAGCGTAGGTAGCAAATTATATTGTCAACTTGTTACCTTTAACATTATTAGCAAAATCTAGGATTCAACCTAACCTATTTAGTACAGGTATTTCGTTCAAAAAGATGTTACCTTTAAAGTTTTCCAATTTTGAAAATGGGTAATATTAAAGATATAAAATGCAGTTTTGGCGGGAAAACAAAAAAGATCGCGTCGCCGCACTGTATTATTTTCCAAAACTTGTGTTGTTTTCAGTGTTAGTGCATAAAATTGGTCGCATTTTATTCGTTAAGCGCTGAATTACAGGCATGAGTGTGGGAAAGTGGTATAATGATGGTGAAACGTTTCTTTTTGTGTTGTTGCCAAAACTCCATAGAAGCTTCAAGTAAAGTTGCCACCACTTTACTAGGAGTATGACTTGACTAGACTATGACTTGACTTGATGACTTCGACTATGACTTGACACATATTTGCGTGAAATATCATTAACTTGATAAATTATCAATTACTTGACACTGGCTAAATACACAAAAGTGTGGAGCCAAAAAAACTGACATAGTTTACTGCATTACTTTTTTAGATCTGATACTGATATAGACACAGACTGAACGATCTATAAATCTACACTGCAGCCGTCCAGCGGTCAACCTGGTCCATTTTACTAGTTCAATGAACTTTGATCTTATCTACTTGGCGCATAAACATCATACAAGCAGATTTCAAGTATGGCAACAACTCACGAAAGACTAAATCTAAAACTGAAACTTTTAAAATAACTACTGACAAAAACCTAACTTCAACCTATTTTTCAAATAATCTATACATAAAACTTATAAAAAAATCTGAAAACCAGTAAAATTCCGGTAAAACTGAAGAAAAGCATATAATTTTTTTTGTTTTGATAATACCATATCATTTACCATGTTCCTAATAAATTTTATTCTCCTGTGAAAGTTAACAAGACAAATACTTGATTAATTATTTCTGAAAGTTAGCTTTCAACGCGAAAAAGGGATAAGGAAAAAACGCCAAGACAATGAAAAGTTGGTAATTACATCGGGTGGAGTAGAGCTTCCGCTCAGGATTAAAATATTCCTATTAATACTGATGCGACAAAAAACGTACTGAATAAAATACCTACTTTTCTTTCTCAATCATTATTATGAAATTATATGATTAATCCTCGACAGCTCAGTTGGTAACCCTGCCTTCTGACCTGTAGGTCGTGGGTTCAATTTCCACCCAGGACAAACATTTGTGTTATGAACATAGGTGTTTGTTCTGTGTCTGGGTGTTATATTGTATTCTATGTATGTTTCACAAACAAAAAGTATTCTATCAATTATCTGATACCCATAATACAAGCTTTGATTAGTTTGGGACTAGATGGCGCTGTGTGAAATATCCACACATATTATTATTTATTACTTTTCTTCCTCATGTAGGTGTCAGAATTGTTAAGCCTAATACTTCTCAGACTTAATGAGTGTTGTCTTAATATAACAACAGGACTCAATAGTTTAACCATGCCATCTGAAGTACAGTAGCAGTCACTCATCCAAGTAATTACTGCAGCGAGCGTTGCTTAATCGATTGGTAGAGAACGAGTAGTCAAGTTTCGCTATAAGCACTGCAAATAAAATCCCCAAAATAAGAAATATTATGAAGATGACGTTGCGATAAACTGTGGCTGTACAACAAAACATTCAAAAGGGGAAAACAAAAAACGAATGTGCTTAATACCACACGACTTTATTGAAACTTCTTTAGCTCATCTCTCTTGCCCCTACAGTAATATACGAAACGTAACTCTGTTTTCCTATTTCACGTAGAGAGGGAGATACAAGTATATCTTCCTCTTGACATCCGTTCGTCTCACCAGCTTATCCCCAAGTCAAGCGTGCCTACTGACTTCAAAAGAAGCAAACTCGGAAAAACTCATCACCATCATAAGCCTCAAGACGTCCACCGCTGAACATAGGCCTTCTCCATAGAGAGCCATGCCATGAGCGACTGCTTGCCTCCTTCATCAATCGGTCCCCGCGGTACTGACCAGCACTCCACGTAACTGTTCTGGGAATCGGCTTCGCCTGCCATCCTGCACGCGCCAATTAACAAGTCCACGAGTGCGAGCAAGAGAGAACACGATTACCATCTCCACCAGACTTACGTGGTAAAGCCCCAGGTCGTCGATCCACATAGTGGGGGGGCAGCCAACGCAAAATACTAATCGAAAGAAACGAAATTAAATTTCATTAACTTTAACTTGTGAGTTAAAAATAATGCCGCCAATATTCCTCCAGAATCGATGATATAAATCAGATCTCAGATGACAATGATATCGTGATTAACAAGCCATTTGGTTGAATCAAGGCTTGAGTTTTCAGTGTTAAAACAATATTACAACCAGAGTTAGATTGTCTAGTATTCAAGTGACTTACAACCATTTACAATTTTGGAATTTGTCGCTAATCATCAAAAAGAAAATGCTGGTGTAATGCCGTCATTTCAGTAAGATAGCACCAGATGACATGTAATCAATCAATGAAAAAACCCTGCAGAGGAACCCCGCGGAACAACGTTCTGTATGTCCGTCTATGGCTCAGAAAATCCTATTTATAACAGCCTAAATAATAAAAACCATATAAGAGGTGTATTTCCTGAACAATTCTGCTCTCTAAAGATGAATACAGCTCTAAAAAGATTAGAGAATACTCTCTTCTAAAACATCAAAGTGAAAGAGGTGCATCGCCTATCCATTCTTGTGTTCTTAAAAGATTCAGTTCTCAAACAGAAGCTATATCCTTCGCGTAGCTGACTCAGCACATGCCAGTAGATATTATATAGCACCAATTATGATCATGGACACACTTGATACTTTAAGCCTTACCCAATAAAAACTCAGACCCATATATTGCCAATAACTAGCCTTACGAAGTATAAATTTAAATAATTAAATAATAATAAATTATTAATAAAAAATAAATAAAGTATCAATGTATACTTTGACCTCTTACATGCGATCCCGCATTAGCTTGTATTAAAATGCCATATATCTAATATGTGAAATTTAAAGCTTCAATCTTTATCAATGATTGTGATAAAAAATCGAAGCTGGAAGTACGTTCTCTGTTGGTATTCTTCGGGCTGCAAAATTTAACGAAAAAAGCATGGTGTATAAAAGGTGTAACGTTGCAAGTAGTTCCACAATTTGTCACTGTTTAGTCCATTATCAGCGTGGTATAAATTAGTGATAACGATAATATTGGTATATATCGGATACTATAAAACACTCTTTAAAGTTATTTTTATATAGTTGGTTATAAAACATAAATAATCTCATATCAGTATATCAGCTTACCGATGACGTAGCACACCTCGCCGCGTCACTCACAAATACTTATCACTCTTCGAATCCATCACGTCTACACGACGCATCAGCCGTGACACAGCGTTATAAAGTACACAGTTAGCAGGATAAACAGAATAAACATTTTGACAGCACCGATCACTAATTACAATTTACCAATAACAGATGGTACGATGTTGACAGGTTCACGATGTTTAGGGTTGTCACGCGCGCGGGTGTCTCGAGCGACAGTCGGCACCACACTGGCAGGGATGCTGTTGGTTGCTACGATACGCCACCCGTCGCCACCCCCGGGTAGATCGCCGCCGCACCCTAGAAGAGTGGCAGCCCTGGCATCGCAACCTAGTTTTACGTATAGCCTACTGTCTGCGTAATGGGCTCTCAGCAATTTCCTGATAAAATGGGTTCTGATATGCTATTTGTTTTAGTTACGCCGCGCCGTGTTGAAAGGCGAAAGATACTAATTAATTTTCTTTGTTGATAACGTTTTATGTATTTTTGACCTACATAATATCGGTGATCATGTGAAAGTTTAACGATTGAACTAGATTGTTTATCTTTTGTTTTGTTTGTGTGGAATTTTCGTAATTTTGGTCGGAAATATGTCCTATAGAGTCCCTTGGGTTCAAAGATAAAAGATAAACACGATCCTTATTTTGTTTCTCTTTGAAATATAGAAATCAACATTTAAATGTAATTGTGTCCATTAAAGCGATAAACATGATATTAAAATTGGCTATCGCTATCGCTTTAACGGACACACAAAATCCAGAGATCTTAAGGTAAGGTTACCTTAAGATTTGATCTGATATTACGCTTAATACTAGAACTTGCATCCAATTATGGATTTACATTATTCTATAAAATGTCATATTAAACACGATTTGGAAAAAATGAAGAATGTTCATAGTTTTTTTATATTGTAAGCAAGAGTAGAAAGTGGAGAATTCAGTTTTTTAAAATGCGTATATGCACATACTTACAAATTCTTAAGTAGGTAATTACCTAAAGAGTATGCAGTGCTTTTGCAAGTGACAGATTTTTGTTTGTTTGGTTTTGGCTCCACCTTTTAGTGTATTTAACCAGTCAAGTAATTGATAATATCTCAAGTGAATTAATATCATATATTTTGTCAAGTCACAGACCAAGTCATCAAGTTAAGTCATAGTCTAGTCTAGTCAAGTCATACTCCTAGTAAATTGGTGGCAAATTTACCAGAAGCTTCTATGGAGTTTTGGAAACAACACGAAAAGAAACGTTTTACCTTTATCATACCACTTTTCCACACTCATGCCTGTAATTCAGCACTTAACAAATAAAATGCCACAAATTTTATGCACTAACACTGAAAAAACACCAGTTTTGGAAAATAATAAAATGCGGCGACGTGATCTTTTTCGTTTTTCCGCCAAAACTCTAATCTACCTCTTGCATGCTTATCATGGTTATTCTCTAGAATATCTATAGAACTATTAAGCACATTTCATCACCCTGAAAGTACTTAAACCAATTCAAACTGTCAATCCATCAAGTTAATCTTCGCGTGTTTTTATCTGTGGTCACGTCCGAAAGCTGTCAGGTCCTTCATTCATCTTCTTCACCTCTAAAACATTATTTACCCCAAAGCTAGTAGCAAGACGGCCACCTTGAACACATTTGGTGGAATAAGTGAAAAATAACTAAGAAAGGGATAGCCAGATTCCTTCGCACTTGTTTTTTTATAAATGGTCATGTCTACTTCAGTGTAGAAGTTATGTCAATAGGCTTTATCTACAGCCACAGGTTCAATCCCTGTGATCAGACAATTTGTTTGTATAACCTAACATGCGTTCAAATAATGATACTGCTTTTAGTTACTATGGTAAAATCTTTGATAAATTCAGGGAAGATTGATGCATTTTGCATAGTTTTTGAATGTATGATTGTAGTATATAATTTAGAGAATAAGGCGTCTTGAAATTGATACTATGATTAAAATATCATCGAAATAGCTGTATATAGCGTGGCAGCAAATGTTGCCACAATTTGGAGAAAATAACCGTCCAATAAAAAATCAACAAACTGAAATTTGAGAACACATGTACCAAGTTTCATTTACACTATTTTTACTTTAAAAATACGACATATATGCAAGTACTAACATACATCCGGACAAATGAAAGCAAACTTTGCAAGTGGATGCATAGACTTCGCTCGCTTCGCTTGATTGGTCAATTAGTTAAATAAATAACTAATCAAAAAAAGTGTTTGATGAATATTTATAATATTTAGGTAAAATAACATTTAATCAAACAACACTCAAAAAATAGAAACATCATCTCATCAGGAAAAAAGAAAAGAAAAACATCAAAAAAAATCTTCTAAAGATCACAAAAACAAATCAGTATTCTACAAAACGATATTGTTAAGTGTGTTCCTTTTGTTAAATCGGCCTGAATAAAATAATTATAATGTAGGGTTTCAGGAATTTGTCAACAGGAAGCCTCTCAAGACCAACGTGATTACATTTCACGCTATTTGGCTTTCAGTAGGCTGTCCAAAGCTACATCAATTAAATTATACACAACCTGAGTTCCGTGAATTCATCCGAAAATATGATGATTATAATTTTCTTGGATAGAACGTATCCTAAACCGGACGGGCTAGAAGTTCATATCTACTCACTTCTTTCCCATGTGATTCACATACATAGATCCTGGACCTTAGCTAGGATTCCCTGTGTAGATACCCAGGAACAATGAGGACCATGATCTCACAACACCCAAGGTTAGAACAAGTGTTTGTGCTTTTTTTCTGTGCAGAAATACTTGTCCTGCCGTGGCAATCGAACCGCCTCCAGGTTATGAGCCGACCTTGCTGAACCAACAACCGATGGGGAAGACAGATCCTCGAGTGGTGATCAAGGACGTTTAAACGTAGAATATTCCGGCCTCTTCAATTAGAAGATCGTCAAGCTATATAACCGTTAGTTGCAGTAGCCAAGTACTAGTTCTAAAGGAAGGCAGCATTCAGCATTCAGCAGTCCGGCTGGATGAAAAATACACGTAATGATTAAACATCTTATTTTATCACTTGAGATAAGTTGTTGATGAATATTTCTCTGAAGTATAAACCTTATTGTTTTTATTTAAGGAGATTGTAACTAAATCACTCGTTGAGATAAGTTTTGGATTACGTACTAGTTTTCAGTTTAACGCCATCTAGCGTGGGTGTCTAACAGCACTTGCATCATTCCGTAAAATTCAATAAGATTGAGTAAAGGTTAAAAAAGTTTGATAGGTAAGACATACATGGCATTGTAATAAAACAAAAGTCTACTACATAATAAGCTAAAGCGCGGGAATAATCAAGGAGGTTTTATCTTAACGAAAAAAAAAAGAGAAAAAAAAAACAAGTGAAGGGAGAAAAAGGGGCGCGTCAGGCGGGGAACGGTACGAAACGTGAAAAAAAGGAAAAATCGAGGGTTTTTTTAGAGTGAGTGCTTGTGTGTAATTTAAATCAGCACGGCGCGGCGGTACGTGAGTAGTTAGAGGTTAATTCGTTACTTGTTATTCGAAATGTATGAGGGTTTAGGCGAATTACACGTATAATGATATTCTTTTACTTTTGAGTGTGCTAGCAGTGTTTTGTTTTACGGCTTACTAACTGTGAGACAATATTTTATTTTGCGTTTTTCCCCGTGATTTAGATTATACCTAGGTAGGGTTCCTAATTGTGATTACATTGCTAGATTACGGTGATTTTCCTGATAAATTGTGTACAAATGTGTCTGGAAATTATTCGGTAAGTGTTGAGATATTTGGATCAGAAAAGAAAACGGCAACTCTAAAAATCTTGTGTGAGATGCTCATGTATAATGGCGGCTGAATTGCTATTATGAAAAGTGTCAGGAGGAACTAGATTAAGGGACGAGTGTGAAGGATTGAAAGTCTAGATCGAGTATGAGTTCTGTTGATTGCTAGGTGTATGGAATGAATTCATTAAATCATTAATGAGCGGATTTTTATAAGATGTTGTCGATAGAATTCTAATTAAGAATAAACGAATACCATTTAGGCGAGTTCGTGGTAGAGCTAAGTTACATCAAAATTCTCATAGAAATATTTCAAATGGTATAATTCAATGATATAGGGAAATCTTAGATTATCTTCATAAACATTTCATGTTATCTAAATACTCTCTACCTATCAGGTAGTTGTAAAATTGGAATAATTGTTTCATACACTGAAATTCTCGGCTAAATATAATGATACAAAATAGCGGCCGATCGGTTGCTATTGTAGGGTCGTCAAGGGAATCTAACTATAAAACAAGGATAAAGTAACTATAGGCTACAATATGTATTTACTAATATTTGCTCTTTTATATTTTGTACGTAATTTTGATGCTGTGCGATTGCTATTTTATGTAGTACAAGACGTGTTAATACTCATATAATCCACGGTGGTAACTTCAGTTGACTTGAAAGATAGATTACTTTCTTGTTCAAAAATCCTGAAGTGAGGTTATGTGTAAAAAGGTACGTTTGGAGGTAAGAAGGTTCATATAATATTCTAGTGTTTTGGCATGGTCTAAAATAAATATCATTCAAAAGCTTAGAATTAGGTTGTATCGGTAAAACCAGTAAAATCGGGGATATTTTTTAAATAAACTGTTGTAACAATTTCACTTTTATTATTTACCTAGGTCTTAGAAGTCGTAGATATATGTATATACATATACAATGTTGTTTAATTAAATGATTGAAGTGGAGTTGGTGGCTTATAGGTTAACCAGAAATTGTGTTACCTATCATCTGTGGATGTGTCGTTGAACCGAGTGGAACTCGCGGGTTCGAGTCCTGTGAGAAGTATACATAACGGGTGTGACTCTCAACCTTCGAGTGAGATCACTAAATTCCGTTTGACTATTACAGGATAAGAATACTGTGGAATAAAGGTTCAATTCCTTCAAATAAATAATTGCTTGACATTGTATGGCAATTCTTTTACCAAATATAATTTTATGTTGTTTATACTGTTTATAGGGAGTTCGATTCTCTCGCAACACTTGATTATTATTTTACTCAATTATCGGGAATAAAGAAGGCTACCTTTCTTCCGTGGTTGTGTTGTTAATCATAGTGGTGTTTGCGGGTTCGAATCCTGTGAAAAGTTAAACTACAGACAGTTCTCCCAAGCTCCCAAGCAAGGGAATGCTGTTTATTTACTACAGTTAATAAACAGTATTCGATATTATGAAATGAGGGTTCAATTCCTTTAATTACATTAATGCTTGATGATCTATGATAATTCTTTTCAAACATAAATTTTATGTTGTGAAGTTGGGAGTTCGACTCTCTCGTGACACTAGATTACGTTTTATCAACTTTCGGAGATAGAGAAGCTATCTTCCGTGGTTGTGTTGTTAATCAGTGTAGTCGCGGGTTCGAATCCTGCAGAATATCTATTATAGATTATGCATACTGTGGTTTGACGGTTCGATTCCTTCAGATAAATTATAGATTGGCAGCTACGGTAATTGCTAATATTACCTGTCATAAATTTATGACTATATTGTGAAATGGATGTTTGATCCTTTCAAGACGCTATGGAGTTGTCACGGGTTCAATTCCCGTATTGATAATAACTATCAATGACGGATGTAAACCTGTTGTTTATCTCGATTGAAAACTATATATGTGTTTTTCTAGGCTTAATCGGATCCGAATTAAGTCCATATTATACTTTCTTATTCATAATGGCATTGTTCATTATTCATATTGATTATTAAAAAAAAAGAGAAAATTTAATGATGCCTGGCTTTAGCACAAATCTATGAGTTTCAATACCTTGCATCTTTTAATTTTGACAACAAATCTACCATGTTGTAGCAAACTTAGTTCATGCATATGAACATATCTACTGCATTCTCTATATCGATCTACGACTGCACATGTGCAGAGAATCGTCTGTAATACTTGGAACTGGCTCTTGATCCCGAGTTGTCTCTAAAGAGGGAGGTCTGGTTATTCATCTCCGAGCTATGGATCCCTGTTGTATACGTACTCAGGGGGAGGTAACGGAGTTTATAACTAGCCTAGCTGTTGATCTAATCAACCTTGGGCCATGCCTCTGGATCGGATATACTTGGAGTGAGGTCGACCAATATTGCTTACAATTCTTCATTTTTCTCCGACAATTACCCAACAATCTTTTAGAATCGTCTGTAATACTTGGAACTGGCTCTTGATCCCGAGTTGTCTCTAAAGAGGGAGGTCTAGTTATTCATCTCCGAGCTATGGATCCCTGCTGTATACGTACTCAGGGGGAGGTAACGGAGTTTATACACTAGCCTAGCTGTTGATCTAATCAACCTTGGGCCATGCCTCTGGATCGGATATACTTGGAGTGAGGTCGACCAATATTGCTTACAATTCTTTCTTCTCCGACAATTACCCGACAATCATTTTATGTTTGTGCTGGGTTTGCTATCATGTGGTCGAGCAATGTCCACATTTATCTAATAGTTATTCCTTGATGGAGTGCTATAAGCCAGGTCGTGAGACCTTATTTACATGAATGATATTAAAAGGTATCTATTTCCGTTACAAGAAGTAGATATTGTATTATTTACTAATATTGATTTAATTTGGATCTTTGATTAGATCTTTATTATATGATTATAAAAAAAAAATATAAAAAAAAAATGAAAATAAAAATATTTTTAGGGGTGGTTTTGATGGGGTGGAGCGTTATAAAGCATGAAGGACGAATCGCACTTGACGGACGCGGGCATGTATTTTATACATGGAGGGGGCGTCCCTCCCTCCCCTTCGGGGGGGGCCCCCTTAACCACCTTTATGAATATTCTGTCTTACTAGTGTTCTAAATCTCCTTAAAACTATGACTCTGATCTTCGATCATTTAACCCCTAGCATGAACAACAGAGCAGTTTACATTCTACAATTTCAAGTTTGAATTAATTTATATTACAAAGCTGTGTATTACAGAGAGGAGGTTTGAATGGTGTATGCAGTATATACTTAAGTTATGTAGTATAATTGCTTATTATTGTGTTTATTCCAGATTAAGGTAAGTATCTATGTATGAGTAGGCGATAACGAATAAATAATATAAAAAAAATAAAGAAATCACAATTTATTAAGATCTATTAAACTCTAACGTACCTCTAAAAAGAACTATTGGTTATACGGGTGGCGATGTAAGGGTTCCTAGACGATCATTTGGCCATATGAAGGGGAACTCGTATTATCGGGTTGAAGAATTGTAGTTTTACTCAGGAGGGGGCGAGTTACAATTTGGTGCCGTGACCAGGATTATAAACTGGATTTTAGCGGCTCTGTGATATGTAGGCTTTTTAGCCTACAATTTGTTGTTCGTGTAATGGATGGAGGTCTTCAAACGTGAGAGTAACAAAGCTGTGTCTTAATAAATTGTTATCAATATCGTAATAACTTCAAATAATAACAAATAACTTTTACATAGTATTTAAACAAAAATTTATATTTTCAGGCGATACAATTTAAGTAAATAAAAACAGTTAAATTAAACAAAGATGCTGAAACCAAAATCTATACCTAGGAAGTGTTATAAAGAGTAGAAGTATAGAAATAGTGAAATTAATGTAGTTGTAGACTCGACTCGTTAACTCGTAAAGCTTGCTAGTTCATGCATGGTCATACTGGAAAAAGTACTCTTGGTTATTTTATAGAATTCTCATCTCTAAAAGTTGTAATTAATAATTTTGCATTTTATTATTGTTAAGTTTTACAAATAACACTATCTTTTGGTTAAAATAAAAATAAAAGGTAAATTAAGAATGAAAGATGTCTGTTGGGTCACGCGAGTAGCATGTTTGTGTTCATTATAACAATCAATACTCAATGTATTGAAGGAATGTCCTTATAAGATAATGTATTGAGGGAAGGGACGGTTCACGTAAGATAATTAATTCCAGGCACATAAAGCAAGTTGTAATGCATAAAAACCCAATAAATTGTTACACACTGAAAAAAACTTAGGCCATATTAATACACGTTCAGTACAGATTCAGATTCATTTATTTCATTTTCTGCAACATTACAGTTTCATCCAAAGCGTCACAAAAATATAGTCATTATAAACATTATTCAACCAATAATAAAAAAAAGTATTATTGGTGTCATTTCCTTATTGATAATATTATAGTGTACCCCCCAGACTTGATAATAAATAGCTGATTGGTAATTTTATAATTATTATTATTATTTGGTAAAATTTGTACTCGAGTAATTTTACATTTGTATTAGATTAATAAGATTTAAATGTAAATAGTTAGAGTTAGCTTCCATTAATAAATGTAACTTAAAAAAAAAAATTATGTTGGGTTAGGTTACGGCACAATCACATTTATTAAAATATAAATATAAAATTTTACATACTTTTCAATACACTATCTAGAAGGCTTACATTATTCTTAATATTAAATTTACAAATAATTTTTACTGACTTGAATCCATTTTATTATCTATGTGCTTTAAAATGAGTGTGATTGTTGGGGAGAAGAAAGGCCAGTCCCGTAAACATCAAAAATGCTGTCAAATAAATTTAAAAAAAAAAAAAAACAAAAAAAATGTTGGCGGTATTACTTTAGTAGTAAATTTTAACTCGTTAGTAAACTCGTAAAATTTAGGGGGCGATTGTAACTAAATCACTCGTTGAGATAAGTTTTGGATTACGTACTAGTTTTCAGTTTAACGCCATCTAGCGTGGGTGTCTAACAGCACTTGCATCATTCCGTAAAATTCAATAAGATTGAGTAAAGGTTAAAAAAGTTTGATAGGTAAGACATACATGGCATTGTAATAAAACAAAAGTCTACTACATAATAAGCTAAAGCGCGGGAATAATCAAGGAGGTTTTATCTTAACGAAAAAAAAAAGAGAAAAAAAAAACAAGTGAAGGGAGAAAAAGGGGCGCGTCAGGCGGGGAACGGTACGAAACGTGAAAAAAAGGAAAAATCGAGGGTTTTTTTAGAGTGAGTGCTTGTGTGTAATTTAAATCAGCACGGCGCGGCGGTACGTGAGTAGTTAGAGGTTAATTCGTTACTTGTTATTCGAAATGTATGAGGGTTTAGGCGAATTACACGTATAATGATATTCTTTTACTTTTGAGTGTGCTAGCAGTGTTTTGTTTTACGGCTTACTAACTGTGAGACAATATTTTATTTTGCGTTTTTCCCCGTGATTTAGATTATACCTAGGTAGGGTTCCTAATTGTGATTACATTGCTAGATTACGGTGATTTTCCTGATAAATTGTGTACAAATGTGTCTGGAAATTATTCGGTAAGTGTTGAGATATTTGGATCAGAAAAGAAAACGGCAACTCTAAAAATCTTGTGTGAGATGCTCATGTATAATGGCGGCTGAATTGCTATTATGAAAAGTGTCAGGAGGAACTAGATTAAGGGACGAGTGTGAAGGATTGAAAGTCTAGATCGAGTATGAGTTCTGTTGATTGCTAGGTGTATGGAATGAATTCATTAAATCATTAATGAGCGGATTTTTATAAGATGTTGTCGATAGAATTCTAATTAAGAATAAACGAATACCATTTAGGCGAGTTCGTGGTAGAGCTAAGTTACATCAAAATTCTCATAGAAATATTTCAAATGGTATAATTCAATGATATAGGGAAATCTTAGATTATCTTCATAAACATTTCATGTTATCTAAATACTCTCTACCTATCAGGTAGTTGTAAAATTGGAATAATTGTTTCATACACTGAAATTCTCGGCTAAATATAATGATACAAAATAGCGGCCGATTGGTTGCTATTGTAGGGTCGTCAAGGGAATCTAACTATAAAACAAGGATAAAGTAACTATAGGCTACAATATGTATTTACTAATATTTGCTCTTTTATATTTTGTACGTAATTTTGATGCTGTGCGATTGCTATTTTATGTAGTACAAGACGTGTTAATACTCATATAATCCACGGTGGTAACTTCAGTTGACTTGAAAGATAGATTACTTTCTTGTTCAAAAATCCTGAAGTGAGGTTATGTGTAAAAAGGTACGTTTGGAGGTAAGAAGGTTCATATAATATTCTAGTGTTTTGGCATGGTCTAAAATAAATATCATTCAAAAGCTTAGAATTAGGTTGTATCGGTAAAACCAGTAAAATCGGGGATATTTTTTAAATAAACTGTTGTAACAATTTCACTTTTATTATTTACCTAGGTCTTAGAAGTCGTAGATATATGTATATACATATACAATGTTGTTTAATTAAATGATTGAAGTGGAGTTGGTGGCTTATAGGTTAACCAGAAATTGTGTTACCTATCATCTGTGGATGTGTCGTTGAACCGAGTGGAACTCGCGGGTTCGAGTCCTGTGAGAAGTATACATAACGGGTGTGACTCTCAACCTTCGAGTGAGATCACTAAATTCCGTTTGACTATTACAGGATAAGAATACTGTGGAATAAAGGTTCAATTCCTTCAAATAAATAATTGCTTGACATTGTATGGCAATTCTTTTACCAAATATAATTTTATGTTGTTTATACTGTTTATAGGGAGTTCGATTCTCTCGCAACACTTGATTATTATTTTACTCAATTATCGGGAATAAAGAAGGCTACCTTTCTTCCGTGGTTGTGTTGTTAATCATAGTGGTGTTTGCGGGTTCGAATCCTGTGAAAAGTTAAACTACAGACAGTTCTCCCAAGCTCCCAAGCAAGGGAATGCTGTTTATTTACTACAGTTAATAAACAGTATTCGATATTATGAAATGAGGGTTCAATTCCTTTAATTACATTAATGCTTGATGATCTATGATAATTCTTTTCAAACATAAATTTTATGTTGTGAAGTTGGGAGTTCGACTCTCTCGTGACACTAGATTACGTTTTATCAACTTTCGGAGATAGAGAAGCTATCTTCCGTGGTTGTGTTGTTAATCAGTGTAGTCGCGGGTTCGAATCCTGCAGAATATCTATTATAGATTATGCATACTGTGGTTTGACGGTTCGATTCCTTCAGATAAATTATAGATTGGCAGCTACGGTAATTGCTAATATTACCTGTCATAAATTTATGACTATATTGTGAAATGGATGTTTGATCCTTTCAAGACGCTATGGAGTTGTCACGGGTTCAATTCCCGTATTGATAATAACTATCAATGACGGATGTAAACCTGTTGTTTATCTCGATTGAAAACTATATATGTGTTTTTCTAGGCTTAATCGGATCCGAATTAAGTCCATATTATACTTTCTTATTCATAATGGCATTGTTCATTATTCATATTGATTATTAAAAAAAAAGAGAAAATTTAATGATGCCTGGCTTTAGCACAAATCTATGAGTTTCAATACCTTGCATCTTTTAATTTTGACAACAAATCTACCATGTTGTAGCAAACTTAGTTCATGCATATGAACATATCTACTGCATTCTCTATATCGATCTACGACTGCACATGTGCAGAGAATCGTCTGTAATACTTGGAACTGGCTCTTGATCCCGAGTTGTCTCTAAAGAGGGAGGTCTGGTTATTCATCTCCGAGCTATGGATCCCTGTTGTATACGTACTCAGGGGGAGGTAACGGAGTTTATAACTAGCCTAGCTGTTGATCTAATCAACCTTGGGCCATGCCTCTGGATCGGATATACTTGGAGTGAGGTCGACCAATATTGCTTACAATTCTTCATTTTTCTCCGACAATTACCCAACAATCTTTTAGAATCGTCTGTAATACTTGGAACTGGCTCTTGATCCCGAGTTGTCTCTAAAGAGGGAGGTCTAGTTATTCATCTCCGAGCTATGGATCCCTGCTGTATACGTACTCAGGGGGAGGTAACGGAGTTTATACACTAGCCTAGCTGTTGATCTAATCAACCTTGGGCCATGCCTCTGGATCGGATATACTTGGAGTGAGGTCGACCAATATTGCTTACAATTCTTTCTTCTCCGACAATTACCCGACAATCATTTTATGTTTGTGCTGGGTTTGCTATCATGTGGTCGAGCAATGTCCACATTTATCTAATAGTTATTCCTTGATGGAGTGCTATAAGCCAGGTCGTGAGACCTTATTTACATGAATGATATTAAAAGGTATCTATTTCCGTTACAAGAAGTAGATATTGTATTATTTACTAATATTGATTTAATTTGGATCTTTGATTAGATCTTTATTTTGGGGGTTTATGTTTGCTCGCGTCCGTAGGCTTTAACCCTAGTTTCCCTACACGTGACCCCTGGGTGGTGCCAAAAGAGCAACCAAATAACTGGTGGAAGGCCTTAGCCGCCGGCTTAGTTACCACCCATTAGACAAAACCACGATGCCAAGCGACTCGTCGTGTTCCATCGTGATGTCTAATGAAGCCGTTCTGACGAGTAGATGTGGACAGTTGTGTTGGGTATGCAGACCGGTATTGGTGATGGAGATGCTTTCGCGTCGGAGACCTTGCTTCGGAGGGTAGCGGGATCCGAAGCACGGTGCTCTCTGCTGGCCGACCGCAAGTTGTAGGGGGCCCAAGTAGTAGTCTAGCCAACTACAAAAGGCTGCCCCACCGCTTGTGTAAAATCCTGAGGTTGTCCACAGGGCCAGTTGGCGACTGGAAGTGAGGAACTTGTGGGCAATTTCAGGGGGGTTCGGGCGTCCCCGCAGTCTCCGCGCAAGTTCTCCATTGGCGTAGGAGCTTCTCTATTACTGAGGGTTAGCATCCCAATATCTCGTCCACTTCCTACTTATCTACCTAACTCACCCAATTATGAAAAAGTCAAATAAATTGAGCAAGTTTAAACGGCAGATGCACGTCCTCACTCTTAAAGTGCACCTCACAAATATTCGTGGGCTGCACTCAAATCTGCAAGCGGTCCATCATCATCTGGAGACCAACAAACCGCACTTGCTCTTCTTGACTGAGACGCAAATAGGATGTCCATCAGACACGGCATATCTGGACTATCCAGGATTCATCTTGGAAAACCGCTTCCTTCCACGCGCTGGTATCTGCGTTTACGTCCGTGATGACATTTGCTGTTTGCGTCTCCGAAACCTTGAACATCCCCACTTTTCGGTGATTTGGGTGCTTGTGGACACCGGCATTGAGAAAATTCTCTATGCCGGTGTGTACAGATCACATAGCGGTGACCGGGAGACAACTCTTCTAATGGAGTATCTCAGTGAAACGGCAGATGTGGCTCAGCAACGCTATCCTTCGGCTCAGCTTGTTGTTCTGGGGGACTTTAATGCTCACCACCAGGAGTGGTTAGTCCCACACCGGATCACGGACCACGCTGGGAGAGAGACGCGTAAGCTCGCTTTGGCGCTCAATTTAACGCAGATTGTTAAAGAGCCAACGCGAGTGCCTGATATTGATAGCCACACTGCTAACTGCCTCGACCTTCTGCTCACGACTGAACCAGACCGATACTCTGTGGCGGTATCCTCACCCATTGGTAGTTCCGATCACTGTCTGGTCAAGTCCGTTTCAGTATACTCCCCGCCTGACCCAAGCCCTAAGAGCAATCGGCGTGTCTGGAGATACAACTTAGCAGACTGGGACGAGATGCGACATTTCTTCGCTTCATATCCTTGGCGGCAAACGTGTTTTTCTTCTAGAGATCCGACGGTCTGCGCGAATGCGGTTACTGAGGTAGTATGTCGGGCTATGGAATATTTTATTCCATTTTCCGATAAACCCGTGACCAGCAAAGCCAGCCCATGGTTTGGAGCCGAATGTGCACGTGCTGAAGCGCAGAAGCATGCGGCATATCTGGCATGGGCTGACGCTCGAAAACGCAAGGCCTCGGACACTCGAGCTAAGAAGAAAGCCTTTAACGTTGCCGCCAAGGCCTGTAAGAAGGAATTAAGGAAGGCTCGTTTCAATCATATTGGTCGAATAGGGACTAAACTTGCTTCCTACCCAGCGGGTAGTAAGGCTTTTTGGTCCCTAGCCAAATCGGTTGAAGCGAACTTCTGTCGATCCTCACTGCCTCCATTATTGAAACCAGATGGATCGCTGGCTCACACTGCAAAAGAAAAAGCAAACTTGTTTGCCACTCTCTTTGCAGAAGCTTCGCGTTTAGATACTGCTAATGAGGTACCTCCCTGCCTTCCACAATGCGGTGTTTTCATGCCGGAAATACGCATACGTCAGAAGGAAGTACTAAAAACATTACGCAGTCTAGACGTGAACAAAGCCAGTGGTCCCGATGGTATACCTGCAATTGTACTTAAGACCTGTGCACCCGAGTTGTCTCCCATTCTAACACGCCTATTTCGCCTCTCTCTAGACACCGGAATAGTCCCTATGAGTTGGAAGCTAGCCAACGTACAACCTGTACCTAAGAAGGGCAGTCGTGCTGATCCTGCCAACTATCGACCCATCTCAATTACCTCCATTCTCTGTAAGAGTATGGAGCGTATAATTAACAACAAGCTCTTGGCATACCTTGAAGACAATGATCTCCTCAGTGACCGGCAATACGGATTTCGCCGAAACCGGTCCACTGGGGATCTTCTCGCGTATGCCACTCACATATTGAGCGAAGCCTTAGAGATGCATGGAGAGGCACTTGCTGTATCTCTAGACGTCTCTAAGGCATTTGATCGGGTCTGGCACGACGGTCTTCTGAATAAGCTTCCATCTTACGGACTACCTGCTGGTTTGTGCACTTGGATATCAGACTTTTTGAGGGAACGATCGCTTAGAGTAGTTCTTGATGGCTGCTCTTCCGATCAATTAGCTATTAATGCTGGTGTACCTCAGGGGTCAGTTCTTTCAGCAACACTATTCTTACTCCACATCAATGATCTGCTAAAGCCCGGTACCTTTGGGTATGCAGATGATAGTACTGTTGTTGAAAGATACACATCCAGTGCCCGAGCCAGTGGTGACGACGTCCGGATTGAGAGAGAGGCTATGGTTGAGCGCATGAACCTGGCTTTGAAAGCCGTGTCCGATTGGGGCGATGCTAACTTGGTTAGGTTCAATGCTGCAAAAACACAGGCGTGTTTATTCACTGCTAAAAAGAGCCCACTCCATCTGGCTCCTTCATTCCGTGGTGTATCTGTAAGTTTAGGAAACCATCTTGAGCTTTTGGGTGTTGATCTTACGTCAAACCTAAACTTTGGATCCTACATCGAGTCCAAAGCCAAAGTAGCTTCAAAAAAACTCGGCATATTGTCCAAGGTAAGGCGGTACTTCACACCTGGACAGCTTCTAAATCTGTATCAAGCACAAGTCCGATCGTGTATGGAGTACTGCTGCCACCTGTGGGACGGGTCTGCCAAGTACCAGCTTGAGGCTCTGGACTCGATCGAACGGCGTGCCAAAAGGCTCATTGACGACGACACTTTGGTTGGTGAAAGGCTCCAGAGCCTTGCACATCGACGTAAGGTGGCAAGTCTGTCGGTTTTTTACAGATTACACCATGGTGAATGCGCTCAAGAACTGCATGATCTAATTCTCCCATCACCATTCCACTACCGGACTACTAGACGCTCGGCTAAGCGCCATCCTTTTGTGGTCGAAATACCACCCATTCGTACCAAGCGATTTGACTCAACGTTCTTAATTAGAACGGCTAAGGAATGGAATGCCCTGCCAGCGTCTGTGTTTCCGGCGAAATATGACCCGGGCGTGTTCAAGAGAAGAGTGAATAGGTATTTACTTGGCTAGCATGCTACACCTTCGATCGCATCGTCACTTCCCATCAGGTGAGAGCGTGGTCAAATGCTAGACAAGTTTGAAGTAAAAAAAAAAAAAAAAAAAAAAAATATGATTATAAAAAAAAAATATAAAAAAAAAATGAAAATAAAAATATTTTTAGGGGTGGTTTTGATGGGGTGGAGCGTTATAAAGCATGAAGGACGAATCGCACTTGACGGACGCGGGCATGTATTTTATACATGGAGGGGGCGTCCCTCCCTCCCCTTCGGGGGGGGCCCCCTTAACCACCTTTATGAATATTCTGTCTTACTAGTGTTCTAAATCTCCTTAAAACTATGACTCTGATCTTCGATCATTTAACCCCTAGCATGAACAACAGAGCAGTTTACATTCTACAATTTCAAGTTTGAATTAATTTATATTACAAAGCTGTGTATTACAGAGAGGAGGTTTGAATGGTGTATGCAGTATATACTTAAGTTATGTAGTATAATTGTTTATTATTGTGTTTATTCCAGATTAAGGTAAGTATCTATGTATGAGTAGGCGATAACGAATAAATAATATAAAAAAAATAAAGAAATCACAATTTATTAAGATCTATTATACTCTAACGTACCTCTAAAAAGAACTATTGGTTATACGGGTGGCGATGTAAGGGTTCCTAGACGATCATTTGGCCATATGAAGGGGAACTCGTATTATCGGGTTGAAGAATTGTAGTTTTACTCAGGAGGGGGCGAGTTACAATTTGGTGCCGTGACCAGGATTATAAACTGGATTTTAGCGGCTCTGTGATATGTAGGCTTTTTAGCCTACAATTTGTTGTTCGTGTAATGGATGGAGGTCTTCAAACGTGAGAGTAACAAAGCTGTGTCTTAATAAATTGTTATCAATATCGTAATAACTTCAAATAATAACAAATAACTTTTACATAGTATTTAAACAAAAATTTATATTTTCAGGCGATACAATTTAAGTAAATAAAAACAGTTAAATTAAACAAAGATGCTGAAACCAAAATCTATACCTAGGAAGTGTTATAAAGAGTAGAAGTATAGAAATAGTGAAATTAATGTAGTTGTAGACTCGACTCGTTAACTCGTAAAGCTTGCTAGTTCATGCATGGTCATACTGGAAAAAGTACTCTTGGTTATTTTATAGAATTCTCATCTCTAAAAGTTGTAATTAATAATTTTGCATTTTATTATTGTTAAGTTTTACAAATAACACTATCTTTTGGTTAAAATAAAAATAAAAGGTAAATTAAGAATGAAAGATGTCTGTTGGGTCACGCGAGTAGCATGTTTGTGTTCATTATAACAATCAATACTCAATGTATTGAAGGAATGTCCTTATAAGATAATGTATTGAGGGAAGGGACGGTTCACGTAAGATAATTAATTCCAGGCACATAAAGCAAGTTGTAATGCATAAAAACCCAATAAATTGTTACACACTGAAAAAAACTTAGGCCATATTAATACACGTTCAGTACAGATTCAGATTCATTTATTTCATTTTCTGCAACATTACAGTTTCATCCAAAGCGTCACAAAAATATAGTCATTATAAACATTATTCAACCAATAATAAAAAAAAGTATTATTGGTGTCATTTCCTTATTGATAATATTATAGTGTACCCCCCAGACTTGATAATAAATAGCTGATTGGTAATTTTATAATTATTATTATTATTTGGTAAAATTTGTACTCGAGTAATTTTACATTTGTATTAGATTAATAAGATTTAAATGTAAATAGTTAGAGTTAGCTTCCATTAATAAATGTAACTTAAAAAAAAAAATTATGTTGGGTTAGGTTACGGCACAATCACATTTATTAAAATATAAATATAAAATTTTACATACTTTTCAATACACTATCTAGAAGGCTTACATTATTCTTAATATTAAATTTACAAATAATTTTTACTGACTTGAATCCATTTTATTATCTATGTGCTTTAAAATGAGTGTGATTGTTGGGGAGAAGAAAGGCCAGTCCCGTAAACATCAAAAATGCTGTCAAATAAATTTAAAAAAAAAAAAAAACAAAAAAAATGTTGGCGGTATTACTTTAGTAGTAAATTTTAACTCGTTAGTAAACTCGTAAAATTTAGGGGGCGATTGTAACTAAATCACTCGTTGAGATAAGTTTTGGATTACGTACTAGTTTTCAGTTTAACGCCATCTAGCGTGGGTGTCTAACAGCACTTGCATCATTCCGTAAAATTCAATAAGATTGAGTAAAGGTTAAAAAAGTTTGATAGGTAAGACATACATGGCATTGTAATAAAACAAAAGTCTACTACATAATAAGCTAAAGCGCGGGAATAATCAAGGAGGTTTTATCTTAACGAAAAAAAAAAGAGAAAAAAAAAACAAGTGAAGGGAGAAAAAGGGGCGCGTCAGGCGGGGAACGGTACGAAACGTGAAAAAAAGGAAAAATCGAGGGTTTTTTTAGAGTGAGTGCTTGTGTGTAATTTAAATCAGCACGGCGCGGCGGTACGTGAGTAGTTAGAGGTTAATTCGTTACTTGTTATTCGAAATGTATGAGGGTTTAGGCGAATTACACGTATAATGATATTCTTTTACTTTTGAGTGTGCTAGCAGTGTTTTGTTTTACGGCTTACTAACTGTGAGACAATATTTTATTTTGCGTTTTTCCCCGTGATTTAGATTATACCTAGGTAGGGTTCCTAATTGTGATTACATTGCTAGATTACGGTGATTTTCCTGATAAATTGTGTACAAATGTGTCTGGAAATTATTCGGTAAGTGTTGAGATATTTGGATCAGAAAAGAAAACGGCAACTCTAAAAATCTTGTGTGAGATGCTCATGTATAATGGCGGCTGAATTGCTATTATGAAAAGTGTCAGGAGGAACTAGATTAAGGGACGAGTGTGAAGGATTGAAAGTCTAGATCGAGTATGAGTTCTGTTGATTGCTAGGTGTATGGAATGAATTCATTAAATCATTAATGAGCGGATTTTTATAAGATGTTGTCGATAGAATTCTAATTAAGAATAAACGAATACCATTTAGGCGAGTTCGTGGTAGAGCTAAGTTACATCAAAATTCTCATAGAAATATTTCAAATGGTATAATTCAATGATATAGGGAAATCTTAGATTATCTTCATAAACATTTCATGTTATCTAAATACTCTCTACCTATCAGGTAGTTGTAAAATTGGAATAATTGTTTCATACACTGAAATTCTCGGCTAAATATAATGATACAAAATAGCGGCCGATTGGTTGCTATTGTAGGGTCGTCAAGGGAATCTAACTATAAAACAAGGATAAAGTAACTATAGGCTACAATATGTATTTACTAATATTTGCTCTTTTATATTTTGTACGTAATTTTGATGCTGTGCGATTGCTATTTTATGTAGTACAAGACGTGTTAATACTCATATAATCCACGGTGGTAACTTCAGTTGACTTGAAAGATAGATTACTTTCTTGTTCAAAAATCCTGAAGTGAGGTTATGTGTAAAAAGGTACGTTTGGAGGTAAGAAGGTTCATATAATATTCTAGTGTTTTGGCATGGTCTAAAATAAATATCATTCAAAAGCTTAGAATTAGGTTGTATCGGTAAAACCAGTAAAATCGGGGATATTTTTTAAATAAACTGTTGTAACAATTTCACTTTTATTATTTACCTAGGTCTTAGAAGTCGTAGATATATGTATATACATATACAATGTTGTTTAATTAAATGATTGAAGTGGAGTTGGTGGCTTATAGGTTAACCAGAAATTGTGTTACCTATCATCTGTGGATGTGTCGTTGAACCGAGTGGAACTCGCGGGTTCGAGTCCTGTGAGAAGTATACATAACGGGTGTGACTCTCAACCTTCGAGTGAGATCACTAAATTCCGTTTGACTATTACAGGATAAGAATACTGTGGAATAAAGGTTCAATTCCTTCAAATAAATAATTGCTTGACATTGTATGGCAATTCTTTTACCAAATATAATTTTATGTTGTTTATACTGTTTATAGGGAGTTCGATTCTCTCGCAACACTTGATTATTATTTTACTCAATTATCGGGAATAAAGAAGGCTACCTTTCTTCCGTGGTTGTGTTGTTAATCATAGTGGTGTTTGCGGGTTCGAATCCTGTGAAAAGTTAAACTACAGACAGTTCTCCCAAGCTCCCAAGCAAGGGAATGCTGTTTATTTACTACAGTTAATAAACAGTATTCGATATTATGAAATGAGGGTTCAATTCCTTTAATTACATTAATGCTTGATGATCTATGATAATTCTTTTCAAACATAAATTTTATGTTGTGAAGTTGGGAGTTCGACTCTCTCGTGACACTAGATTACGTTTTATCAACTTTCGGAGATAGAGAAGCTATCTTCCGTGGTTGTGTTGTTAATCAGTGTAGTCGCGGGTTCGAATCCTGCAGAATATCTATTATAGATTATGCATACTGTGGTTTGACGGTTCGATTCCTTCAGATAAATTATAGATTGGCAGCTACGGTAATTGCTAATATTACCTGTCATAAATTTATGACTATATTGTGAAATGGATGTTTGATCCTTTCAAGACGCTATGGAGTTGTCACGGGTTCAATTCCCGTATTGATAATAACTATCAATGACGGATGTAAACCTGTTGTTTATCTCGATTGAAAACTATATATGTGTTTTTCTAGGCTTAATCGGATCCGAATTAAGTCCATATTATACTTTCTTATTCATAATGGCATTGTTCATTATTCATATTGATTATTAAAAAAAAAGAGAAAATTTAATGATGCCTGGCTTTAGCACAAATCTATGAGTTTCAATACCTTGCATCTTTTAATTTTGACAACAAATCTACCATGTTGTAGCAAACTTAGTTCATGCATATGAACATATCTACTGCATTCTCTATATCGATCTACGACTGCACATGTGCAGAGAATCGTCTGTAATACTTGGAACTGGCTCTTGATCCCGAGTTGTCTCTAAAGAGGGAGGTCTGGTTATTCATCTCCGAGCTATGGATCCCTGTTGTATACGTACTCAGGGGGAGGTAACGGAGTTTATAACTAGCCTAGCTGTTGATCTAATCAACCTTGGGCCATGCCTCTGGATCGGATATACTTGGAGTGAGGTCGACCAATATTGCTTACAATTCTTCATTTTTCTCCGACAATTACCCAACAATCTTTTAGAATCGTCTGTAATACTTGGAACTGGCTCTTGATCCCGAGTTGTCTCTAAAGAGGGAGGTCTAGTTATTCATCTCCGAGCTATGGATCCCTGCTGTATACGTACTCAGGGGGAGGTAACGGAGTTTATACACTAGCCTAGCTGTTGATCTAATCAACCTTGGGCCATGCCTCTGGATCGGATATACTTGGAGTGAGGTCGACCAATATTGCTTACAATTCTTTCTTCTCCGACAATTACCCGACAATCATTTTATGTTTGTGCTGGGTTTGCTATCATGTGGTCGAGCAATGTCCACATTTATCTAATAGTTATTCCTTGATGGAGTGCTATAAGCCAGGTCGTGAGACCTTATTTACATGAATGATATTAAAAGGTATCTATTTCCGTTACAAGAAGTAGATATTGTATTATTTACTAATATTGATTTAATTTGGATCTTTGATTAGATCTTTATTATATGATTATAAAAAAAAAATATAAAAAAAAAATGAAAATAAAAATATTTTTAGGGGTGGTTTTGATGGGGTGGAGCGTTATAAAGCATGAAGGACGAATCGCACTTGACGGACGCGGGCATGTATTTTATACATGGAGGGGGCGTCCCTCCCTCCCCTTCGGGGGGGGCCCCCTTAACCACCTTTATGAATATTCTGTCTTACTAGTGTTCTAAATCTCCTTAAAACTATGACTCTGATCTTCGATCATTTAACCCCTAGCATGAACAACAGAGCAGTTTACATTCTACAATTTCAAGTTTGAATTAATTTATATTACAAAGCTGTGTATTACAGAGAGGAGGTTTGAATGGTGTATGCAGTATATACTTAAGTTATGTAGTATAATTGTTTATTATTGTGTTTATTCCAGATTAAGGTAAGTATCTATGTATGAGTAGGCGATAACGAATAAATAATATAAAAAAAATAAAGAAATCACAATTTATTAAGATCTATTAAACTCTAACGTACCTCTAAAAAGAACTATTGGTTATACGGGTGGCGATGTAAGGGTTCCTAGACGATCATTTGGCCATATGAAGGGGAACTCGTATTATCGGGTTGAAGAATTGTAGTTTTACTCAGGAGGGGGCGAGTTACAAGGTCCACAACATATATTCAATTAACTGTGAATATTATTCTCAATTATGATCTCTATGAAAGGACAATTTTTTTACATATTACACTTAAGTGCAGTCGCACTATTTAAAATTTTCCACCAAATCTTGAGGATTGCAACTTATCTGGCTTACTTTCACCCTAACTCGCGGGCGCAATCGATGGTCATCAATCAAAATCTCATTTGGTCGCGTCGCTCGGGATCCCACGTTATCCATCTTGTATTCCACATTAGAGGCAGTCGGGTCTGTCAGCCCACGACTACTGCACGTGTGCTAATAAAATTACTTCCACGATCGATCATGTTAAGGTTGTTATGAAACGTTTAACTTTTATTTGGAGATTATTGTTTTGAGTGATTTGTAACGCGCATGAAATTCCTCAAAAAATACAATCAGGACACAAAAAAATAAGTAGTCTGTTTTATTTTTAAATCCATTCTAGAACTGGCCTAAGGACGATAAGTCTTCGATCGCAACTGATTATGAAGCTCCACTTTCGTACACAGTCTAAGGGTTACCAAGACCTCTTGCTGTATCTCAATCGATGACCTAAATTGAAAAGCTAATTAAATTGTATTGTATCTATCTTTTCAGTTCATTTGAATGGTGCTAAGATGTGGTGGAGATCCCAGAAACTATTGTTATTACAAATAGCTTCAAAGGGTTTATATTAATACTTTTCATCATTAACGTCTAACTTTAATTGTATATAATAAAAAAAAACACGCATTAAACCTTAGAGTTCGCTAGAATTTATTTAGTGGAGAGGCTGAAACTGCTGTTCACACAGAAACTTTTGTTATTACAAATACGTTCAAAATGTTAATATTAATACTCATCATTAACGTCTAACGTTAATTGTATATAATTAAAAAAAAAACACGCATTACACTTTAGAGTTCGCTAGAATTTATTTAGTGGAGAGGCCTGATACTGCTGTTTAATCAAACATACGACTGCAGGTTGCATGCTGTTGCTGCTATTGACACGTGCTGGCTTAACTTTCTAAGGTTCATATTAAATACAGATCAACGTTCCGTAGTCAATTGGTTCACGAATAGATCCATATATATATAATCCATATATTGACAGTCTCTGTGACATCACAGAGACTGTCATATATATCACACATATTCAATAATTACACCACATGGTGGTTGAGCAGGTCGGCTCATAACCCGGAGTGGCGTTCTGTCTGCGGTCGAGAACGCTGCGTTTATGTCTGCTCCGCGCAAAAAATTCGCCGTGGTGGTAAAAGTTTGTTCCGGAGTACAAATTTTACACCGGAAGTGTCGTGGTGGTGTGATGCACCGTTTGGTGGTTGTGGTTTTCTCCTGCGGGAACTCTCCGCAGGGATAAGTGGGAGTGATTTTCGGGAAGGAAGAATATTCCTTCCAGAACATTCGAAAATTCGCTCGGCTACTTCGAGGAAGCGAGTAGTCCGCGGGCGGGCCGATATCCAGTCGGCCACGGCGCGGAGTGCGCCGCGCGGGGACGAGTCTACGCCTCTGGATAAGGACTATAAGGTGTATGAACTCTATATAGTTAGGTTAAGTAGTTTTTAAGCTAGCTTTAAGGTAGTTCTTAAGTTAGTTTTTAAGCTGCTAGGATTAAGGTTGTGTATATATGTAAATATTAAATTTTTGTTTAATTGTTTACATGTATATAGTGTTAGGATATATATATTAATGTGTATATAGCGGGTGCTGTTGCGCAGAGCAGCCCACGTAGGAGCTTGGCTATGCCCAAGCCACTACGTAACGCCTCCGGGCGATTTTCGAAAGGCCCTTGTCAGGGCCAGGCCGGGGGTCTTCCTCTGGGCCCACCGGTTTCGGTGGACCCCGAGAAGGACTCATGCCCTTCTCAGGGCCAATTTAAAGCCCCTTCTCAGGGCACGTCCGAACGAGTTTCGGGGTCGGAGGCCAGCCGCGCGTCGTCCGCGGCTGGCTTCCTGCGGGCTTATTGCGGGGCAGATGTGCCGTCGGACTCCGACGAATCCGTGATTTTCACCTCGGACACAGACTCGATGGCGGTCGACGGCCGCACCGAGTCCCGCAAGCGAGCTTTTCTAAAGAAAGGCTCGGAAGGCTCCTCGGACAATACGGGGAAGCCGAAACGGAAAGCGGGGGCCAAGAAGGCTAAGCCGCTGGCGGCGGACAGCCATGACGTGGGTCTGGCAGACGCCCAGCGTCAGCTGGACCTGGCTCGCCGGGGCCAAGTCCCGAAAGAGTTGGAGGAGCTGGTCGCGGCCAAGGAGCAGCGGACGCGCGTCGCCCGGACTAAGTCCGGGTACGGCGCGTCCCGCATCCTATATACGGACCACTCCTTGGCGGAGCTCGAGAGGATGGCGCAGGAGGACGAGGAGGAGATTGTGGAGGTCGTCTCGAAGTCCTCTAACTTGAAAGGGACTTTCCAAAAGTCCCTAAAATGCAGGGCCGCCAGTATGCGCAGCATCGTGAGCGAGCTGGCGCAGCGTACGGCAACGGACGAGACGAGGCAGCTGCAGGCGAAAGTGGATCGCCTGCAGGCAGAGGTCGGCCAGCTTCATAAGAAGCTGGCCGAGGCCACGTCTCACCCGGCCGAACCGCTGCTGAGGCCCGAAGCTGGGGGCCTCCCTCCCTCCAACCTTGAGGATATCATCCGCAAGGTTGTGATGGAGGAGAGGGCCTTCACTAGGGCTTGCTTCGCGGGAATAGAGGACCGGCTCCTGCCGGTGCGATGCCTCCGCCCACCGCTTGCGGCGGACAAGAGGCGTAGTGAGCCGGGACCGCCGGTGCTGTGTCCCCGCCCGCCGCCCGCGGCGGACTGGAGACAGAGCGAGCCGGGCCCATCCACGCAGCGCCTCCGACCGCCGCCCGCGGTGGACAAGAGGAGTAGTGAGCCGAGGCCATCCCCGCTCACCCAGGCGGACGCCCTCCTCCCTTCTACCACCCCGTCCAACCAGCATGGCTGGACGAAAGTGGTTAAGGGAAAAGGGAAGGCGAAGAAGAAGGTGGTGGCCACCCCCCCTACCGTCCCTGCCCCCGGCCCGTCGGCTCAGCCAACGATCAAGGGAAAAGGGAAGGGGAAGAAATCGGCCCCCAAGCCCTATACCGCTGCTCCTACAGCGAAAAGGGCCCCGACTGGCGCGAAGAAGGGACTCGCTCTTCCCAAGTCTGCGGCCGTTGTGGTGACGCTCACCACGGAGGCCGCGGAGCGTGGGGAGACATACATGTCTCTTCTGATGCGGGCCCGCACTAACGCCGATCCCGCTCAGCTTGGGATCGGCGAAATTACGTGCCGGCGGACCCAAACGGGGGCTCGAATCTTCGAGTTCCCAGGAACTCAGGGTGGTGCACACGCAGACCTCTTTGCAGCGAAGCTGAAAGAGGTCATTTCGGATGCGGCCAAGGTGGCTAGACCCACCAAAACCGCAGCCTTGGAGGTGACCGAGCTTGATGACTCGGTCACCAAAGAGGAGGTGGTGGCGGCGATCGCAGCGATAGGGGGCTGCGACGTCACAGCGGTGCAAGGGCGGGCCATCAGGCCCGGCCGCGGTGGTATGGGCACTATCTGCCTTGAGTGCCCAGTCGCCGCAGCTAAAGCTGTCCTCACCAAAGGACGGCTTTCCGTCGGTTTCGGGTCAAGTGTGGTCCGGACACTTGCAGAGCAGCCTCTGCGCTGCTTCAAGTGCTTCGGCATCGGCCACACTCGGGCCCTCTGCCCGTCCAAGGTGGACAGGAAGGGCCTTTGCTACCGCTGTGGCAAAGAGGGTCACATGTCCGCCTCCTGCAAGGCCACCAGGCCGCACTGTGCGGTGTGTGCCGCCAGTGGTCGTCCGGCGGACCACGTAATGAAGGGGAGCAATTGTAATCCTCCCCTTAGGAAGGGCAAAGTGCAGGCACTTTACCGGCCTGCCGCTGCCACCACCGTTCCTGAAACAGGAACCTCGGAGGCCGCGGAAGAAGGTGCGATGTCCGATTAAGTCCAACATCGCATCCTGCAGGCGAACACCAACCACTGCGGAGCAGCCCAGGATTTGCTGACGCAGACCGTGGCTGAGTGGTTGGTGGACGTGCTGTGGTCGCCGAGCCGTATTCGGTCCCCGGTCGTTGGCTGGGTGATCGGGACGGCCTGGTGGCACCGGTGATGCGGTCTTCCTCAGACTCCCCTCCCCTCTCGACCTTAGAGAGAGGACCGGGATACGTGGCCGCCGCCTCCTCCCTGGTGGTGATTAGCGGGAACGAGGCACGGGGGTGCCTCCTCCCGCATTGCACTGATCACCACCACTGTCGGGCGGGAGCGACCTTAAGGTTGTTCCCGGGCCCCTCCTGGAAAGGAGGTGCGTGCAGGCCCCGCTGTAAAAGCGGGCAATCGTCGGAAGAGGACTGGACGTCAAGGCTCCGCCGGTTACCCAGTCCTCCTCCACATAGACGAGGGAGGAATATCGTGGAGTTTTTTAGTCGGTAGGGGTGCCATTGCACACTGGCGCAGAGTCCGACACTACCCGTGGCTGACCCAGCCGCGGGTGTGCGTAAACGCATTTTTCTTCACGAAAAACAAAAAAAAAAAAAACAAAAAAAAAAAAAAAGGTCGGCTCATAACCCGGAGGCGGCGGGTTCAATTCCCGCGGTAGGACAAGTATTTGAGCACAGAAAAAAAATGCGCAAATACTTGTTCTGAGTCTGGATGTTGTGGGACCATGGTCCTTGTAGTTACTGGGTTCTTAAACACAGGCAATCCTGGTTAGGGCCCAAGATTTATGTATGTCATCATTGGACGTTATTATTATATATATAAACTAAATCGTGACTTACGACTGAGCATCATTCTGTGATATGGATCTAACAGCCTTTTTTAGATGGCAAACGTAGCTAAACTACTTTTAACTTATTGTCTATGTTGACTGATACTATGACAGTCTACAATATATAATTTATATTGCAAAAGCTTTTATGAGTTTTGGCGGGAACGCGAAAAAGATTGCGTCACCGCATCGTATTATTTTCCAAAACTTGTGTTATTTCCAGTGTTAGTGCATAAAATTGTTGGCATTCTATTCGTTAAGTGCTGGATTACAGGCGTGAGTGTGGGAAAATGGTATAATGATGGTGAAACGTTTCTTTTCGTGTTGTTTCCAAAACTCCTTAGAAGCTTCAAGTACAGTTGCCACCACTTTACTAGGAGTATGACTTTGACTAGACCATGACTTGACTATGGCTTGACTTAATGACTTCGACTGTGACTTGACACATATTTGCGTGAAATATCATTAACTTGATAATTATCAATTACTTGACACTGGCTAAATACACGGAAGTGTGGAGCCTAAACATAAAAAAAAAGCTTTTATCTGGCCATTTAATCTATAGCATAAATTGTCCGCGCTTATTCTTTATTCCTTGGATAGACTTCAATTACAAATGCAGCTATTTCAAGTTTATATTGGCCCGTGTTGCCATTGGAGTGGAATTGCTTTACTAAGAAATGTTTCTTGATCTCCTGATTCGTCTTCTTTGTCTTTTGACTTAAGGCGAGTGGTAAATAATTGGTATCTTTGTTGGAAGTGCTGATCGTTTGCAGCTATTGTAAGGCTTTTATCAAGCATTCATCACTTCAAACACAAAAGGTTACTTTTTAAATTTAAGAAAGTTGCGTTTGATTGGAATTGAAGTGGTCTAGGCTACAAATGTACTTACTACTTGGCACACCGTACTGAGTGCCGTAAGGCGTGAATATTACTCCTTATTATTGTGAAATTCTTGCTCTATACTTTATGATAAATTATTCAAAAGTGACAATGTAATAATAGTTGCGGTGGTGAAACTTCTACAGGCGCATTGAGCACTCTTTGGGTGAACAAAAATCATGGAACTCGCTTCATCGTCACCAAACGATTTCCATGAGCTATGTGTATACTGTGTATATATGTGTACTTTTTGGGTAAACAAAAATCGCGAAACTCGCGTCATCGTCACCACACGCTTCCTATAAGCTATATGTCACAAGTTTTCACTTCTATCAGCAGTCCCCAAAGATTGCCCCGCACGTTTTTAGCCTCCCTCAAGATTACCAGTTCAGAAAAGTGCACAAATTTTGTGGTCAAAAAGCTTATTGAATCTATTGTTACTTATTTGATCACATTAAATCAACAACATCATTAAACAAACAAATAACGCCCAAAGGTCACATACTTAGAACCCTGGTCACTGATTAGGATTCCTTGTGGGGACCCAGGAACTATGATAACCACGGCGAACCACCATACAATCTTACCATGCTATTACATGACAAGGCCATGATTAAACCAAATTTCTCTTTATTTTGCATAACGAATTTGCATTGAAATTCAAACCACCATGTTGACTGTGGCATTTGTTTATAGAATCAAGGGACTTTTTTCATTCAATCTTTTTTCTTTATGTTCAGTATCAAAAGATACACAAACAAGATTTCGGTAAAAAAAATAGCAACTTTTCGTAATTATTTAGAAGCAATGGCCACTTTACACTATAACTGTTCGCATACCTTGTAGCCAAGCAGCTTCCAAACGAACGCTGGCTGGAAACCAGCTTAAAGCTTACACGTGGATTAGAGAACACCGACGACATAAATCACGAATAAGAATATATTTTGATACGACATTCTCAATCACGTTAATATTAAAAGATTAATATTATATAAAAGATACTCCATAAATAATTAAACCATTGTTGTGAAAAAAATGGTACTGATATTGTAAAGATAACACGGGTCTATTCGCGCACAAAAATTATCAAAACATTATTTATAACGAAACTCTCTATACTTTAGAGTTCCGAGTAACACTGAAGCTGATATGGGCAGCCGTGTCGTTTAACATCAGGCGAACGGTTAGCTCGTCACGTCATTCCTTAACATTAAAAAAAATGTGATCAAGTTGCAAAAGTTTAAAAATTAAAATGGTACTGGTTCTGCCTAATGTAATATATGACTGCAACGGTGGAAAACAGCCTTATCAGATCACTCCTGTCGTTGCTGGACATAACCCGGCCAAAAGTAGCTATTGGTGATCAAATAGCTATAATTGAAGTACAAAAAAGCAATTTTCTTAATTAAAAAGTTAAATAGTAACTATGCACTTTAACTGTGTTCTGAAACTAATCAAATCTGTATACATTTCTGATTCTAATTGCAATGTGTGTAATGTCTTTAGTCTCTTTGTATAATTATTTCGCCAAATGATTTACTGATCTTAAACAAATATCTTACATTTGTATTAAAAAGAATACAAACTACCATATTTAATTAGCCGTTTTGATTACCATTGTCGTTAAGGATGATTGTTCTCAAACAAAATGGAAAGTGATGAAATTTAGCTTGAGTTTTTAGTTTTATCTAATTTAAGTTTTTAGAATTTTAGTTTTTTTAGGTCTAGTTTAGTTTAGTATTATGTTAATTTGAGATGATTAAGTGATGGACACAAATTGTCAGCACTAAATATCTCGTGAAGTGGAAGAAAGTCCAATCTCTGACTTGACTTAACTGCACTGATGTAACACCAACTCAAATCAAGTGTTAAGGCTGGCCTGAGGATGTAATTGGGTCACTCGTTATTATAATGCTGCTATTGTAACACGATATAGAGGTCAATGGGTAATCAAACCTGCCATTACTCGTATGTGTTGAATACAAAAGCCGTTTTTGGGTTACCCTTTTTTTCGAGCTCAATAAGTGAAAGCTAAAAAACAAATGACGATCAAATGATGACCAGAACTTTAAGGTACTTAGATATAATATTTTTCTAAGCTATTAGTATTGCTACTTTACACTATAATTGTTATTACACTGTTAAGCCGCAGGTGAAATTAAAATTTAAATCAGAATCGGAGTTGGAGTCTGTGTCGGAGTAAGAGTCGGAGTAGGACAAAGAGTCAGAGTCCGAGTCAGAATCGGTGTCGAAGTAAGAGTCAGAAATGGACTCAGAGTCAGAATCTGAATTGTAGTTGGAGTTGTAATTGGAAATTTAATTTCTTAAAATAGAATACCATCTCCAGTTTGCATCTCTTCACACATCTATATTTGTTGCACTACTCCCACACTGTTCTTATGTACGTATACATGCTAGGACATGCAACGGAGTTACCTACCTTAATTGAATTTCTTGGCGATGCTGGGGTGACGGCGGTGAGCACCAAGTATTTACTTTGACAGATAAATTGCCTCATCTCGATGTAATTAGGCAGCCTGCAGCCTTGCTTAATGGGGATGACGTTAGAGTCTAAATTTGCATTGCATCGAAGGTTTAAAATCTATACTTTACCCTTTACCCTTTATACTTTATCCTATGGTAAAATAACCAATATTACCTTACATTGTGTATTTTTCAATACGTCAATATGTTTGACACGGGCTTTTTCAGATAGAAAGAAAGAGTAGGAAATATAACCTATTACACTTTGGTGTGGTGTGATCTCACTCAATTTCTAGTGCTTTGGGACAGACCCGTTTCCATAGTTAAGTGGACTTACGTTGTCATGATGACGACTACTGTAAATCGAAATCAAATCAAAAATGTACTATTGAACGCAATACATAACAAGTAACAAACGCAAAGCGTAAAAAACCGACTTAAGACTTATGAGGTTTTCTCATGGGTATCATTGTCAAATCTGGACCAAATTGAAATATGACCACACGGGAAGCACCAAATATCAAATAAAACAAGAACCATCAATATTGGGTCACCCAGTCGAAAGGTCCTGAGGTAACAAACATAAAAAAATACATCCGAATTAAGTAAGATTTAAAAATAGGTACAAATTACATACACTTTTTTCTGAACATTTCATACAACGCCATTTAGTCACAAACTAAGGAAAACTTGTGCTATGGATAACCAGATAACTGACAAAATACATAGATACTTTTTGTTTGTAAATACATACATAGAATACAATATAACACCCAGATGCAGAACAAACACCTATGTTCATCACGCAAATGTTTGTCCTGGGTAGGAATCGAACCTACATAATAATAACCATAACCATAACCTACAGGTCAGAAGGCAGAGCTACTATCAACTAGGCCATGAGGCCAGCCATTACACACTATATACTGTGGAAAGATATAAATGTATGGTTTTCAGTATTTTCTCTTACCTGGTAAAATTGAACAACTTTAGAAAGAATGTTAAAACAATATCATAAAAATAAAGCTAGTCCCGAAATCTACGATAACGATCGTACCTACATAAAACTAAAAGTGCAGACCTCTATTTGTTCTGCGCAATTTGTCCTTAATTTATTTGTTTGCACGGCCATTTCTAGAGCTGAAGATATAAGTTTTGCTATAGAACCTTGACCTATTATAAATAGCTCGAAATTAATCACACATTCCTATGTTCTTATTAGTAAAGATTTATAAAAGTGTTTATATCTTTAATATGAAATTATGAATAAAATCATTTTTTGTTGTTTTGACTTCACATTTTTGTGTATTTAGCCAGTGTCACGTAACTGATTATTATATAAGAGGATAGGTAATCCAGCATTTAACGAATAAACCACCACCAATTTTATGCATTAACACTGAAAATGACACAAGTTTTGGAAAATATGACAATGCGAATCTAAATTTGAAATGATTAATTTTCATGTAACAAAACTAACACAACACTTTAAATCAAAAACAGTTTATCCGAAAGAAAATTAACCGTTCTAGCACACCGCACAAGTGGCACGTGTTTAAGCTGCGATAGTAACTAGTTCCATTAATCCAAACAATGGTTGTATTTATGTTAGTTATAGTAATAATAAAACAAAATATGCTAAAAACTAAATTTAGATTGTGTAAAATAAATAAGGTTTTAATATTTTAAAGATAAAATGGGTCTATTCGTTTACAAAAATTATCATATCAGTTACATTGGCCGTGGTTACGAGGGGACCCCAGGTCCCATAGTTGAGGTTAGTCAAAATTATGTTTTGATAATTTTTGTACATGAATAGATCGATTTTATCTTTACAATATGAGTAAAAGTCGCGAAAATTTAAACGGGTTTTAATATTTCGCATTTACATCGATTAAAGAAGCCGCATTTTTAGCGTACTTTCTTAATATTTACCACCAACTATTTGTACAAGCAAAGCAAGAACACCTATATAGCTTTAATCCGATTGCCTCTTGGCTTCATCCCAAATTTCACCTCATTTGCATGGTATTTGTCTTAAGAACTTCTGACCAATTTGCCTCTCATGCATGGACTCTGACAAGTGGCATGTTTGAGTGCTGATTAATCGGAGGCAAGTCTTAAGTGATTTCCTGGTGACTTGGGTCAAGTGACGTATTTAGGTCATGCTCTAATCATGCGATATTGTGAAGGATAAGTAATCTGGTCAGAGTGTATCATTGGGGCTATACGCTTAACGTGCTGTAGCAGTACTACGACGTAGATTGTAGCATCGTAGCAATACGCTACGTCGTAGCTTACAGTTTATGTTCTTACGCGGTTAAAAAGTACCTACTAGGCTATTCAAAATTTTAAATCCTCCACATCATTTTAATCACTGGTGGGGTTTAGGAAATATTTATATAGAAATCCCTACCCACAGTTTAAAATTGAAAAGTAAGTTATAAAGATTAAGGTATTTCTTAGTCGATTCAAAGTGATAACTGATCAAGTTGATGAGTACCCATGAAGTTTATATTAGTAAATTAACACTGATATTAAGAATAACTGTATACTTATATAATGAGAGATTCTACAGTTATGCTTTTGGTCACGCGTCGCGTCGACCAGCTAAAATCGATATTGATAGAAATATTTATATAAATATTCCTATATAATGGTAGATAAATTTTATTTATGCTTTAATACTAGAAGCCTAATTTATTTCAAAGTCAAATAGCTAGCTAAGAAAACAATGTAAACAAAACACGATCTCGCACATGGTACGGTATAATTTTGTTCGACATAATTTCGATTCATGTGAGAGCAAATATTTAAAAGTGCAATATCCTCCAATCAAATCTCAACCTTACCCTAATCGGGGTAGAGCTCATTATCAGATCATTTCGGAATTATGTATTGGTAACCATAGCAACAAGTGGTTCCCCACCCCCTATTTCTCAAGTTAAGCTTGAGATATTGCTTACATCGTTTAATACAAGAGGTTAGTCGACAGTCTTTTCAATTCTTTACGATAACAAGAGCAGTCTGTTATATAATATTCCTTGAGAACAGTCTTATTCTTGTCATGTGGGCAAGTGGTCAGTTCTGCTAGGCGATCACGTAACTTGATTGCAAGCGATAGAACACAAATTTATACGGGGTTGACAGTATCAATACGTAGTTTGTGTGCATATTAACTATCGACATTTTAAAATTGAGAAGCAAATTAGTTATGTTGCATTGCAATCAAATTTTCGTGATCATTTCATTGGTGTCAGAATTTTCAAGGCCAATCAAAGACTTCTGGCTTATTTTAAAGACTTTTTTTTACGACAACAGCCAGGACCTTAACCTGGCTTAACGTGTTTTCCAAAACACAAACGCGCTCAGATTTATAATATATATTTACTTGTATTTGGGGTTGTATTTACAGTAGTTATATGACCGCAGAGAACTTTGCTTTACTTTACTTATCAGTTAAGAATGCCTAGTCGTGCTTTGCTATGAGAATAACAATACATTTATATCAGAAAAGCAGGTGCTAATAATAGACACGTCATATCCAAATCACAATTACTAAGAGCTTCTACTTTTTATATAGACAAAGCGTTTGACTACTTTTACGTAATAATGCCGTGGCACAACTGCATGACGCTACCAATAACTTGACTGGCCCGATAGCTCAGTTGGTACTAACTCTGCCTTCTGAACTGTGGGTTGTAGGTTCGATTACCACACAGGACAAATATTTGTGTGATGAATATAGATGTTAGTTTTATGTCTGGATGTTATATTGAATTCTATATTTATATTTACAAACAAATGATCTATGTATTTTATCAGTTATCTGGTTCCCATAGTACAACATCGATTAGTTTTGGGCTATAGATGGCGCTGTTTGAAATGTTTGTGGACATATTGATTAATTTATTTTATATATTTATTTATATATTAATAGTGCCTTGGCGAACTTCTGTTCCCTTAAACAGTACCAATTGTGTTGAGGGGAAATATAATATCCCAATGATATAACCAAACGATGCGAACAATGCCAAGGGGAACTGATATTCCCTTAAGCACTACCTGTTGTACCAAAGGGAAGCTTTTCTTCCCGATGACATAACTAGACACAACTTGTAACACGTAAGCCAATATCTTTTGCAAATAAAGTACCACGGTAGCATTGAGTCAAACATCAAATTTACAAGTAATTTTGTATGTATAACTGATCATCATTATGAATTCGATTCCCACCCAGGACAAACATTTGTGTGATGAATATCGAGGTTTGTTCTGTGTCTGAGTGTTATATGGGCGCCAATCACTACGCTTGACAAACGGCTAGTGATTGCAGAAGATTTTAATATATTAATGCGGCTGCCCATTCTCTGCGTATTCTGACTCGTAAGAGAACACGGAGAAGAGATAGAGTAGTCTATATTCTCAAATCGCCGTGACAACACGAGCAATACATTTTATGAATCAGAACGTGAGTGACCACTATAAAAAAAACTTGTGACAAGGGACAACCGGATAGAACGAAGTTGCTTTCGATTAATTAATGAAGGAATTATTATAAAATGTTTTTTATTTGTTATAATATTTTTTTTTTATTATTAACAAATATAATGAAAATAGAAAGAATATTAATATAATATGAATGCGAAATAGAAAGACGAAACGAACTGGCTTGCTTTCTATGAGAGAGAGAGAGAGAGAGAGAGAGAGAAAGAGAGAAAGAGAGAAAGAGAGAGAGAGACAGACAGAGAAAAACGCGCACGCCGCACGGCTTCAAAAAGTGTCGTTACAACTTTTGGTCGTAATTTTTTCCTTCTAGCCTCTTTTCGCAACGCGCGATAAGGAACTTCGTTCCAAAAGTCTTAAACCTGTATAAACCACTAAGCACATGTTTTTAATACAGTAGCATGTGTTTCACGTGAGTCGCTATACAAAGCATCTATGAAAATAGCAGACAGCTCTATCGTAAACGTTTTCTTTCACTCGACCTGTCCCAAACTTGAGCGATGCGGTCCGCACTGCGGCTACCAATGTATAGGTAATAATATAAAGGTTGGTACGTATTTATAGATAGTCAACATGCGGATAGGAATCGATTGAGGCTTTATCTAATTCTAGAATAGTTTCCGTTCAGGGAGATTGCATAAGATTGCAAGAATTTAATATAAAAGTCTTTGTTTGTGAAGGGAATTATGATAGAGGCCTTATTTATCATCAGTTTAATATGTACATCCCTCTGTGTGTATTCTTTTCTAATAGGGTAGTGTAGATCATAATCCACTATGCTGGATGGGTGCAAGTACGTTTTAGAACTTAGTGAACTGCACTAAAAATAAACATTTTGACTTTCTCACGATGTTTTGTTTGACCGTACTAAGGCGCCAACTTTTGTTTCCGAACAAGCTATCATACGAGCGTATTAAAATTATATTTTACTAATGACATAGAAATTAAATTATGCCGTTTTCATGAGTTTTTTTCAATTAGTGACGTAAAGCTAGTCAATCACCTGATATTAAGCGACATGGCCGTAGCAGTGTCACTCAGTACTCTAAAATGTAAAGTTTCGCGTGACTTTGCACTGCGCACGTCATTCTGAGTCATCAGCACATGCCTAGAATATCTACCAACTATGTGATCTAATTTCACAGTCTGGTAATTTTATCTAGAAATAAGATTACTAGACTGTGAAATTGGAAAATAATACGCAAATTGGAGTAGGCTAAGTAATAACAAACAGTAACTTTATAAACTTATCTCAAAACATACAAAACAAATAAACACAGTTCGTAGAACTAGAATAAAGTTATCTCTGTAACAACAGCTTCTATTCTATATTATTAAAATAAATAGCTTGTAATCATAATTAAAAGAGCGTAATGCTATTTTAACTGAATTATAATTAATAATTAACAACACTCAACGTTATTAAAGTGTTATTTCTCGAATGTTTTAGTCATCAAATTTTTATATTGGTCGAATTTCAATTAAACCGCTTTCAAAGGCTATTTTCACCAGCGCAGCTGAATTTTTCATTCAATCAACTTTGAGATATTGAGTGCTGAATTTAATTTAATGTAACGATCCAGTCCGGTTATTTTAAAGGCAGGCAGTTTGTTTATGAAAGGTTCAAGAGTATTTAATATGGCTTATGTAGAACAAAAGTATTAACATTTTTCCAAACGTATATTAATGGTAGGGACAGTTACGTCACCAAATGAAAATTCCCGTAGCGTAAGTGTTCCCGTAGTCCAAGGTTATGGCGTCCCGCAGACACTCGTTGGACTACTCCAACGAGTTTACTAGTTACAACAGTGATGGAAAAAAGTGACGAAATATTTTTCTATGTATATTAAATTATATGAAATTAATGAAATGACGAGCTAGTTATTTCTTCTTCTCAATCTTGTCACTCTTGACAGAGCGGCCGTCTTTGTGACGATCACGTCACAAAGAGTGGTGAGCCGCTGTAGTTTGCCTCAAGATTTCTCGCCATCTTTCCCTACTGGTGGTCATTTTGGTACTCTCATGCAAAGGACCGCCCACCGTTGATCACCACCCACTTGCTTGATCTGGTCAGTCTATCGCATCATTGACTTTCCAGGCGGTCTGGTGCCCTATGACGGCGGCAACGTCCAGTTGTAAACTCTATGCGCAGCGGGCAGTACCATAATTTACCCTGTCGTAGTAATTTGATTTTATTACAGTGGCAGCACAGGTATCTGTCATCGCTCTCCCACCCATCTGGCTATAAAAAGGGAGCGCTCGGTGTACTACGAATCATTCTTGCGCCAGACACGGCCCGGTGCGCATGCTGAAGGCCTATAGTTATATAGATTGCAACCTACGCACATCCCGTCCTCCTATATATATTTGAAATTTCCACCAATATTTATTCATTTATATTTAAAAAAAAAAAACTCACTCTCTGTGACAGAAGGTTCATGTCCTAGTATTGGGATCTTATAGACTGATGATTTTACAATATCATAACTAGAGTTGATGTTAATTTTTTGTCCTATAATAAACGCCCAACGATCACAAACCCTAACTAGAATTACCTGTATTTAGGGACCCAGGAACTGCATGGACCATGGTTCTACAACACCCGGACACATAACAAGTATTTCCGCTTTTTTTGTGCACAAATACTTGTCCTGCCGCGGGGAGCAAACCCGCCACCTCCAGGTTATGAGCCGACCTACTCAACCACCACACCACAGAGGCTGTCGTTTCTGGCTGTATTATGTCTTGAAGTGAGCCTTTTCATCTTAACAACTCGATAACCCGCGCTCCGTCAGCAAACTTTGAATTTTCAAGAATGCAAATTGAATATTGACTCAGATGGTTCCATTAATTAGTTGGTTCTAATACATTATTCAGTCGCTCCCGATGCTAACGACCCATCGAACTCTCAAGGGGAACACCATTTTTCAAGAAACTTAATGTATCTTTACTTGATTAGTTCTAGCTGCGTAATTAAATGAGTATTTTAATACATTACAGGTGTAATCGAAGCTTCAGATCGGAGTTTTCTGTTCTGCATCGTGCTGGATTACTTGTACTAGGTGGTAGGACTTTTTTGCAAAGTGCGTCTAGGTAGGTACCACCGCTTTGCCAGTTATTCTGCGGCCAAGCAGTAGTGTGCAAGCACTACTGTGTTCCGGTTTGAAGGGCACTGTAGCTAGTGAAATTACTGGGCAATCTCACAGTCGAGTAATCTTATTATCAGACCGTGCTGATGTCTCAAGATGATGAGTGTGGAGTCGCACAAAACTTTATATTTTAGAGTTCCGAGTGACAGTTCTGTTATGGGCGGCCGTGTCGCTTAACATCAGGTGAACCAATAGTTCGTCACATCATTCACTAACATAAAAATAAACCAGAAGTTGGAAAGAGAACTTTTTTTTTCAAATTCACATATTGCAATAGGCAAGCTTGCCTATAACAGGCAAGCTTATATTATCTGACATTAAGCAATAACTTAATTAACTAAACTAAAACTAAATAACTTAATTAGTGCAATAACTTAATTTAAGTATTTTAAGTAATATAATACTGGCTAAGATCCTTTGACTTTCACTTTGAAATAAGTGTACTGTATAAAACTAACAATTAATATTAGTTGATTGATTGACTTCCATCTATAATTACTATTAGTGTATTGTTATAAAAAGTTTGAGATCCTTATGCTGGTAAGCTTTTTTCCTAGTTACTATGGCCCATATTACAGAACCATGCCCAGTCGTCGATTGATGCTCAAGTAGAGATTTCACAAAATGATGAAATAAGTAATTATTTCATCATTTGTGAATGAAATCTTGTCTTGAATATTCACTACTGAGCGCCGTTTTATAATATAATATTTAAGTACTTATTCAAAAATTATAATTATTGTGTTTAATCTAGATATACATTTTTATGAACCAGCGACATAATCGCATCGATTAAAACCCTTTAATAAAGTAAAAAAGCATTGCATCTTTTATTTTATATTAACTAAAAGCAAAACTAATAAAGTTCAAATTAATAAGAAAAAGCAAGATTATGTATAAGCATCGTCCAGATAAAATGTTTTAGGAGAAAAGTAGAGCTAAAATATTTTTCAAAGAGAAAAAAATCTTAATAAGCCCGGCATTCAAATGTGGGCATGAGCAAACATTTACCGTAACCCTCACCTAAGCAAACTCACACCTGCTAAGATAACATTTAGTGAAAAGGATAATTAAAATAAAACACAATCTCTTATTATAATAACAAAGCAGAATGAAGATTGCTAAAATTTCTATTCTAAGAAACACTGAGCGTAAAAATTGTTTATGTACCTACTAGCTAATTATCTAGGAATTAAACAATTGTGGATGTACGAAACAAAAGGATTATTTGAAACGCTATTTATAACTTTATACACATCGGAGAAATGTATGCCTTCAATTGACTAAATTTAAGGTATATAATACTGTGCAATAAATAAAATTAAAATTTTACATTAACCTCAGTATCAGTTAGTACATACTATAATATTCTCTACTAGATATGCAAATAGGTATATATTCGTGGAAAGGAGCCTTATAGTCCCACAAATTGTGTGTGTGATGTGGTGATAACTGTAACATTAAAGAGATTATGTTATAACTTATAAAAAACTAGTGTATTTTCCACCACACAACTGAAGTAAAACTTCTTTAGTTTAGTTCCATCTATTAGCCGGTACAACTTGTTTTTGCTTTGTTAAATGTTAATGTCGCCATCTTGACAGTTGTAAATTGTCATTTTACCGGAAATACCAAAATGATAATTAAAAATTTTTTTTAAATTATTATTTATTTACTTTGTTTTGTTGTCAATGAAGATCTACTTGGACCAGCTTCGGCTTCCGTTTGCCCCGCATTCACCAGCTTACTCCCCAAGCATGCGTAAAGAAGTTTTACTTCAAAAAATAGCTAGTACATCACAAAATTTACAAATATGTACTTGCGGAATTGCAATAAAAATTATGCTGTTTTGTTATATAAAAAAATGTTTTTTCGTATGTGTTAACGTGACAAGATATATATCTTTTGAAAATGTTCATGTCGCTTATTCTTCTTCTGCGTCATCAATGTCATCTGCTAAAGTAGTAGTAGTATTGAAAATCGACCTGACGATTTTATTGATCGTCTTTCTTGCGCTCTGACGTAGAAGAGTTAGCTTGAACTGCATCAGAACAATTAGGTATGTTGACATAAACGAAATATTCTGAAATCAATATTTACAAAAATCAAAATGTTTGAACAACGTTACATCATTATTGTATCATCATGTAATAACAAATGTTTATGTAATACAAAAATATTTTTTAATATTTGCACGCTTGCTTGCAGGCTGAATGCACATATCCACTATTACTATGTGACCTTGTGATTAATAGTGTATTCTTGCAAATACACAAATGATTTGATTTGATATTTTACCATCTTTTTTTCAAGTTTAAAGCGATCATGTAACATGATTGCAACTAGTTGAAACTAAAATTCGTACGATTTCAACATTATCTAGTTTTATAGTCACCCTGGAGAGGAGCACATAAGATACGTGATCACCATATTATTTGTCATTTAAATTTAAAAGAGTCGTTGGCAGTAATATGTCGTGGCAGGAAATATCTTACAGCAGTAAATAGCTCCCGGTTGATGTTAGTAAATCCGTCCAAGTTCATGATGGGAGGATTCTTTGATATAGCGACGAGGAACATCTCGACTTCGCGCTGGGTGCTCCGGTCTATGGCTCCGAGGTTCACGTTAAGAAGACGTACTTGAAACTCGAGGCCAACCTGAAAAATATAAATATTGTCTCAGGAAAATTGGTGATGAATGATCAAAAGGTATCATTACATCATAGAGGAACGGGAGTTTTGAGTAACGGACTATTTGGAAAACAGAAGTTTTGGGAAATCCACAATTACGGATATGGGTATATTTTGAAAAATGGTTTTTATGTATTTATATTTCAAATTAACTGGTTGTAACGAAACGTGGACGTTAAGTATGGTACGTCCATTTAATGGGATCAATAAATCATTTTAAAAAATTGGTGCCCATCTCGTAATTTTTCACCATGTTTATCGTAAATGGTTTATGTGATTGTTGTTTTTGCAATCATAATTTTACGATATAATTTCAGTTATAAAGTGTCTGTTGCCAGTGGTTTTTCTGTAATTTCCCCGATTTTTCAAGGAAAAATATTATCGTAAATTGAATTTGCTCGTAAAATAAAAATGCTTGTGCCAAATTTTATTCAAAACTGTTCATCCGTTCGAGCGTGAAAGATACACAAACAAACGGACGTTTTATTTTTTGTATTAGTAGAGATAAAAAGGGGCATATTCGTTCTTGAATTCCATTTAAATACATTAATAGAGAACTACATTACTAGCTACATTAATAGCTTTCTCCGTTAGTCTAGTTATTATCCTAAAAGTCGTACCTTCCTCGAAGCGTGATAAGCCTCATTGCAAATAATGTATAGAAGCGTCATACAATAGCCCACGATAACAAACAGACCTAGTTCCTTATAACTTAGACCTCGCTCGAGGACTTCTGATAGAACTCCGTATAAAGAAATGGTGGTTGTGAAGAAAATCACCATGCAATAGATACCATACATATTGGAGTATGCTCGACCTGGAAAAAGGAAAAAAATCTATTGTAAAAAACCTCACAATATGCCTTCTATGGAGTTTTTTTTCACACATATGTATTTCCGGGCTGATAATAAGGGTATATTAAAGGCAAGCGCATATTCATGATAGACTTACTAGGTGGTAGGACTTTTCTGCAAAGTTCGTCTAAGTAGGTACCCCCGCTTTGCCAGTTATTCTGCCGCCAAGCAGTGGTGTGCAAGCACTACCGGGTTCGGGTTCAAAGGGCACTGTAGCTAGTGAAATTACTGGGCAATTAAGACTTTATGATCTGATCTCACAGTCTATTAATCTTATTATCACACTGTGCTGATGTCTCAGAATGATGTGCGCGAGTGTCACGCGAAAATTTATATTTTAGAGTTCCGAGTGACACTGTTCAGTTATGGGCGGCCGTATCGCTTATCGCACTAACATAAAAAAACTAAAATAAGAAACATGAGTTTTTTTTATATAATAACTTTGACAATCATGGGTACAATTAATGCCTGTCTACACTAGTCTATTGAAATATAACTTAACTGAGTGACACTTTCCTTCGCATCCTCGTATATTTGTTAAATTTGTTTCTACTTGACAAACAAAATACTGAACAGTCTTTGGCTGCCTGTTGATCGTCGGTGATCATTTTCAACCAATGAGCGTATAGTATTTAGTGTACTGGTGTTATGATTACTTGTATGTGTAAGGTAGGCATGAGATATAAATAAAGGCAGTCTGGAACTAGCAATCGTGTTGTTTACTTCATGGTGACAGCGGTGGGATACGAACCCACGCCCTTTCGGACTGGTGCTGACTTGACACGAGCTTGACAAACGTACAAGTAACCGGGAGCTAAAGAGATAAGTCCAAACTTGAGTTGTCAAACTTTAGTAATGGACGTGATGTGTGAACTCTAAAAAATACCTATTAGTGTTTGCTCTGAATACTATGGCAAGTTTTTATTTTATTTTTTAACACTCTGTCAAGCTCAAGCTCTTTAAATATAAATTTATTAAGCCGAGACGTGATGAGAGCAGAATTTTATTCATAAATTCATTGTTATGCAAGGCTTCGACGTTCTACTTCATATATTTCTAGATTCATATCTTTATTGAGCAGATAATTTAATTCAGTTTATTTAGTTTACAAAGTCACTAGAAATGTGGTTGACCTCGACTTTGAATAACATCGTAGGTCTAAGTGGTATTAAAAAACTCAAGCTATAAATCTAGCTTACAAAAGCTTTTTATCTCTAATAAATAAATAATCTTCAAAACTTTATAATAATGTTAGTTGTTCTGGGATATTTAAAAAAATAATTTGACATTTCAAATTAACCCAAATCTAATTTTCTTATAAACTTATAGAACGTATAATAAGTACTAAACTAAAATAAACTATACCTAAAAGCTTAAAATATAAAATACAAAACCTAAAATAACCCATTGGTGGAGGGAAAAGTGTCCCAAAATGCTGGCATTACCACGTTGAATGGCAATGCTTATTTTTTGTACAAAATAAAAGCCAGCATTCTGGTCACCTGATGCCTCTTCCAAATTCTTGTGGTTTTGTTTCCATGGCAGCCGGCCTCCGTGGGTCCGTTTTCTCAACACCAAATGGCACAAATATGTTGGCCCTATTGTGACTGTAGTATTCTTAGATATCTTACTCTATGGTTTGATATGTAAAATATTTGTCAATTAGTCTATGAATTAAAAAATAAGAAAAAGATCTGTCGTATCCGGTGCCTGTATGCGAGTTGTCGCATTGTCTGTATCAATTATAAATAAATTAAGAAAGTCAGAAATACAGTTGTTTTTAATCGATCTGAATCGTGCTCAACCCAAGCCCAAGAATTATATATGGTGTCAGAAGTCGAGCGGCAATGGCAGATTCACAGGTACAAACATTTATTTTTCATGCCAACATCAAGCCACTAAAATTGCAAAATGGCAAAGATGCTATGAAGCCATGTGAAACATGGAGGATTTGGAAACAAAAATTTATGTTATTCCACGAAGCAAATGATTTGGAAAAGTATCCACATTCGAAACAAATTGCAATATTTTTAAATACCATAGGCGATGAAGGCATAGAAATCTATAATTCATTCAATGTCGTAAAACAAAACGAGACGCTCAACTCCATTATTTTGAAATTCGATCAAAAATTTGACCCCTGCAAGAACATAACTGTAGAACGTTATAACTTTTTTACAAGATTTCAATCCACAGATGAATCTTTAGATGATTATGTCACAATTTTATACAACTTATCAGCTACATGTAACTTCGGAGAACTCAAAGAATCACTTGTAAAAGACATGTTTGTCATTGGCATAAAAAACTCAAACATAAAACAATCACTCCTGCAACAAGAGAAGCTTACCACAGTACAGAATGCAGTACAGTTTGCCAAAAATGTTGAATTATCTCAGGAAAGAATGTCAAAATTACAAAAACACCAAACAGAAACAACTCAAGTTCAAGCAATCAAAAATAACAAGGGAAATAAATTTCAACAGTATAATAAAAATGATACAAATCGCTCTCGAAGCTTTACTCCAAACAGAAATAATAATTACGGAAGACAGAGAAGCCAGTCAAATCAATCAAGAAAATTTCAAGACAGGAAGAATTCATTTTCAGGCAGAAATAATAACAATTCATTTTCAGGAAATTTCAGGTCAAATTTTACAACCAATAATACATGCAAAAGATGTGGACAAGTTCATCGCTACAAGTGCCCAGCAGAAGGAAAAACATGCAATTACTGCAACAAGAAGAATCATTTTGCAAATTTTTGTTTTGAGAACCAGTATAAAAGAAAGGTTAGTTATGTAGATACAAAACAAATCTCTGAAATGTCAATAAATTCTCATAGAAATAATAATACTCAAAATTCACAAACTGAAATGATAGTTGGTAATATAAATTCATGCTCATCAGAAAAATGGCAAATAAATTTAATTATTAATAATTACCTAATTAATTGCCAAATTGATACAGGTGCTGATATAAATGTAATTTCAGAAAAAACATTACAACATTTACAAAACAAGACTCAGACAACTTTTATGATTCATAAGGCAGACAATAAAATATTTTCATTTTCAGGACAATTAATTGAAAACTTAGGTAGTGTAACTCTTAACTGCATATTAGAAAATGGACATTGTGCAAATATTGAATTTAATGTGGTGAAATGTAATTGTAAAACTATACTAGGATGGAAAACTTCAGAAGAATGCAATATTGTAAAAAGAATATTTCAACTAAATAATGAACAAAATTTTTATCATGAAAACAGGTCAGTACACTCTATTCTTAGTGAATATTCAGAATGTTTTGAAGGATTAGGTTGTCTCCCAAATGAAATTCACTTAGATGTTGATAAAACTGTCACACCAAAAGTTTGTCCAGTGCGTAGAATACCTTATGCATTACAGAGTAAGTTAAAGAAAGAGTTAGATAGAATGGAACAGTTACAGGTAATAGAAAGGGTAACCAAACCTACTGATTGGGTAAATTCAATTGTATTAGTCGAAAAACCAAATGGTATGTTAAGAATATGCTTAGATCCTAGAAACCTAAACAAAGCAATAAAGAGACCGCATTTTCCCTATCCAACATTTGATGATTTACGTTCTAAGGTGGCAGGTGCTTCAGTTTTTTCAAAATTAGATGCCAATTCAGGCTATTGGATGCTGAAATTGGACTCAGAGAGCAGTGACCTTTGTACTTTCAACACACAGTATGGTAGGTACAAATTTTTAAGACTTCCTTATGGTATAAACTCAAGTGGAGAAATATTTCATAGGATAATGTCAGATTTGTTCGGTGATCTACCTGGTGTTAATGTTTTTGTTGATGATTTATTAGTATATGGGCAATCACAAGAAGAACACGACCAAAACTTAAAAAATGTGTTCGAACGAGCTAAAGAAATTAACTTAAAGTTTAATAAGTCAAAATGTAAATTCAGTTTGCCAGAAGTTTCATATGTTGGTCATATTTTTAATAAAGATGGTGTATCCCCTGATAAATCCAAAATTGAAGCTATAATGAAGATGCCAAATCCGCAGAATATCAAAGAATTACAAAGATTTCTCGGAATGGTAAATTACTTAGGTTCATACATTCAAAACCTTGCTGAAGAGACTAGTATCCTTAGAGATTTGCTTAGAAAACAAAATGAATGGCAATGGACTAGTCAACATGATAAACAAATACAAAAATTAAAATCATTACTTTGTCAATCTCCTACATTAGTTCATTATGATGTAAATAAGTCAGTAAGATTATCAGTTGATGCTTCAAAAAATGCAGTAGGTGCTGTATTATTTCACGAAAAAAGTCCCATAGCATATGCTTCAAAATCTTTGAATAAGTCACAAGAACATTATGCACAAATAGAGAAAGAACTTTATGCTATTGTTTTTGGCTGTAAAAAATTTCATCAGTATATATATGGTAAAACCACTTATGTAGAAACCGACCACCAACCCTTAGTCACATTGTTCAAGAAACCTTTGTCAGAAGTTCCTAATAGATTACAAAGAATGATGATAGCTATACAAGCATATGATTTAATTGTTTCATACACTAAAGGTACTGAGATGTATGTGTCAGACACTTTGTCTAGAGCTCCTATTGATGACCAATACATAGAAAAGTTTGATTTAGATGAATTAGTAACAAATGTTGAAAGCCAAGTTAATTTACTCACTTCTAATTTAGCAATAACAAAAGAAAAGTTGGAAAAAATTTTGACTGCCACTGAAAGTGATGAATCATTACAGTTACTAAAGGAATACCATAAAAATGGATGGCCTAACTGTAAACAACATTGTAACCCATTGACTTTACCTTATTGGCATATTAGAGATGAAATTCATGTAGTAAACAACATATTATTTAAAAATCAAAGTATTATAATTCCAAAGTCAATGCACTCAGAAATTCTTTCTATATTACATGAAGGTCATATGGGTATAGAAAAAACAAAAAATTTAGCCCGTAGTACTGTTTATTGGCCTAACATTAATCATGATATTCAGATAAAAGTAGAACAATGCGAATCTTGTATGATTCATGGTTCAAACAAACCTAAAGAAACTTTATTGTCACATGAACAACCTATTTTGCCATGGCAGAAAGTAGCCATAGATTTATTTGATTATAAAAACAAAAAATACTTATTGGTAGTAGATTTTTATTCAAATTACATAGAAATTGAGTATTTAAACACAGATTCTAGAAGTAACTTAGTCATTAGAAAATTAAAATCAATTTTTGCTCGTCATGGAAACCCAATGCAAATTTTATCAGATGGAGGACCTCCATTCAATTCATCAGATTTCAAAGAATTTTTGAAAGACTGGGATATAGATCATATCATGTCAAGTCCTCATTTTCCTCGATCAAATGGTCTTGCAGAAGTATCTGTAAAAATAGTAAAAAATATATTTAAAAAATGTGAACAGTCAGGTACAGATTATTACACAGGTTTATTACAATACAGAACAACCCCTAGAGGGAATAACTTAAAATCACCTTCTGAATTACTAATGTCAAGAAAATTAAGAACTAAATTACCTATAAAATTGTCAAATTTAAAGCCTAAAGTAGTACATTTTTCAGAACATTCAAAAAACAAAACAAATGTTCTAGAAAAAAGAAAATTAAATTATGATAAAACTGCAATAAGTCCTCAACAATTTAAAGTCAATGATGAAATATTTTTCAAAAGAAATCCAAGATTTTCTACATGGACTAAAGGGATAATATTCTCAGAAACTAGATTCCCTAGGTCATACTTAGTAAAAGATGTAAATGATACAATTTACAGAAGAAATTCTCATCATATAAAGTTATTTAAATCATGTCTATCACAGCCTAATGATAACTTATATTATAGTCACAGGACTAGTAATAATTATAGTCAAAGTCAAGTAAAAGATAATTTGTCGAACAGTCAGTCACATTACAGTCATAAGTCAGTACAAGAATCAGATTCAGAAAGTCATGATGAGGGGGAAAATAATGTAGTATTTTATTTAAATATTTCTGAAAAAGAAAATATGATAAATATGGCTAGTATGAGCCAACCAAGTCGTATGTCAGTCAATGAATCATTCAAGTCTTTAGAGTCAGAAGAATCAAGTCAGTCTGATTCCGATGAATCAATAATCAGTGTAAATCAGATACTAGATGATATTTATTCAACAGAATCTATAGAGATAGAAGAAGATGTACAGAGTGATAGCGAATTCATACCAGAAAATATTGAGTCAATGTCTAGCTTAGCAAGTCAGTTAAGTTCTAGTAATATAGTTGAAAACTTACCAGATATGTTAGATATATCCTGTAGTAGTAATACTCCTGAAATAAAATATAGTTCTAGAGGTAGGAAGTTAAAGAAAACTAAAAGATTTAATTTGTAAAATACTTATTTTAATTAGAAACTTAAAACTTATTTATAAAACATTAAAAGTAGGTAACAGCAGGCACAATCACTATAAACGTAAAATGTTTAATATCTTATTTGTTTAAGTATTAAGTATTATTGTAATAATATGTTCTTATTTATCACTTATCACATATTTTTAATTGTTATTGTAAAAGTAAAATAAATTCATTTCAGGTTAGGAATTAGGAAGTAAATTGAAATGTCAAACGTCAAATTCAAATTGTAATATATTTAAAGATGTCAATGTCGTAGTCTTAAGTTGGAAATGTCAAAGTCAAAATTGTAACAGTTTAAAAATCAAGCCTTTGTAAAAAAGGGGCATGTAGTATTCTTAGATATCTTACTCTATGGTTTGATATGTAAAATATTTGTCAATTAGTCTATGAATTAAAAAATAAGAAAAAGATCTGTCGTATCCGGTGCCTGTATGCGAGTTGTCGCATTGTCTGTATCAATTATAAATAAATTAAGAAAGTCAGAAATACAGTTGTTTTTAATCGATCTGAATCGTGCTCAACCCAAGCCCAAGAATTATATAGTGACTATTTCATTCTCTCATAAGGAACCTGTAATTTAATTAATTATTTATATTGGCCATATGATCGTCTTCCGCTACGTTGATATGTAAGTAACCCGGATCTTTTAGAGTCAATGAGACATATTCACAGGATGATCGAAGAAAAACTTTTGAGATTGAGAATTAAGCTTCAGGAAGGAAAGAATAAGAGGTTTTCTTTTTTCTTTTTGGAAGCGTTGCGGCTCCAACCATCGCCCACAACAGTGAATGCCATTCCACTATATGCACTCCCCTAGGAGAGGAAGGAAGTAGAACCGGAATTAGCTGTACAATAGCCATATTTTATAGCAAGCCAAAACCCTTCAGTCCAACATGATTGTTCGAGTTCAATAAAACCAAGCTAAGTTAGCTGGTATACGGTCTTGCCGTAGTATGTTTGTAGTTTATATAACGGTCAATGCCGCAGGTCGTTGTTGCTGTAGTTTATATAACGGCCAATGCCGCAGGGCGTAGTTTGTTCGTAGAATTAGAGCAAGCTCTAATAATGTATGTTTCCATACTAGTTTTGTAATGTTGTTTTTATTTATAAACCAGCTAGTTAGCTGTAATAGGAACAAGTCCCAGTAAAGGTCTCCAAGGCTTCTTATGAGCTATGCTTATGCCCCCAATCAGTCCCTGTGACTAGGCAGAGCAAGTTTACACGAAGGGGTCCCGTACAGTGCTGGTTACCCAGACCACAGGGAGGTCAGAGATCATATTAATAACTCACCATCTTAGAAGTCAAGGAGATAATTTTGTTTTATAAATATTCAGCCAAACCGAATTGACTCAGGAGAGGATAAACTGGTCGGTTGCTACCACCACGATCATCACTGCCTTCCCTATCCAGAGATTTCTCGGCCAAGTAGTGATTAATACCCCGAACTGTCCCCTATGCGCTTAGATCAGGTGTACACGGGGGGGCCCCGAACGATTACCTCCAAAAGGTCGAAGAATAATTGGTAATCATCCGATATTCCTGCCGTGCTGGGAGATCGATGGCAGGGGAGGTCGGGTGTAATAAACATGCATATACAATGCCTGAGAAACCCAAGGATATTAAATTTAATTTAATTCAAACAACAATTCTTAATTCATAGTTAGTGATGACCTTTAATAAATTTGAGTTATTTGTCATCGCATAATTCCAACATGCATAGACTGAATGGTATTATTATTATTAATTTACTTTTATCCCGGTTCCACATAGGATTACGGAAGGGGTATGATAGGTACCGAATGGTTAGATGAGACAGGTATTCGGTACTCTAAGTATTTCTGGCTTTAACTCAACTAGTTTAATTTTCAGTATATAATGAAGGAGGAAATGGAACACTGGCCTCGTAACATTTCAATTAACGCAGTGTATATAAAACTCCTCTGATTTTAGTATTACTTTATCAAGAATAGGTTAGCTTCTTTTCTCAAATGTTATATTAAAATATAGCCAATATCATATATTTCCAGCATACGTATTATACGATGTATGTATTGTTAAGAACGAAGTTCAGTGTTATTAAAATTTAAGCACAAATTCGTGCGTAAAAAAAAACGTCGTGATATGGTTAAATTAATAAATGAGCTTATTTTTAATGAGAATAAAGAATGTTAATTATATATATATTTTTTTTATGATAATCAGTTTTTATGAAGAAACTAGTATGTACTTCAACATATACCTCTGCTCGCCTTACCCCATAACAAAATAAATCGCCTTAAATACTACTTTGTAACATATCTCAGTGATAAGCTCGTCTTACCAAGGGATTTGAAATAGAATTAAGTCATTTCCGAGGTCCGTTACTTTCTTATCAATGAGAAGGGTCGCCTTAAGATCTAGTATCAACATAAGACATTCTCCTAGTGATAGATTCATCTCACCAAAGGAAATGATACTGGAAGATCTTTTCCGAGGTGCGTTACTCATCTACCACCACAAGAATGAATTCGCACGTTATATGTCAAGAGGTATAGTATGGCACAGAAATTCAAACAGTAAGTTAAATGACCATTTCTCCAGTATTACAACGATAGACTCTAATTAAAAGATTGTATAAATATAAAAATGATCATTTTACTTGGTATAATGATATAATTGCACATTATAATATACAAGTAAAGTAGTATACAATAAAAGCACAAACCTTCGTCGTCTTCTTTTTACCTAGGGTTACCATGCTTTTCTCCTGGAATAAAATTATGTGCGAAGCAGTATCGTCACTAACACCTTCTGTTATCTTAACATCGTATCATCATCTTAACATCTTATCACCATCTTAACATCTTATCGTCATCTTAACATCTTATCATGATCATCTTAACATCTTATCATCATCTTAACATCTTATCGTCATCTTCGTCATCTTAACATCTTATCATCATCATCTTAACATCTTATCATCATCTTAACATCTTATCGTCATCTTAACATCTTATCATCATCATCTTAACATCTATCATCATCTTAACATCTTATCGTCATCTTCGTCATCTTAACATCTTATCATCATCATCTTAACATCTATCATCATCTTAACATCTTATCGCCATCTTCGTCATCTTAACATCATATCATCATCATCTTCATGACCCATTTAACAGTCGTACACAGTGCCTATATATCCGGAATAAGTTGAGGATTGGTTACAGATGAACACTCCCATTAACATTAGAAACCAGTCGAAGGTTTCTCTGCCACCATATACTCCAGCTGTACGATACATTAACCTTCCCTGAAATATTCCTGTATACGGCCTGGAGAGCATGATAACCCATAGGAACTGCATTCAGCCGAAATCTTAGGAACATCCAGGTTCTGTAATGATTATGGTTAATGCCCGCCCCATTTCGAAATGCGAAACGAATCTTTACAATCAAATACCTAATCTAGGTTTCTAGATAGGATTTATTTTTAAATAAAATAGGTATAAACGCGTAGGGAGCAGAAGCGTTCAATGATTGACCATCACTTAGTGGTTAAATATCAACTAACTACTCTTAATGTTATATTAAATACTACACGTAGAGCTGAAACAAGGAATTAGCTTAATCTACTGACATTTAACCTCCGGCTCACGTTATCACTGAACGCATATAATTGATTATTTTTTTGTCGCTGCTCCCTATAAACATCATCTTAAAGGATACCAAATCCACTTTTGGGATATATCTTGATGCCCTTATAGACGACGTTATTGTTTAATCGAGCAAAATCTAATACACATTTTCCTTTTCTTACAACTCAACCGCGGTCTGCGCTCATATAGGCAAATAAAATAATAATGTTACAAGTGAAGTTAAATAGGACTTCCAATCACATACATATCTCGGCACATAGAAATACGTACTTGCAATGAATGTGTTTCTCATTATGTAAGAGACCCAGTCATTGTTAGTCCAGATTATTTTTTTTTGTTGTCGATATCATCACAACTATTAGTCATTAACGTAGGTAATTAAATATGTAGCGCAGTCCTAGACTTAAGCATACCTAAACTTCCCCTTATAATCTAGCTGAAAATTCCGTTGTATCACTTACTTGTTGACGGCAAAAATACACAGAAGGTGTATTTACTAAGCAGAAATTAATGAGACTTTTGTCTCCAGACTGGCCAAAATCTTGCTAACACTTAAACTAAATTCGGGAGAATCTACAATTTTCTCCATAACTAAAAACTTTAGCCATGTCTTTTCTAAGTTGTAAGTGTTATGAAATGTATGTAATGTATTTTAATTGTTTTTTATTATTAAGTGTAATTAAGTGCAGCTGCATCCGCTTACCAATTTTTATTACTACGTGTTGTGTAATTTCAATGCTAGTGAACCATTTACTTATCCATAAAGACTCTACTTATGAAATACTAAGCTGTTCCTATACATCAGTAGTTCTTATGATATATTGTCCTAGAACAATAGATCATTATCTAATATTTTCGAAGCGTCCCTATGATTCTTCCAAATGAACCACCTCACAGTGATATTGGAAGAACCACTTAATTTAATTTTGTATGTGTAGAGTAAGTGATACTTAGAAACACAAGAAAACAAGTTACAATAAAAAAAAATATTCATAAAAATTCATAAACAGGAAGTACTACTGCCATCACCGATCTAATAAACCTTTCCTAAATTACTCACGTACTCCGCTTGTAGCTGTACTTAAATCTATTACTAGAAATACACAAAACTATAATTTAGCAAAATAATTAAACAAATAATAAGGAAAACCAACAAATTCACATTTCCACTATTTAACCTTTATCACTCATTTCCTTTTTTATTTTAAATCCGAATTTATTTATTTTATTATCTCAAAATGTTAACAATTTTATTTGCGCGGAAATGTTTTTGAATAAAAGTTTGTACAAGCGTCCAGACAGTTTCGTCGCTCATCCTTCACTGTCTTTCCAACCACCCCCTCACCCTATCCAGTATTTTTCCTCAGTTGCGCACGAGTTCGAAAAAATATTCCTGTTTCACTCTCTCCACAGTCTAATCCTCCTGTCATCCTTGTCTTAATCTAACTTTGAACACATACCCCTTCATCCGTGTGTGCGTTCCTATTTACTAAAGATTTTGCATCTTTTGAAACGACCGTAACGACTATTGTACTAAGATTAATTTTACAATGGCGGCCTTTTGCTTTGCACTTTTATGGTTGCAATTCTTTGAATGTGTGCCGCAGCGGAGTGTGAGAAGTATTGTCAAAGTTTTAAAAATAATTTCGTCTATATGGTAGAGCAATCTTCCGTCTAGGGCAGGTTATGTACATTATCAAGGAGTGTATATAGCATATATGTCGTTTTAGGCTTTCAGCAGTGATGGCGGCTGTGCCGACTTGAACTGTAGTTAAAGGAAAACGGGACAGATCCAAAGTGTCAGCACACGTGGGACCCTACCCTAGAGACTGTCTCATCTACAAGGGGATGAGTGTCATCCCGTCGGATATTTTACTGTCATTTTACATCAGTTTATTAGCTTCGAGGAATGATGGGATAACGGCACTAACTAAGCCCCGGTGGATGATTTTGTTGCAATTGGCATGCCAAGGTTTTCATCTTGTACTTTTTCTACGATTCGTGGTGTCAGAGCCTGTTCACCATCACACCGCAAAAACAGCAATGAGGGACAATTTCTTACAATGTAACATTTGCCTACCAATAAAGGTTACACTTTATATACTCAAACCTACAGGAAGTAAACCTCTGTATTCAACTCTGATTCAATTAAGGTACAAAAAACAAGAGCAAAACCATATGTGGTTCAGGAAAAACCTATCCTTACTACATTAGACAATTCCCAATCTTTATTTCTCGCACTTGGCAGTGTGCGAGATTTTTATGAAAATACCCGCACATTTTCCCTTTGGCTTACCATAAGAATTGTAGAGTTAGAAACAGTAGAGTATGTTGATTATTAATGAAAAATTATGAAAAATTAACCGTTCTTGTTAATTAACTACAAATTATAGCATATCGCATAACAAATAGGTTTCAATGATATAGATCTGAAAAGAGCAGATGTTTTTATTGTCTCTCTTCCACTGCATTTAGATAGTAGTAATGTAAGTGGAAAAACAATATTTCCTTGCTTTCGTCAGAATCGTTTCTTTAATAAAACGTGTTATCAAGACACCCACACATACGTACACACATACGGAGCTGTTGTTAAACACATCATTAGAGTCAGGAATCAAGGTCAAAGTATTTCATTACAAATAGGCTTTTATGTGCATGTTGTGATGATGCACATAACGGGACAGTTGTGGGCTCTGTCAGATTAATCCCTATCACTAACACTTGGGAAGTTTTTATCCATAGAACGATTGCAAACTTATCATCATCGATCTTTAACATGAATGACGTAGCCTCAGAACCTGTACACACAAACCGCACCCATGTTGTATCTGATCATCATCTGATTCATTTTAAATTCTCGCTTACATTTAACTACTGAATAATATTGTGTACGATAAATTTAGTAAATAGTCTACTGTTATACTGTTATATACTGTGACAGCGGGTTAGTATTTGATACAAAACGGCGGCGTATGGTACAAATTGCCTCGGTGTTTATTGTTAACAGTTGGCGTGAATGGATGCTTTGTTTTAAGGCTCAGTTTTACGTATTTGAGATGTTTCGTAATGGTTTTTATGGCGTTTTAGCGTTTTTGCGATCATGAAAATGAATTGAAGGCACGTGATTATATTTTTAATTTTTTGAATAATTACTAAGCGTTTTTTTTGTTACATACTTTGTGACGTCTTTCTGAACCATTTATACCAAACACTGACAGCGCTGTGTTAGCTAAATCATAAACGGAAATGGGTAGAAATGAGTTCCAAGATTTCACATTTATTGAAGTATAATAATGACACACGAAAACTTGTAGTCATTGGTATTGTAAAAAAAAAAAAAAAAAATTGTATTGGTACAACCGGCAGACCAGATATATATAATAAAATTTGTACAATACTGTTAGCGTATTGAGTGGCGCTTAATCGAGACTATAAAAATGATAATACAATTGAAATTTTGTCTTACCTAGTTGTTGCATCATATGAGACAGATCTACCCACAGATGTCGGTACTGAGCCAGTTTCAACGCTGGATGTTCAGCCTCTAAAGCTCTGTGCAGATTGGTAGCGAGACCTTTTGATGCAGTTCCAAATGCATTGCAATTTATGTACCTAAATATTAAACATTATTTATTCCATAATAAAATTTCTACCAAAAAGGACGAAAGTATTTTGTTTCCACATTATCAAATAAACACAAAAATCAAACAATAACAATAACGAATCAAACAAACCAAACCATAGTCATTCATCATCAGCCTGAAAACGTGCGCTTCTATTCTAAATAAATATAAATAATAAATCTATTTAATTTTTATTATTTATCCATTGTATCTTTTACTTCATTAAAATAGCAGGCCACATATTTTGGATGAAAAGTAAAGAATGGTTTTGTTTCCACCTTTAAAAATTCACGTTTATAAATTTTAGTTTGTCCACGCACGTTGTCAGTCCCAAATAAAAAGTTAACCAAAAAATATCCTGCGCTTTAGTTGACCCAAAACGCGATGCTGTATATTTCATACAACATGCACATTTGCTAAAACTTTCAGCTGTTGATTTACCCTCAAAAGTGAACTGGTCTTTGTATATGGCTTTGTAAATCCGAATTTACAATTCAACAGCAATATACATGCCAAAGGGAATAAAATCTTTCAAACTTAGCTATGTGTATGAAGCGTTATACGGTCCGCAGTCCCCTGAATATATCAGGACGTAAACGTTGCGTTCGAAACATTTTAGTCTTTTCGATATATGTAAGCTTGGCGGGGCATAATCATTAATCATACATACTACACAAAAACCTTCTCCTGCTTGTAAGTATATTTCTGACATGTAAATTAACAAGTTTTTGAAGTAAAACTTCTTTACGCACGCTTGACTTAGGGAGTAAGCGGGCGAGCCGAACGGAAGTCGAAAGTTGTTAACGTAGATCTCTATTATCAACATAACAAGTAAAATTTTGTATTATTATTGTTGCCGACCGACCAACCTCTTTATATGTTTAGTTTTATTTTATTGTTTTCTATTTTTAAATTGATTTTTGAAGAGGGTTTTTTGTTTTATCTGTCATAAAGATAGATGAAGACAACTGCTACGATGGATAGTGCGTTCTAGTTTTGGGTTTAATAAATATATATGTATTTCTTTTAATGGTGATCTTATTGTGATTGTACGCGTGCTCTACTTCCAATTGGACCTGCTCATCCTCAACAATTATGTTGGTATATGCGGTAAACTGAAAATTTACAATTATCAAGATGGCAAAATTAACATTAAACAAAGCCAAAACAAAGTTATACCGGCCGATAGATGGAGCTTAACTAAAGAAGTTTTACTTCCGTAGTGTGGATAAAGCACCCTCGTTTTAAAATTAGTATTTTTTGTAACTTTTGGCGGCAATTAGGTAAATAGTATTTCCACGTGCCCCAGTATACATACCAAAGTGAGCAGAATCCGTCCAACATAGCTATGATGTGGTAGTAAGCAAAAGAGTGCCACAATTCAAAGTCATCTTGAAGATAATACTGGGATAGTATCACTGCAAAGCTGAGCCCCCAGGAGAAAAAACATAGACCCCATGTCAGAGCGTATAGGTTAGGAAAAATTATTGGGGTACCTGTAATTTTAAGGTACTTTAGCTGAAAAAAAGAAATATAAGCTGTAAAAAAATTATGTGTATTTTTTTAACCCACGACTACTGGTATTAGTAACATGGGCAGTAAATTATTTCTTGCAATACTACCGATGGCCTCAGTTCTTTATAGTTCGAAAAGAATATAGAAAGTTCTTTATACCCGTTGTGATACCAGTAGTCGAGTGAAAGCAAAATTTTGGAGCCATAGAGATAATTTTACAAAATACCACACAGTTTTAACGATTTTTACAGATTTTTTAGCAACGATCGCCCAAAATATGATCATTATTTTTTTTATTTAAAGCTAGAGCCTGCGGTTTCACCATCAAATTGCCCGTTTTCCACAAGACTCTTATTTATTTATTTGGATATCTGTGAAGAACCTAGTTATATTTGTATAAGAAAAACGCGTTACCTGATAATGCGTCCACATATTTTTGAAAATTGCTACTTGAGGTCCGTGACGCCAAGACGCAATCGGTAGAAGAAAATGAGGAATCAGAATACTCAAGAAAATTATATTGTAGATAACTTCATCGAATCGTTTGTTCGAGCTGTTTTGGAAATTTTCAAATCGTTCTTTGCCAACTAAAACAACAAAACAAAAATAATCTTTCCTCAGAGAGTGTGTGAGAGAGAGAGAGAGAGAAGAAGTTTTAGGAGTATAATACTATAATATATGTACTCAATTCTTGAAAGAGTATTATTTAGCTTGTTAATTAGAGTAAAACCTGGGAGAGTCTACGTTCTGTCTCATAAGTTCTCTTGCACCATGATAATTGCTCAAAAGTCTAAGCTGAAAGGGATGTATTCTTACTAGCACCCAAAATATTCCCAAAATAATGGCTAAAAAAACATTTGGTGCTATTCGGAAAATAAATAATTACTTTTTAATTTATTCCCATGAATATAAAATACAAATTTCTAAAAATGGACTAAATTCAATAGTCGATATATAATAATACCTTTCACTACAATGATGCTCTCTAGGCCCCAAACAAGGTAGGCCCAAAAAGTGGCTTTTGATATCCAGTTGTATGTCGTACGCTTAGTCGTTTGGGCATCTGAAAAATGAAAAAAAAAATTATACTGTATATATTATATATGTAGATAGTGTATAATAATAATAATAATGTGTGTGGACATCTCACACAACGCCATCTAGCCCCAAACTAAGCAAAGCTTGTACTATGGGAACCAGATAACTGATACAATACCTAGATACTTTTTGTTTGTAAATACATACATAGAATACAATATCACACCCAGACACAGAACAAACATCGATGTTCATACACAAATGTTTGTCCTGGGTAGAAATCGAACCCACAACCCGCAGTTCAGAAGGCAGGGTCACTATCGACTAAGCTATCGGGCCAGTCAATGTATGTAGTATCGAAAAAGCAGACCAGCTTAGCAGTTCAGTGGCAGAAACAATGCGATAATTGGAGGAAGTTACGATGAGTCTCAACATACAGTAACTGGCTTTAAGAATTGTTGATAGAACAGAATGTTCTGTAACGTAGTTTCATGCATGTGTAGTTTATAAAAATAATCAATAAACTCGTTAAGTCTTTTAGTCTAAATCTACAAAAGTATAAGTAGTTATCTCAACTGAAAGATATATATAAGGTCTACGTTCAGCAGTGGCAATTTACCAGCTGATGATGTAATAAAGTGATGTACTATTTATACAAAAACAATATACCTCTAGGCACTCTCATAATTGGCATGACTCCCATTATTTGAAAGAGAACCAATAAACTCTTCGTAGTCAAATAGAAGCTGTCGTGCTCGTCCAAGAGTGCGCCATCTTTATCAGTAATCTGGGGTCCATAGATTTCTTCTGCTTTGTAATCTAAAAACAAAATATTCAGTTCACTTCAATAATTAAAAAAGATTTGGTTCCGTTACAGACCATGGGAATACTGCAGCTCTTAATTTATTTGTAATACAATAAGTAATAGTAAAATACACTAAATTATACTTTTTGGAGGGGAGAAAATGCCCTCACATTCCCTGCCACCACAGGGGTGATGGCAGATGGTACGGTGGAAGTCGAACACTCATTAAGCCCCCGTGCTAGCATTCACCATCTAACTAAATATACCTAATATAAAATAATCCGTTGATGGGGAAAAAGTGCCCAGACAGCTGGCAACACTACCACGTTGAATGGCAATGCTAATCTTCTGCGAAAAATTAAAGTCATCATTTTTATTACTTGGTGTCTCTACCAAACGTTTTGATATTTGATTTGTAGAAACTTAGGGTCTTGAAATAAGTTATAGGAAATTTTCCTCCCGGAAATTTAGGTTCACTACATAATGCTTATATTCTGCATACTGCAACACAAAAATAACCCTCGCATCGATTTTAAGCTGGAAGAGCAAACGATTCCAAAAATACATAAATATAAACCTTTTATTTCTTTGTCATTCATCTGACCAAACATATCTCTGCGTCGACTCTTCTCATTTTGATTCGGATTATATATCTTCTTCTTTGTTTTCTCCATGTTATAGAGTGAGACAGTATTATTGTCTTGGGGTCCGTATGGAATGAGCTCAGTAAAAGCACTGGTCGGTTCTAGAACAACCAACAATCAATCATCTGATGTCTTAGCTTACTTGGTTATGCGGCTATGCGCGTTTGTCATAAGAAAACTATGGAGAAGGACTTTCAGTTTCAATACTTTTTAAATGATGAGTCATTACTTTGTATTTAGGTACTTCATATCTGCCACTTCATCAACACACAGTATCATGTTATTTTAAATGTATTCATTAATAATATAAATATAATAAACATGTATAATAATAATTATTTTTTTATATATATTTTAGTAGGAATCGGGCTTGGGAGTTAAAAAAATCAATAGAATTTTATGTTTTGCACAATTGTCTCTTATCCGTTTGAAATTGTCAAAAACTTCTCTATCAGTGGGACTCCAAGGGCTCCTCATTTCCCTGAGGAAGGTCTCCAGAAGCCTGGAAGTCTACTCTAATCCTTATAAAGTTCTAGTGTGACGTAGGAACTTAGTGTCTTATTCTCAAGTTACAGAGTTCACATTTAAACGTTTGCAAGAATTTTTACCTTGTACTTAATTAATTTTGGTGACGCTTACAAGTAAGAAACTACATGTATCAAGTATACCTATAGGAAATTACAAATCTGTTACATAACACGATAGGTACACTGGACCCACCGCTTATAGCGCTGTCTAGACGTCGTCACCACCGCGTCAGTTAGATTTGCACACATCCATGACTCACCAACACACACAGAAAGTGCTGACCAGCGCCTGCGTGAGACTGGGATAACGACCACCGTCCGCGCAGCGCCCGCGCCCCGCGTGCCCCTCCTTTCCCCGCGAGGCTGTCATGACGCCTCCCTCAGGACCTGTCACTCGTACAATACAACTAATTTTAAGTACGAACTTATTACGTATTACGAAATTGTTATAATTTAGATTTAAAGATTTAATAAATTCATAGTCATAATTATATAATTATGATTTACTTTATTACTCCCGCTGCAGCTCCTCTATAATTATTTTTTTATTACAATATAAACATATTATTTGGCACCTTTACTTTGAGTGATCTAGTAACCTCTATCGCACTAATTATTCAATTGAAATGTGGTCAAATATTTATCAAAATATTAAATTAAAAAATTAAATTAGTTATCGTTTGCAGATCAAAAATGTAATAACAAAGAGTTCAGACTGTAAAAGTCATTTGGTTAGGACAATATGCTAAAATAAAAAAATGAAAACCTATAAGTCGACTCTACAGTTTTCTAATCCAAGAGCAAGGTACAAATGACGCCATGGTGACGCTCAACGGCCGTTCATTCATATTTCACACTAATGGCGACTTTCGAAAACACTTAAGTCCCTAAGTGAGATGTGAACTTACCACTGTAGCGTTAATATCCTATGACATTTACCGGTTGGGTATTAAATTCAGCTTTACGACAGTATTTTTTTTAAGTAAAACTTATTTATGCTTATTTACCATAGTTACGTTCCCATGCGGTTATAACTGAATTAATGAAAATTCGTTAAAATTCAGCTATTTGAACAGTGAATGAGGGTAACGAGCTAATACCATATATATTTGATGATCAGATGAACTTACCAAGTGAAGTTATATCAAAATTATATTGAAGGTTCCATTTGAAGCAATTCATAAGGTTTACAATTGAAATTTGAACAATAGAACATAGTATGTGGGTTGATCCCTGGATCCCACAAGAATGAAGTGTGCAGTGCGATTTAATCTCTTTCAATTTAGTTCCATTTTATTTCAATAAAAAAACGAGTGTGCTTTAGACCACACGACTGAAGTAAAACTTCTTTAGTTTAGCTCCATCTATCAGCCTGTATAACTTTGTTTTTGCTTTTTTCTATAGTTAATGCCGCCCCCTTCACAATTGAAGGGGTGAGAATAAAAAGGATTTAACTGATTTTTTTGGCCAAATGGCTTATGGGTATCGTTGGATTCAGCGTGAAATTATCTTCAATAATACATTCTCAAAATACCGAAATGAGGCTTAAATCTCGAGATTTTGAGTCTAAAAATGGTTTATCTGTCACAGGAATACAGTACGCTTAGCATAAAAACATTACTTTATTTCTTTTATTATATTATATTTTTACAGTAATTGTATGAATTAGTACTATATTTAGTAATTTTAAATAGAAATAAAACATTTTCAAGAAACTGAAACTTACATAAACCTTTTCTATTACCTTATAAGCACTCTACAAAAAAATGACGCCGTTGACGTTTAAAGTCAATTTTCTCGAAACTGTCAATTTGTTAGTTAAATCATTTTTATTCTCAACCCTTCAATTGTAAATTGCCATTTTAGCACATATACCAACATGGTAATTCAAATTTTCAACTTTGTTATTTTGGAAAAGAGATCTACGTGAACTAACTACAACTTCCGTTCTACTCGCATTCTCTAGCTTATTCCCCAAATCAAGCGTTAAAGAGGTTTTACTGCAAAAATAATAAATTTATATTAATTTCACTTTCGTAATTAACAGTTGATACGTTGGTACCATTTCATAATTGGTTTCATTTGATACACTGAGATGCAAATAAAAAATTACTAGTTCATTAATAATGTTAACCTGGAAAACGTCCACTGCTGATCATAGGCCTCCCCTATAAAACTCCACTTTGGACACTTATTATGGGGGGGGAGGTTCCATAATCACCATGCTTGGCAGGCATTTTGGTGATCGCAGTAGATTTTAATACAATGAGAAATATGCTGCTGCCTATTCCCTTATCTAGCTCTTTCTGACCGCGGCTTCGCCCACGCGGCCTATAGGAAACGAAGAAGATTTTTTTAGTAGATAATTCAACCACCCATTTCACCTTCTTAGGGGTAGAATTTCGAAAAATTCTTTCTTAGTAGTTACTTGCACTTTACAAACAACACACCCTCCTAATTTCAATTTAGGCTGTGCGTTGATATATAAGTCAGTCAGTCAGTCGGGACTTTGAATTTTATATGTATAGATAATTTTGTAAATATTTAACCTATAGCTTTTTAAAAACACGTCCCTATAAATTGATTTATTAGCTATCAAACCGTCTAAATAAATTAGAGTTAATGTAATCTACACTAAACCGCGTAAGTGGAATATAAATCATATCACAGCGGATGATCAAACATGCTTACGTCAATTCCTACTCAATTATCCGATAATTAAAAATTAATTGCGGGATAACATTGACGTTGGGGTTTTGGCGGAAAAACGAAAAGGATCGTGTCGCCACATTATATAGTTTTCCAAAACTTGTGTTGTTTTCAGTGTTAGTGCATAAAATTGGTGGCATTTTATTCGTTAAGTGCTGGATTACAGGCATGAGTGTGGGAAAGTGGTATAATGATGGTGAAACGCTTTTTTTCGTGTTTTTTCCAAAACTCCATAGAAATTTCTGGTAAAGTAGCCACCACTTTACTTAGAGTATGACTTGACTAGACTAGACTATAACTTGACTTAATGACTTCGACTGTGACCTAACACATATTTACGTGAAATATCATTAACTTGATAAATTATTAATTACTTAACACTAGCTAAATACACAAAAGTGTAGAGCCAAAACACACAAAAAAAAACATTGACGTTAGTGAGTTTTGTGCTTTATGTTCACAGATTGTTTCGTTGAAATCGTGCTTGTTGTAATTAAGTTGTAATAATATGGGACACAGACTATCCTATCAATGACTGACAATCGTTCTGTAATACGGACCTTAACTAGGATTATAGTATTATTAAATTATATTATTGACTGGTCCGTTAGCTCAGTTGGTAGTATCCCTGCCTTCTGAACTGCAGGTTGTGGGTTCGATTCCCACCCAGGACAAACATTTGTGCGATGAACATCGATGTTTGTCCTGTGTCTGGACACAGGACAAACATCGATGTTCATCGCGATCATCGGATATAACGCCCAGGTGTTATATTGTATTGTATAAACAAAATTTACCGAAGTATTGTATCAGTTGTCTGGTTTCCATATACAAGCTTTGCTTAGTTTGGGGCTAGATGGCGCTGGGTAAAATGTCCACAGATATTTATTTGTCTTCTGAACTGCAGGTTGTGGGTTCGATTCCCACCCAGGACAAACATTTGTGCGATGAACATCGATGTTTGTCCTGTGTCTGGACACAGGACAAACATCGATGTTCATCGCGATCATCGGATATAACGCCCAGGTGTTATATTGTATTGTAGAAACAAAATTTACCGAAGTATTGTATCAGTTGTCTGGTTTCCATATACAAGCTTTGCTTAGTTTGGGGCTAGATGGCGCTGGGTAAAATGTCCACAGATATTTATTTGTCTTCTGAACTGCAGGTTGTGGGTTCGATTCCCACCCAGGACAAACATTTGTGCGATGAACATCGATGTTTGTCCTGTGTCTGGACACAGGACAAACATCGATGTTCATCGCGATCATCGGATATAACGCCCAGGTGTTATATTGTATTGTATAAACAAAATTTACCGAAGTATTGTATCAGTTGTCTGGTTTCCATATACAAGCTTTGCTTAGTTTGGGGCTAGATGGCGCTGGGTAAAATGTCCACAGATATTTATTTATTTATTATTTATAAACTATGAGGACATGAAAATTTTTTTAATACCTAACAAAATTCTAAACGGTCTCTATTATTGAAAGTGTTTATAATAATAATAGTTAACTCGTTTTAGACGGCTTTCAAACAAATGACGATAGAACTCTTGTTCTATCGTCGTAATAAACCAACGAAATCGCGTGCAGTGGGCGGTAGAATGACAAATCACCTAGATAAGAGCACAGAGGTTCTTGACATTTACAAATGCAAGTATTTCTGCCATGCCAACAGCTTGGAAATCTAACTTATCATATTTTAAGCTGTAATCTACGTCTACTACTAGCGTCTTTTAGTGGTGTTTTACAGAGAGTTATTAGCACGAGTTATTCAGCATTGATTGCTGCGCAGTTTTTTATTCGTGCGTTTCTTTCAGAAACTCTTTTTCTTTCTTCGAGTTTTTGTATAGGATTTTCAAAATTAAAGATACTAGTCTTGATTTTTTTTTAATTATAAACGTCCAACTTTCACATACTGATCCTGGACCCTAATTAGGATTCCCTGTATCTAGGGACCCAGGTCATGGTCCCACCCAGACACAGAACAAGTATTTGCGCTTTTTTCTGTGTACAAATAATTATTTGTCTTAATTGAGGTGGATCATCAATCTATAATATTCCTAGGATCTATTCCTGAAGAAAATAAATATTATAAACCATCGGAACATATATATTTAGGCACACAAAAATATATTGAAATTCTACATCGTAGCAACACGCACACGCGAAATATTCAAAATCAGTTGTCAACAGACAATATACACGTACCGATAGAGTTTGGAGCACACAAGAAGGTTTCTATAGAAATCATAATATACCTGCCTATAGTTCAACACACCTCCTTGATTTTATAGAAAATTCCATTAATCCATGTAATACACATATAAATTATCTAAACACAATCAATTAACTCTTCGGTCACTAGCTTGGCTCCAACTCTATAACATCAATTACAATATAACTCTAAAACAAACCAAACAAAACACAATCATCATTAACACAATATAGCAACTATCATGGCATGACAATAATTCATTGACATAACATAACTCATTAACATAGCATAACATAAACATGCCATCAAACAATATTTAACATTTGTCTATGTTTCTGAAATCTAATTGTACATCTATTATTTGCTTATTTATACGTTCGTCAACCATTTCCCACGTTTTACTCTGTTTCAAGCTGTTTATTTCGTCTTCCATCGCTTTCTTCCATTATTATTTTTTAACGCTGGGCCATTCATTACTTCATCATATGTATCAGGTTCTAATGCATCACAACAATTTACATACACTACATGATCATTAAACCTTTCTGGTAACCTTCTTTCTCGTTTAGGGCGCTGTAGACTCACCTCCTCAGTTTGAGCCTTCTTGTTTTCATCTTCTTCATCTTCCACAGAATCATAAAATTCTTCACTTTCTTCGTCATTTTCTTTTCTCTCATTCACATCTCGAAACTTTACAACATTTTCTTTTTCAGCTTCAATAAAAGTTACGTGGCGACTAATAACAATTTTTTCATTAATCAAAATTCGATATCCTGTGTCTGTATATCCTACGAGTACACCTTTTGTTCCCTTTGGGCTCAATTTCGACTGCCTGTTTACTTCAGGAACTCTAACAAAACATTCACTTCCATATATTTTCAAATTATCGATTGTAGGTTTCCGACCCCACATAATTTCAAAAGGCGTCTTATTTTCAGCTGCAGCTGTCAACAATCTGTTACCTAGATACGCTGCAGTTAGTATACATTCTGGCCAATACCTTTTATTAATGTTCGCCTCTGACATTAAACATCTTGCCCGATCCATAAGTGTTCTGTTCAACCTTTCAGCAACTCCATTAAGTTCATGCGTGTAAGCAGGAGCAGGCTTCACATATATACCTTCTTCTTTGGCAAAGTGATAAAAGTCTTTATTCAAGTACTCACGGCCATTATCGCATCTGATCTCCTTTACTTTTCTGCCAGTTTGATTATGCATCAGCTTTACATAAGTTCTAAAACAGTCAAAAACATCACTTTTATTTTTAATTACACATACCTGCACATGCCTACTATAATCATCAATGAACGTTACAAAATATCTTTGTCCATTATATCCTACCGGAGTAATTGGTCCATTTACATCTGTGTGCACAATCTCTAAAGGTTCAGTAGCACGACGTCTATTATTTTTAAATGGTAAGTTACACATTTTATTCGTCATACATATTTCACACTGTATATACTCATCGGTTAACTTTTCAGGTAAACCACCAAGCGATTTACGCCTACACATTTCTTTAATCTTAAAGAAATTTGGATGTCCTAATATCCTATGTAGTTTCTCTTTGTCGGACATCGTTGCACAAGATGCGTTTACATTTTTACATTCATTCGAAACTACTTTTCCTACTAACTCATACAATTTGTTCTTTTTGTTAGCTACAGCAACTAGTCCTCTCTGCGCATTAAATATTTCTGCTTTATCCTGATAAAACTTTACCATATTCTTTCTATTTACAATGCTTGACACACTCAGTAAGTTTCGTTTCATGCTTGGTACATAATAAACATTATCTACGTCTATTCTTACCGTTTTACCACCAGCTTGACAATTCATCACGACCTTACCTATCTTTTCTGACTTTAAGCAAAAACCATCTCCTACTTTAATATTTACAGGACTATCTAAAGTTTTATACTCGCAGAAGAATGAATCATTATTTACAATATGATCGCTACAACCGCTGTCTAATAACCACGTGACATCTGACGTCTTCTCCGTTCCAACTGTCAATGCCTCGACCTCGACTTCTACATTAAAACCTGCTGCAGAACTGCTCTGACCATAGCTTATTGAAGGATTTCCATTACCACCTCTTTGCCTGTATCTTCCGTATCTTCCTCTATGTCCACGTCTATATCCTCTACCTCTTTGGTGCTGACAATTTGCCAACTTTGGACAATTTCTTCTTATATGCCCTGGAAGATTACACTCGTAGCAATCATTATTTTCTCTGTTCCCATTGTCATCTCTGTTTTGCTGCGTGCTGCTTGCAAATGAAAATTCTTCCTTCTCTTTTTTCTTAAATTCCAACAGTAACTTCGACTTCACATATTCCACCGAATGCTTTTCTTTAGGCATCGCATCAACTACATTCACTATCTGTGAAAAACTATCGGGTAGCGCTAATAATAGATAATTTAATCTGTCTTCTTCCGACATGGTCTCTCCTGCACTTTTTAGTTCATTTACTCTCGTTTCAAATTGATGCAAAAACTCGACAGGATTTTCACCTTCCTTCAGTTTCATCTCCAACAGAGACCTTTTCAACAATAGCTTGTTCGCACACCCTTTCATAATATAAATTTCATCAAACTTTTTTATCATATCCAACGCCGATGCCTCCGATATAATTATGTCCAGCTGAGAGTTATTTACACTATTTACAATGTAGTTTCTGGCTTTCAAATCCATCCTTTTCCATTCGCTCTCAGATATATTTTCAGTTTTGGCTTCAATCGCCGATAAACAATTTTTCATTTCAAGGAACAACTTTAATCGGAATTTCCATTTCTCATAATCAGTGCCATTAAATATTTGCAATCGGAACTCATCCTTACCTTCCATGGTTTTTTCACGACTACCGCCTGTCAATTGTTTTTCTGATCTTGTCAAATATTTTCTTCAGAAAATTACAATTTGTAATACAATAATTGTATAATAATGTACTATATATGTATAATAATGTAATCCACGGGAATTGAACTCACCGTCTCCGGGTTATGAGCCAACCTGCTCAACCACCACACCATAGAGGTAAATTTGAAGCTCTACTATTATAAATTCAATTTCTCAAACGGTTACACAAGGTTCTGTTTACGCGTCGAAAGAAATTCACGAACTAACGACGCTCGAGCTAAGGAAGGTTGAATTTATGAATCATAATTTATTGAAAGAAAACCCACGTCTAGAAATGAGAATAAATATCACTTTGGTAAAAGAAAGCTGTTTGCGGAAAGTAAACATACGTTGGTTACTGTATAAAGTTTTAGGTACAAAACATAAATTATTATAGAAAATAGTGAGAGAAAAACTAGTCACCTACAAAGATATCTTGAACCCAGCAAACTATTATTCACACTGTCCGCACAGGTTTTGTTATTGGTTTATTTTTACGATGGAAACACTTAACTTTTAAGATTGTTTATATATTGGTGTCGATTCTGTGTCGCATACTCTAAAGCTAAACGAAATTAACATATTTCCGTCTTTTTCATTTCCCCTTTATCAGAAGAGTACCGCCATACTTTAAGTTTACTTTAGTTTTAGAGAATGCGACACAGAATCGACACCATTGTTTATATTAACGTTGTAAGATGAACCATCGAATAGCCTAAAACAGAATGTTTTTGAATGTAATGTAATCAACAGTTCCATTAGTTATTGTTGTTGATTTTTACAATTGAAAAATAAAATTAATATAGTAAATGAATATAGAAATATTTGTAGACATTTCACACACCGCCATCTAGCCCCCAACTAAGCAAAACTTGTACTATGGGAACCAGAACTGATAGAATACTTAGATACATTTTGTTTGTAAATACATACATAGAATACAATATCACGTTCAACACGAAACACACACCTTTGTTCATCACACGATTGTTTGTCCTGGGTGGTAATCGAACCCTACAGTACGAAGGCTACAGCTCAGAAGGCAGAGCTACTACCAACTCAGCTATCGAGCCAGTCATATAAAAATTAACCTCAGAATCAATAGTCAAAATGATTCCAATTTTTTGACTATTGATTTTGAGGTTTGAAATTTTGAGTCTTTTCCTTTGGATTATACTAAGAAAGGTTTTAAAAGGGCGCACAACCACTAGATATAGATAAAATTGCCGCCCAATAAGAATAAGAATATTTTTATTTCTCAGAAAAGACAAACAGAACCTTAAATATACGATAGGTAGGTACATTAACAAATCAGATTTTACTGAAATTAACAACAGGTAAACTAGTAGGCAGGTGCTGAGGGAAATTCCATTGTTCCAATTCCAAATATGAGTTATACTAATTATTACAGTGACTGATGTATCGGTTTCAAATGATTTAAATCAAAACAAGTAAAATCAGACAAGTATTATATGTTTCTTAGTATACAATATTAGGCACTGTTATCTCTAGTAAATTAGAGGAAAAACATGTTAATTGTTGAAGAGTTTTATTTTGATTGACTAAAAGAAATAGAACGTCATTCTTTTTAAATAATCTAAACATTATATATATAAAGAGATTTAATTGAAATATGCGTAAATAGTTTCATACTATTACAACATCCGCCCTCAATTAAAGCTCTAAAAATAAAACAAACAATAAGTATAAAAGAAAAGTAACTATGCTAATCCTAAACCTAATCCAGTAACACACTTCATATGCGCAACTCGTCCTAAAGGTTTTGTCAACATATCGGCATAGTTGTTGTCTGATCTTACGTAATCTATGTCTATAATTCCGTCAGACACCTTTTCTCTTATAAAATAATATTTGGTATCTATATGTTTCGTACGCTCATGATGGACTGAGTTATGCACTAAATTTTGTGCACTCTGACTATCGTTCAACAAAACAACAGTATCAAACTTACCTAAAAGTTCAGAAATTAATCGCCTTAGGTAGCATGCTTCTTTTGCGGCAGCTGTAAGAGCCATGAGTTCTGCTTCCGTTGACGACAGGGCTGTGGTGTGCTGCTTCTTAGCCTGCCACGCAACAGGACCTCCTGCCAGCGTAAAATAGTAGCCCGTGTAAGACTTACGATCGATGCTACAATTGGCCCAATCCGCATCTGCGTAACCTTTTAGGTACTTTCCAGTCTTCCTGTAAGTGAGAGCGTAATTTATAGTACCTCTCAAATATTGTAGCACTCTCTTTGCCGCGAGCCAGTGTTCTTTATTGAATTTGCTATTGAACTGACTGAGATAGCTCGTTACAAAAGCAATATCGGGTCGAGTGTTTACTACTAAGAACATTAACGATCCAATTAGGCTTTGAAAAGGAAAATCTTCTTCTCCAGTTCCAACACTTAACTTTTTCAGACTCGACGGTGTAGCGACTGTCTTGCACATATCCATGCCAAATCTTTTTAGCAAATTAGAAATAAAAGTTTTTTGACTCACCTTTATTTCTCCATTTTCAGTCTTATCAATGTTTAACCCGAGATAATATTTTAGTTCTCCAAGATCTTTGATTGAAAAAATATTTTCTAAATCACGTTTGACAGTGTCAAATGTCAGGACACTGTGATAGAACAATATTATGTCATCAACATAGACTGCCAGTATGACAAGCTCCTTACCGAAGAGTTTTTTATACACACAAGGCTCTGAGGGAGTTTTCATAAAACCTAGTTTAATCAAACTTTTGTCCAATTTTGTGTTCCATGCTCGAGGTGCTTGTTTCAGCCCGTATATGGATTTCTGCAGCAGACAAACTTGATTGTCGTGACCGTTACACACAAAACCTTGAGGCTGTTCCATAAAAACTTCCTCTTCCAGATCTCCGTTGAGGAAAGCTGTGTCAACATCTAGGTGCCTCATTTTTAAATCCAATTCCGCTGCTAATGCAAATAATGTACGAAGCGACGAATGACGAATCACAGGCGCAAAAGTTTCCTCATAGTCAACACCTTCGACCTGTTTGAAACCTTTCGCCACAAGTCTTGCTTTATGCTTCGTAATATTTCCGTCAGCGTCGGTCTTTAACTTATAGACCCATTTGCAAGGTATCACCTTTTTATCTCCTACAGGACGATCAACCAGTCTCCAAGAATTAAATTTAAGCAAAGAGTTATATTCATTTACCATTGCAGCCTGCCATTTATCAGCGTCATCTGACTTCATAGCCTCTAAATAATTCTTTGGTTCGATCATCTCTCCTGTGGTCATAGCGGTGTAGAAATCAGTTTGTTTCCGAGCCCTAGAAGGATATCTACTATTTTGCTGATCTACAGCTGATTCCATCTGTACAGGACTTGTAGGAACTGATTCTGCCGAGTTGTAATCAACTTCTTCATCACTGCATCCAGTATTTTCTTGAAGTACCACCACATTCTCGTCGTTATGTACCACCTCATCCTTTTTCTGCTGAAAATCTTCAATCAGAACAATAGGTTCAGGATTTACTGACTCTACGACATTACTTTTAAGTTGTGTAAAATGTTCTTCAAAAAATGCCACATCTCTTGACTTCTGCAAATGTCTTGGATTTGAAGAATCCCTAAAGAAATATCCATTAGGATCTTCTGAGTATCCAACAAAAATTACTTCTTTAGCTTTTACATCTAATTTCTTTCTGTGACAAGCTGGAACTTGTATCAATGCTCGACACCCAAATACACGCAAATGGCTCAGATCTCCCTTTTGTCCGTTCCATTTCTCAAACGGTGTCTTTCTACCTAAAGCTCGATGCGGCGACCTATTTTTTAAGTAAACAGCAGTCTTAAAAGCGTCTTCCCAGTATGCCTTTGACAGTGAGCTTTCAGCTAGCATAGAGCGTGCTTTCTCCACAATGGAGCGATTGGTCCGCTCTGCTACGCCGTTGGACTGTGGGCTATACCCAACAGTTGTCTCATGCGTCACACCTTTAGATGATAAATATTCCGAAAATTCCTTATTGACGTATTCCTTCCCGCAGTCGGTTCTCAAAACTTTAATTTGAACACCAGTTTGCCTTTCTACGAGTGCTTGGAAGGCACAAAACTTTTCTTTTACCTCAGCTTTTGAAGCAATAAAATAAGGATAAACAAATCTCGAAAAATCATCTATAAAAAGTAAAACATACCTATTACCTTGAAATGACGTTTCAGACATAGGTCCGCATATGTCTGAGTGAATCAGCTCTAACTTCGAGGTAGCTTTTTTATAATGAACCGTCTTAAACGGTTTCCTCACCTGTTTGCCTTCAACACAGGCAATACAATTCGATTTATCTATTTCAGTGTAATCGATTCCTACGCGAGAGTTCTTTAATTGGTCCATACCTATGCGACATAAATGACCTAACCGTTTGTGCCATAACTGGTACCTACTTAACGAGTCAGAGTGCACTTCGTACGCCTTACTTTGGAGGGAATTTGTTGTACAATCCAGGGTGTACAGTCCACCATTTGCCGAACCATGTAGAACCACCTCACCTTGAACAGAAAAATCATTGCCTTTATAAAAATTACATCCATTTCTATCAAAAAGTACTACAAAACCTTTGTCTACGACTTTCTTGACAGAAATAAGATTACTAGTTAATTCAGGTACATACGCAACATCTTTGATGCTATCTACTATACCACGCGCTGTTTTTATAGATATGTCCCCAATACCACCACAGTCGATCTTCTCACCATTGGCAACCGTGACAGTGCTACCTTCTAGTGGTTTTATATCCTGGAACCAATCAATTCTCGAAGACATATGTTTGGACGCGCCTGAATCAATAAACCACTTGTCCCTTTCTGAATTACAAATTCCAAGTGCGCTAAATGAAGTACCATCCTTGTCTGATGAACTAGATTCTTTCTTTTGTTTGGTGCGCAATGGACAATCTGGTCTTTTGTGACCGGGCTTATTACATTCATAGCAAACCACTAACTTCTTTGGCTTACGAATATTATTAAACTGTTTCTTCGATTGAAAAGCTGTATCGGTTTCTGTCGAATCAATTTTGGACATTTCATTTAGCAGCTTCCTTTTCACTAAATCGGTTGATACTTCCGTGTTGCTGTTTTCCAACGCCATTATTAGAGGCTCATATCTAGAAGAGAGACCTCCCAATAAAATTGCAGCAATCGACGTATCCTCTATTACTTTTCCGATGTCAGCTAAATCTTGAGCTGTACTCAAAACAGCATTTATATACATTTCAATATTTTGAAAATCACTGAGTGAAAGTCTATATAGTTTTCTCTCTAAGAATAACCTTCTGCCCATACCTTTATCTTCATAGGCATCTTGTAAAGCCTTCCAGGCTTCAACGGCAGTCTTTGCACTCCTTACGTGTGTCATAGCAGAGCCATCTACTGTTAAGCATATTTTCGCCAGAGCTCGCTGATCATTCCTCGTTTTTACCATAGTCGAAGTCTTATCTCCTTCACTGTACCCTTCTATTGTGCACCATAAATCTTCATGGATCAAGTAATTTCGCATCTTGAATTTCCAAGAGGAGTATCCATCTCTATTAGAAAGGAGGAGCGCGGGTATTGGAGATGTGGACCATCTGGTCGTACCAGAATCACCACAAGACATAGTAAAGAGAAATAAAAAATATTCTCCAAAAATAAAATTTACAGAATCAAAATATAATATTAATACTTCAGCACAATAATAAACATTATCTATTTGAATTTCTCTCTAAATAAATGCTGATAACGTGTTATCTCTAGTAAATTAGAGGAAAAACATGTTAATTGTTGAAGAGTTTTATTTTGATTGACTAAAAGAAATAGAACGTCATTCTTTTTAAATAATCTAAACATTATATATATAAAGAGATTTAATTGAAATATGCGTAAATAGTTTCATACTATTACAACAGGCACCTATTACCTACCTACTAATAGTAATAAGATAGTGGTATTCTTCTTGATTGTACCGTTAAAAACATTTAAAAAAAAGTCGTTACATATATTGTTTATTGTGTAGTACTATTATGTAGATAGTCTGTGGTGGTAGTCGTGATTCTGATCTTGCTATGTTCACTAGTCCTCCAAACTAGGATTCCCTGTGTTTTGGGGTGCCAATGCCTAAAGGTACAGCCGAGGAATAAAATAACTTTACGCTTGGTACGGCTGTATACCTTCCATATAATATCGGTTGATTATAGAGTTCCATCACACTCCAAGTACTCAGTAAGTATAACTTTATACAAACAGACTCAGCATTTACATCAAACAATAGAAGTCCAAGATCGCATACCGAAGATAACAACGGCAGGAGTAAGTCTGAACAACTTTAGAACAATCTGGAACAAACAGAACTTATCCATTACAGTATCGGCTTAATCGATCTACTATTCTAAAACTGGCTATTCGTTCTTAACCTTATTGACAAAAGTGTAAGATACATTTTTGTATGCAGGTGGAATTGTTTACGATGTATTTTGGGTACGTAAAGGTATATTTGGTTATTTGCTTTGTTTGATTAAAGGCTAGGCTTAGACGTAATTGTTAAGCTGATGGTATCGCGTAACGAGAAACGTGATATCGATATTTTTCTTTTGACACGTGGATCATAATATATTGGCTTTCTTCAGAGTCTAATTAATTCCATACCACGACTATCCTAATTTAGAAAAGTGAAAGTGTTTATTTTCATTTTTTGTTTGTATGACTTCCGAACCTATAATGAAGATGAATAAATGACATGAATGAAATGAAGTTAAAGCAATTTGGATGAAATTTATCACACAGATGGCTTACACTTTTTTATGTTAGCGAGCTCGTCGTTCACCCGATGTTAAGCGACACGGCCACCCATAACAGAACAATGTCATGTCACTTGGAACTCCAAAATATAAAGTTTCGCGTGACACTGCACGGCGCACATCATCCTGAGACATCAGCACAGTCTGGTAATAAGATTACGCGACTGTGAGATCAAATTAAACAGTCTCATTTGCCCAGTTATTTCACTAGCTGCATTGCCCTTCAAACCGGAACATAGTAGTGATTAGTGATTAGCACACTACTGCTTGGTGGCAAAATAATTGGCAAAGCGGTGGTACCTACCTAGATAAACTGCAGAAAAGTCCTACCATCTAGTAAGTACCTACACTTCCGGGATTCAGAAGAAACATTGCATTCGTATTTTTTATTCCTGTGGTGACATGTGCATATCTATCTAATTTTTATCCCAAATTAAAAGAATTTATCGCAGGAATTGAAATAAAAGATTCACTACGGAAAACGTGGGTGAAACGGTGGGGTGTAAGCTTAAAAATAAAAACTTTCCGCCATATAGTAGCTGAAATGGTTCTTCTAACCAAAAGTTACGTATATACAATAATAATACTATATAACGATAACATTGGCATCGGAGTCTTCAACCAGATAATTAGATGTCTTTGATCGAAGTTCCTAAATCGTTATGAATATGGAATAAAGCGGAAACTTGGTGGATCAAAATTATTCATGAAGTTGCCATATAACATTTTCTCGGGTCGCTGCCGGTCGCCATGTGACGCGATAACTGGTACAATGATGTTTGGAATCTTTTATGTACGAGTAGGTACCTTTTTGGACGGGTAAATATTGTCTTCTGATGGAGCAGGTGTTTCTGTGTTCGATTCGCTTTGCAATGTTTGTTATGAATTATGATATAAATAAATGGGAGACGGCCTAAAGAAAAATAGGGACTCCGCGGGCTTACCCACTATTTTACTCATTTTCTCGCTGTTTTTTTTTGTATTCTTAAACATGACACGCTTATTTTAAAAAATGTATGAAAGTGTTGAGCGAGGTGCATCCGCCTGAGTGCGAGTATGATAATTTTCTGGTTCTTTGCTGAGGGCTAGTTATATAGAATACTTTACAACTTTTTAGTCGAACTTTACTTATAGCACAGATAATAAAAATATAGATAATAAAAAAATAGTCCTCTTTCGTCGGAGCCGTCTCACCGAGCGGTCGTGTCCACTGGTTCAAGCAAAAATTTTAGACAAAATATCTTAAGTGACGTATTTGAGCCTTACTCCAGGGAAATAAGCAACATCGAAAACCCAGAAATTATTGGTGAGTGCAGACAGAACTAACACACTCTCACCGGTGTGAAGTTGGCAGCCATATTTAGCTGCCATATAATCCGAACAAATTAAGATGGTAATTTTTGTCACGGTAAAAGCTACAAATTTCATGCCTATTTTACAGGGATAACTGCTGAAAAACTAATAACTGAGAACGTGCATTTCCAAAGATAGATAATAATGATTAACAACACTAAAACATCAGCTCATGAGAGAAATAAATAGAAACATTCGCCATACCGGCTGCTATAACATTGCGGATCATAAACCCCTGATTTATGAGAAAAAAACGATTGAAACGTAAAGGCGTATAACCAACGTACCATATCTATGCCTTTTCAGAGCGGAAGAAAGCCTATTTAACCCGAAAATAGTCACTCAAACATGACATGGATTTTTTTACCATGCTCTTTGAACAAGTGTTGGGTGCTGGTATATTACGATATCTTATCCCCTGATTTTGGAGAAAAAAACGACTGAAACGTAAAGGTATATAGCTTATGTACCATATCTATGCCTTTTCAGAGCGGAAGAAAGCCTATTTAACCCGAAAATAGGCACTCAAACATGACATGGATTTTTTTACCATGCTCTTATCTGGTGAACAAGTGTTGGCTGTTGGTGTATTACGATATCTTATCCCCTGATTTTTGAGAAAAAAACGACTGTAACGTGAAGGTATATAACCTATGTACCATATCTATGCCTTTTCAGAGCGGAAGAAAGCCTGCTTAACCCGAAAATAGGCACTCAAACATGACATGGATTTTTTTACCATGCTCTTATCTGGTGAACAAGTGTTGGCTGCTGGTGTATTACGATATCTTATCCCCTGATTTTTCAGGAAAAAACGACTGAAACGTAAAGGTATATAACCTACGTACCATACCTAAGCCTTTTCAGAGCGGAAGAAAGCCTACTTAACCCGAAAATAGGCACTCAAATATGACATGAATTTTTTTACCATGCTCATTGAACAAGTGTTGGCTGCTGGTGTATTACGATATCTTATCCCCTGATTTTTCAAGAAAAAACTACTGTAACGTAAAGGTATATAACTTACGTACCACACCTATGCCTTTTCAGAGCAGAAAAAAGCCTACTTAACGCGAAAATAGGCACTCAAACATGACATGAATTTTTTTACCATGCTCTTTGAACAAGTGTTGGCTGCTGGTGTATTACGATATCTTATCCCCTGATTTTTCAGGAAAAAACGACTGAAACATAAAAGTATGTAACTTACGTACCATATCTATGCCTTTTCAGAGCGGAAGAAAGCCTGCTTTACCCGAAAATAGGCACTCAAACATGACATGAATTTTTTTACCATGCTCTTTGAACAAGTGTTGGCTGCTGGTGTATTACGATATCTTATCCCCTGATTTTTCAGGAAAACACGACTGAAACGTAAAGGTATATAACCTATGTACCATATCTATGCCTTTTCAGAGCGGAAGAAAGCCTACTTAACCCGAAAATAGGCACTCAAACACGACATGAATTTTTTTACCATGCTCATTGAACAAGTGTTGGCTGCTGGTGTATTACGATATCTTATCCCCTGATTTTTCAGGAAAACACGACTGAAACGTAAAGGTATATAACCTATGTACCATATCTATGCCTTTTCAGAGCGGAAGAAAGCCTGCTTAACCCGAAAATAGGCACTCAAACATGACATGGATTTTTTTACCATGCTCTTATCTGGTGAACAAGTGTTGGCTGCTGGTGTATTACGATGTCTTATCCCCTGATTTTTCAGGAAAACACGACTGAAACGTAAAGGTTTATAACCTATGTACCATATCTATGCCTTTTCAGAGCGGAAGAAAGCCTGCTTAACCCGAAAATAGGCACTCAAACATGACATGAATTTTTTTACCATGCTCTTATCTGGTGAACAAGTGTTGGCTGCTGGTGTATTACGATATCTTATCCCCTGATTTTTCAAGAAAACACGACTGAAACGTAAAGGTATATAACCTACGTACCATATCTATGCCTTTTCAGAGCGGAAGAAAGCCTACTTAACCCGAAAATAGGCACTCAAACATGACATGGATTTTTTTACGATGCTCTTATCTGGTGAACAAGTGTTGGCTGCTGGTGTATTACGATATCTTATCCCCTGATTTTTCAGGAAAAAACGACTGAAACGTAAAGTTATATAACCTATGTACCATATCTATGCCTTTTCAGAGCGGAAGAAAGCCTACTTAACCCGAAAATAGGCACTCAAACATGACATGGATTTTTTTACCATGCTCTTATCTGGTGAACAAGTGTTGGCTGCTGGTGTATTACGATGTCTTATCCCCTGATTTTTCAGGAAAAAACTACTGTAACGTAAAGGTATATAACCTACATACCATACCTATGACTCTTAAGAGCGGAAGAAAGCCTACTTAACCCGAAAATAGGCACTCAAACATGACATGGATTTTTTACGATGCTCTTATCTGGTGAACAAGTGTTGGCTGCTGGTGTATTACGATATCTTATCCCCTGATTTTTCAGGGAAACACGACTGAAACGTAAAGGTATATAACGTATGTACCATACTTATGCCTTTTCAGAGCGGAAAAAAGCCTACTTAACCCGAAAATAGGCACTCAAACATGACATGGATTTTTTTACCATGCTCTTATCTGGTGAACAAGTGTTGGCTGCTGATGTATTACGATATCTTTTCCCCTGATTTTTCAGGAAAACACGACTGAAACGTAAAGGTATATCACCTATGTACCATATCTATGCCTTTTCAGAGCGGAAGAAAGCCTACTTAACCCGAAAATAGGCACTCAAACATGACATGAATTTTTTTACCATGCTCATTGAACAAGTGTTGGCTGCTGGTGTATTGCGATATCTGATCCCCTGATTTTTCAGGAAAACACGACTGAAACGTAAAGGTATATAACCGACGTACCATATCTATGCCTTTTCAGAGCGGAAGAAAGCCTGCTTAACCCGAAAATAGGCACTCAAACATGACATGGATTTTTTACGATGCTCTTATCTGGTGAACAAGTGTTGGCTGCTGGTGTATTGCGATATCTGATCCCCTGATTTTTCAGGAAAAAACTACTGTAACGTAAAGGTATATAACCTACGTACCATATCTATGCCTTTTCAGAGCGGAAGAAAGCCTACTTAACCCGAAAATAGGCACTCAAACATGACATGGATTTTTTTACCATGCTCTTATCTGGTGAACAAGTGTTGGCTGCTGGTGTATTACGATATCTTATCCCCTGATTTTTCAGGAAAAAACGACTGAACCGTAAAGGTATATAACCTACGCACCATATCTATGCCTTTTCAGAGCGGAAGAAAGCCTGCTTAACCCGAAAATAGGCACTCAAACATGACATGGATTTTTTTACCATGCTCTTATCTGGTGAACAAGTGTTGGCTGCTGGTGTATTACGATATCTTATCCCCTGATTTTTCAAGAAAAAACGACTGAACCGTAAAGGTATATAACCTACGCACCATATCTATGCCTTTTCAGAGCGGAAGAAAGCCTGCTTAACCCGAAAATAGGCACTCAAACATGACATGGATTTTTTTACGATGCTCTTATCTGGTGAACAAGTGTTGGCTGCTGGTGTATTACGATATCTTATCCCCTGATTTTTCAGGAAAAAACGACTGAAACGTAAAGGTATATTACCTACGTACCATATCTATGCCTTTTCAGAGCGGAAGAAAGCCTACTTAACCCGAAAATAGGCACTCAAACATGACATGGATTTTTTTACCATGCTCTTATCTGGTGAACAAGTGTTGGCTGCTGGTGTATTACGATATCTTATCCCCTGATTTTTCAGGAAAAAACGACTGAACCGTAAAGGTATATAACCTACGCACCATATCTATGCCTTTTCAGAGCGGAAGAAAGCCTGCTTAACCCGAAAATAGGCACTCAAACATGACATGGATTTTTTTACGATGCTCTTATCTGGTGAACAAGTGTTGGCTGCTGGTGTATTACGATATCTTATCCCCTGATTTTTCAGGAAAAAACTACTGTAACGTAAAGGTATATAACCTACGTACCATACCTATGCCTTTTCAGAGCGGAAGAAAGCCTGCTTAACCCGAAAATAGGCACTCAAACATGACATGGATTTTTTTACGATGCTCTTATCTGGTGAACAAGTGTTGGCTGCTGGTGTATTACGATATCTTATCCCCTGATTTTTCAGGAAAAAACGACTGAAACGTAAAGGTATATAACCTACGTACCATATCTATGCCTTTTCAGAGCGGAAGAAAGCCTGCTTAACCCGAAAATAGGCACTCAAACATGACATGGATTTTTTTACGATGCTCTTATCTGGTGAACAAGTGTTGGCTGCTGGTGTATTACGATATCTTATCCCCTGATTTTTCAGGAAAAAACTACTGTAACGTAAAGGTATATAACCTACGTACCATACCTATGCCTTTTCAGAGCGGAAAAAAGCCTGCTTAACCCGAAAATAGGCACTCAAACATGACATGGATTTTTTTACGATGCTCTTATCTGGTGAACAAGTGTTGGCTGCTGGTGTATTACGATATCTTATCCCCTGATTTTTCAGGAAAAAACGACTGCAACGTAAAGGTATATAACCTACGTACCATATCTATGCCTTTTCAGAGCGGAAGAAAGCCTACTTAACCCGAAAATAGGCACTCAAACATGACATGGATTTTTTTACGATGCTCTTATCTGGTGAACAAGTGTTGGCTGCTGGTGTATTACGATATCTTATCCCCTGATTTTTCAGAAAAACACGACTGAAACGTAAAGGTATATAACCTATGTACCATATCTATGCCTTTTCAGAGCGGAAGAAAGCCTACTTAACCCGAAAATAGGCACTCAAACATGACATGGATTTTTTTACGATGCTCTTATCTGGTGAACAAGTGTTGGCTGCTGGTGTATTACGATATCTTATCCCCTGATTTTTCAGGAAAACACGACTGAAACGTAAAGGTATATAACCTACGTACCATATCTATGCCTTTTCAGAGCGGAAGATAGCCTACTTAACCCGAAAATAGGCACTCAAACATGACATGGATTTTTTTACGATGCTCTTATCTGGTGAACAAGTGTTGGCTGCTGGTGTATTACGATATCTTATCCCCTGATTTTTCAGAAAAAAACGACTGAAACGTAAAGGTATATAACTTATGTACCATATCTATGCCTACTCAGAGCGGAAGAAAGCCTACACTATACACCAGCAGCCAACACTTGTTCACCAGATAAGAGCATCGTAAAAAAATCCATGTCATGTTTGAGTGCCTATTTTCGGGTTAAGTAGGCTTTCTTTCGCTCTGAAAAGGCATAGATATGGTACGTAGGTTATATACCTTTACGTTTCAGTCGTGTTTTCCTGAAAAATCAGGGGGTAAGATATCGTAATACACCAGCAGCCAACACTTGTTCACCAGATAAGAGCATCGTAAAAAAATCCATGTCATGTTTGAGTGCCTATTTTCGGGTTAAGCAGGCTTTCTTCCGCTCTGAAAAGGCATAGATATGGTACGTTAGTTACATACTTTTACGTTTCAGTCGTTTTTTCCTGTAAAATCAGGGAATAAGATATCGTAATACACCAGCAGCCAACACTTGTTCAAAGAGCATGGTAAAAAAATTCATGTCATGTTTGAGTGCCTATTTTCGGGTAAAGCAGGCTTTCTTCCGCTCTGAAAAGGCATAGATATGGTACGTTAGTTACATACTTTTACGTTTCAGTCGTTTTTTCTTGAAAAATCAGGGGATAAGATATCGTAATACACCAGCAGCCAACACTTGTTCAAAGAGCATGGTAAAAAAATTCATGTCACGTTTGAGTGCCTATTTTCGAGTTAAGTAGGCTTTCTTCCGCTCTGAAAAGGCATAGATATGGTACGTAGGTTATATACCTTTACGTTTCAGTCGTGTTTTCCTGAAAAATCAGGGGATAAGATATCGTAATACACCAGCAGCCAACACTTGTTCACCAGATAAGAGCATGGTAAAAAAATCCATGTCATGTTTGAGTGCCTATTTTCGGGTTAAGCAGGCTTTCTTCCGCTCTGAAAAGGCATAGATATGGTGCGTAGGTTATATACCTTTACGTTTCAGTCGTTTTTTCCTGAAAAATCAGGGGATAAGATATCGTAATACACCAGCAGCCAACACTTGTTCAAAGAGCATGGTAAAAAAATTCATGTCATGTTTGAGTGCCTATTTTCGGGTTAAGCAGGCTTTCTTCCGCTCTGAAAAGGCATAGATATGGTACGTAGGTTATACGCCTTTACGTTTCAATCGTTTTTTTCTCATAAATCAGGGGTTTATGATCCGCAATGTTATAGCAGCCGGTATGGTGAATGTTTCTATTTATTTCTCTCATGAGCTGGTGTTTTAGTGTTGTTAATCATTATTATCTATCTTTGGAAATGCACGGTCTCAGTTATTAGTTTTTCAGCAGTTATATCTGTAAAATAGGCATGAAATTTGTAGCTTTTACCGTGACAAAAATTACCATCTTAATTTGTTCGGGTTATATGGCAGCTAAATATGGCTGCCAACTTCACACCGGTCACACTCTCAGTTTTACCTCAATACTTTCTTGGTGAGACCCCGCCCTCTCAACATCGTATTCAAGCTAAAACGGGACACCCTGACCCTCCCGGCTGCTCGCGCGCAAGTAAAGCCACGCCCACTGCTGACGTCTTACACGCATACTGACGACTTAGTACACGCATACTGTCACATAATCTGGGAAACGCAATAACTAAATAGGCCTACATTGCGTGCCGTCGGCAAAATGTTGGGCATAACGTTACACTCACCTCCTGCTTCTAAGCTAAGTACCCCTCAGCAATCAGCATCGGAGTCCGACAATGATATAAAGAAGCAGAGGGCCGTGGTTGTGTCTGAATCGTTAGAAAAAAAGATTACACAAAAACCAACCACTCGTCAACAGAAAAGGCGACGTATTGATGATGACGACCAAAAGTGTGAGTGCGCATCTGTCAGAGACGACATTCGTAAAATGATGACGGAAATGATGGCTAAACAAGATGATAGGATGGACAGGATTGAAAATCGTATAAAGGATTTGAAAACCCAAAGTGGGAATGACACGAAGGACATTAAGACCCGTGTTGACCAAGTCCAGAGCTCAAATGATCACATAGAAAACAGCATTGATTTCTTGACTAACCAAATAAAAGTATTTGAAAGTAAAATTGACGGCCTTGACTCCCAGCGAAAGCAAATTGAGCAACAAGTATTGCAATTAGATGAAAAATTTGAAAATATGGAGCGGTTTTCTCTTAAGACTGTAATCGAAATAAGGAACGTACCTAAAGTACCTAAAGAGTCAAAAGATAATTTACTCCACACACTACAAACTCTAACCAGAGTATTGGATGTCACAATTCAGAGTTATGAAGTGAAGGATATGTATCGCCTGCCAGGAAAGCGTGACTCATCTTACCAACACATGGTCCAGGAATATTTTTCTAGGCGCGGTTAAACATTATAAAAAAACAAAACCTGACCAGCTAAACAGCAAGCATCTGGGCTTCGTTGGGCAAGCTTCCCCAGTCTACATATCTGAAAGACTAACATCAAAGGCAAAACGGCTTTATTTCTTGGCCCGGGACTTTGCCAAAGCCGAAGAATACGCACACTGCTGGGTCGCAAACGGTAAGGTGTTCTTGCGACAGAGGGATGGCGCGCCTTTCATTGTTATAAAAAACGAAGAGCACCTGCACTCACTCCGAAAGAAGCAACCTATGCAAACTACTTGACTATTGTGGTATTTGATTATATTTACAACTTACTGTTCTTCGATCACTAGGTATGTTTTCCACAACAATAATGTTATACGTAATTACACAAAACCACCACATAAACTTCACAAACTCGTGCCATTTTTATATATTAACATAATCACAATAATAACATACACAATGAAACTGATTCTGTGGGACAACAAGCCCGTTTCTTGCGCCGTGCAAATTATAACTAGCTATGGTTTCGTAATAAACGCACACAAAGAGGTCTCAAACCTGTTATCAAAGGTATTATACGTCTTAATGTATCCCATAGAAAGTGAAATTGTTTACTTGCAGTTAATATGTGGAACTGGAATAAAAATTAGTTTAAGCCCTAGCGTTATCTGTAGAAATACTTCGTGTAAAACACTAATAGGTCAAATTATGTACTATTTGTATTATAAATATGCTGCAATGCTTACTAGAATTATTGTATATATTAAAATTAATTTCAATTTACACTCTAAGAACTATAAACTGTCTATAATAATATTAAAAATGTATAATGTCACGCTATCGTTAATTTTAATTACATGTAAAATTATTGCATGCGTCGGAAATTATAATATTGTATTGGATATTAATTACGTTGTCAGTAATTACTATCTAAAAACTCAACTTATTATGCTATTTAAATTTTTGTCTATATATAAAATCAACTTATATGAAGAAATAATTTACTCTAACAAAATTACATCAATAATTATATTAGTATATTATGTTACGAAGTACAATCATAAACAAATTGTGTTTAAATCAAGAAACAGCCAAAAACACTTAGATATTGCATTTTTTTCGTTCTCTCTTCAAATGACACTACAATCTTACAACCACTTATTTTTTATATATGTACACTGTATACACTATCGTATTAAGTTGGAAATATTTATACCATGTTCCAGTAAATGCTGTTCAATATGTTGTTTTAAAACTTTTACACTAAAGTCGCACGCAATCAACGTTACTACATATTCAATGTACTACTTGCTCAACTCAATATATTATAAAATCAAATATGGATAGTATATCTATACTGATAAATAATGTTGATCAAATAAGCTGTTCACAATCGCAAACTTGCGAACCTGAACAATGTAAGACACTTATTCAACAACATGACAATAAACTTAAAATCCTAACGCAAAATATTAGGAGTGTCTCCTGTAATATACCTGAATTTAAAGTATTACTATCTAGAATTGAAATTGACATCGACGTTCTGATATTAACTGAGTGTTGGCTTGCATCAACCCCTAATATCCCACAGTTAGCTGGGTATAATTTTCAACAATCTACACAACATAACAACCAAAACGATGGTCTCATTACATACTTTAGAGTTGGCTTAAACTGCGAAACTTACGAACCTAAAATCAAAGATGCCTCCTGTTTAATAAGCATAATAGATAATTATATAATTATAATAACAATATATCGCTCCCCTTCATTTCATAACATCATTCCTTTCTTAAACTCACTAGATGAGATATTAACTACGTATCGAACCTTCAAGAATGTCATTATAACGGGTGATCTTAACTTAAATATAATTTCTGAACCCACTGATTGTAACGCTACTGAATACCTCGATTTAACAGCTATGCACGGCTTACTGCCAGCCCATATGCTGCCCACACGTGGAAATAGCTGTTTGGATCACTTTATGTTACGATCATCTTTTGCATGCCAAACATTAGTAATTGAAAATTCTGTAACTGATCATTTTACCATTTTTTTATCCATAGACATCAAACAAAAAAACCTTAATACTCCTAAAACTTTTACTAAAACAGACTATCTAAGCATAAACAACTGCATAAAATCCACAGACTTTTCCAACATCTATTTAAGTGACAACTGTAACACTGGTACAGACGATTTTATAAAAATTATATCAAATATAATTTTTTGCAACACAATAACCTCAATTATACCGCGAAGAAGGGCTGCCAGAAAACCTTGGATCACTATAGGACTGATCCGATGCATGAGAAATCGAGATCGCATGCACATGAAGGTCCGAAATCAACCGAATAATACCATTCTACAAAAAACATACAAACGATATCGGAACTTCTGCAAAACAATACTTAAAAAAGCAAAAACAAACTACGAAAGAGAACAACTTACTACCGCCTCTAAAACCAATAATATTAAAAAAACTTGGCGAATTATTAACGAGATCACTAATTATAAAACAACATCTAAACTGTCACAAAAGCTTCTTGAGGTAAGCGACTCCCCTTCAACTTCGGTTGACAAGGACAATGACTTTTTCGCAAATATCGGTCGATCAATAGCACAGCGCATTAGCACTGACAAAAACGACGCGGCCCTGACATTGACTAAACAAGTCGCTAATTCAATGGTAATGTTTGATACTGACAAATCAGAAATTATCTCTATAATGGGCTCATTAAAATCAGACTCCTCAATAGGATGGGATAATATACCGTCTAATGTATTAATACAAAACAAAGAAATTCTCGCTCCAGTCATATCTCACTTAATAAATATCTCTCTGCGCACGGGTTGTTTTCCTAAGGCCCTTAAACATGCCATTATTATACCTATTCATAAATCTGGTGATAAAAAACTCATTGGGAACTACCGGCCCATATCCATACTTACATCACTATCAAAAATCTTTGAGAAAGTTATTAATAAGAGACTCGTTAAATATCTTGAAATGCACAATTTACTATCTCCCAATCAACATGGTTTTCGTAGAGGCAAATCTACCTCTGAAGCAGTTCTTAAACTGACAGACTTCATTACCAAAAATCTTGATGTAAAAAAGAAAACCCTAGCTATCTTTCTTGATTTAGCCAAAGCTTTTGATAGCGTATCTATTACACTCCTGCTTAAGAAATTAGAAAGGCTAGGAATCAGAGGCACTCAGCACAAACTGATCGCAGACTACATGAGTGACAGGTCACAAAGTGTTAAAGTCGGTGACCATATTAGTAGCCCTTTGCCCATGACCTACGGCGTCCCACAAGGAAGCATATTAGGCCCAACACTGTTTCTCGTGTATATTAACGACCTCTGTGAACTGTCAATGAGACAATGTAGTATATTAACGTACGCTGATGACACGGCCGTCATGGTCCAAGGAGATAGCTGGGAAGAAACCTATGAACTAGCACAGTCTGCTTTTAATGAGATTTCATCATGGCTTAGAAATAACCTACTCAGCCTTAACGTTGATAAAACTAAATACATAACCTTTGGTATTCGTGAACCACCGTGCAACGATAGACTCTCACTAGTTAGTCATAATACAGGAACATGTTCAAATACAACATCTTCATGTGACTGTTCTGTCTTAGAAAAAGTAAACACGATTAAATATCTGGGTATCATTATTGATGACAGACTTTCCTTTATACCCCACATAACTCAACTTACGAACCGAATACGAAAGCTCACAGCGGTTTTCAAAAGTATCCGAGACAGTGCTGACTGGGAAGTAATACGACTACTGTACTATGCAATCTGTCAGTCTATCACCACATACTGCATAACATCCTGGGGAGGTGCGTATAAAACACACATGTTGCCACTCAAAAGAGCGCAACGAGGTTTACTCAAATGTAGTACAAAGCAACCCTACATATACCCTACGATTAACCTGTACCGTGACTGTCAAGTTCTCTCAGTCAGGCAGCTTTTTATTCAACATGTTGTCCTTCATCAACACACCCTGGTTAAATTTACTCAACCAACTAAGAAAAAACGTACGTCACATAATGTATGTACTGTTCCTCACGTTAGAACAGCATTTGCTGGCAAATTTATGAAATTCCTTGGGCCTTTTCTCTATAACAAACTAAATACAGATAATAACATTAAATCCCTCAGTGTGTTTGAATTAAAAAAAAACTCTGTTCACTAAGCTAAATGGCATGAGCTATGTAGAAACTGAAAATTTACTTGTAGCATTAAAATAACCAAAAATAAAAATATATTGTTATTACGTACCATACCATATTATCTTTACTATATCGTATCTATTAATTATTAATTTTTATATATGTGTTACACACACCACGCACACACACACACACACACACACACACACACACACACACACACACACACACACACACACACACACACACACACACACACACACACACACACACACACACACACACACACACACACACACACACACACACACACACACACACTCACCACGTCATTTCTCACATTCGCAAATCTTGGTTAGATTAGTATTCTAGCATGCGAATATTAATCTAAAAATTAGTGCGTATTTATTTTTTATCTTAACTTACTCTTTAATTTAAAAATGATTTGTAATTTATATAAATATTTGTAACCTAGCTTAGGCATTTCCCATATTATTTCCGGCGAAAGAGGCCTGGACCGCATAATACGGGCTCTAAGCCTAGTGTGGGGACCCAGGTTTTTCTAACCTAATGTAATGTACTTATTTGCCTTTATCCAAATAAATGTGTTTTTCATTTCATTTTTCATTTTCAATTAAACATACTTGTAGCAGGATTACACCATGGGAAATCTGTACAAGAACTGCATGATCTCATTCCGTCATCACCATTCCACTACCGGACTAACTAGATGCTCGGCTAAATGCCATCCTTCATGGTCAAAATACCACCTATCCATACCAAGCGATTTGATTTCACGTTAATGATTATAATAATAATAATAATAATATGTGTGGACATCTCACACAACGCCATCTAGCCCCAAACTAAGCAAAACTTGTACTATGGGAACCAGATAACTGATACAATACTTAGATACTTTTTGTTTGTAAATACATACATAGAATACAATATAACACCCAGACACAGAACCAACATCGATGTTCATCACACAAATGTTTGTCCTGGGTGGGAATCGAACCCACGACCTGCAGTTCAGAAGGCACGGTCACTACCAACTGAGCTATCGGGCCAGTCAAAGGCCAGGATTAGAACGGCTAAAGGATGGAATGCCCTACCTATCTGTGTTTCCGCCAAAACGAGACCTAGGCGTGAAAAATCATAGCTTATGATATATAATCGACATCAGTAATCCATGTTATCGTTTCCGATAGCACCTGTTTCTGTACTGAATCTGGCTACTTTGGTTTTATAACCACAGTTATAAGTTTAGATGCTTGGCTCTCACATCCATGCTTTTTATCTCGCTCTATAAAGCTTGTATCTGCTCTTAAGCCAAGGCAATAAAGCCAAGTTGACGACAGGCAGTAATGTGACGACAACACGTGTACCCAGAACTACCTTTATTAGAATAGAAGAATACTTTATGGATGTTTTCAGGCTGAGAAGTAAGTATATCCAATTTTCATTTTTTTTTTATGTTAAGGAATGACGTGACGAGCTAGCCATTCGCCTGATGTTAAACGACACGGCTGCCAATACCAGCTGCAGTGTCACTCGGAACTCTAAAGTATAGAGGTTCGCGTGACACTGCATTGCGCACGTCATCCTGAGACATCAGCACAATCTAGTTATAAGATTACTAAACTGTGAGATCAGATCATAAAGTCTCATTTGCCCAGTAATTTCACTAGCTACAGTGCCCTTCAAACCGGAACACAACAGTGCTTGCGCACTACTGCTTGGCGGCAGAATAACTGGCAAAGCGGTGGTACCTACCTAGATGAACTTTGCAGTAAAGTCCTACCACCTAGTTATATTTATTTATATTATATTCAAGTTCAATTACTCACTGTGTTTACAAAACGATGCCAAATCGCACAGAGAGCTAAATAAGTTTAAAAGAAAAAAAAATCGACCAAAAGGCTGGCATATACCTCAGCCAACAAATCAGCCAATAGCTATTCAATGATGGAATGTTGCCTGCTTTTTGAGTACGCTTCCCGCAGAAAATGATATAAATGATGGGTTTTATTCATAACTTTTTTCTTACTTAGATGTAATTTAGTTTTGTTGTGAATTAAATCACTATTAATAAAGATTTCTGTGAGTGAAAAAAGTCTAAAATACTAAAATTTTACTAATTCGAACTTAAAAATCTTAAACATACATCCACAAACCTGTCGAACTTTGTATTAAATACATCTACATCTGGATGCTGAGCATTTCGGTCGCCCCGCGGGAACCGCGAGTAGGCGCCGCGACCGGATACCAGACGGATCACTTCCTTAAAAGAGAAGTAAGGAAACACTTATTTCTCTCTGAGTGTAGAAATTTTACCTGTAGTGATAAAGTACTTTAGCAATGATGGTGATGGGTATTTATACAAAATGATCAAAAAGTGTAGCAACAATTTTTCTACCTACATTTAACATAAGATGTACCAACAATTTTTCCACCTAAATTTAGCATAAAGTGTACTAACATTTTTTACCTACATTTTGGTAGATTTCGTATAAAAATTGATGGTATCCTTTATGTCCACTTTGTTTCAATAGCATTACCAATTCGTTTCACTATTAATGTTGCGGTTGTCGAAGAGGCAAAGAAAACGTCGACCTTACGAAATACTTGGACCTTAATTATTAAGGTCAACGTTTTTCTCTAATCCTCTTCGCCAACCGCAAAATTAATAGCCAAATTAATTCCTCATTAAAATTACCCAAATCTCACTCCAGGGTAATTGCATGGAACGTCGTCTCCCAACAAATTAGGTTTGCCCCGGTACAAACCATTTCTCGCCAGAGCTCACCTGGGAAAGGTTTAGTTGTTCGGAAACAGACAAAGCTACCAGTTGTAGATCCTAATTGAAGGGTTGAGAATAAAAAGGGTTTAACTGTCAAATTGACAGTTTCGAGAAAATTTACTTTAAACGTCAACGGCGTCATTTTTATGTAGAGTGCTCATAAGGTAATAGAAAAGGTTTATGTAAGTTTCAGTTGCTTGAAAATGTTTTATTTCTATTTAACATTACCAAATATAGTACTAATTCATACAATTACTGTAAAAATATAATATAATAAAAAAAATAAAGTAATGTTTTTATGCTAAGCGTACTGTATTCCTGTGACAGATAAACCATTCTTAGACTCAAAATCTCGAGATTTAAGCCTCATTTCGGTATTTTGAGAATGTATTATTGAAGATAATTTCACGCTGAATCCAACGATACCCATAAGTCATTTGGTCAAAAAAATCAGTTAAATCCTTTTTATTCTCACCCCTTCAATTGTGAATAGGGACGTTAGTTGGGACAGAAATTGTCAATTGAAATTCGAGCATTTATGTATTTCTACAGGTAGAGCTTAACTAACTAAAGTAACTGAACAGCCAATCTAAGGAAGACTTGTTTTCGAAAAGTAAAATGTATAGTCTGTACTAACTTTTAGTTGCCTTTATTTATATTTTATCAAAACTGTAAGAGAAAGCTAAAAAGTTATATATCTCTAAATATATATAACTCAAAGGTGACTGACTGACATAGTGATATATTAACGCACAGCCCAAACCACTGGACGGATCGGGCTGAAATTTGGCATGCAGGTAGATGTTATGACGTAGGCATCCGCTAAGAAAGTATTTTTCGAAATTCCACCTTTAAGAGGGTGAAATGGGTTGAATTATTTTTCCATAGGTCACGCCGCGGTCGAAGCTGCGGGCAGAAGCTCGTATCGTATATATAGTTAAGTATTTTTTGATAGCCTTAATAAACAAGAAGTTTGTAAATATTGGAGCAGGAAAGAAGTGGCGCTTGCGATACAGATGAAATTCGTGTCTAATTTTTTGTCGAGTGTTTTAGCCGAGCGCTTACACTGATGTCAATATACAATAATAACAAAGAAAGAAAGATAAGCTATTTATTTAGGATATCTATACTAATATTATAAAGAGGAAATATTTGCATGTAAGTATGTACGTAATGAATTGGCTAAAAAGTACTGACCGGCTCTAAAAAATCTTCCACCATTTGAATGTTACATTATGACTGATTAATAAAAGCTATTTTAATTGCAAGAAAAAAATGTTTATGCCAAAATGTTTAAAAAATAAATGTACACTCGTGCCAAACCGGGATGGGCCGTTAGTTTATAATACACTACAATATTATGTCAACTGCGCAGGTAAATAGAGGATTTACAACTTTATTTTTTGAACGGGCTAATGCTGTTGGTCTCTAACGACCTTTACGGCATCACCGGGCGGGAGGACAAGCGCTTAAGGCGCCCAGTCGTCAAAAGTGGGAGGAAACAAGCTCAAGGCACCCCTGGGGTCGGCTTGGGCCTGTGCCGGGATAAAGAGGATCTAGAAGACTATGTCCACTGGAAGAGTGGACCCTATGGAAAGTTGCGACCGTTCTAGCTAACCTTACGGAGCTAGGTCGACCTTGCCGGAGGGGTTGGTGTCTGATCCTGTTACGCTGTTATCCTATACAGGTGCTGATCAACTGAGCCAGAAGGGCTAGACTGGTCCGGTGATCCTAGCGCAGCCGATACTATGGCTGCTATAGGATCATCCAGGTCGTTCAGGACGTTTCTCCGGCGGCGACGACGGGGTGAGAGGTTGTACAATGTGAGACGCTTAAATTGTACAAAAAGTGTTAATTACGGTGCCGTTGGCGTTTATCGTTTGTTTTACGATCTACAATTTGATTGAGAGCGCATGCGCATTCTTATTTTGACAAGTAACTGTCATAAAATATCCAATAGATACTATATAACCGTTTAATAGGCATAATGCATATGTGTACCGCTACCGATCGGCGGCTGCCCCTGCGTGTCACCCCCAAATAAAATATGCATTTACGTGTGGTCTCCACTATGGCACAAATTCTTTACCTTATAAAAAGGTTCAATACAATCCGATGAATAATTTATAAGCTTTATCTGACAAATTCTGTACCTAAACGAACCGTGAATTTCGTGAATGGCAAGCTTTGGGCTATGTACGAAGGTATGACGTTGAGCAAACTGATGGATGCTTGAACTAGTCTGAGAAAGGGTTTGATAATGTCAGTCAGTGAGGAACTTGTGGGTAATTTCAGGGAGGTTCGGGCGTCCCCGCAGTCTCTGCGCAAGTGCTCCATTGGCGTAGGAGCTTCTCTATTACTGAGGGTTAGCATCCCAATATCTCGTCTACTTCCTACTTGTCTATCTAACTCACCCAACCATGAAAAAGTCAAATAAATTGAACAAGTTTTTTTTTTAGGCTAGCATGCTACACCTTCGATCGGATCGTCACTTCCCATCAGGTGAGAGCGCGGTCAAATGCTAGACAAGTTCGAAGTAAAAAAAAAAGCCTATGTTAAGAAAGATAAGAGAAGTCTTTTTGCAGATAAGTAAGTCTATTTGTTTTGACAGCCTGTGGTGTGGTGGTTGAGCAGGTCAGCTTATAGCCTGGTAGCGGCGGGTTCGATTCCCGCGACAAGATAAGAATTTGTGCAAATTAAAGAAAGCGCAACTACTTGTACTGAGTCTAAGTGTTGTGGGACTATGGTCCTCGTTGTTCCTGCATGGGTCCTTAGATACAAGGAATCCTAGTTAGGGTCCAGAATCTATGTGTGTGATCGTTAGGAATTATTATAATTATAATTATTATTTAAAGTCTAATATAACATATTTAAGTTATCAAACAAACCAATAATTGTATTAATTACCCACTCATTTGATGCGAGCCAGATTTACTGAAACAAAGAATGAGACGAGTTTTGGCGGGAAAACGAAAAAGATCACGTTACCGCATTATATTATTTTCCAAAACTTGTGTTATTTTCAGTGTTAGTGCATAAAACTAGTGGCATTTTATTCGTTAAGTGCTGGATTACAAGCATGAGTGTGGGAAAGTGGTATAATGATGGTGAAACATTTTTTTTCGTGTTGTTTCCAAAACTCCAGTGAAGCTTCTGGTAAAGTTGCCACCACTTTACTAGGAGTATAACTTGACTAGACTAGACTATGACTTGACTCTGACTTGACTTGATGACTTCGACTGTGACCTGACACATTATTTACGTGAAATATCATTAACTTGCAAATTATCAATTACTTCACACTTGCTAAATACACAAAAGTGTGGAGCCAAAACATAAATAAAAAAAAAGAATGAGACAAACAAAAGGTACAATCTCGACCATATATGAGAATTTAGTTTATATTTTTGTGAATTAGTTTTAGCTCAAAATTGTTCTCTAGCGCTGGGTTTCATTTAGATATAAACTTTTGATAGAATGATATCTAGCGGTGGTGATTTGACTATTTTGACGGCCAATCATAAACACAACGCCATCTAGTCGCAAACTAAGCAAAGCTTGTATTATATGGAAACCAGATAACTGATACAATACTTATATACTTTTACACATATATAAATGTATATATAAATACAACATAACACCCAGACACAGTACAACCACCTATGTTCATCACACAAATGTTTGTTCTGGGTGGGAATCGATCCCACAACCGATTTATTTATTTGAAATAATAAGAATTTATTCATATTGGAGTTTTGGCGGGAATGCGAAAAAGATTGCGTCACCGCATTGTATTATTTTCCAAAACTTGTGATATTTTCAGTGTTAGTTCATAAAATTGGTGGCATTCTATTCGTTAAATGCTGGATTACAGGCGTGAGTGTGGGAAAATGGTATAATGATGGTTCATCACGTTTCTTTTCGTGTTGTTTCCAAAACTCCATAGAAGCTTCAAGTAAAGTTGCCACCACTTTACTAGGAGTATAACTTTGACTAGACTTCATAGTCTAGTCAAGTCTAGTCAAAGTTATACTCCTAGTCATCTTCACTTGATCACTTCTTTCTGATTTATGCACTAAACTGAAATTAACACAAGTTTTGGAAAATAATACAATGCGGCGACGCGATCTTTTTCGTTTTCCCGCCAAAAACCAACAAAGAACTTTAAATGCAAAAATCTAGTACAAAGAGAGGTCACCTATTCTACAAAACTTACTTTGTTCGAGCGAAACGTTTCAGGTTTTCGAAGCTGTGCTAAGCCAAATCCTATACCCACGTATCACAAAAGGCAGTCTGGGCCATTGAGCTTACCTGAATCGTTTATGTTGTCAGTGGAGAAAATGTTGGAAGCAATTTAGGAAAAAGTTATTACTGCAACTCTCACACTTTTAAAGCTATCTATATATGTATATATATATATATATATATATATATACATTTCCATCTTCTTCCAACATTTTCTCCACTATATATATGTATACACATATATGTATATATATATATATATATGTATATATATATATATATATACATATATAGATAGCTTTAAAAGTGTGAGAGTTGCAGTAATAACTTTTTCCTAAATTGCTTCCAACATTTTCTCCACTGACAACATAAACGATTCAGGTAAGCTCAATGGCCCAGACTGCCTTTTGTGATACGTGGGTATAGGATTTCACACTATATATATATATATATATATATATATATTTTTTTACTTCAAACTTGTCTAGCATTTGACCGCGCTCTCACCTGATGGGATGTGACGATGCGATCGAAGATGTAGCATGCTAGCCAAGTAAAAATATACACACACATATATATATATATGACGGCGGCTACGTCCAGTTATAAACTCTATGCACAGCGATCGAGCACCGTAATTTACCCTGTGGTGGCATTAAATTTATTACAGTGGCAGCACCGGCAACTGTCATGGCGCCCCTACCTGTCTGGCTATATAAAGGGATCGTATGGTGTGCTACGGATCATTCTTGTTCCAGACACGGCGCGGTGTGGACATGCTGAAGGCCTATTGTTATATAGGTTGCAACCTACGCAGAACCCGTTTCTGCCCACATATACCTAACACCTTGTTGTGTTGTAATACCTTGTTGAAACAGCATTTTTACTAACGTATAGAGATACTAGCTGCGCACCGCGGTTTTACTCGCGTGGTGATTAAAAACGGTGATGTGGACGATGAAAAATAAATAACAACCTATTCTCAGACCTATCAAGTGCGAATATAAAATTTCATCAAAATCGGTTCAGTCGCTTCGTAGGAGTATGGTAATAAACGTTACTCTTTTTTCTATCTTCACGTACGATCTCCTTCTATATCTCCCTCTCAATTCCCGTTCACCTCACCAACTTACTCCCAAGTCAAGCGTGCGCAAAGAAGTTTTAGTTCTCTAAGTACTTAAATAAGTTCGTATTAAATATAGTAGGTATCGAATTATTTTCACATAGTAACATTCGAAGCATTTAAAAATAATTTACTTTACCAATCAATTTCCACCGTACCGGCGGCGGGCGATTAATGAAAGACCATTGTATTCATTTTGCCGAATTTACAGCACAATGAAGCAATTCACTATTTCTGTACAGCTTTAAACGTAATCGATCAGCGCTTTCAGGCGTACAAGTAAAAGGGCCGATTCTTGGTAAGATTTTGACCACGAAATAGCTCTTGACATCAAGTATTCAGAATATTATAGAAACTGACGTGAGTAGTACTCATAACCACAACTATTACACGGCTAACACTTACGAGATACAGACTACAGTCGAATAACTCGACCGGTGTTCGGGCAATATAGATGCCCATCCTCAAGGAGTACGCGCGGCGGCGGTGGCGGCTAGGCGCTGACAAGCCGCCACCGCCACCACGAGCTGAAGTATTCAGAAAACAGATGGATAAAACAATTTATTAAAACACCGCATTACAGGAACAATTAACATGAACAAACTTGAAAATAAGTGTCAAAATGCGGTCTTATCGCTTAAAGCGATCTCTTTCAGACTACCTTAAATAAAAAACAAAAAATAAGGACGGTGAATTACAGTTAAAATATGGCATGATTTTTTTTTACGAACTACTAATACTAAAAAATACAATATTATTACAAAAAATGTCAAAAGAAAACATTTAACCTACTCTCGCACGTCGTACCTTAGAATAGATATAAGTACCATACATATAATATGCATATACACCATAAATAATGTATTGGTTTGTCATTATTCAGTTTGTCAGACAGCCTCTGCTGTGTGGTGGTTGAGCAAGTCGGCTCATAACCCGGCGGGGCGGCGGGTTCGATTTCCGTGACAGTATTTGTGCACAGAAAAAAAAGCGCAAATACTTGTTCTGAGTCTGGGTGTTGTGGGACCATGGTACTCGTAGTTCCTGGGTCCCTAGACACAGGGAATCCTAGTTAGGGTCCAGGATCTATGTATGTGATCGTTGGGCGTTATTATTATTATTATTATTATTAATAACCACTCGGCGTCTATTATCGATGAATATTATTATGGCATTCATATATTTTTAGACGTTATATTTTTACATTTGACCACCAGCTCGCCTGATGGTAAGCGACGGTGTTGCCGAAGATGGGGCACGTAAATATAGAAGGTACCTATTCAATCTAACCTTGAAGGCAGATTATGAGTTAAATATGAGGCGTGCGTATAATTTTTTACCTTGCTTAGTTGGTTTTCCCCACAACTTCTCGAAATAAAAGATTGTAAAAATTTATGAAAACTTTGTGTGGTTCGACATTTTTAACCTTTAAATTAAGCATTTTTCTACTTCTTACAGCTTAGCCTAGTCTCTGGTGCAGATGTGGTTACCCGTGAAAACGGTGGCGAATTATCAAGAACCCAGAAATGATTCCAATCACAGCATGTAGCCATGAAGAATCCTTCGATCCCATATAATGTGCCCCATGTGTGAGGCAATGGTTATTGTAAAAGGTAGGTACTGTGGAGTGTGTTTTTTTTTATGTTACGAAATGACATGACTAGCTAGTCGCTCGCCTGATGTTAAGCGACACGACTACCCATATCAGTTGCAGTGACACTTGAAACTCTTAAAGTATAGTTTTGCGTGACACTGCACTGCGCACGTCATTCTGAGACATCAGCACAGTCTAGCAATAAGATTCCTAGACTGTGAGATTAGGTCATAAAGTCTCATTTGCCCAGTAATTTCACTAGCTACAGTACCCTTCAAACCGGAACACAGTAGTGCTTGCGCACTACAGCTTGGCGGCAGAATAACTGGCAAAGCGGTGGTACCTACCTAGACGAACTTTGCAGAAAAGTACTACCACCTAGTAAAAATGATGTTATTTATAATAATAATTCTGTGGAGCATTATGGGAATGAATGTATGAGATTATTATCTTTAATAAACAAAAGAATGGAGTACTTTGGGAATAAGCCCTGTGGGGTGCCTTTTACGATAACCATCGCAGGCGTATATAGGCGTAGGCGTAGGTATGTGTGTAAGTAGATCTCTCTGGCCTATTATTGTTAGATTTTTTTTTATATGTATCAGTAGGTACTGGTTATGTTGCCATAGCTTGACTTTGACTAGATTATAAATAACACTAGCTGCGCCTCGCGATTTCACCCGCGGATAAAAAGATTTTAATTATTTGCTCATCCCATGAGAATATTTCACTTTTCCGGGATAAAATGTAGCCTGAATGTTAATCCAGTGTATAAGCTTTCTTGGTACCGAATTTCATCCAATTACATTCAGCCGTTTGAGCGTGAAGGAGTAACAAACATACACACATACAAACTTTGGCCTTTATAATATTAGTGTGATAACTTTGACTATAATAGATTTGAATATATTTAAAACTTCCAAATAAATGCATACTTAATACGCTAATAGCGTGGAAGCTAACTGAATTTTTTTTAAAAAGATATTTTGACATTTTGACAATTTTAATACTCTAGGATGCAAATTAACCATGGAACTATTATGACTTTGTGCTCGAAATTTTTCCAGAATCGGCTACTCCAAAAAAGGCTACTCCGTAAATGGGCTACGCGGTGCACAGTGGCACATAAATTAATTATTTTTTAAAGGGATGTTGAGGTAAAATACGCTGCTTGGGGAGGAGTGGGTTAAAAATAAAGTAAGTGCCTATAAGTTTCAGATTTCATTATTATACCACCTAGCTACTTTTTATCTATTTGAGTTATGTACATATATGCACGTAATAAGTAGATACCTATGTAGGTTCTGTAAAAAAGTACTTTAAAACTACTTTGTTTTCTCAAGGAACCGGAAAATGACGATTCTACTTTCCTACGTATAATGTTTTGATTTCTTTATTTAAGTAGGTTGATTTGGATAGTTACATACAATACAAAACCTTTACTTCACTTCAAATTCAGTTTGTTGTTGGGTTGAAATAGGTAGATACCTAGTATAGTACCTACTAAACGTAGGTACATAATTATAATTAGTAAAAATAGTAATTATACATAATTAAATTATATCATAGTCTCAAGCTCATTATATTATAACGTCAAAATTTATTTATTTATTACCTAATTTCGTATATCTAAGAACGATGTAAAAACTTTTTAATTTAAATCACAGTATTCACCCTATTTACATAGGTCTCTATGATTTAAATGCACTTGATAATAATAATGTAGGCTATTTTAAATTTTAAGAATTATTTTGACTTGTGTTGGGGATGCAGCGATTAATAAATAATAACATTTGAGACTTTTAAAAACACAATAATCTATATTTGCTCTAAAACATTAATATGAAAAAATCCAACCGAAAAATCCTGAAAAAACAAAAGCCAACTTGTAAATTGACATTTTATTAATAAATTGATTATGATTATAACCAAAAACATCAAAAGACGCAATTTATTTAATAACTGCAGAATGCAAGTACTTCAGTCATCTTGTAGCCATGTTTGTTTATACTACATCAATTATTTTTCTCAGCAAAGGAAATATTTTGGTTGTAATATGTATTTCATTACAGTGCTATCTATAGTCTTTTAGAGATATTATCTGTATCTTGTTGTAGCTCCGATAAGTTAGTTAGAATGTTAACTTAGTTCAATAAACTTTGTACAGATGGCGTACTTATAAACATTAATAATACCGATGGTTTTTTTTTGTTAGGCTACGTAACAGTGTAATTTTAAGATTAATAAAATCTTCATAAATATTTGTGGCATTTCTTTTTTGCTACTATTCTATTGCATAAATAGTTTTTTAATCAAGCTTCTCAAACCTTTGTTTAACGATACTTCGCTACTTACCGCTAGATGGCGAGCTTGAAGGAATATACTCCTGGCAAAAATAAATTAGTATTCACTATAATTACTGTTTGGAGTATTGGCGGGAAAACGAAAAAGATCGCGTCGCCGCATTGTATTATTTTCCAAAACTTGTGTTATTTTCAGTGTTAGTGTATAAAATTGGTGGCATTTTATTCGTTAAGTGCTGGATTACAGGCATAAGTGTGGGAAAGTGGTATAATGATGGTGAAACGTTTCTTTTCGTGTTGTTTCCAAAACTCCATAGAAGCTTCTGGTAAAGTTGCCACCACTTTACTAGGAGTATGACTTGACTAGACTAGACTATGACTTGACTTAATGACTTAGACTGTGACTTGACTTGACACATACAACATACATGTGTAGAATATAAATTAAAACTTTAACTTGAAAAATGTATTACTTGACACTGGCAAAATACACAAAAGTTTGGAGCCAAAACAAAAAAAAAATACTGTTTTTAAATCTTTGTTCATTGTTAATTTAGATCATAACATAAGTAACTTCTTAGTATTTGTATTAACCTTATATTTTTCTTTCTTTCAATGACACGCCAACTACTATGCCCAGCCCTTTATTCAGCGCCAGGTATAGTTTTAAAAATAATTGGCGAAGTAAGTTTAAAAATATTGCTTTTATGATGAATGACGTGTTGAGCTGGTCGTTCGTCTGATGTTAAGCGTCACGGCTACCCATAACAGATTGTTGTATTACTCTGAACTTTAAATTATAAAGTTCGCGTGACACTGCACTGCGCACATCATTCTGAGACATCACACTGAGATAATCACGAAACTTTGATTGCGATGCAACACGAGAAATTTCCATACTAACTAACTATGCACATAAACTGCTTATTCAAACTGACAAATCTATACAGTGTCAAGTATTTGATAATTTCTCAAGTCAAGTCAAGTCACAGTCCAAGTCATCAAGCTAAGTCATAGTCTAGTAAAGTCACACTCGTAGTAAAATGGTGGCAATTTTACTAGAAGCTTCTATGGAGTTTTGGAAACAACACGAAAAGAAACGTTTCACCATCATTATACCACTTTTCCACACTCATGCCTGCAATCCAGCACTTAACAAATAAAACGCCACCAATGTTATACACTAACACTGAAAATAACTCCATTTTTGGAAAATAATACAATGCGGTGAAGCAATCTTTTTAGTTTTCCCGCCAAAACTCCAAAAGTCGTCTTTTCTTTGTTCTGTCGTCTGAAGTCCTCTCTGTCAATCTCAAAGTTTCGTCAGTCGTTGTCCATGGTCCTTGTCAAAGAGGTCGGACGCCGCGACACACATATATTTAAATATTTCTTCTATAATTTAAATGCAACACCTACATAATTACCCAAGACGCCATAGCAGCCCCAGATTACATTACCGCACAAACCACACAAATTGGACCTCTATTACCGACCACCATGCTGTACTACCACAGCTTCAATAACATACACTTAACGACGCTGTAGTTTTAATAGTAGTTACTATCGGTACCACCACAGATTAGACAAGAGTTGTTTCATTTATAGTAGAAATTAGCCTCTAGGGTTGGGAGAAACTTTGGCTTACTCTGCGGGGAAGGACCGCCTCTCAACCAATGCGCATGCAATGGTTGGCGAAGTAATGACATGCAAAATTACCTCCGGAGGGGAAACTAAGACGTGGACAGCGAAATTGCATGGTTTTGCTGCAAGGTAATAACGCTGTTGCATATAATGGTATGTGCAAATGATGGTGGGCAAATTATGTGGGCAATTTATGTACATAACAACTATAAATAGTTTGAAAACTATCGTGAGTGAGACACATTTTGTAAGATAAATAACGGCTAAACTCAATGCAATTAAAAGTCGAAGACATAAGAAGGACATCGAATATGTCCGAAACCTGGTCAGAGTAATTTTGACTTTTAATTGACGTGAGTTTAGCCGTTATTTATTTTACAAAAAAAACTGTAAATAGGTTACCTAAATGTGGTAAAGAGTTATTGATGAATGGTTTGGTTGAGATCAGCAAGAATAAAGAAACAGAACTTGACTTTTTATTTTGTTATAGGCCCATGTATAATTATACATAAATAAATAATATTTGTGGACATTTCACACAGCACCATCTAGTACCAAACTAAGCAAAGCTTGTACTGGATCCAGATAACTGATACAATACTTAGATACTTAGTCCTCGTAGTTCCTAGGTCCTAGACATAGATAATCCTAGTTAAGGTAGTTAGGGTCCAGGATCTATATATGTGATCGTTGGGCGTTATTATTATATTAGATGTTCTGGATGTATCATAATATTATCAGTGGCATGTTCCCTTTCAAAATAATTGGCAAAATCCGACCTAGTACTCAAACGCGCCAATTACAATATTAATTTGTTTACCAAGGCGTGGCTGCATAATGTGCAATTCAAAGTATTACACATGCAATTTTTCGCATGTGATTAAACTGTTCACGTCATAGGCATCCGTTACACGCTTATAATACATTCACCGTTAATCGATTCGACCAGTCAATAGTGACTGATGGGAAATAGGTGGAATGGATAGCGTACTATATAACAGTACTTGGTTATTTTTACTTCAATTCAATTTCAATTTATAATTATCTTGATTTCTCATCAAATTACAGTACTTATTGAACATTTCTGGTGTACGTATAAATCCTAGAAACGACAAACATTAAAAAATTATTAAGTACCTATATTTGTTTTGCGAGCTCGGGCGCTTATATAAAACTATTAGCTGGTGAATAATTAAATTTGTTTTAACTTGATTATTAATTTAACTACTATAATATATTGATAAACTAGTTAGCATAGCAAAAGCTTTAGTGGAAGCATTACATTTTTAGATTGTATTAAATAAATAAAATATGTGTGGACATCTCACACAACACCATCGAGCCCCAAACAAAGCAAAGCTTGTACTATGGGAACCAGATAGCTGATACAATACTTAGATACTTTTTGTTTGTAAATACATACATAGCATATGTCGGCAGAAACGGGTTTCTGCGTAGATAGGTTGCAACCTATATAACTATAGGCCTTCAGCATGTCCACACCGCGCCGTGTCTGGAACAAGAATGATCCGTAGCGCACCAATCGATCCCTTTATATAGCCAGACAGGTAGGGGCGCCATGACAGTTGCCGGTGCTGCCACTGTAATACATTTAATGCCACCACAGGGTAAATTACGGTGCTCGATCGCTGTGCATAGAGTTTATAACTAGACGTAGCCGCCGTCACGGCCATACTGACGTGCGTACGTCCTCGTACGCTTAGCTTCACTTTGTACCTGGTGAGAGACATAAGTATCAGTGTAATTGCTCGTTCATCCTGACAATTAAATGGAGTTAAACTTGGAGTCTAAGTCAAAGTCAAAACATTAGTTTTCAATTTGATTAGTCAAAAGTATTTTAACCTTCCAGTCATCGTCAGGGTTAACCCTTCAGGACCATTAGTATACCTTCATTTATAAAAAATGGACCGAATAATGCTAACCGGATAGATATCCCTATAGCAACCAAAAATCATCATTCCTACATTTTTTTAATGGACCAATTAGTGCTAGACCGGATAGATATCCCTTTAGCAACCAACATTTTTTTTTATGGACCATTAGTGCTAGTCCGGATAGATTATCCCTTTAGCATTCAGACACATTTTTCTTGTCATCATTTTTACATTCTCTTTTTTTCTCGAAAAAAACGAAACGTTACTTTTTTTTCCATTTTTTTTTTCACTGGTTTGGGTTAACCCTGCAACTAAATTTGATATTAGTGTCACCCGCCGTCACGTCATCATTCACATCACGTCTCGTCACGTTTCGCGTTGCTTGAAGAGTGATGTAGAAATGGGCAATCCCACTTCTGATGTGGGCAGGAACGTGTTGTGGGTAGGTTGCAACCTATATAACTATAGGCCTTCAGCATGTCCACACCGCGCCGTGTCTGGAACAAGAATGATCCGTAGCGCACCAATCGATCCCTTTATATAGCCAGACAGGTAGGGGCGCCATGACAGTTGCCGGTGCTGCCACTGTAATAAATTTAATGCCACCACAGGGTAAATTACGGTGCTCGATCGCTGTGCATAGAGTTTATAACTAGACGTAGCCGCCGTCACATACAATATAACACCCAGACACAGAACAAACACCTATATTCATCACACAAATGTTTGTCCTGTGTGGGAATCGAACCCACAACCCACAGTTCAGAAGGCAGGGCCAGTCAAGTATTGTGTATTTGTGTGTTATTTTTACTGATACGTCAGTCACCATCAGTCAGCTTATCCGTCAGTCATAGAGACTGAGGTAAATCTTCCAACATAACTTACAGTGTCATCGTAAGGATTTTGGCCGCTTAAAGTGGCACTCTATAGGGGAGGCCTATAAATAATAAAATTTTATTAGCTGGCCCGATAGCTAATTGGTAGTAACCCTGCCTTCTGAGCTGTAGTTTGTGGGTTCAATTTCCACCCAGGATAACACATATTTTGTGTGATACATACAGATGCATATTGTATTCTATGTATGTATTTACAAACAGAAAGTATCTATAGGTATTGCATCAGTTATCTGGTCCCACAGTAGCTTCGCTTAGTTTGGGGCTAGATGGTGCTGTGTAAAATGTCCACAAATATTTATTTATTTATGTATTATACTACCTAACCCTAACCCTAATTGCGCAGCCAATGAGCTACCTGCCACACCCAATTTAGCTTCAAGGTATCTTTGTAGGCCAAACATTCAGCGGTAAATATTTGAACCAATGCGTTGATTTATTACATTTGGCACGCACATTTATTTTTTGTAAATTACATTATAAGGTTGTATGCAGTTTTTTCTGTTTACATAATTATTATGTAGATGAGTTCACGGATTAATTTGAGTGATTATTTTTGTACTTTTACAAACAAGATAAGATACATCGGCTCTCAATCTAAACAGTAATGTAAGATTCTTCCCGTTACATTGTTATCATTATCAAAATAACGTACCTTAGTGATATAATGGCTATCAGGGTTAAAGATTAATTAATTGTGTTTTTGTATAGGAAAAAATTAAGCCACTAGTGGGGTTTCACTCATGATTCAACTTTCTCCTTTACAATAAAATTAATCTGCTTACAACGAAATTACGCTGAGCAGGCGATATTGCTATAAATTACAAATCTAACGATTTGATTTATTGAGCATTTTGTGTAAAGTTTTTTCCGGTGGGAAATATAATCGATCTACATCAACTTGTCACACATACTACACATTGTACTTAAGGAAAAATATTGCTACTTATACCTATACCAACTTATACTTACTTATACATTTTTATACCCTCTTATGCCTTCTTATACCTTAAATCTTCTCATACCTTATACCTACTTATACCTACTTACACCTACTTATACCTACTTATATCTATATAATATAAAAAACTTTAATAAACCTACATAAAGTACTAATTATAATCTGTGAATTCATAATTGATGCCCATTATTAAAAAAGTAATTTAAAAAATTATAAAATAGCGTAAGACCGTTCAACTATACATACCCATTTAATGTTTACTTTGTTATAAAACAAATTGTGCTAGGCGTATAATGATATCATTTATAGTCTCATCAAGAATGCGATGACGACTAATTTGCTGAATTATTAATTATGAATACCATTGTCATCCTACCCTGACCCCATTTTAAGTAATAGGGTTGGCACTGCATGTTTTTCTCTTCCACTCATTTCTGTCAGACGTCGTCTCAACATTTACTCCCTTAGCACACATATTATTACTCACAAGTCTAGTCTCATTTTTTCCAGTCCTTTTTTGCGAACAAATTTCATATTCAGAACTTTCTTGGTAGCACAGTTTTGGTATCAAACTAGCCTTTTACTCGTGAACTTTTCCGTCACCGGTGCCACTTTCAGACTACCTTACATCATTTCTGATTCTGTCCATTCTCGTTACACCACACATCCATCTCAGCATACGTATTTTGGCTGCAAGCTTTCTTAGCCGTGTAGTCCCGCCGGTGTGCTATCGGGACCACCCCATCTTCCCATGAGTGCCATATAAGAACAGTCTACAGGAATAACCAGGGAATGGGCAGGAGCATTCTCCTCGGTACATTTAAATCTTCCGCTATCACCAAGCCACCTGCCAAACGTGGTGATTATTATAGCTCGTGCAAAACTTTATGAGCTCTCATATAAAAAATCCCCCTAATTTTATAGGACAAGCCTGTATTCAGCAGTGGACATCTTGCCGCTGTTGATGTGCAGTCTCTTTCTATCAGTAAAAATATATGTATATTATGGCAAAGTTATATAATTTACCTCTCCCTGTAAATACTTCAATATTTCTGCACCAATTAGCTTCTTCCACTAAGCTACTCATCACTGCCGCCTCAAGCAAATTGTTCGATAATTCTTACAAATGATATTAATAATATATATCGGTCGGAATGTCATTTTGTAAATTACACTACGTTTATTATGTGTAATTGGAAGGATCACGCAGAGTTAGGAATGTCGTCTTGGGTTGTTATAAAATTAGTAGTCTCGAAGAAGGATAGTTTTATAGTTCGGCTAAAGACTGATACATTTTATGATAATAGGAATTTGGTATCATTGGGTTCATTGAGGTATTTTATAAGCAAGAAGACATGGCAACATTAAAGCCCGCAGAAACGACAACAGATAGTGAATGAAATCTCTGCCTGAGCACCGATTGATGACTGAGCATTGTTCTGTAATACAGACCTAAAAGTCTGTTTTTCCTCGCTAGTGTGATGATAAACTTCCTATGAAACGCGTGTGCATTATAATTCATGCATTATACACTTTTGTCTCTCTCGCCAGCGGCTCGTGCGGGTAATAAATCCTCGAGTGAAATGACCAACCAGCATTGTGAGCACCGATTAAACGAGAACCTAATTGTTGAGGAAGCAGTTAAAGCGTATCACCGAAAAAACTGGATGATTTGGCTTGACTTCTAAAAAAGTCAGAAAAAGTGAGCAGTAGATACTCACTTCCGTAGTAACAATCTCGCAGATCCTGGCATACTTAGGATCGAATGATCTGTTTAGGGACCGTCAAAATGGATTTCGCCGAATCTTCTATGTACATCTGGAGTGAAGCCAGAAGCCGAAGTAAGAAATATGTAAATGGATGGTGTTTGGCATTATAACCTTGTCATTATGATTTTGTATTACCGTTTAAAGAAAAGATATGTACTCCTTTTACAAATATTGGAACAGATGGTCCAAACAACTCTAAAAAGATAACAACTCTTAAAAGGTAACAAACAACACGTAATAAAATAAAATAACGACTTCCAATTGTTTGTTTTTAAAATTAGATTATTTACCTTTTTTGATTCAAAAGAATCAATTTCACTTTCTTTACGCTATAGTGTCGACAGACTGGCTGACGCCAACAATTGAGAGTGAATCTGATTTCTCAGAAGCCTGGTCATGATTAGAACTCGTTTGAATACACTGTTTCCCATTGTGGAATTAATTGGTTCGGGCCAAGGCAATAGTTAAGTTGGTAATTATTTTATCTAGTTACAAAGTATTATGATTATCGATACTTGTTTAATACTATTTAGAGTTGTAATACTTAGAAATAAAATATATTTTGCCGTCGTATTATTGATGTCCCAAAATTTGGGACCTCTCCCCTCCTTTGTTACAGAATCTCACACTTCGTCTACCCTATCCTCTTTCTTAACGTGTGAGGTAATTTATAGATGACCCCTTACTTAAGAACTTGCCTTTAGGTCAACTACACCTTCGACTGCATCCTTGGTTATCATCAGATAAGTTGCAGTCAAACTTTGGCATATAGGTACGTACATAAAAAAAACAGGCAAAGGTAGGTGAGTGCATTGATTGGTTTCTGTGAAGTACATTTCCTCATGTTTTCGTGGAATATTTATAATGGCATGACGAATAATGAAAATCGATCGTTAGAACGGTATTCCATGAACCGCCTATTCCATGAATTTTCACCCCTAACAGCTAAAACTAAAAAAGGTATTTTGCATTGTTAAAGAAAACTATTTATGAGCACATCAACAAATACCAAGTATTAAATCTGCTAAATCCATACAAACAAATGATTGGTATCAATGAACTTATTTTAGATAAAGAATACTCAATTATACAGTCCGTCAAAAAAATTATATACAAAAGGGCTGTTACAAGGGACAGACTTTTGATCATAGAAGCTAAACAACTTGTAAAATTAATAGTTCAGTAGATAAGTGGGGCACACTATAAATTCAGGATTGAATAAAATATATATTTTTTTAAATATTAGTGTATGATGTGACGAGCTAGTCGTTCACCTAATGTAAACGACACGGCCACCCATAATAGAACAGTGTCGGTCGGAACTGCAAAATATGAAGTTTTGTGCGACACTGCACTGCACACATCATCCTGAGATATCAGCACAGTCTGGAAATAAAATTACTGACTGTGAAATCAGATCATAAAGTCACGATTGCCTAGTAATTTTGCTAGCTACAGTGCCAAAGTTTGCAGAAAAGTCCTACCACCTAATAATAGTCAAAAATCATTTCATTGTTACTTAAAATATTTTTCGTCAGCGTATATACATTTTGAATTATTGTAATTACTTTTTAAATGTTTTTTTTATGTAAGTGGCTAGTTTCGGAAAAACATAGTGAAGGTACATTGCTTTCATACGAGTAATATATCAACAGACACTTCCCTAGTGATTAATCTAGTAACCCGGCAAGGAAAGGTCGAGGCCAGGCTGCCGATAACATCGGAACTGACCTACATGTCACCCCATTGCATGACCTAGGGTGGGCGGGAGTGACCACCCACTGGTTATATTATACAGCAAAACATTTAAGCAGTGTTTGGTGATAAAATATTATAAATCTATTGTTATGGAAGTTACTAGACATCAATGATTTAAAAAAACTATAATTTATTTAGTGACGTTTATCTTTTAGGTTCCATAATAAGCCATTGTGACCATATTTTAAAAGTCTATGCTTAACGCATCAAGCTATTTTCCGGCTTCTAGTGCTGTTCCTGTTCTGACAAGATATGGATAAAACACCCATATTATATAGTCCAGATTGAGTTTAAGCATAATGTATCCCTTGGCTATTGTTTTAGACACACTTCATTCCTCCAGATGTAGGTAAAAGCGAAGACCACTCTCCTAATTCATATATATAACCAAAGTTCTTTCACTGCTCTCCTTTTTACTACATTATCTATGGCATTGATTAAGTCATTTTGAAATTATCAATATCACAAACGAAGGGAGTGACGGAAATGGAGGTGGCCTACCAGCTTATACAAAATGTGTAGTGGTGGCGGTTAGATTTTAGATTAAATAGGCATTTAAAATAATAATAATAACACTCTACGAGGTAGGGACCCAGGAACTACGAGGACCATGGTCTAACGACACCCAGACTCAGAACAGTTTTTTTTTCTGTGCACAAATACATGTCCTGTTGCGGGAATCGCCCTGCCCGCCTCCGGGCTATAAGCCTATTGAAATATAAAATCTATTGAAATATTTGCTCTTTATTCACACAGCCTTGCTAATAAAAGTTGGTAAAATTTGCAGTTAGGTAAACGGTTTATTAAATATGGTTGAAAGTACTAAATCTATTGAAACTCGCGTTCATTTCAACACTTCGCTATGATGAACCAATGACTGTGCGTTTAATTAGAATATCGACTTCAAAAGTGGCTACTCATGCGCGCATAGTTTTTATTCCATTGTAATACAACAGCCTTGCATTGCGCCTTTTATGGCCTCCGTCTCATTATCGTCTTAGCTCGACGCCATCGCCACTGAGGCTTGGTAATTGAAAATACGAGTACTAAATAATAATACCTACCATATTTGTGTCAATGTGCCAATATGGACTTATGGACTTATGGTATTCAGTTATGGGGCTGTACCACACAAAACAATATACAGATCATCCAACGATTTCAAAACCAAGTACTGCGGTGCGCTGTAAATGCACCTTGGTATATCAGAAACGAGGACCTACACCGGGACCTAAAGGTAGACCTTGTTGCTGACGTCATAAAGAAATTCGCTGAAGCTCATGAACGAAGGCTTCACCACCATGTGAATGTCGAGGCGATCCAGCTCCTCGATAACACGGATATAGTGAGAAGACTAAAAAGGAAAAAACCTTTTGAGTTAGTTTAGTGATAGTGATATTGAACCCATAGTATAGTGAGTGTTACTTAAAAAGACTCATGAACAAAGTGTCTTCCCCTTAATAGAGACATTAAGAAAAGTGTTAATGGACACATTCTTATGATTAGTTTAGCAAATTAAGTCAAATTTAAATTACTTATTAGCCGTAGTGATGGCTAGATTGTAATTTTAATGATGTACTATTAAGGTACCTCATTACAAAAAAAAAAAAAAAAAAAATATTTGTGTCAGAAATTTAATTTTTAAGTAAAATTAAATTATTGTCTTAGCTGACCCACGCCAGCTTCACATCAACAACTGGAAGACGGCTGGACATCCGATCAATCATAAGAATCAAATCTCTTGCTCCCCTTTTATACAAAATGTCCAAAATGGCTTTTTATAAGAGAAGACAACTCCTTTGACTGATCCAACTTCAGACGCAGCAAAGGAGTTGTTCAGATCTGTGAGTCACTTCAGGTGACCTCCTATTCTGTAAACTTGTTGCGAATACGATGGGACTGACATGGAAATTAATTATAAAGGTCCCAAATAATAAAACTGATTAAAAAAAATAATAAGAGAAGCTTGTGTTTAGTAGGGGTGACCTTGAGCTAGTTGTCCCACTTTTGATAGCCATCAAAGCCCAGCCCAGTCCAGCTGGGTGCCTTAAGCGCCTGCCCTCCCGCCCGGTGACGCTGTAAAGGTCGATAGAGACCAACATCATTAGCAAGTTTAAAAAAAGTTGAAGTAAAGCCGGTGTGGGTCAGCTAAGACATTAATATAAATATACTATTTACTAGGTGGTAGGACTTGTTTGCAAAGTTCGTCTATAGGTACCACCGCTTTGCCAGTTATTCTGCCGCCAAGCAGTAGTGTGCAAGCACTACTGTGTTCCGGTTTGAAGGGCACTAGTAGCATTAGTAGTAGTAGTAGCTAGTGAAATTACTGGGCAAATGAGACTTTATGACCTAATCTCACAGTCTAGTTAATCTTATTGCTAGTCTGTGCTGATATCTCAGAATGACGTGCGCAGTGCAGTGTCACGCAACACTATGCTTTAGAGTGTCAAGTGTCACTGCAACTGATATGGGGAGTCGTGTCGCTTAACATCAGGCGAGCGACTAGCTCGTGATGTCATTTCGTAACATAAAAAAAAGATAAAATCCGAATCCAAAAAAGGAGAAGTAGAAGGAGAAGGAGTAGAAGAAGTTATTTTTCCCTGTAGAAGGAGTTATTTTTTCGGATTTTAGCCGGCTCATTTACCAAGTGTGGCGAGTTTTAAAAATCAACCTGTATAAAACGAGTCTATCTACTTATAATTTGAAGATCGGTAATATTACAATAAATATCTCCATACGCAATTATGTTTCTATTATAACCAAAGTAAAAATATCCAACCTATTGAAATAATAATTAGTTTTTTTTTTATATATAGACCAGCTTTTGCCCGCGGCTTCGCCCACGCGGCCTATAGGAAATGAAGAAGATTTTTTAAAATAAATAATTCAACCATCCATTTTACCCTTTTAGGGGAGGAATTTCTCAGAACCCTTTCTTAGTGTAGATATACACTTTACAAAGAACACCCCCTTCAAATTTCAGTCTCTAGGACCAGCCAGCAGCATCAGCAATAGCTGATTATTTATAAATTCTTGAGAGTATTAATTTATGCATCTGATTCAGACATATTTTGGTACAGTCAGTGACTAAAGTTAGTGTATCAACATCTTATTTAAAATAAATTTAACTTCCTTTTCTGTCGCAGAATAATGTCATGTTTAATTAACGAAAGCCACGTTACAAGGCACAAAGACTCATGAAATCAATAGAAATTTATTTCGGGAATGAATAGGTAACTTATACCTACTTAAACATCGTAGGAACTACACTTAAGAATTTTGTAGGTATTTAAAAAAGAGACGCATTAAGTATGCTTATATAAATTTAATTTTGATCTTACGTTATCAAAAATTGCCTATTTGGGAATCTTTATCAGTTTATATATGTAGCTATAACTAAGGTCACATATCAAAAATTGCCTATTTGGGAATCTTTATCAGTTTATATATGTAGCTATAACTTTGATTTGAATTGATATTGATTGATGAATTGATACACAATTTGTGATAAAACAAAACTCTGGTAGGTAAATGTCTGAGCACTAACTCCTTACTAAAAACTTGAAGATTGATTAATTTTGTATGAAATCCATTTCCTGTAAATAAAAATGTATTATATATTAAAAGGCACTATAGTTCAATTTCTAAAGAAAAATCAAGGTGAAAGTTTCAGTTTGATATCATTATAAGCGTTTGATTGTACGTACTGATTTATTTTAGGCGGTGGCTGCCAGTCGTGTAGTGCTATGGAATTTACACGGCTATTCCTGTATTATATTAACACGGAGCGTAAATTGCGACTACTAGTTAGTTGCGATAGAATAATATTTTTCTATATTATTACATATATATTGTACATAGGTTTATTTCGTTGGTTTTACTATTCTGGTCTGAAACTAGGTTCGCGGTCTAGTAATTTATTGTATCTAAGTAGTCAAATTTTTTTCATTCGTTTTCATTCATATAGCAATATGATTTTTTCTACTTTTTTTATATATTATGTCTGATTGTATGTATTATATTTTTCTAATCGACATATTCGAAATGTGTGTTAGGTTTACCTAAAATATAATTAACGACATCGAGCATAACGATGTTATTAATTTTATAATTTATAATTAAAATAAAAAAGTGGGAAAGATAAATAAACCATATTAAATCAATGGGTATGATAACTGGCTATCACTCTGAATTCCCGGTGACGTTTAATAAAGTTGGATAATTGAATGTTAGATTACATATCCTAGCAAACTAACTAGATACCTAAAAATTTTAAGCGGTCATATTTTTTAATGTTCGATCCTCTTTCTTTGAGAAATAAAATAAATCGTTATTTTAAATCTATATTTTAATCAATTTGTTTGTTTCTTTCATGTCAACCTAACGAACATATTGGTGACAATACATTTTCTGTCTCTAAATATAGGTATATCATTTCCATTATCATTTATCGTTTTCTGTCTATAAATATAGAGCATTCTTAGAAACTTACTAGGTGGTAGGACTTTACTGCAAAGTTCGTCTAGGTAGGTACCACCGCTTTGCCAGTTATTCTGCCGCCAAGCAGTAGCGCGCAAGCACTGCTGTGTTCCGGTTTGAAGGGCACTGTAGCTAGTGAAATTACTGGGCAAATGAGACTTTATGATCTGATCTCACAGTTTAGTAATTTTATTGCTAGATTGTGCTGATGTCTCTGGATGACATGCGCAGTGCAGTGTCACGCGAAGCTCTATACTCTAGAGTTCCGAGTGACACTGCAGCTGAAATGGGCAGCCGTGTCGTTTAACATCAGGCGAACGACTAGCTCGTAACGTCATTCCTTAACATAAAAAAAAACTTTTTAAAATATTTATGTTATTTTCATTGTACATAGTTATTTTATTATTAATAATTAAAATAATATAATAAAAAAGTTACTCAATGTGTCAATATCAATAATGTTACATTAATATCATATCGAAGTTTCGGCGGGAAAACGAAAAAGATCGTGTCACCACATTGTATTATTTTCAAAAACTTGTGTTATTTTCAGTGTTAGTGCATAGAATTGGTGGCATTTTATTCGTTAAGTGCTGGATCACAGGCGTGAGTGTGGGAAAGTGGTATAGTGATGATAAGTAGTGAAACGTATCTTTTCGTGTTGTTTCCAAAACTCCAGAGAAGCTTCTGGTAAAGTCGCCACCACTTTACTAGGAGTATGACTTGACTTGATGACTTGGACTGTGACTTGACTTGACTTGACATACATATATATTAACTCTATTTAACTCGAAAAATGATCAATAACTTGACACTGGCTAAATACACAAAAGTGTGGAGCCATACCAAAACAAAAAAAAATCATATCTTTTTTATCGTCATTTTTTTGTTCATTGACTCGGGCATTTCTTCCATTTAGTCATTAGTTACGTCATCATAAGGTCAGATGAAGGTCGTACCTGAAATAATGATTATTGGTGACTATCTTCGGTTTTTAATTTATTGATTACTAAGCCTATTCCTCAAAATAGTTACGCAGCAAATAAAAATAAATAAACAATTCCTATTACACGGCATACGTTATATAAGAGCATACTCTAGGTTACACTATAGATTTACCGATAGGACAAAAATATAATCGAATGTGAGAGAAGCGTGGGCGCGGAATACCGGTAGTACCGCGGCGAAAGAGTCCGCCGGTACTCTCCTCAGTCGCATTACGCAACATTACTGTATAACACCTGAGCATATACGTATGTATGGACAGACAAAATAAGACAGGTTTTGGCAGCACTATTTCACTGTTACTATTGTAGCAAACCATTAAGATTATAGGCGTGTGCGTGAATTTAACACGCCTGTGTTAGTTTAGCTGCGATAACAAAAGACGGTGGACGTGCATTTCCGAAACTTTCCGCGTATGTTAACTTTAAAAAGTAAAACTAAAGAAGTGTTGCCATTTTTAATTGAAATTGGAATTAAGGAAGTGCCGCGTGGTTGGTTTTTTTTTTTGAATCGGATACTAAAGTGCTGTGATAACGAATAACTTGTTTGAATTTTTTTATCAGTTTATGTTTGTTGCTCTGATTTTTTTTTGTGAAAGCGTTATCGATTTGACTAGGTATTGTTGTAAAATCGATCGGTAATTCGGCTCATTCATAATTGTAGGAGTGCGGAAAGGACACGTTAATGTAACGCAATAATTAAATAGTTTTAATTGTGCAGGTTTGAAAGCAAACACGATTTATGTGATAAGATAGTAGTAATAGCGTTGAGTCTTGAGTTCTTGAGTGAATTGTGTTTGAAAATTTGAAGCCTTCGGAAGGTAAGGAACATTTAGTTGAATTATAACATAATAATCAAATAAACTAAACATCAGGTGAACAACTAGCTTGTCACATCATTCATTAAAACATCAACATTTAAAAAAAAACTTAAAATTATTCTTGTTGTAATTTGTATCGTTACAGGATGTTTTAGCTTAATTTTTCCAGTGATTTATATCAACTTTGAAATGTTAAATGATTAGTTAATAAAGTTTTATTACGTATATTAATGTAATGTGTAATTAATGTAATGTTAATTGTTGTATCGTTATAAGCCAGACATTCACTACTGAATATGGGCCTCTCCTTTTTTTACTTTCAATGCGTTTGTTGCGCGTTTGATCTACATCTCACCTAATGGTAAGTGACGATGAGGTCGAAGGTGGAGCACGCTTACCCAGAAATAACCTATTTGACTTAGAGACACCCAAGTTGTAGGTGGATGGAAACACCGTCGACGGGAGTAAGTTCCATTTCCTAGCCGTGCGCACAATAAAAGAATCTGCAAAGCGTTTCTTGCGAACAATAGGTAAATCAACAACGTAGGGATGGTAACTCTGTCCTCGCCGTGAGGTCCTGTAGTGGAATTGACACGGTGGAATAAGGCTGTGAAGCTCCTGGGCACATTCTCCAAAATGAATACTGTAAAATGTAGCCAAACACGCCACCTTACGTCTATGTTTAAGGTTTGCAGTTTCCACCCCACTAGCGCCTCGTCATTGATAATTCTAAATGATATTTTTTATGATAGGAGGCTTAATTGCCCTTGCCTCCAACAGCCTGCGGTTTGACCAGTTCATCGGGCTGGGGTAATAGATGGCCTACTCTATGAATGTCTTCCGGTTCTTCGTCGCCGCTTGAGATCGTTTTTTTTTGTTTTTGTTTTGGCTCCACACTTTTGTGTATTTAGCCAGTGTCAAGTATTTGATAATTTCTCAAGTTAAGTCAAAAGTCAAGTCAAGTCACAGTCCAAGTCATAGTCTAGTCAAGTCATACTGCTAGTAAAATAGTCGCAATTTTACTAGAAGCTTCCATGGAATTTTGGAAACAACACGAAGAGAAACGTTTCATCATTATCTTTCCCACACTCATGCCTGTAATCCAGCACTTACCGAATAAAACGCCACCAATTTTGTGCACTAACACTGAAATTAGCACCAGTTTTGGAAAATAATACAATGCGGTGACGCGATTTTTTTCGTTTTCCTGCCAAAAAACTTTTCGAGATCGTTCTTCACATTGGTGGTCAGCTCTGCGAACTATGTGGTCTGCCCTTTGTTTTTTCAATATTATGGATTACACATTGAAATTGACTGACAAATATTATAGTCAGCGACAAAAGTTAATAACCAAAAAATTATACTTTTAGTTAACACTCACTAATAGGTATTACGAAATGTAGCCGGTAATAGGATATAAACTGTTTGGTAATGAACGTGGTTGACTGCACTACAGTCATTATATAATCGTCTATCACAAGATCTTGGTAGTACAAAACTGGACACTGGAAACTGGATTACTATTTTAAATAGGTACATAACGCAAAACCTGATGAATATTTAAGCTTCTCTATCAAAAGAAGAAGTGATTTGCAAAATTCATCTATATGTTTTTGTATATGTTTAACACGAAACCTAATTGTTAACTATTTGGTGTTTTATAAGTAGGGCAAAGACCCAATAGAGTACGACATTCGTACTACTAAACTACTAAAACTATTTGAACAGCAAACGCATCACGTTTTGTCATTGGAAATCACCAAGAAAATTTATTTCTGGAGTTATCAGTAGTCAACTGACCTGACAAATGAACTTTGAAGTTATTCAACGGAATTCCTCAACCATTTTAAAGTGCATGTATCACAATTAAAGATCACAATTTTGTTGAAATTCTAGTTTAAAATGCAATAGTGGGCCTCACATTTATAATAATAATAATAAACGATCACATACATAGATCCTGGACCCTAACTAGGATTCCCTGTGTCTAGGGACCCCAGGAACTACGAGGACCATGGTTCTATTTGACAACATCTCACCTGTTGGAAAGTGATTATGCAATGTATATAAAAGAACATTTGCTCTTGCGATGTCTATTCACTCTAGATTTGAAAAGACCCAGATTGTTGGTAAATCAAAACGAGGTATTTGTAAGTATGTTATACTATGGAACTCTTCCGATGATGGACGACTGATGGTTATTAGAGCATTTTTTAATGTTGACGTTTGTATGACAATGGATTAACAATTGACTGATGCTGCACACATGGTGTGCGCCCGACATGTCTTAAATTAAAAAGGGTTTTAATTAGTGCTATAATGTGAATCATTTTAAAAGACTAGCATGGTAAGCGGAAATATTGGTGGTTCCCTTTATATTTTCTACCTTATCTACAATGGAGGTTCTGAAGAACTATTCGATCTAATCCCGGTATCGATTTTCTAACACCTCTTGCTTTCTAAAAAAAAATTCATCATTATGATCAAGAAGCTGAAAAAATCCACTGCTGAACCTAGGTAAAGCGATGATCTGGTCAAAACTGCGGAGAGCCGATAGATGCAGAAGGCAAGCTGCCGCTCAAAGTAACGCTCTGTGGGGGAGGCCTATGCCTCAGCATTTAAGGCCTTCAGGCAACAGTCTGAAGGCGTTAAATGCTGAGGACCACAACCAAATCTACATCAACATACTGCCATCATCAACAGATGATGACTGTAAGTGTTAGCTAAAACATAATTACAAAATGGCAATTCCTAATTACAAAACTATAATAATATCACAATGTTAAACGGACGAACACTTTTATCTCATTAACATTAACTAATGATTTATATATTATCATTGTTATTATTGTAATATTAACTATTTATTATCTTATCCTCATACGCCAAAAACAATCAATATTTTTAGTATCGACACGTACTGTGGTTGTGGTAGGTACTGAACGAAAAATTGGGGTTTTTAGGATCTTTTTCTGACTCTACCTGTGCTGTGTGTATGAATGTAAATGTTGGTATGAAATGCCTTCTTACTTACTACTATAGTTACTATAGATAGTTGTTTAAACTGTTTAGTGCAAAAACACTCTTATTATTCGCAGACATGCAACATACACAAGGTACCAGAGATAGCCACTACTTACAATAACTACAAAAAAATGTTTGGTCTATATACCACCCGTGCTGACCACAATACAGTCCAAATGCTCAACTACGTGGGTATTTGCGTACCCAACATGCTGGCAGCATTATCACCCTGAATATTGGCTGCAAGTATAATAAAAAAAACCGTCTAGTTTTATCCACTATGAGTCACGATGTTGTAATATCAGGACACAGCAGCAATAAGATTCAATGTCTCTGTAGCATTTACTTAGCACATTACATTCAATTATACTATCAATAATGCAATCGCCCGTCATTGGTTGAATGGCCGACCTTGTACGGCAATCTTAGCTCGTGTCACAGTGTTAGTTTGCGTTTTTGCTACTGCTGTCTTAAATCTTAAATATATATAGCTCAAAGGACTGAATGACTGACTGACATAGTGATCTATCAACGCACAGCCCAAAGCACTGGATGGATCGGGCTGAAATTTGGCATGCAGGTAGATGTTATGACGTAGGCATCCGCTAAGAAAGGATTTTTCGAAATTCCACCCTTAAGGGTGAGGGGAGGGTGAAATGGGTGGTGGTGGCGGGCAGAAGCTCGTGATTATATATGTACTAACATAGAATTTTAAAAAAATACGTATTTTAGTATGCATCTTATTTTATGATATTAGAATAAAATAGAATAAAAAAACATTTAGTATTTTCCCAAAACAAAACAGGTACAATATTACATGATTTTTATGATTTTTTTATGTTAATGAATGACGTGACGAGCTAGTCGTTCACCTGACGTTAAGCGACGACACGGTTGTCCATAACAGTTGCAATGTTACTCGAAACTCTAAAATATAAAGATTTGCGTGACATTGCACTGCGCACGTCATCCTGAGACATCAGCACAGTCTTGTAATCAGATCATTAAACTGTGGGATCAGATCATAAACTTTCAATTGCCCAGTAATTTCACTAGCTACAACGTCCTTCAAATCGAAACATAGTAGTGCTTGCGCACTACTGCTTGGCGGGAGAATAACTGGCAAAGCGCTTGTACCTACAAAAATGAATTTTGCAGAAAAGTCCCACCTAGTAAAATATTATGTGCCGTAAATCTCAACTCTGCCGCTGTCAGGTTAAATGAACAACGATTGAAATTGAAGGCAAACAAGAAGTTTGAGCTAGTTATTACCACGAATCGGATACATTAGCTATCTTTACATTTCAATCAGTAAAATATACTGCATTCTTCAATGACATGAAGGCTGCCGATCTAAATTTGTCTGACAATAAAATACGTTGAATATAGAGCAGGCGTGCTCATAAAGTATGTTGAATACGTAGGCGAATGGAAAATTAGAAATTTAGTTAGCTTCAGATAATTTATATGAACTACTGTTCTGCTACACTAAGGATAGAACTCAAAATTAGAAATTCATCCATAGGTATGATTTAATTTCAACACTGGAGTACTGGATCAAACTCACGTATGTCGCTCTCAACAATAATACAATACAATGCTATTTATTTTACAGTAATATATATTAATTACTAGTAGTGCCATTTTGTTGAAGAAAAAAACGAGTGTGCTTTAGACCCCACGAATGTAAAAGTAAGTAAAGCTTCTTTAGTTTTAGTTTAGCTCCATCTATTAATTATAAATTACCATTTATCATTTTACCAGACATACCAACATAATACAATTTTTTTACTTTATTATGTTGACAATGGGGACCTACTACGTGAACCAACTTCAACTTCCGTTCGCCGCGCATCCACCAAGTTACTCCCCAAGTCAAGCGTGCGTAAAGCAGATTTACTTCAAAATCTAAGCCTGGAATAGTTTTCTACCCATAAATGATATCCGAATATTCTTTTAAATGTTGTCTACACAGTATGAAACTATGTTCATTAGTCTTCCAATTTTGAATTTTCACAATATCTTCGTACAATAGTTCAAGTAACCTAGAGTAGCTAAAGTATCACCTACCCGTTAAAAGGTACCGCTAATATTTTTACGGAAGAACACGTAGTCCTTGTGAACCAATAATACATTAGTCGTATACACAAAGGCTTTGTCTATTTAACATATAGCCCTAATAGGCAAATACCTTTATTCTTTTAACTAGCTTGTGCCCCCGGCTTCGCCCGCCTGGCCTATAGGAAAATAATTCAACTAACCATTCACCCTACTAGGTAAGACTTTTCTGCAAAGTTCGTCTAGGTAGGTACCACCGCTTTGCCAGTTATTCTGCCGCCAAGCAGTAGTGCGCAAGCACTGCTGCGTTCCAGTTTGAAGGGCACTGTAGCTAGTGAAATTACTGTGCAAATGAGACTTATGACCTGATCTCACCGTCTAGTAATCTTATTACTAGATTGTGCTGATGTCTCAGAATGACGTGCGCAGTGAAGTGTCACGCGAAACTCTGTACTTTAGAGTTCAGAGTGACACTGCAACTGATATGGGAGCTGTGTCGCTTAACATCAGGTGAACTGTTAGCTCGTCACGTCATTCCTTACAATAAAAAAAACCCTCCTAGGATATTCGGAAAACCCTTTTATAGTGGATACCTACACTTTACAAAGAACACACTCTCCATATTTCAATTCTCTAGGACCAGCGGTTAAGCTGTGCTCTCTTTCTATCTTCACAAACTTAAATGTCTCCCTTTCAACTTCCGTTCGCATCGCCCAATCAAATTCCATCACGCATTCACCACCATACTCCCCAAGTCAAGCGTGCGTAAAGAAGTTTTATTATAAAAAAACATTTTGTGTGTATACCATCCGTGATGATATCCGATATGCCAGAGCGGCCAACAGCGCTACAGAAATACACACAGCACCTGAATACTCAAACTTCCTAATCTCATATGTAAAACATAAGTTACGGAAGAAGAACCATGAAACCTGGGAAGCACGTTATGTAAGTGCGGAATAGGGACAACATCCGCGCAACCTACTTCCAACTTTGGAACACATTAAAAAGCTAAGGGAACACACTAGCACCTCTTTTTATACAACACAAGCCCTCACCGGACAAATCATACATTCATCGCTTTAAAATCGTTAATTCGGATAGGTGTCCATGCAATTACAATAACATCCAAACAGTTAAACATTTGCTTGAGCAGTGCGCGGAATTCAGCCGTTACAGATACCAACACGAGGCGCTGTGTGGCTTTCTGGGTGTATCACCATATAATCTAAGCGATCTTATTCGAAAAGAGTCTGCCATAGATTCATGGCAAACACTTGTTACAAGAATCTTTAGCAAACTAAAGCAGTTTAATGGGACTTGAATGATTAACGGGTCCCAGTCTATTTTGTTTTATCTGTTTTCTTTTCATTCTGTTATTTTATTTTATGTTTTTGTGATTAGTCATTTCTTTATTGTAATATTGTCATTAATAATTAAATTAGTATTAGCCGATTCAAAAACATCACTATATTGTATAAATAAGTAGGTAACATTTCCCCTCTATTCTCTCTCTAGATTGCAGTATTAAAATCTGTATCAAATCGCAGATTTTTCTACTCCACAATCTACCGTACAACTGTAACCTACAGAACCTAACATTTAAGCTATGTTCATGTAAAATTACAAATGTGAATAAATAAAGAACGGGCAAAAAAAAAACATGCTGGCAGGCTTGCCTCGTTGAATTACAATGCTGATTCCAAATGTCAAATAAAAGCCAGCGCTTTGGTCACACATCGCATCGACCAGGTGCTCTGATGAACTTTGTAAAACGTGGTGAGCTGCTAGTCCATACGGAACCAGGGTTTCAACACCAAACGGCTCAAATATGTAACCGAGATTACAATATATGCACCGTTTTAGCTGGTCAGCCGAAATAGCCGCGGCGCCGGCCCCAGCGACATAGTGTCGACACAAGTAGCGTCCCGCGCTAAATGCCACCTCATCTTCCAGGGAATGAGAGTCAGTCCGTCAGTTAAACCGAGTACGATCCAACAACGCTAGGACACAGTATTATAAAAAAAATCCGTGCTAGTTCGAAGAGCGGTCGGTCTCATAGCCTATGTGAGGAAAGAACCACAAGGAAATCGGAATTTGGACTCTAAACCCCACGCATTCTTGGCCTCGGATAAATAAGCTACTTCGAAAGTATCTAAAGGTGGAGCAAGATTTTTTTCTATTGATTTATGTGTACCATGTGCAGAGGATAGAAATTGATCCATAAACCTCCTAAAGACATAGGAAGAGAGGCCTGCGACCACGTCCTGTCCCATAACCGTATTAAAAACTGAAATTTGAGTATTCTTTTTTCTTTCATACATTTTTTTGCTTTCATTGAACTATCACATTTGAATAGTTTACTGCTTTAGCGTGAACAAAGTATTCTAGTCGAGGGGTTAGATTTTAGCCCAACCGGAAACTTAACTACCTACATCAGCGAAATTTTGCCGGAATTTTTGAACGGGCTAATGCTGTTGGTCTCTACCAACCTTTACAGCGTCACTGGGCTGGTTGCAGGGGCGTCTGCTAAACACATTCAGCCTTATTAATAAACGGGTATTAGTCTCGGATTAGTTACTTCAGCTTTTGTCCTTTTTTGCTACTGGAATATTTAGCTGGATCGAAAGAGACAAAAGATGGTGTAACTATTCTTAAGCTAGTTCGTGTTTATTAATAAGGCTGATTATGTATAATTTTTCCCTTAGAATGCCACTGAATGGTAACTTGTGGATAAATTATATATACATATTATAATCTATTATAGGACCTTGAGATAAGACAAGTGTAATACTATTTACTTTATCAATGCAATATGGCGCTTTATTGGTGGTAATAAATCTGATAACGGGTACTTATACCTACAATAAGTAAGAGCTATACACATAAATAAATAAAGGCCTAAATAACCACACACGTTTGTAGAATAATTAGAAAGATATAAGTAGCGGCACGAAACTTGCGCTGACCATCATTGCGCAGAAGTCTAAATTTTGGTATCACAGGGGGCTAGAGGGACGAAGGGTGCGCGTGCGTAGTGCCGATTGGCTAGCCGGTCGTATTCCGTACTCCGCCTCATACGACGCTCGGCGGACTTCTGATTGTACAGTCGCGTTCTAAGGTGTATTGTTATTGCCATTCATTGTTATTGTTTTTTGTTAAGTTTGAGTTCTGTTGATGACGACTAGGCTAGGGCGTTTCCGGAAAATAATAATACTGTGCAAAATATAAAGGAGCGGCAGAGTTAGCAAAATCTATATTAATAAATTAAAAATTTTACATGAAACTAAACAGACATTTTCGTCACTGTCATAGCACAACGTTCTAAAAAACTAAATGTAAAAAGCAACCAAAAGAGGCCTTATGCTTATTCCTCCGTGTCGCTTACAAATTCGTTTGTTATTGTTGGGTTTTTATTAGTGTATTTCTAGTAGATAGTGAATATTCACTGTAAAATATAAATACACTAATAAAAAACTATTCATTCTAGGCATATGCCTATGCTACTGTGCTATGCATATGCTACTGTTTTGAAAAGACAGGCACGAAAAAGTGTCTATGACGTGCATTGTTTTGTTAAAAGAGAAACCAATGGATTGGTTTAATTCTTTAAAGCAATATTTAAATAAAAAAGGTTAATCTTGAATAGTAACCCTATTACAAGCTATGCAAAACTTTAACAATTATTAACGTTTGCGTGCGCGACAGTACCCATGCGCAGCTATTCCCTCCACATTTCGCTCAGCGCTAAACTTATGTGCTACAAAAGGAAGTAGAAATAAATAACGCCCAAACGATCACATACATAGATCCCGATGCCTCACTAGGATTCTTTGATCTATAGGGACTACGAAGACCATGGTCACACTACACTCAGACACGGGAAAAGTCGTGAGATTTTTTCCTGGACACAAATATATGTCCGGGAATCGAACCCACCGCCTCAGAATAGAATAGCACGTTAGTTGCTAAGTACCTACCTAAAATCTTTAGCTACAAAGTTATGTAAGCGTGTCTATGAAAGATCAAGGTCTCTAGGTCAAAGCTCGCACACGTGTACTGCCCACGCTTTCATGTAAAATAACGCATGTTTGCACTAGCGCAGTTCTCTTTGATTGCTGTTTACATTATTTGAAGTATGAACAGAGTGATTGGATACAAGAGAAAATAGGGTTTAAATTTTGCAGCCGAAAATTTTCTTTTAGTTTCGTTTGCAATAGCATACAGATATGTAAGTTAGGTACTAGCGTAGCAGAAGTTGCAATTTCAGGGTGTTATTAAACTATTTAAACCATTTAAATGTAATAAATATGATGGTACCTACCTAAGCGATGTTTAGATTAATTGATGTTTTATTGTTTAAAACCTACTCATAACATAGCTAATCAAAAATATTAAAACAGCACCATCCTCTTGTTCCTATGTTGTAGTTCTTCATATTCAGATTATCCACTCTCTCATTGTATACACTTAAAATCGCAAATTCTTATATTGGTAATTTTTTTCTTATTATTATTTTTCAGAATTGGATCTATCTTCAAACATTAGTTATTAGCGCACTCTACACTAATTTGTGTGAAAACTGGTTGTCCTTTGACATAATTGCGAAACATAAAAGTTTAGCTACTCGCCGTTAGATGTCGCAGTATGTAGCATTTGCACAGCAAATTGCTTAGACGAAGATTTGGCCTCTCGTCAATAGATGGCGAAAAACATCTTTTGCAAATAAACACGTGTCACGTTGTACTTGAACTACATTAGATGTCGCTAGTAGTGTTTGAAAGCTTGTTGTAGAAGTTTTGCACGTTTAGCACTTTTAAGGAAAATATGTGGCCTGTCTGAAATCCGTTTTTTTTGGTTGTATATAATGTTTAAAGTAAATAATAAAAAATTAATGGTGAAAAAAATTTTTTTTCTGAATTCTATTAAACCAACGCTGTTCTAACAGCTGTTGTAACAGATACAGATATCGACAGTTCTATAGGAAAACATTAACAGGATCGATTAGAGGGAGAAAGTTCCTACAGCACTATTAGTGCCAAGCAGTAGTGTCAAAGAGACTAAAAAAAAACTGGAGCCTTTCTTTTCATGGCATCAAATACATGCTCTTATCCTTGACTCAGTGGTTCATTGCCCCATGGTAGACACAAATCTAGACCATTATTGAATCGTACTAGACATTTGTCATGTAGGTGCCTAAATATAAGATCTTACGTGATCCCAACCATGTGCTCTCCATTGACCAATAGGACCTACTTATTGAATGAATATATAATATCTTAATTGAATGAATGAATGAAGAATGATTTATTTGTGAAAACTTAACCTTTATAGACTGTGAACGTGAGTGCATTTAATTTTATACAAATATTACAAACTTAAAGAACATTTACTTATTAATGTTACTTAGATTTATGATTTTGACAGCCTCTGTGGTGTGGTGGTTGAGAAGGTCGGCTCATAACCTGGCGGCGGCGGGTTCGATTCCGGCGGCAGGACAGGTATTTGTACCACGAATAAAAGCGCAAATATTTGTTCTGGGTCTGGGTGTTGTGGGACCATGGTCCTCGTATTTCCTGGGTCCCTAGACACAGGGAAACCTAGTTAGGGTCCAGGATCTATGTATGTGATGGGCATTATCATCATTATATTATTATACTATTATTTATTCTGTGTTAAAGATACATACTGTTTTATCTTATTTGTCTACTTTATTATAGACGGACAGGTTCCGTGACTCATTGAGGTTGCAATATAACTCCCTATTCTTTTCCATGGGTTTTCTAATCAGTTTTCTGAAGAAATCGTGACAATCTAGTGACGGTATTATCTTGATGGTGAGCGATTTGAAAATCCCCGCGCTGGCCGTGACGCCGCCGCCGTTCGCTGAATGAACGTGACGTCAGTATTTGTAGTATCAGTAAGACATCTGCATGAATTCCATTTAATTAAACTTGCGGCCACGTGATTTTCCGCTGTGGTGCTTGCGGTAACATTGCACACGTTTATGCACTTAATTAAAATTATAATTGTTTTACTACTTTATTTTATATACTTTTTTTATCGGGCACGTTGCCTATTGGGAGTGGTTTGTTAAATTAAGTTTTCTTTTCATTTGTTTTCTGTTTAATTTATATATTAGTTATATGAATATAATTTAAGTTCCATTTCGTTCCAATTCCATAGGTTGCCAACATTGTTTTACTGGGACAGTATGAGGGCTTAAATTAATAAGAAAATAAACACAGTGGCAGAAACACTTTTCTTTAAATGACACAAATAATTTTTAAATTGGTCAACTCTGTCTGTCTTTCGAAGAAGAACGAGTAAAAGATTTGGCAATTTTAATTCCAATGTTTCCGCAGAGGTGGCGACAGCACTGCAGCTGTTTAGAATATATAAATTGGTTACATTAGACATTAAACTAAACTTTCTTTTCTTTCTAAATAATTAGGTGGCATAAAGTTTAGAAGAACTTGGTTGCTTGAACTAACCTGTGATGCTAAAATTGATCCTTAACAGCCTTATTAATAAACACGATCTAGCTTTAGACTAGTTACACCATCGTTTGTCTTTTTCGATCCAGCTAAGTATTCCACTAGCAAAAAAAGGACAAAAGCTGAAGTAACTAATCCGAGACTAATACCCGTTTATTAATAAGGCTGTAAGAGATATGAAAAAATAAAATACATTGATTAAAATGTATCCATTGCCTGTCCATATCTGAATAAACTGGAAATATTCCATACTGATTATACGAGCGTAGTCTACGCTCGTGACGTCACTATGACGTCGACGTTTGTGACGGCGCGTGACGCGACGCCACACGCTCACGCCGCTGAGTCAAGGTCACGGCTCGTAATATCATCTGATAATGCTATATTACACAATCCCGTTCTATTCATTACGATCTTGGGTTAATTAAGTTGAAATATGAATGGTTTGTTTGTTTTATGGGTAACTAGTTGCGCCCCGCGGTTTCACCTGCGGATAAAAAGTATTTTAATTATTGGCTCATCCCACAGGAAAATTTCACTTCTCCGGGATAAAATTTAGCCTATATGTTAATGCAATGTATAAGCTATCTTGGTACCGAATTTCATCTAAATCCATTCAGCCGTTTGAGCGTGAAGGAGTAACAAACATACACACATACAAACTTTAGCCTTTAATTATAAAGGCTAAAGTTTGTATGTGTGTATGTAATAGTGTAACTTATATTAATAAGTGTGAAGTGTGATTGTCACTAGAGGCTCGCGGTTACTCCTGAAATTTCCTCGTTTCCTCCTTTTTTTTTTAATGTATTGGGTTAAAAACTATCCTATTTAGGGCTTGGTTATGTAAGCTGTCTATTGCGAAATTTATATCACTGAGAGGTATACTACCGGGATCTACACAAGATGCGGGATAAAGTTTATATTCCCGACGAGCACTTTTACTGATTAATCTCTCTTTCTTAACTGGTACTATTAATAATAATAACGTCCAACGATGTAATACATAGATGCTGGACCGTAACTAGGATTCCTTGTATCTAGGGACCCCGGAACTACGAGGACCATAGTCCCACAACACCCAGGCTCAGAACAAGTATTTACGCTTTTTTTCTGTGCATAAATTGTCCCGTCGCAGAAATTGAACCCACCGCCTCCAAGATAAAAATCACCCTGCTCAACCACCACACCACAGAGGCTGTCTACACACTATTACATAAGTCAAATTCCTTCCGTTCGGTGACTATGTAAAGGTCGGCAGAGACCAACAGCATTAGAAAAAACAATTCAAATTCAAAAGTATTTTAGAAACAAATAAGCTTGCTATAATTTATACGAATGAATGAATAAGTATTATAATGTTGACATTGAATAAATAAATAAATACAAGTTGTCAGGTCAAGGTTATACATTAGGTGTCAATATCCTCTTACTCATTTTATAAGGATAAAACTGCGTGAATCTAGAGTAATGCCAATAAATCACTTCCCGTTTTCCTTAACACTATGGTAATCAAACTATCACACTTCACACTAATATTATAAAGGCGAAAGTTTCTATGTGTGTGTGTTTGTGTGTATGTTTGTTACTCCTTCACGCTCAAACGGCAAATGGATTTGGATGAAATTCTGAATAGCTTATACACTGGTTTAACATATAGGCTACATTTTATTCCGGAAAAGTGAAATTTTCCCGTGGGATGAGCAATTAATTAAAATACTTTTTATTCGCGGGTCAAACCGCGGGGCGCTACTAGTTAATTACTAAAACTAGCTACTCCCGTTGTTTTGCCTTTTTTGAACGAGCTTATTTTGTTGCGTTTGTCTGCCCGGTCTGTCCAGTGGTTTGGGCTGTGCGTTGATAGATCACTAAATCAGTCAGTCAGTCACCTTTGAGTTCTATATTTTTATATAGTATATCGAGTATACTTTTATCCCGGAAAACCGCCCACAGGTAAAATAGACAAATTGCAAGAAACTGCAGAAAATCTCTTGTTCATAAATATATCATAAAGAGAGACATGAACTGTGATAAAATGTACGAAAAACAAAATATTGTCGTTCATGAGGAAATAAATGGAAAGAGCGGGGAGGAGAAAGGCTTTGACGAAAATCGTAAAACGGAAATTCCGAAGTTAAGTCAGCCAGTCGAAATATTTAACTAATAAGTCATCGATACAACCTTCACCTTTCAGAGATTGTTTCGAAAAAGAATGACGTGCGAGCAATGCATTAGATTGAGATCAACTTTCTAACTCTTAAATATTATAAAGTCATGCGCAATGACCGCGTCATCCCAGTTTGGAATAGGTGTACAAAATTTACCTTATTTATCATCATTGGAAAATAGAAATAAAGCTTGCCTCTAAGCATTGGCCATACGCTTTCACACGGGTTTTCTTCCACAGGGAAAGAATTAGCCACGCTGGTCAAGTTTGACGTGTCCTTGATCATTGTGATTTTTGAACTTACTGCTTTCCTCACGATCATTTTCTTCGTCGTTCTAAGAATGAATGCGTTTTTTATGACGCAAAATTTATTTAGTAAAACTAAGTTAAGAAAGGATTTAATATACAAAAAGGTATAAAGAACGGAACAGTCATACAAAGGTAGTCTCAACGATGGGTATATAGCAACACTTGTGGTATCATTACAACACTTAAAAACCCATTTAACCGTAGGTATGATATGGATGAAATCATATGCAATCTTACAAATATTTTCTTGATTATAACTACTCAAGCGACAGGCGGGGAGTCGTAGAGGTGGTCATCAAATCGCTCTTACTCACTCCAGTTGAAATAAATACATGCAAAAATTTGCACCAGTAGCACTTTCAACATTTTCTCACGCTATAAACTGACTGCGAAAAGACAGGTTAGTTTCGAGATGCCCTTTTAGACTTCCCTTTGAAGGGGAATTTGACACTTTTACGATTTAAGCACGAAATACTTAAAAAACTGTAAACTGAGATTTTAACATTCGATCGCTACAAGTCTTGAAGTTTATTTTGAAGAGAGATACAGACAGAGAGAAAAAAGTTACTATTGATTTTATGCAATTTATACTTCCTATAATAGCTACTATAAACCGTTATTTAAAAAAATACAAAGCTTTGAAATTTACATTATTAAAGTAGATTGTAGACTATACTGGATAATGTATATTGAGGAAAGTTTACGAGAAAGAGTTTGAGGGAAAAAGCTCGATAGGAAAAGTTTCTTACGTCTTAAAACATTTATAAATTTATCGTATTAAAATGACATATAAGATTAAATAACCATGCAGTATGGTGATTATATGTATGAATAAAGCCTTTGGGCCGAATAGAGCCCAGCGTTTTGGTCACGTGCTGAACAGTCATAAGTAAAAGAGGTCGTGAAAAAATTCCTTTAATGGAAATTGACCTAAACCTGACGTTGTCGTATTTCGTATGAATGAACCGTTCTCATTCGCTATCATTTTCCTCTACATGTTCGCGTTAGTGCATTACATTTTCTATTGAATAAGTTGGAGTCATGGTTTATTGATTTCCTCTCATTAAAAATTCTCGCTAATTAATACATTATTTTAGAAACTAAAATATTACCATATTTAAATGGCACAAGTTTACTTATGTTTATAAAGTCCAAATTTTTTTTTGTAGTAGTAGTAGTAGGTAGTTTTTAGTATTGCTTATGTTTTAGGCGTTGAAATAAATCTAAAGTAAAGCTTCTTCTTCTTCTTTAGTTTATCTCCATCTATCGGTGGGTATAACTTTGTTTTTTGCTGTGTTTAATGTTTACGTCGCCATCTTGACAATTGTAAATTATCATTTAACAGGACATACAACATAATAATACAAATGTTTAACTTTCTTATGTTGACAATGAAGATCTACGTGAACCAACTATTACTTCCGTTCGCCTCGCATTCACAGGCTTACTGCCCAAGTTAAGCGTGGATAAAGAAATTATACTTCAAAAAACCTTTATTTTATAATCTATTAGTCATTATTTCATCTCATTTCCATATTATTCTTTTTAACACATCATTTGCATACATTATAATGTTAAACGCACACAATGCATGGTATTCCCCACATAACAAATCTTTCCATTTAAGTGAAACGAAACTGAAAACGGATGCACACACACAAACATAGGTTAGTGTTAGTCAACCATTCTTCTCACTACACTCTTAAGAATGAGATGAACTTATGGAATATTTTAACTTATTATGGAACCAGCAATGGAAGCCTAGTAAAGCACCGCTTACAAGCGCTGCAACTTTTCCGTTACATTGTCCGGAACTATGACGTGTTGGGCGAAGTCCAAGTAAACACAATCTGTGGTCGGACTTATTGACATTTTTTCTCTACTGGAATTTTACGTTAATTTTCACACACACTAACATTTCTTGAGTATTAGTTACTTGAGTGCACTCTTTAATATTATAACCCCAAAAAATATCGAGACTACTAATATATTCTTTATGTAATGGATATTATAAAATTGAGTTATCTTGTAAAAATTTACTTTACAAGGTACAACGCTGAAACTAAAATAAAAAGCAATTCTCAAAATAGCATTAATGTATCAAATAAGTCAAAATTTTTAGATTATTTTCAAAAACTGATGATGAACGAGCTACGAGTATCTCGCCGTTGCGATCTTAACCGTGCGAGCGGCTGCGCTAATGTCACTCTTGTTCTGATCAACTGTTGTAAAATAAATATAATATTAAAAATAATAGTTATAATATAATATTTGAAGTTCTCACCCACAAAAAGAGTTTAACTGATATTTTTCTTCAAAAAATGACTTATGGGTATCGTTGGATTCAGCGTAAAATTATCTACTATAATACATTCTCAAAATACTGAAATGAGGCTAAAATCTCGAGATTTTGAGTCTAAAAACGGTTTATCTGTCATAGGATTTCACTAGGTGGTAGGACTTTACTGCAAAGTTCGTCTAGGTAGATACCACCGCTTTGCCAGTTGTTATGTTTCTAGCGGACTGTATATATTTTTAAAGGATGAAAGTTTGAATATCAAAAGGGAACTCTCAAAAAGGGAAAAGGAGTTGGGACTCACCGGGGTTGGTGTCGGCGTCGGATGCCGAGTTGTTGATGTCTTTCTCTTCTTTGGGGGCCCCCTGGTCACAGCATCACTATTTGTATGTATTTGGATGATATTCACAAATTATTACGATATGATAAGACACTAAATTGTGGTTAATGATTTTTCACACTGGGTTTTGTTTTAGAGGTATAGCGGAACTGGAGGAGTGAATGGAGGGAAGGAACGAACAGGAGGAATGAACAGAGCCGTACAGTCCAACACCCAATGACCCCATAGGCGCGAAATTTAAAAATGTGTTTTGCTTTAACATTATCTTCCCCCCCCGCTGGCGAATTGATGAGACAGTAAAGTCAAAAATTAAAAAATTTGTTCACAACAACCAATGCAGTTTGTTTTGATAAGTATAATAAGATGATGTACGAAGTTATAGATAATAGAAATGAATTGAATTGCAAAGTAATACACAACATAAAAAATTTACTTAATACAAAGGCATGTTATGATTATGAAACTAAAGTAAAAATTGATAAGTCATTCATCATTCATATCTGGTAGTGGGCACAACTTCACAAGTGGTCGTTTAAAAACACCTTGTGCAGTCCTGACCGTGGCAGAACGAGGAACACCATCGCGTCCGGGATACAATTCAATGATCCTACCAAAACGCCATCGTAGAGGGTGAGTATTTTCGTCTTTGATTATAACAAGTTGATCGATGCTTACTGGTGGTGAAGCTTTAGTCCACTTCAATCGTTGTGATAGAGTGGTAAGATACTCGTTATGCCACCGAGACCAAAAATCTTGGTGCATTTTTTGCAATAGTTGCCAACGCGTAAGTCGGTTCATTTTTGTGTTCGAATAATCTGGCGATGGTACTGCTGTGAGTGGTGCTAAAGTTATAAAATGTCCTGGACTCAGTACTGATAGATCTGATGGATCTGTGCTCATTGGGGAAATTGGTCTAGAATTTAAAATTGACTCTACTTGAGTCAAAAGTGTGTTCAACTCCTCGTAGGTCAAGGTCTGAGTGCCGACTACGCGATACAAGTTGGTCTTAACGGATTTTACTCCCGCTTCCCACAGGCCTCCAAAATGAGGGGCTCCTGGTGGGTTGAATTTAAATTGTATGCGCTCTGTTTCACATGCTGTGCGCATTAGGTCTGCCAGTTGAGACTGTGCGCCTTTGAAATTGGATCCACAATCGCTGTGAATAATGTTGCAACGGCCACGTCTTGCTATAAACCTGCGAAGGGCAGCTAAAAATGCTTCCGTTGATAAATCAGAAGCAAGCTCCAAATGAAGTGCTTTTGTTGCAAAGCATACAAACAAGCAGAGGTATGCCTTCACGGAACGTGCTCCGCGATAGCGTTGAAAAGTGATGTTAAACGGCCCGGCGTAGTCGCAACCTACTGTTTGAAATGCTTTGAGTTGAGTAATGCGAGAACGCGGTAAGTCTGCCATTGCCGGTTGAAAATTATGTGGTTTTACTCGAAAGCAACGATAACACTTCGAAATAACTTGGCGAATGGCACGCTTAGGGGACAAAATCCAAAAATTTTGGAGGAGGAGATACTGCATTGTTTGTACACCGGGATGAAAATTTTCGTTGTGAGTACATTGAATGATAAGTTGGGTCAATCGATGCTTGCGAGGTAACAAAGCTGGATGTTTTGCTTCATAATTGAGGTCCGACTGAGAGAGCCTACCCCCCACGCGCAAAATGTGGTTCTGATCCAAAAATGGGTTAAGTTTCCTAAATGATTTCGATAAAACTCGGTTTGAACGCAAAATATTGATATCTTCACTAAATTCTGAATATTGAGTATGTTTTACAAGTACCATTAGGGTTTGATGAAGCTCTAGTTCGGTTAAGTGACCTGTACGCTTGTTCTTACGCAAGGCATCAATAAAACGAGTACAATATGATAAAATGCGTTGAATTTTTCTTAATGAGGAAAACTTTTCCAGTAAATGGTCGATTGGATGTATGTCAACTGTGTTAGTGATGTTCATAACACAGGCACGTCTTTCAGAATTCACCTCTAGATCTGAAGGATGAGTCATATCCAAATTCTTGGGCTCCTGAGGCCACTGTTCTTGATTCAAAGAAAGCCACTGAGGGCCTGTCCACCACTGTTCATGATTGATAAGCTCATCGGGTGTTAAACCACGACTTGCCGCATCCGCAGGATTTTGTTTACCTGGGACATGTTTCCAGACAGAATCTGGAAGCTTGCGCTGAATATTTGAAATGCGATTACCCACAAAAGCCTTGAAATTTGACGAGTTGGATTTGATCCACGACAACACTATCATGGAGTCAGTCCAGGTGTTAACACTCTCTATGTTGAGAAATTTGCTGTAAATGTTAATGATATGTCGCATAAGATCCGCGAGCAATGAAGCGCCACACAACTCAAGCCGTGGTAGAGTTCTACGCTTGGTTGGGGAGACACGTGACCTCGCACAAATCAGGACCACCTGATGCTGATTATGCTGATTAGTAGACCGGAGGTAGACCGCAGCTGCAAATCCCGCCTCACTTGCGTCTGAAAATCCGTGAAGTTGATAGGAGACTGCGTCGTCGGATGTTATGCGCCGTGGGATTGCAAGTTGAGAAAGATGAGGCAACTGCTGACTATACTTCAACCAAATTAGATGGATGTCATCGGGTACAGGCTGGTCCCACGACGACCCAAGCAGCCACAAACGTTGAATGAGATGTTTCGCTAAAAAGGTTAATGGTGTTAAAAGGCCAATAGGGTCGTAAATGCGTGCCAGCTCGGAGAGCATGGTGCGTTTGGTACACTCACGATTGATTTGATTGACTTGGTAATTGAAAATGTCCTCTTGTGAATTCCAGGCCAGACCCAGCACCTTCACAAAGAGGCCGTCACTATCGAATGTTTGATTAAAGTTTGATACTGCTTTGTGGGCTTCAGGTATGTTCTGTAGTACAGCCCCATGATTACTGGACCACTTCCTGAGCTCAAAGCCTCCAGCTGCCATGATATCAATTAACTGTTGTTGTAGAGTAGTCGCCTCATCAATGTTTTGACAACCGGTGACAACATCATCAACATAAATATCCTGAAGCAACACTTGAGAGGCAGCTGGGTACGAGTCTCCCTCATCTTGAGCCAATTGATGTAAAACACGTATTGCTAAAAATGGTGCTGAAGACACACCAAATGTCACACGATTAAGCCTATATTCTTGAATAGGCTCATCAGGGGAACACCTAAATAAGATTCGTTGATAATCACGATGTTCCGTGGCGACACTGATCTGCCGGTACATTTGACGCACATCAGCAGTAAACACGACAGCATGGAGTCGAAAACGCAGTAGAATGTTCACTATATCAGCTTGAAGCTTAGCGCCCGTCAAAAGAGTGTCGTTTAAAGATATTCCCTTTTTGTCCTTCATTGAAGCATCGTAGACCACACGAAGGCTACGATCCGACTTTGTTACAGCGTGATGCGCCAGATAGAAACCAGAAGAGGACTGACACTCATCCGCAGGAACCTTTTCCATCTGTCCGGTTGATAAGTATTCCATGACATGTTGGTTGTATTGTTCATGAAATGCTGGTTTTGCCAAAAGACGTTTTTCCAGTTGCAAAAAGCGTCGCAGCGCAATTGGGTATGCTTCCTCAAATGTTGGTGGTGAAGAATCACGAAATGGTAGGTGGACAATGTATCGTCCATGCGTGTCACGTTTATGTGTTGATTGAAATATATCTTCACAGTGCATGTCTTCTGCTGAGTAGGATTGCTTGTTATCTCTGCTCGGTATGTTGTCCAATTCCCAAAACTTTTGAACAGCCACATCCAGGTTAGTGTCCATTGACACATGGTTGATTGATACAGGAGCGGAAAATGATGAACTTGTTAAAGTTTTTCCCATGAGAATGAATCCGAAGATTGTATTAATAGCTGTTGCGGCATGAGGTCCTCCATCAATTTTTCCTGGCAAAAGAATTTGTGGGAATATCTCTCCACCTATGAGGATATCCACAGGGCGGGAAGTATGATATTTCTCATCTGCTAGCTTTAAATTTGATAGGTGATCAAAGTTGTGAATGCTGACAGGATGGGTGGGCATGTCACCACAAATTTTTTCCAATGTCACCGCCTCTGTAGTAAATGATGGTTCCAGCTTTCCCACTGGTCTGATTTCTAGAAATACTTTGCTGGAAGAGCATGCAGGAGCTTCACCAATGCCTGACATAGGTGTTAAAATTTTATGTTGAGTCAGACCTAAGCGACGGGCACAAGCCTTGGTAATGATGTGACTCTGGCTACCCGGGTCAAGCAGGATTCGAACCGTTTGAAAAGTTCCTCTACCATCCTTCACCTCTACCTTGGCAGTTGCAAGCATGACAAAATGAGTACCTGATGTTGTATCTGAAGCCACATTTGACAATGATGTGACTGGTTTTATCACATGTTCTTCTGAACCAGACTTTGATATTGAAGTTGTCTGGGAAGTTGAAGCACTCGCTTGTTTATGTTGGGAAGTGACAGGTCCACTGGACTCTATCTTCTTCGGGAAATGCAAAAGACTGTTGTGACGCTGATTACAGATTTTGCATGTATGGTTAGATACACATGATGCTGATAAATGATTTGAACGTAAACAATTCAAACACAATTTGTTTTGTTTTACAACTTGGCACCTTTCCTGTGGAGATTTTGATAAAAACTTGGGACAACTGTAAAGAGGATGGTTCTCTTTGCACACCACACATGATTGTGAAGATGCTTGAGCCAAAAGCATGGTTGGTTTTGATTGATTAGTTGAAATCACACGTTTGTTAATTTGCTGTTGAGATGATGATGATGAAATGTTATTGTTGACATTTGACAATGATGAGCGTTCAAGGGCATTACACCTATCCATTAAAAAAGATCCTAATTCCTTGAAGCTAGGGAAATCCTTGCCTGTACTGGACAGCTCAAAAGCTTCCCGAGATGATTTATCTAATTTTGTTAGCAGTGAATGAAACAAAACAAAATCCCACTGTGTTGTTGGTAGACCTAATGAACTGAGCATGGCTATGTTTTCACTATACACATCTAACAAGTTCCTCAAGCTCCGAGCTGAACCAGAGGGCATTGCTTTCAAATTATTAATTTGTTCCCAGCACATAAATGCCAAATGTCTTTTGTTATTGTAACGATTCAACAATGCATTGTAGGCACTCATATAATTAGCCTCAGAGACAGGAAAAGCACGAATAACATTTACTGGTTCACCTGACAGTGTTGTGATTAAATATTGAAACTTTTCAACATTTGTTAAGTCTGTTCGGTGATGCACTAGACTGTTAAAAAGATCAATGTAACCTGGAAAATCTTTAAACTGCCCTGCAAAGATTGGAAGTCGCATTGGTGGCAACTTGGTGTTATGTTTTGTTTGTTTACATTGTGTTGAAGCAGAAGGCTCTAATGTTTTTGATGATAAGAACTTACGTTTAGCTTCTAACACCTCAAAATACATGTTGTCAGCCTGCTCTTGGTATTTAGACTGCGCCTGCTGCACCTCTTTATCCTCCTCACCAGCCTTTTGTAATTCGCACAATAAATTCACATGGGCATCATTGAATGTTTCCAATATAACGTCTATTCGCGTACACCATGTCTCCAAACGCGTTATTAAATCAGAGTCTGACGAACAATTACGCGCACACGCAGCGGCATCGCGTAGGCGTTTAAGCGCCATATTACGCTTTGATTCATAATGTGCAATCATTGTTTCACTCATTTTTTGCAATAAAATGAACTATTACACGATTTATTTGTTTACAATTTGTTGTTTTGATTGTTAGTATCACAGACTAAACAACACACTTGTTTTAACATAAAAGTCAAACGTCACTGATGACTTGCAAACGTCACTGTCAATAGAATAAAAACACCAAAAGTTATGATTGATTTGTGATAGACACACGAGTTTATGTTGAATGGTAGTTGTGGGTTATTATCGGTGACTATGATGGTTGATATTATGTACCCGAAAATATCCTAGTGTTATATGTTACACAAAGGATCCGAACACAAAAATTATGTATGTTATTGTTATTTCGGCGTTGTTTGTTACGCCTAAATAACTGCAAAACGTTCGTTTATTTTAATAGTTCGAAATAATACTAGTATGTGTTGTATGTTACACTTATACCCAACGATTGAAATGATAGACTGTATTTTCACCGAAAACAAATACTCGAACGAGTGGACTCGAGCAGTTCCTTTGCTTTTGATTGTTATGTGCGTAATACAGACCCACGAACGATTGATGAATACGAATACCACAATCCGTGAATCCAAAACAACCCGAACGAACGACGACGATCGGCCACGCCCGAATTCCGAACGTGCAGTTTCGAGTCGACTCAGTCCGGTACAATTTGAAAGGAGTTCCGATTGTAAATTCGAATGATAAAATGAATTGATACACGATATTACACTTGTTATGATGCAAAACAATTAATAAACGACGTAAAACCCAAAAATATGCTATGAAATGATATGCGTTGTTGAAATTACGCAGAATTTATGCTGTGATTGTTTAGTTTCTTAATTTATGCATTTGGTTTTTGCGAACAAACATGGCTGACACAAAAATTAGCAAAAAGAAAATAGGAATCTGATTCGAATTTCAGAATCCGGTCGTTAAGGACCATGAAAATGTTATGTTTCTAGCGGACTGTATATATTTTTAAAGGATGAAAGTTTGAATATCAAAAAGGAACTCTCAAAAAGGGAAAAGGAGTTGGGACTCACCGGGGTTGGTGTCGGCGTCGGATGCCGAGTTGTTGATGTCTTTCTCTTCTTTGGGGGCCCCCTGGTCACAGCATCACTATTTGTATGTATTTGGATGATATTCACAAATTATTACGATATGATAAGACACTAAATTGTGGTTAATGATTTTTCACACTGGGTTTTGTTTTAGAGGTATAGCGGAACTGGAGGAGTGAATGGAGGGAAGGAACGAACAGGAGGAATGAACAGAGCCGTACAGTCCAACACCCAATGACCCCATAGGCGCGAAATTTAAAAATGTGTTTTGCTTTAACACCAGTTATTCTGCCGCCAAGCAGTAGTGCCCAAACACTGCTGTGTTCCGGTTTGAAGGGCACTGTAGCTAGTGAAATTACTGGGCAAATGAGACTTTATGATCTGATCTCACAATTTAGTAATCTTATTACTAGATTGTGCTGATGTCTCTAGGTGACGTGCGCGGTGCAGTGTCACGCGAAGCTCTATACTTTAGAGTTCCTAGTGACACTGCAGCTGATATGGGCAGCCGTGTCGTTTAACATCAGGCGAACGGTTAGCTCGTCACGTCATTCCTTAACATTAACAAATTTTCTCGAAACTATCAATTTGACAGTTAAACCCTTTTTATTCTCAATCCTTCATTTAACACGAAGCACTTTGTAACTTTATGTGCTTACAATAAAGCAAGTATTTTAAGTACCTAATCTCATTTTGACTAGTTTAAAGTAGTACTTTTACTAAGTTTCCATTTTACTATGGTTCAGGAAAACGTGATACATGACTCACCATTCTATTCAAGATAAATACTGTTGCTCATTACTTCATTCATAAAATTCGTGGATGATTACCTCAAATAGTCATCACCGTGTGGGATTGCGAATTACGATATGCACAAAAGGTGTAACAGGTTTTCCCAAACATTCGACTATAATCTAAGTAAAGATTACACGGTGTATCCACTCAGCCTTGAAGTTAACGTTGCTACGGTCTTTTGCAATACTGATCATAATGGCTTTTTCGCGAGAATAGGCTCACGAAAGAAAAACATAACACAAGTTTACATACATAGGAGTTATACACGGTGGAATTTAATTCGTTCTTTTCCTTAAATGTATGTACTCAGTATATGCTAGTACGCTCCTATAAAAATAAATACCATAAAATACTTATGAAATAAAACTTAAATCTAGGTATTAACAAATTACTGCGAATTTTTACTAGGTGGTAGGACTTTGTTGCAAAGTTCGTCTAGGTAGGTACCACCGCTTTGCCAGTTATTCTGCCGCCAAGCAGTAGTGCGCAAGCACTGCTGTGTTCCGGTTTGAAGGGCACTGTAGCTAGTGAAATTACTGGGCAAATGAGACTTTATGATCTGATCTCAAAGTTAGTAATCTTATTACTAGATTGTGCTGATGTCTCTGGATGACGTGCTCAGTGCAGTGTCACGCGAACCTCTATACTTTAGAGTTCCGAGTGACACTGCAGCTGATATGGGCAGCTGTGTCGTTTAACATCAGGCGAATGGCTAGCTCGTCACGTCATTTAGCATAAAAAAAAAACAAATTCTGAAGAAAATCCTTGCGACTTTGAACAAAGCAGGTGTTTTATATCACCTACGAGACATTTACAAAGCGCTCAACCGGCGCTCGCGCTGTTTATAGCAATTAAATAGACATTTCGCCTGTTATTCAGTTATTCTCTAGCATGGTCTGAGAACATACATTTATGGAAAAAACGAGTTTAATTCCGACGTGTATTGAAAATGCTTCCGGGGAATGTTGGGCCAAGTGTTTTGTTGTCCAATTTGTAAGAATGTCCAGACGCTAAAGAGAAAAAAATATTAACGTTGTCGTCTTGGCATCCTGTCATCTTATTGATTTTTATCAAGCTCTCTCTAGCTCATTTTAGTCTCGACCGGTGACGCTGTAAAGGTTGGTAAAGAACAACAGCAAAAGCCCGTTCAAAAAAAAAACTTTACTTGTCCGTTTTACTGTATTTATCACCAAGGTGCGTGTGCGTCGTGCATCTGTTTCCTTTGTATCGCAAATTGTGTGCGTGTAACCTAATTCAACCAGGTCACGTTCAGGAGTATTCTCCTGAATTTTTTGTCACTTTTATGTGGTAGGGCTCTTAATGGTTGTGATACAATTCTCTACTTAACTAGTTAAATATAAGAGAGTAAGTCATCTTATCAAAGTCTAGGCTACTATGTAAGAGGGCACGCGATACTAATATTCGTAAAGATGAAGTCATAGACACTGGTGACAAATATTTATATAATTTGTGACTAACACCATATGAGACTGCGTGCAACTCACGACGTTTCTGCCATTTAAATTTTGATTACTTGGTCATACGATATTAATCTAGTAGGCTATAAGAAATTCTATGAATGAGTACATTAACTAGCGCGTACTGTATTCGGTATCTTATGCAATGCTTGAAAGTTATCTATAAAAAGAATTTGTCTATACAAAATTAATTGTGTTATACTAGTTGTGCCCCGTGGTTTTACCCGCGTGGTGAAAATTTTCCATACTATCTTAACTTTTTATTTCATTAAATAACCTTCTCCTGAAAATAACAAGCACAGTAAAAAAATCTGCGAAAATGTTCTATCCGTTCACCCGTGATGCGATGAACAAGAGAAATAAAGATTCATTTTTATAAATTAAGACAGACAAATCTAAAAGTTATTAAATAAATATGAAAACCACCGTCTATATATTACTGCGTTATTCCATTCCTTGCAAGATTGTCTGGAAGAGATCGCTCTGAACGATACGACCGCCTATTGTTGCACTTTGGTTAAGTTTGTTCACTTTTTAACTATATATGATTTGGTATTTCAATAAAGATTTTATCTATCTATCTGTCTATCTAAATTTAATTAGGTAGCTGTAACAGCATATAAGCAAAAAATAATCCACAATTTTTTTCACAAAATGACTTATGGGTATCGTTGGATTCAGCGTGAAATTATCTACAGTAATACATTCTCAAAATACCGAAACCAAGCTTAAATCTCGAGATTTTGAGTCCCAAAAAAGGTTTATCTGTCACAGAAATACAGTTCGCTTAGCATAAAAACATTATTATATTATATTTTTACAGTAATTGTATGAATTAGTACTATATTTAGTATATAAAAATAGAATTATACATTTTCAAGCAACTGAAACTTACATAAACCTTTACTATTACTTAATAAGCACTCTACATTAAAATGACGCCGTTGAAGTTTAAAGTCAATTTTCTCGAAACTATCAATTAACAGTTAAATCTTTTTTATTCTCAATCCTTCAATTGTTAGCTAATTTTGTATGGCAACTTTGATTAGTTTATTCAATTATTCACTTAATTTACTGTTATTTTCAACAATTGATGGCACATTACAAAGTATTCTAATTTTTACTCGTAAAAATGTTAAAAATAGTCTATTTGCAATTTAATATTTGATTTTGACTTTGGATCAGCTCGTATCATATTACATTTGTATGTATGAAGATATTATTTATCATACTCTGAACAAACAAAACTAGTGAAATTGCAAAGCACATTGTTTTTGGACGTTAAATCTTTGGCGTAGTAAACAGGTCAAAATCCTCTCGTATTCAATACAAATATGAAAATGAGTTCGCCCTGACTCACACTCTGCAATGTAATAATTGTTTGTTTATCTGCCGACTGCCAACAAATGTGAAGGTCGCTTTCACCATGACTGTGAATCATATAGTGTGGGGATAGATTCGAGATACGCAATATTATGAAATATTATTATTATTCATTTATTTATTTTACAATCTTAAATTTAAGTTTTTTACAATATTTCTATAAAAGTAACATTACAAAAATACAATAAAAAACCTAAACCTAGTGTGCCGCCAGCAGCGGGGCAAGGCCCAAGCTACCGGTGGTTAGGGCTCCAGAGTGAGGAACCTCCTGACAATACGTGCCGTGTCAAGAAGTACTGCCTTCTGAATCTGACCCTTGATCCAACCGTCTAACGAGAGCCTCTCGAGGTGTTGGTCGAGGCTCTTCGCTATAAGTCCGTTCGCCGAAACAACTATCGGAACAATGCTCGTTGAGTCAACACTCCACATGGCGGTTACCTCGTGAGCTAAGTCAAGGTACTTGCTGAGTTTGTCCTTCTCAGCTTTCACGAGGTTCTCGTCATGTGGAATAGCGATGTCAACGAGCACTGCACGGCGTTGGGACCGGTCTATCAGCACGATATCAGGCTTATTAGCTACAATAGTCCTGTCCGTGATGATAGAGCGATCCCAATAGAGCAATGCACGGCCATTTTCGAGAACCGGCCCCGGTGTGTACTTATAGTACGGCACCTCGGACTCGACAAGGCCGTATTGAAGGGCAAGCTGCTGATGGATGATCCTGGCTACTAGGTTATGTCTGTGTAAGTACTCTCCGTTAGCAAGATGAGAACAACCGGAAATGATATGTCGGAGAGATTCTCCGGGACGGCGGCATGCCCGACATATGTCGACCGTACCGTCCTTCATGATATATTTCCGGTAGTTGTTCGTCTTGATAACTTCGTCTGCAATTGCACAGACAAAACCCTCGGTTTCCCCGAATAGGTCGCCGAAACGCAGCCAGTTCACCGATGCATGAAGGTCCACATCGGGCCCTGTCAAGGCCCGATAGAACCGCCCATGCAGCTCCCTACCCTTCCATACGTCCCTACGGTCATCGGTGCTAAGTACCACCGGTTTACGCCAGTTCTCATTCGCCAAGGAGAGCGGCGTAAGGCCCTTGTCAACTGCCACCACATCGCGATGCATCCCACACTCGTTGCTGAGGAAATACTCCCGGAGACTATACATTTCCCGGTTATGGAGGTTTTTAGCGTTTAAAAAGCCTCGACCCCCCCATTTCCGCGGAATGTATAGTCTCATAACAGACGAGCGCGGGTGAAGCATGCGATGTGATGTAAGTACTTGACGGACCTTCCTATCCAGGGCGTCCAGCTCGGTCTGAGTCCACCTTAGTATGCCAAAGGAGTACATCAGTAAGGGCATCACCCAGGCGTTGAAGGCGCGCGCCCTGTTGCCACCTGACAAAAGACTGTTGAGTACTTTTGTCAGGCGGCAAAAGAAGCGCTCTTTCACCGATTGCTTAACGTCCCCTACCGAAATACCTAACGACTCTGACATACCAAGATACTTGTAGGTTTCGGACTCGGAGAGAGACCTGAGAGTCATTGTCTCGGAAAGTTGCAAATTCGTGGAATTAACAACTTTCCCTCCATGTACATGCATAACCGCACACTTATCAACACCGAACTCCATCTTGATAGAGTTGCTAAAATTCTCAGTGATTTTTAACAACTTCATCAATTGTGGGCGTTGCGGTGCGAACAGCTTGAGGTCATCCATGTACAGTAGATGAGATATGATCTCACCCCCTCTCCGAAGCCGATAGCCCAGCCCTGAATCCCCCAGCAAAGTGCTGAGAGGATTCAACGCTAGACAAAACCACAATGGGCTCAGACTGTCACCCTGGAATATGCCTCGCTCTATCCTTATGAAGTTCTGCGGGTCAGAAACGCTGTCTCCCCCACCTGGTGGACGAAGGACTGTGGTCCACTGCCCCATGCATGCACTTAAAAAGGATCTTAGAGTTGCATTTATTTTATACAACTCTAATACCCTCTTCAGCCACGAATGAGGCACCAAATCATAGGCCTTTTTATAGTCAATCCAGGCAGTAGAGAGAGCCCCTCCGTTCCGCCGGACTTGCTGGCAGATGGCCGTGTCGATGAGGAGGAGCTCCTTAGTACCACGGGACCCAACCCTACATCCATTCTGAGCAGAGGCCAAAATATTGTTCGCTGTAATATGCGAGTTAATTTTTGTTCTCAGAATGGATGTAAGGAGCTTGTACAGCGTAGGCAAGCACGTAATGGGTCTGTAATTTTTCGCTTCCATGGTACTACCGGACTTATGGAGCAAGAAGGTGATACCGGTTGTCATGAATTTTGGGAGCGAACCAGCTTCGAGGGCTTCTTGGAATTGTATTGCCAAACACGGGTATGAGCACCGAATCCATTTTATCCAGAAGTTGTGCAATCCATCAGGTCCAGGACTTTTCCAGTTCTGGGCTGTACGGATCGCACAACTTATGTCTTCAGGGTCTATAGTAATAGACCCCATGGACTCGATCGGCTCACACACATGTTTGACAACACGTATCCAATCACCCTCCGAGTGGTCGACGGGCACCGACCAGATGCTTCGCCAAAATTCGTTCATGACGTTTGCATCTGGTAGCTGGCCGTCGACCACACGTTGGCCGGTTCCCTCCCAGTCCCGGTACACCTTCCTTTGGTCACTTTGGAAAAGGCGATTCATCTGGTACCTATCCACGCGTTCTCTGTAGCGGCGAATACGACTTGCCCACGCATAGACTTTCTGCTTCAGGAAGTCGATGCGCTCCGTGACGCAAGCCATATAATCCTGGGGCCTGATACCGGTCCCAGCGAAGGCCTGGGTCACAAAACGCATGACGCGGGGACGATGATTGCCCCGACTGAAGCAGACCAGCTTCGCTATGAGAGTCCTGAATGTAGTGATACGCTTCTCGATCCGCACCTGCCATGCAGGAGCACCGTCAGCGGGTCGCGGTGCTCGGTCAGTGTCCGGAAACTTGACACGAGCCACGCGACATACCGCGATGGCCCCGCAGTACAATATCGAGTGCGTATCAACTAAGTCTTCGCTAGTCCGTAAGTACGGACCTAGCAAAGTGTTCAGGGCTCCCATTAGCACTAGGTTTCGTCTATTTGTCGGCAAACGTGGTAGCCGCGGCCTAGAGGTAGGCGTGGACCGATACCGCAAAATCGCGTCCTCCAAAGCGCTCCTCAATTGCTCATTCACCTGGGTACTTACGCTGTCACTCACACTTTCCTCCCCATCAATCACGGGACCTCCCAGCGGCGTCACCAGTGGCGGGCCCACAATTGGTCCCGGATCCGGCAGCGCAGCAGACAGGACCCGCGGCGACGGAGAAGTAGCGGGAATAGGCAGCGTCTCCAGGCGCAACCGATCAAGCGCAGACTGGTCCAACAGCTTACACCGATGAATAGCCCGCACTTGATCCGACAGTCGTTGGGCGGATACGGAGATGGATGGCTCAAGCTCCTGAAACAGAGACAACATCCTATCTCGGTACGCAGTCAGGCTGCTTCCCCCCTCTGTAGCCCCATAATATGCCCGCATGCAGTTCTCGTTCATTGTTTGAGTCCATCGCATGCGGCGCACTACACCACCGGTAGCGGGGGCCGGGCGCGGAGCAGGTTGCCCCACAGGCCCTAAGCGTGCCGGCAGCGGTGGTCGCCCACGTCGCGCAGGTGGTGGCGGCGGCGGAGGAGACGGTAGCCCATCATCGTCGCTCGACGCAGTGGTGTCGGGCGGAGTAGCGTACTCATCGCCCGACGAAGAACTCGGAGATGACGAGACAGGCAGAGGTGGAAGTCGTGCGCATTTGTTATCCGCTGTTTTCGTCTTTGATCGTAATATCATCACTGTTGTGGTGGAATTTAATGTTGTTGACACTTCTTGTTGACAATGTCACTACGAGAAAATTTGCCATTTCTACGAAACAATAAATGTAAAAATCCTTTTGGTCGTTAAAATCGTTAATAAAACTGTAGAAAGTATATTTGCGTTTCATTCATGTGTAATAAAATGTTGTAAAGTATTTAAAATAAATATATAAAATTTGATAAAACAACAAGACGTTTGAAGTTGTCAGCGGGTTTTTTTTTTTTTTTTTTTTTTTTTTTATTAATTATTATTATTATTATTATTATTATTATTATTATTATTATTATTATTATTATTATTATTATTATTATTATTATAATATCTAGTGCTTCGGGACTTTCTCAACCAATCACGGCCAAGTAATGTTAACCTTATATTGGGCGCTATCATAATATATACATAAACCAGCTAGTACAATGTTTAATTTAAAAAAAAAATATTGCGCCATTAGCATCAAATACAAATATTTGAGACAATTCTTATTTTAAATATATATATATGAATAAAATACTTGGTATCCGGAATGACACTAAGCAAGTTTGCAAACGTAAAATAATCAATTACCTATCTGGATTGAGTCACAAAGCCACTGAAGAGATATTACGTGTTATCTATTAGTATATAATATATGTTGAATGCATAAACAGTCAATAGTTCCACAAACATAATAGGACTTAAACAGCTTAAATTGAAATGATTAAGAAGCAATTCTATGTACTAGACACCATTACACAATTAACTATCTACTCATTTTGCTACAGACAATACCAACAATCCTACATACACATACACGCACATGTACACTATATATCACGCACTCTCAAAATTTTTAACAGACAAAAATATATATATACATATATGCAAAACATTCACACAGCTGACGATTATTCCTCTGTTGTCGGTCAGAACCTACGTTTAAAACGCACAGATTCAAATTTATATACACATAATACCATCCAAATACACTCATACCTCATATCACTCATACATGCAACTCATGCATACAAATGAACTTTCCAGTAATAGTAATGGGTAAAGAAACTATTGTTGCTAAAATTGTTGAAAATAATTTGTTATTCTTTCATTATTATTGTATTGATATGTATTGTAATATGCTTGATAGTTTATGATAAGTTTATTGTTATGTTTCATTGGAGGAGTACTGTTCAGCACAACACAGGGAATCCTACTGTGCTGAACAGCGAAATTGTGAGAATCAGCTTAAATCATTTATATACTTATTTTGTTGATTGTAAACTGAATGTATTATTTTTGCACAAATAAATATTCTATTCTATTCTATTCTATTCTAAATCTATCCAATCCAATCCAAATCTAAAATCCAATCAAATAAAATCATTAAAATTATCAAAGTTGCCTCTTGTATTATCATCAGTCTATTCTTAGAAAGAAAGAGTGAAAGAAAATACATTTATTCAAGACATCACACAAAAAGAGAGCGAAGCTAAAATTCTAATGTTGCGTAACGCACACTCAGACACAATAAGTATTAGTGATTTTTTGTGCACAAATACTTGTCCTGCCACGGGAATCGGACCCGCCGCTTCCGGACTATGAGCTGACCTGCTCAACCACCACACCATAAAGGCTGATAGAGTATGGACAGTCTGTGCAAAGGTGTACAAATGTACAAATAGATAAAAATAAAAATCTGTATTAATCAACCATTAATACATAAAACACACGTGTACTGGATACACGTGGATAACCTAAAGGTCAAATTACATTTTCGGACCCAGTTACGCACAAAATATCCTTGACCTACAAGGAAAATCGTACAAAACCCAAGAGAAAGAAGGAAATCCTCCTTTTACCAAACTCCACGTTCCATTCAACGCATTTTTTCATTAATTGGATAACATAGAAACCAGGAACTGCGGATTTAACGCTAACAATACAAGTCAGAGATTAAACGGGGCCAAAGATGAACTCGTCTTTGAAATATTTTTGAATGGGAATAAAAAGTTTTTAGCTTTCCCAGGAGATGAGGAGGCTGTGACTAAGGTCTTGGCGATTCAGTTTAGATGATGCCTCACTAAAAGCCTGCGGTTAACATAACATTATTATGTAGTTAACTGCAGTTAAGATGACTCAAGGTGAATACTCTTGTGGTGAATGTACAAAAGCTTTCTTTAAAAAACACTATCAATAATAATTTGGCTTCGTTAAATTAGATTTGAATTATTTGCCTATTACATTTTACATTTTTTGGTTGGATAAATTCAACATACACAACTCAATCAATACTTATTATCAAAATAAAATGCATAATAGTGGTGATATTTTCTAGTAGGTACTAATCTCGGATCTCGGGTAGAGCCGAAGACCGGGCTGAAGAGCCGAAGACCGGGCTCAGTGGCGTGCCTTGGGAGAGGCCTATGTCCAGCAGTGGACTAATATAGGCTGATGATGATGATGATGACTAATCTCGGGCACCATTCGTAATCCACAATGATTATCGTGAAGAGCTGAGGGTGTTTCTGTTAGTTATGATCTGCGGGGTGATCACGAAACTTTGACAGCATTGCAACAGGAGAAATTTACATACTAACTATGCACATAACCTGCTTATTGAAATTGTCAAATCCATACAAATTTGTGTTTCTATAGGTTGTCAAGCACTTAACAGTGTACTCAAATAGCCGCACTTGAGGCAGATTTATGTTGTTTTTGTTGTTGACAGCCTCTGTGGTCTGGTAGTTGAGCAGTACTCATAACCCGGAGGAAGTGGGTTCGATTCCGATGGCAGGATAAGTATTTATGCACAGAAAAAAAATCGCAAATACTTGTTCTGAGTCTGGGTGTTATGGGGCCATGGTCCTCGTAGTCCTCGTAGTCCTGGGTCCGTAGATACAGGCAATCCTAGTTATAGGGTCCAGGAGCTATGTATGTGATCGTTGGACGTTATTATTATTGCTATGGGCTAAGACAGAATGTGCCATCCAACGAGCGAAAAATGCATGCAATCTTGGCAAAGAAAAGGTATTCTAAATATGAAGATTAGAAGAGAACTTCACCTAGCATGTCTCGTACAAAAGGTTATTTGGAATAAAAAGCCTGAATACCTATTTGAAAAGCTAGTATTTAGTAAGGACGCTCATCACCATTTAAACACACGCTCGAAATCACAAAACATGCTAGCAATCCCAAAACACAGTACTGCCGGGTTTCAAGGTTGCTTCAAGTATCGTACGTCGAAGATATGGAAAAACCTACCACCGTCTTTAAGAAAAAAAATCTGTAGTCACTCGTTTAAAACTAAACTAAAAGGGAATTTGTTTCTTCGACAACGAAAAAATTATGAGGCAACTTTTAAGCCGCAGAAGTAACACAACTTTCGTACATACTAACACACACACACTCTACTCACACACACACACACACACACAAACACACTCAAACACCCACCCACCCTCCCCCACACACACACACACACACTCACACACATACTCTCTCACACACATACACTCTCACACTCATACTCTCTCACACACACTTAAGTTAAGTTAATTTAAGGGGTGGCTTGAAAAACAGTGCACGTGAATACGTACATGCTGCACAATGCTGAAGTCATCCCTTTTGCTTCCAATAATACACAATGATTGTGATACTTGTGATGTTATTTTATGTTAAAAAAGGCAATAAAGTACATTTTTATTTATTTATTTCTTATTTTTATTTATTATTATATTGTCACCTAGAATTAGGAGATGAAAGGAGGATAAACAGCCCTAATTGATATTGGAAAAATTGCTTTAAGGTTGTCACCTTGACAGTCGAATGACTAACAATATATACCTACAAACTCTCTAGCGAAACTTTGAACCCTCACTGGAAATAAATTTCTCATCATCTCCTAGAAAACAATGTTCAGATCAAAGTTCGTCATAGTTTTATTCGTACCCATGACGTCTACTCGCATTGCACGTTTTTTATGTGACCTTTATAAATTCTGTTTTATGAAGGGGAATGCCCAAACACTTATCCGTATACGGTAATGATATTAATAACTACAGACGCTCCGTGGTTTCACTCGCCTTTTTCAATTTCCCTGCATAATAGGTGATTGGACTTTGTACTAGGTGGTAGGACTTTATACTAGGTGTATAAAGTCCTACCACCTAGTACAAAGTACTAAGTAGTGGTAGGATTTTGTTGCAAAATTTGTCTGGGTAGGTACCACTGCTTTGCCAGTTATTTTGCCGCCAAGCAGTAGTGTGCTAATGTCTCAGGATGATGTGCGCAGTGCAGTGTCGCTCGAAACTCAGTTTTGGTGTTACGGGTGACACTGTTTTGTTATGGGTGGCCGTGGCGCTTAACATCAGGTGAACGACTAGCTCGTCACATAATTCACTAACATAAAAAATTCTCTTAATTTTCAATGAAAGTGTTTGATATGATTGTATGCTAAAATAGATCTCACCTCACAATAGATCATACCTTTGATCTCACCTGATAGGAAGGTACGGTGTTGTGTAAGAGGGAGTACGCTTGCCTTGATTCATTCTTGACTTAAAAAAAACTCAGATTATATTGTATTTAAATATTTGTGGGTATTTCACACAGCGCCATCTAGCCCCAAACTAAACCAAACTATAGGATACAGATAACTGATACAGATACGTTTTTATTTATTAATATATACACAGAATACAGTATAACACCCAGACACAGAACAAACATCGATGTTCATCACACAAAAATGGTTGTCCTGGGTGGGAATCAAATCCAAAACCTGCAGTTCAGAAGGCAGGGTTACTACCAACTGAGCTATTGAACCAGTGAAATATTAGATATTAGTATTACACCAATAAGAAACGTCAAAGTCAAATATTAAAAAAATTATAAATAATGGCGCTGGATCAGTGTGCACAATATCATCCTTTTCAGTTAAGCTGTTTTGGCGGCAGACACACAAACAAACAGACACTTCACTTTTTTGTATAGAGATATGACTTATTCGTGTATTGTGCGATTGAAAGTTTGACAATGACGTCTTTAACACTTTGTCATTTTCAACTGAATGCGGTGGAAAGGAAGGACATGAGACAGCGGTGTTGGCTCGATGATTCAAGCTTCATTGATAAGTTTGAAATAACGGTTGATAAATTAAACAATAGTTTATTTTTGATTCTAGTAGCAATAATCAACCGTTAATTTTTGGAGTTCATTTTACCTCAATCAAATCGTGTAATTCTTATGCAACTGAATCTCTATCTGTCGTTATCACAGTTACTAAAAGTACATTTCTGCAAGAGCACGTCTAACTTAGGTACCGCTGCTTTGCCAGATATTTTGCGGCTAAACAGTAATATGTAAAAAATTAAGAGACTTTTTGATCTAATGTCTTGAGGCGACACGTGCATTATCATATAACACTATAATTTAAAGTAAGAATTAATATTATTATTATTTAAGATTCTCTGTATTTGTATATATTAAAAAAAAAGAATTACAAGTATACTATCAGTTATCTGGTTACCATTCATAGTAACTACAAGCTATGTTTAGTTTGGGGCTGAATGGCAATGTATGAAATGTCCACAAATATTTTTTAAAATGTGCGAACCTTTGGACCTGAATCCGAATCCGTATCAAGTTGACGTCACTACCAACCAGGCTGCTCAAATTTACATCCATCAACACAATATACAATGGCGACTTTTTGGGGAAAAGATTGGAAAACCATCAATAAAAAAACATTACCTATATCGCATGTTTCTTAGACCGTTGTCATGATTCATTCCCATCTGCTCCAGTTTTATGACGTAGGAACGGTAAAGATTGTAATTGATATGACTGTAACGTTATGGGGGAATTTCAGATCACGTTCCAGGGAACACTACAATATCTTGTGATTTATGTTTGAACAAGTGTAAAGTCATCGCGAAGGAGTCATCATACATATCTTATGATGCACAATGAAGTAACTATGTCTAATTAATTTTATTGGTATTTGGAACTATTCATTTCAGTTATATTAAATCAATAAGTACCCAAATGTGGTCAATTTTAGGTACATTTTACGGTAGCTATGATTGAAGAAGTTGGCAAATAAAACGACCTAATTAAAAAAAAACTGATAGGAGGAGCAAAAAAATGAATGATGTACTTAGGACCGGTTTTCAAGAGCGTGATATAATCAACTGACAGGATTCTTAGGTTGACAGAACTGATAAATCTGATTGAGTTGTTGAAACAGCTATTAAGTAAAAATTAACACATGTTAATATAATCATTCATCAAACTCAATTGATCAAGGAAATGATAATTTTTTTGTTTATGTCGTTTAATCGTTCATTTAATTTATAGTTAATTATGATAAATGACGGCATACTACAATGATAGCGATACGCCAAAATGTCAAAATGTGTTTTCTACGATCAGTAATGGCCCGCTTATTTAATTATTTCAACTTACGAATTTTGAAAGCAATTTTGGTTACTTTGATTAATGCAATATCCACAGTGAACTTGGCTGACGTCATTTAGGTACTTATGCACTAAAAGCTTTGAAGTATTGTAAGGAAAGAGCTATCGATTCCGATAAATGTTTTAGGAACTGTATTGATAGATACTGTATCAATGAGTTATTTATAAACACGTCACTTCCTTATACTCATAAGGAATACACAACAGTACCTACCACTCATTCGTTTATCAAAATTTGCGCTTTATGAGAATTCAATGATTTATAAAAGTAAAAAATGATGGTCTTCAAAAAACATTTAATAATAATTATATTCACCATATTTTTGACACAACGAGGCTGAAACTATTCGGCAAACATAGCTGCTATCGGACTTATCCCAATTTTAACACTAAATTCCGAACAACAAATTGAATCTGATCTCTCAGTTGAAAAAATGAATATAATTTCTCGTTCAATAATAAAATAATTAAGTACAAATAGGTATTGAACCCAGTAATAAATTGCAGTTTACATAGTATTAATTTTAAGCACCTAGCACACTTGATCTCGGTTAAACAATGCACGCTAGGTAAATATTATCACGCCTCAGTCGAACATCCTTCGGAAACCGGTGCAATTATGTCATATCCTCTTGAAGAGGAAAATGACGACTAAGAATATCTTTCAATGGTGACGTATTTTTAGCTTGTTCTAGTTTCCAATTATATCTTAGGGTGTCATTGTACAAACGCACCCAGTTTGTATTGACCTACTTAGGTAAAAGAACAATCATAATAATATTAAAAACGCCCAACGATCATCTACTCGTATACACGTGGACCCTAACTAGGATTTCTTGTCTCTAGGGACCCAGGAACTACGAGGGCCACGGTCCCATAGCACCCAGCCACTGAACAAGTATTCACACTTTTTATCCAGTGCCATAAACTTGTCCTGAAACCACCACCTCCAGGTTATGAGCCGACGTGCTTACCGCCACACCAGAGAGGATAGAGAATGGGCAGCAACATTCGGTTTCTTATTTTTTGTAGTAGGTAGTTGCTGTATTATTGTAGAATTAAGTTATTAGTTTTATTTATTATTATTATATTATATATTATTATATAATTAAGAAACACACAGCTGTTCCATAACTCAAAATTGCAAGGAAATAGTTGCAATCATGCATCATCTTAGTAACTTTTAATAGCGCAAAAACTTCTAGTGACAAAATGTAATATACTTAAATAAACCGATTTGCATGCGAGACGTAACTGTTTACTTTGCTAAATAAGGCGGTAACTTAAATAACTTGCTTAAGTAAAGGTAAGTTTTCATAGATAACGTGCTACTTATGAACATTTTTTACATGGATATTTCTTTTTTTTTTTTAAACCGGTGAATTGGCAAGTTTTAATAATAATAGTAAACAGTTCGGTGGTAGTTACAGCATATGAAAGTGCAAGTGTGTTGGCAAACTGCACTCTAAAAAAATCTCATTCTGTAGATCTTTTGGACCTATTTTCTACATACTCTATGTATTTATATTTTCATTTTTAAAGTCTATAGTTACCGTCAGTAAATTATTCACCAGTTTGGTTCAATGGAGTATGACTTAAATTATAGATTTATAGACCGTTAGATTTAGATGAGACTTATGATCGGCATTATACAATGGATAATATCTAAAAATCGCAGGGGTAACCAATTGACTAATCTTGTAAGGGTTCGAATGTGTTTTTTTGATGAAAATTTTGATTAATTTAGCCACCATAGCAATTATACAAAATAATTAAAGATGAAATATTTTTTTGAGTTTTATGCAGCTTTCTTATCCTATTAATATTATAAAGGCGAAAGTTTGTATGTGTGGATGTATGTTTGTTACTCTTTCACGCTCAAACAGCTAGATTTGAGGAGGATTTGGATGAAATTGGAAAAATAGATAGCTTATATACTGGATTTACGCATAGGCTACTTTTTATCCGCAGACAAAACCTCGAAGCGCAGCTAGTGCAATCTAAATGAATATCAAAGAAATAAAATTAATTAAAAAAACTTTTATATTAATAACGTTCACACAACCAACGTTGCGTCTACATTTCCTAAAACTAAAGGATGTTTTTTGTTTACAAATACCTGATGGGATTCCACAGATGGGACCACCATGAAAACGCAGCTTTAGAAGTTAGCAAACAGCGAGAGTAGACTATGCGGATTTGGCCGTAGATATTCGAAGGGACAGGTGTGGTTGCGTCATATCCGATGCTCTGACGGCATGTGACCATGTATAGACCTTTCGGATATCGGAAATCGTACCATACATGTGATATGATATATCATGTCATATTTGATGCAGTTACAAAAACGCAGTTTCATTTAAGGCATTTCTTAATTAGAAGTGAGATTTAAAGTCTCGTTTGCTTTATGAAATCATAAAATCTTTATATATAAAAATGAATCTCTAATTCCCTTGGTCATCGCATCGCGTTTGAACGGATGAAAAATTTTCGCAATTTTTTGTTGTATCTGTTATTGGCAGGAGAAGGTTCTTATGAAAGAAAAAATTAAGAAAGTTTGAACGGAAAATTATAAAATGTTGACCACGCGGGTGAATCCGCGAGGCGCAGCTAGGTAAAAGATAAGTATTAAAAAAGCCGTTTGTTACATATTCTGTGGGGTTCTTTAAACTGGCAATATGCCTTCATTCTTTTAACTAACTACTACAATAATAGCACGTATCGACAGCCGAGACTTCTACTGCTAAAATTTGATTTTAAATGAATAAAATTTCATTTTAATTAAATCAAATTTAATTTAAATACATTTTAATTATAATGATAAAACTGAATAATAAAAAATTAAGTATTTTTAGATAATAATAAAATATATTAAAATTAAATTTTTATAAATAATTAAATTTAATTTAATTTAAACGTATCAAGGAGAATGCTGGATATTTCAGCTGTTACAGCACCCACGAGAAGACTGGTTCTATTCGCACACCGCCGTGACTCGATGGCCACAGTCGGGATAACAAATAACAACTACTAAATACTACTAGCTATACTACCTACTGCGAAAAAATATTAGAACTACAAGTTCATTTGTTTTTGGTTACGTAAACGTCAGATGATTGAGTCATAGTGTGTGAACTTTATGTTTACGTTTGAACAAATTGAATCGGATATTCGGAATTAATGTATGATTTGCTATATGTAAAATACTATTTATACTAGCAAATATATTTTATGAATCATGTATGTGCTAGTACATTCATTAAGCTACCGATATATTGACAAAGAATATGTTTACTTACATGTTTAATGTCTGGATTGAATTAATTTATAAGGCATAAATAGTTGGTCGTAATGATATAATACGGGTATACTGAAAGGCAAGATAAAAATGATTAGAGTCGGTCTATTAAAACCGATCCAGCGATAAATTTATTTTAACATTTTATACCTGTTTTTTCTGCTTGGTGGAATCAACATTGATAATTGAAAAGAATGGTAATGTCGCGTTACTCATATATGTAGGTACCTACTATATTTTATTTTAATGTCAAAAAACTTTGTATTTTTTTTTTTACTATTTATTAAGCTGCGTCACGATGTTTCATCCGCAGATATAAAGTAGCCTAGTGCTAGTCTAGTATATAAGCTATCTATATTCCAAATTTCATCGAAATCTGTCGATCCGTTTGAGCGTGACAGAATAACAAGCACCCATAGATACGAACTTTCACGTTTAAAATATTAGGATAAGATAATCTAAAACTCCGCTCAAACTGCATGTTATTCGTCCATTGGTTTCAATGCATCAAACCGAATTCGTCTCGGAAAAGTAATAATACCATGGCATTGATAGGGTACTACTTAATACCGTAAAAAAATAATCACACTAATATTATAAAGGCGAAAGTTTGTTTATGTGTTTGTGTGTATGTGTGTATGTTTGTTACTCCTTCACGCTCAAATCGCTGAATGGATTTGGATGAAATTCGGTACCAAGATAGCTTAAATACTAGATTAACGTATAGGCTACATTTTATCCCGGAAAAGTGAAATTTTCCTGTGGGATGAGTAAATAATTAAAATACTTTTATCCGTGGGTGAAACTGCGGGACGCAACTAGTTAACAATACTTTATTAAGCTTAATATTGAATAACAGATAAAATTTTAATTAAAAGACTATTATTTGTTGCAATGATACTTTACTCTTCCTCTAAGTTCATTGCTCGGTATGTTGGCATCGAACGTAAGTTTAACCTCGCTCAAGGTCCATCCATTGAGTGATACGTCAAATTCATTGATGATTCTCGTTTGTTTGTGTGAGTGCTTATAACGTATACTATTTATGCCATGTCGATGTGTGAGTTATATTCGTGATATTCATTTTATGACTTTCTTCTTAATGTCCTTTGATTCAATATATAAGAATGTGTTTACCAGAATTTCGCATTCCTTAAAACTCCGCGTCTTGTTTTTGATTATAAAATAGTAACTACATATTTGTGCAACGTTTCATTTAAGAGAATTTGAATAATGTTTCTACAGACACACATACACGCAGAGACAGAGAGAAAGAAAGAAAGAGAGAGAGAGAGAGATAGAGAGAGGGGGAGATTCAGAAACAGTTACCTATTTTTTTGGTGGTTCACATAACTGTGGCATACTCAAAAGTGCTTTAAGATGATTATATTATTCCTGTTATACTACTACTTGGTCATCGATAAGTGTTTAAGTCGAGATTTCATTCATCAGTAAATATGATTTAACGTGTAATTAAGTATGTATCCAATTTTAATCGTTTATGTTGGTCTGAAAAATAGTTCTCTTCACTAAGAACTTGAGAAGGTTAGTATTTAAGAAGTAGCTAAGTTCTAGAGGTAACTGCGTAATAATACGATTATTTATTACTAGTTATCCAGCGAATATAAAGTATCCTACTTTTTAATCTAAGCTATCTGCATTCATCAAAACTTGTTCTGTACTTATGGAGATTAATGGTAATAAACGTTATTTACCCACGTAGACAAACTTTTGTATTTATAATATTACTAGGACTTAATATGCTTTTATTAAATTTCATAGACTAAATAACACGAAAAATGTCAATTACATCCAGAAAGAAAATTCGATAAGTCACCAGAACGATATCTTTGATCTGACAATTAAATCCTTACAGTTAGATATCTGTTAAAAAATCTTTTGCTGAATTTCAACATACACATAACATACATGTTTTTTAAGAACTATCTCAACACATTAATTTTGACATCAATAAAATAAAAGTCAACACCGGTTAATTTAGATTGATATCAGATCCGTTTACTCAATCAATCATTAATCAAACTTCACTGGTGTGTGTGAACACTTGAACACACAACATATCTACGCTTCTGTATCTTGTCATAATAACATTTTCTTATATTACGTTAAGTTTGCACAGAAAATAATAAATAAGATTTATGTGACCAGATACTAAAGTGCTGTTTCTTACTAATAATTATAACATGTACGTGCATGGTTATGTACCTTGTCGCAATAAAACTAAAGCGATGTATTCCTAAATACTGAAGAAAGTATCGAAATTTTTCCCAGACAAAGTGAGATGTAAGATGATGCTTATGTAGTCAAACGTGTACGCATGTTTGTGACAGGACGCACAACAATAGCCGGAATAGGAAGCGGCGTCGGCGAATGGCAGGCATTGCGGCTAGAGTTGGTCAAAACGAATAATGTTAAATCGAATCAAAAATTAATATCGATTTGGAAATTGAACCAAATAATCGCTGCACGTAATTTGAAATAACAATTTTAAAAACCTCAATAGAAGAGGTGAGAACAAAAAGGGTCTAACTGATTTTTTTCACAAAATGACTTATGGGTATCGTTGGATTCAGCGTGAAATTATCTACAATAATACATTCTCAAAATACCGAAATGAGGCTTCTCGAGATTTTGAGTCTAAAATGGTTTATCTATCACAGGAATACAGTTTGCTTAGCATAAAACATTATTATATTTATCTTATTATATTATATTTTTACAGTAATTGTATGAAAATTGTATTTCGTATTTTAAAATAGAATTAAAACATTTTCAAGCAACTGAAACTTACATAAACCTTTTCTATTACCTTATAAGCACTCTACATTAAAATGACGCCGGTGAATTTTAAAGTCAATTTTCTCGAAACTACCAATTTGAAAGTCATTTTTATTCTCAACCCTTCAATTAAGATTCATCTTGCTTGGCTGGTTTTACCAAATTGTGTAATACATGAATACTGGCGACAAAGTTGTTAATCAAAGTAAAATCAAATCGTGATCATTTGACTCTACCTACTGTTTTCATGATATGCACATAAAACGCACACTTTTAGCAAACTTATTTAAAAAACACTAGAAATAATTAGCTGAATTTTTCACTGATAGAATTTTATCGATATTATCTATCAATATCGAGTCAACAATGAAATAAAAAAATACTTTATTCGACCTGCAGACATCTCTACAGTCCAGACAAGATCCGTAACTAGGTTCTTGGCACTACAAACGTTTTTGTTGATTGATTTTAGTTAATTAAATGCGAACAATGACAAGCCCGCAACTGTGCGAGCAGAACATTGTGCTCTGATTGCTGGCGCGTCGGAAATCCTGGTTCATGGTGGTTCAGGTTTGGATCCTGTATCAGGAATGTTTGTATTAAGCCATGTGATTAAACTTTGAAGAAAAAAGGAACGAAAAAAACGGGTGTGGCTTAGACCACACGACTGAAGTAAAACTTCTTTAGCTCCATCTATGGGCCGGTATTTCTTTGTTTTTTCTTTGTTTAATGTTAATGTCGCCACCTTGACAATTGTAAATTGTCATTTTACCGGATATAACAACATAATAATATTTTTTTTAGTAATTTTTAACTTTGTTAAGGTGACAATAGAGATCTATATTAACCAAAAACTTTCCGTTCGCCTCGTGACGCACTGACCAGTTTACTCCCCAAGTCAAGAGTGCGTAAAGAAGTTTTACTTCAAAAAAGGTGGTAGATTGTCTTTCGCGTTTCGAAGCCTTTGGTCGTCATTTCCCGTGTAACGTTTTGCGCAGGACCGATATAGGAAAAATATTATAATATATTCAAGAATTTGTATTTCAAATATTTTTTTATCTTTTTTAGTTATTGTTACTAAACTTAAATAAGTATGCAAACTTTTAGCTCGATCGGAAACCAGAAAGCGGCTCAAAATCGACTACGTATTACACTGTTAATATTATTTGTTAGTAAGTTAGTTTTTCCTTGATTTCCTTGAAATTTACATCCCACATGTGCGAACAAAGAGATTTGGCTCCACATTTATCATGCGAACAGCCAAAAAGTGGAACGCATTACCGGCATCCATATTTCCCGAAAACTAAAACCTTGGAGTCTTCAAATCGAGAGTGAACAGGTATCTTCTAGGCAAGCGCGTTACATCCTAGACTACATCGTTACTTACACTCAGGTGCGATAGTGGTCAAACGCGAGCCTATCTAACAATAAAAATAAAAAGATTCTATCATCAGCATCATCGACTTGATGATAATGGGACCACATCGGGAGTTCGAATTGAAAAAAAGTATTTTAGAAATTGGCGAATATATCGATGAACATAAACAAAAACAAATACATACATACGAACATAGTACCTCCTCCTTATTGGAAGTCGGTTAAAAAACTTATTAGCAGGCTGTTGCTGGGGGTTGCTGCTAGTTGAATCGACATTAATATAGTTGCAGTTTTTCGTTTCAGTGTCTATGTGAACATGAATTTACTGTATATGACAACGGATAGTAAATATTTAATAATAATAATAATAATAACGCCCAACAGTCACACCCTGTGTCTAGGGACCCAGGAACTACGAGAACCATGGTCCCACAACACTCAGACACAGAACAAATATTCGCACTCTTTTTTTCTGTGCACAAATACTTGTCCTGTCACGGGAATCGAACCCGCCGCCTCCGGGTTATGAGCCCACCTGCTCAACCACCACACCACAGAGGCTGACAATTATCTAATGCCCGCATGTTGACAGTTCTTAAGTTCGCACTTAGTCCTATTTGGCATACCCAAATGCATTGCAGTAGGTATGCCATAGAGGGATAAGTGTGAACTTGAGAACTACACGGTAGATCGGGATCACTATTTAAATATTTATTACATAATAATATAATAAAAAGTATCTAAGTATTAATTGTATCAGTTATCTGGTGTTCGTAGTACAAGCTTTGCTTAGTTTGGGGTAGATGGCATTGCATGAGATAAAAAAAATATGATTGTGGCATTAGTTCAAATTATAAAGAGATGTAACCATCGAGTATAAATAAATATCGTGAGAATTAATAATAATAAATTAACAATAATAATAACGCCTAACGATTATACATAGATCCTGGACTCTAACTAAGATTCCCTGTGTCTAGGGACCCAGAAACTAGAGGACCATGGTCCCACAACACCCAGTTTCAGAACAAGTATTTGCGCTTTTTTTTGTGTGCACAAATACTTGTTCGCGGGATCAAACCCGCGGCCTCTGGGCTATAGCCAACCTGCTCAATCACCACACCACAGTGGCTATCAATATTGTAGTGTTTTAAAATGCTCTGCAGTAACATTATTTCCAATCAGTATTCTAATAACAACCGTTTATGTATGCAGCTTTTTGATGGCTTGCAGTATCAATTATTGTCATGACCTTCTTCTGTACCTCATGAGCGTGTCTGCTGTATGACAGGTTGTAATTTCGATATCGGAGACTAATAAACAAGGACCTTCGTAATATATACGACTGACAAGCAACCATAAATCTTAACAGCTGGCCACAGAGATCCTTTTGATTATCTTTAAGAAAAGACGGTAATTCTAACAAAGGTCTTAGAATTCTGGTGATGTGCTCAAAAAGATCTAGGTCACGAAAACCATTGCTCGCAGCCCCCAGGCCTAACCATCGAACCTAAATACTAAATTATCGTCAAATGCAGACTAATCATTAGTTTAAGATGCAAAAACTTATTTAAAATATGAAATTGACTGTGTTTTTTTACATTTTTTTTTGTTCACAGGACTAATCAGCGCAACTCCTACGCGGCGGACATCGTAAGGTACGTTTATTCAAAATATTTTTAACTTAGTCTGTGTTTATTAGTTAGTCTGTTGGTGTTAATTCTTCCAACATTCTTTAAAGTTAAACGAAATTAAATGTCTTTATATATGTCTTATACTAAATTAATGACTTTTCCTGTTCCCATTTATAGGAAGAACTATAACTAAACCGAAGTCTAAACTTAAAATATGGCATACATACGCTAAGTATAGGCTTAATTTAGTTTTGGAGAATTCCATACATTGAAATTATAGAATTAAAAGTGACCCAGGATTGACACCAGAGAACTTAAACAAAATGATTTAATACTTAATTGCAACAGTTTCACCCGCCATTTACTCTTTTTCCACAAGATCTCTTAATTTTTCGGGGAAAAGTATACTTTATTTTGAACTTGGAAGTCCTTTCAGACATCTATGTGGAAAATTTCATTAAAATCTGTTTTCTCATTTGGAGAATAAGCTACACATTTAAGAAAAAAAATTGAGGATACCTTCTTGTTCAAAGCCAACAACAAATGAATGTTTCACTTCGATAAAGTTATTTTGTTCTCTAACTATAACTGGAACCACTAGTTGCATGCAGAGTCGTTCTGTACCTAACAAAGGTTTGGACGTTTGGACTCTGCATGCAACTAGTTTGTTTGTTAGTAAGAATTTGGGAACTTAAATATTAAATATAACGTCGCGAACCAAAATAAAACAATAAAATTAACCCGACAAAAGTGGGAATCACGACGATCTTTGGCTTACATTTTCATCATTATCGATCTTTTTAAACTTACCCACGGTTATTAAAATAATTGTATATCATAAAAATAATCTTTGAAAATTATCTCAAAAAGCAAATTATGAAATTATAAAACTATGAAGTAATCATGTGAGTTTACGATTACACCACCACAAAAGACTTCAACGCGATCCGTTTTGCATACAAACTTTTTTCAACGTACTTGCAATGTAATAAAAAATTAAACCTTTTTGCTATAATTATTTTTTCGTTTTACAAAATCTGTCTATTTTGTGACAGTCTGTGACGTGACTGCTGTCAATATCACGCGATTTCCGAGCGTTCATAGGTATTATATACTCTTTGTTCAATGCATTTCGTGAAAAATTTGGAATTTAGTTTTTTGAATATTTTTCGTTGGTCTATTTTTAGAGGAAATTGTTTATTGTGAAGCGATGGTAAAATATCATGTATGACTTATTTGTGGGCGTACGATTATTAGATAGGTGTTCGGATAAGTGGATCCTAGTGTTTTCATCATGTTGAACGAATGGTTTCATCGAAGGATAGAAGACACACTCGTCGTAGAAGAAAATATTCAGGTACAAATGCAACTTCAAAGTTCTTACGAAATCAAACGTTTTTTTTATGTTTTGGCTCACTATTTTCTTAATAAAAACTCATTAGCCTTAGAATAACAACACCTGACTATTAGAAAAAGCATTTCTTTTCATTATTTTTAGTTATTGTTACTAAACTTAGATAAGTATGCAAAATTTCAGCTCAATCCGAAACCGGGAAGTGAATTGACTTTTAAGATTTTATTAAATTGCTAGTTAGTTAGTTTTTCCTTGATTTCCTTGAGATTTCATCATCAGATCATGACTTGAACATAACGGGACCATATATAGTGTATTATATTTCGACCTAAAAAAATAATTTGAAATTGTTTCACAATTGCCAAAAATATCGATGAACATACACAAAAAAATACATACAGACGAACACAGTACCTCCTTCTTTTGGGAAGTCAGTTAAAGAATAGCTTTTTAAATTATGTGCTCATTATTGGTCCATTTGATGACCTACAACACAATTTCCACCTCCAATTTCCTCCTTTTGTTGATCTTCAAAGAACCGTTCAACTCCCACTACGTTAATTACAAAATCAATTACCCACTAATTAAAACGTTAACAGCATATCTGCCCTGTACCATGGCAGTTTTCCCGTATATAGTACCGTTACCATAATTGTACCACACAAGCGCCTGTGGGTAGGTATTTTCACACAGCCCACCTTTTCTCTAAAGTTGCGTCTTCAATGCGAACATTTGCGGGTGCTGGCTTTCGGTTACGATCATTTGAGTGAGTTTTTTTGAGCGTACTAGTGCTTTTGGTCTCTGCCAACCTGTATGGCGTCACCTGGTGGGTGACGTTAGGTTTGTTACCTTATGTCTCCGTCACTTGTAAACCAATTTTAAAAGTTTTATTTAATTTGTTAGTATACTTTACAATACGATACTTTCATTTTGGTTTAATTTCATCAAATCTGGTTCGGTAGTTTGGTTTTAAAATTAAAATAATTGGAGAAACATAAAGAATAATAACATCTAAATATTTCTCAGTACAAAGCTAAAGCGATTGAAATCAGTAACTTTTATTCAAGAAATTAGGGAACGAAATTTTTCCTTTTTGTTAGTTAAGGCCTTTGTTTTCAATTCAAATTTTACATCGAATGTTCGCAAACGAATGTTTGTGATGATACATCTTTAGGCCATAGAGCTATATGTATAAAGGGGATGTCCTTAGCAAATAACAAATAAAACACGCAGATGAACACAGTACCTCCTCTTTTTTGGAATTCGGTTAAAAATTAGCTGAAATTCTAAAATATCTTATTATTTTCAGTGCTTATTTCTTAACATTGAAAGCACTTCTCCTTATCCTCTTCAGACTTTTTGAAATATAAGCTGAATGGCTATGCTTTTATCCATCTCCCGGTGAGAAGACTATTAATGACGAGCTAATAAATATTTGGACGCTTTAGTGTCGATGACGTCGTAAGCACCGTCTTGACTTTTAACCATTATGTTCATAATTCACTCAAACATTTGGACATTTTGATAAATGTACCAAATATTCCGTTAGTCACTTTGTTCATCCGTGGACTCGTGATAGATAGATAGTAGAAGAGTTTCATAAATTAGTTTAGGTCAAGTTGACTCCTTTAAATCAATTTCTGAAACTCTGTTATTAAAATGAGTAAACATTTAAAGGATTTCCGGAGCTGGACAGTAACCAAAAAATCTGAATTGCAGTCATGAATTCAGTATTCATCCTAAACTGTAACATGTTGCATCTTTTTCTAATTGTCTCAAATAACGAAATTGCTTTCATCAAATATTTACCGAGTGACAAGCGATTACATAAAAGCGATATTTAATGAATAGATAAAAAAATATCCGGGAAAGACATCAGAAACTGGTCAAGATATAATAATTTTGTTTTTAAGTATTTATTTTATTACTCAAATAATTTATTCGACTTAGTTCTGTTGAATTTTATGACTAACCTTTAATTGATTATTAAAAAACTGGGCTATAGTAATGTGTAAAAATGTTCTTAGAAATGAACAGATAGATTTTTATATTTTAATCCAATGATTTATTTACTGTAAAGGACCCTTCTATGTTTTTACTGCTCTATGGTTACAGTAAAAGCAGGATCACTTCCCACTCCAGTTTTTGCCATCATAATGACCTTCGATTTTAATTACCCTGGTAATCACAACATAATTTGACGACAGAGAAGTAATGTTTTAATTGTAGCCCCTGTCTGGTTAATTTCTTGCTAATTGGTCAAGATTTAATTATATTATCTGATTGAAGCCGAAATTTTACTTGCGAAACAAGTATTAGGTGAAACAAATTTTCATGCTACCTACATACACAATGCTACGCAAATTTTCGGTACTCGACCAAGTTGATATCTAGGCAACTACCGATTAAATACTGCGTAGAGGCGCTACTAAATGTATTCTTTTGTTTTATCGTTGTCTATTTCGAATTCGATAGAGAGAAACAAAAAATAAAATAAGTATTCTGCTACTGCACAATGATTATTAGCAGGGGGATATATTTTAAGCGTTGCTTGCGACAAATTAGTAGGTAAAATGTCAGCGACGAGTATCTGTGTACGAATATAATTTGTATTGCGAAATAAGCTTAGAAACTGAAATCGTTAGTGTCGTAGATTCGCGTAGCACTGTATAAGGAACTAAGATTCATTGGCAGCATTCCTTATTGTAAAAAAGTGAATTTAACAAAAACTTATTTTTCCGTTCGCACTGCAAGCTAGTTCGCGATTTAATTTTGCACATTCTAGTTCAAGACAAAATACTGAAAATATAGCTAAAGTGATGTAAGTAGCAATTTTAACACGGTGTTAAATTTGAGATTCGAAAATAGAAGGCAAAAAGTACAAGGGGCTAACTGACTGCGCCTGCCCACCCAGCCGGCGAGGTAATATCAGCCAGCTATGTCCCCCCATTGCGGTCACTGGCGAATACCGCCAATTCCTTCACCATACCTGGCCCTAGTCCACAAGACTTATAATCATCATCCTACAAGAATAAACCTCAGCTCTTTGTTAACTATTATAAAGCTGAGAATCGTTTGTGGGTTGAAAATAATTCTCCGCCGGAGATAATGATTAAATTGTTTTGGCATGTCAAATCAAACGAAATTATGCTGTTATATCTTCTTTAATAGCGGTCCGCTTATGTTTGCGTCTCGGATGCCGACGTGGATACCCTCAAGTGAGATTTCTCCCTTAATAAAGGATTCTTCTAGAAATATTTATGTGCTGTCTTAGACCTTGATATGTGAGAACATTAATTACACTAAGTAATTTACGTGGCTTTTTATTTTTACGTCACCACATTATTACATGATTGTAAATTATGCTTCCCACAGCAGTGCAGTTTTAGCTTTAATGCTATAGTTCAAATTGAAATTCTTGTTTGGTTTAGTTTTGACAGCCTCTGGTGTGGTGATTGAGCAGGTCAGCTCATAGCCCGGAGGCGGCAGGTTCGATTCCCGTAACAGGACCAGTATTTGTGCAAATAAAAGCGCAATTTTTATTCTGAGTCTGTGTATTGTGGAACCATGATTCTTCTAGTTCCTGGGTCCCTAGATACAGGAATTCCTAGTTAGGGTCCACGGTTTATCTATGTGATCATTGGGCTTTATATACTTATTTACCATCAGTATTTAAATATAATCATTTTTTATGTTATTTTATATTTTGTTATTTAAGTTTTTAATTTAAACCAATTCTAGTTTGAAAACTTACGTAAGTATGACACATTTTATGTTTTTTGTATGTTACTAGCTGACGCTCGCGAAAGTCGCCGTGGCTTGCGTTAGCAGTTGCTACACAACTACTTCTGGGAGCCAACTGGCTCCCAGAAGAAGGATATCGAATATGACCGAATCCGGGTGGAAGTTACTTAGAATTTTTAATTGACGTTTGTTTAGGCATTATTTATCTGACAATAAATTAAATAAATTCTTTACAACGTTACTTAACTTTTTGAAAGTTAAAATTCTATACTCACTAGTTTTTCAAACACTTCTATTTTCCAGCCACTCGAGTGACGATGTTGAGGTGTGCAAGAGCATTCATAAAAATATTTTTGACTGTAAGTAGGCATGTGGTTCAGGAATGTCTCGTTAATTTCTTTTCGATTGTTTGTTTGGCTTTCACGCCAAAACTAGTAAACCAATTTGAATAGAATTTTTTAATAAGACTGCTTACTCTACTAAATCAACATAGAGAACATCGTATCTCGTAAATAGAGGGAAGATGGCCTATATTTCTACTAGTCACTAATAATAATAATGCCCAACGATCACATACATAGATCCTGGACCCTAACTAGGATTCCCTGTGTCTAGGGACCCAGGAACTACGAGGACCATGGTCCCATAACACCCAGACTCAGAACAAGTACCAATTCCGCAATTGAGCTTGCGCGTACTTTTTTTTCTGCCTAAGCTTTTGTGTTGATTAGGTCAGTTTTCATTTTCTCATAATATATTAATCTCTAACAAACATTAGCAGCAGAATAGTTAATATGTGCTTTCTCTTGATTAATCTTTGCCTATTTCAAACTTGATGTAACAGAACACTAGAGTTAAATACTCAATACTGTTATGCAGTGTTTATTAGTAAGGTGGTATGATGGTGTAAGTGCACGTAAGCTTACATATCACTGTTTAATAAACATCCTTATCTTAATTAGCCATTAGGTGCATACTTACAAGTAATTAGTTCAAATATTTAGGTACAAGTTTGTCTATCCGCGTGTCAGTTACAAGATCGCAACATAGTTGTGACCAGTCTTGCTCCCACACCTCCAAATATAAACCTATGTGTCAATGGTAGATCGTTATTTTGATGATTTATTGGAGGTCCTCATTGCATGCGTAATTGATAGAAAAAGGAGTGTTGCTCTAGAAAAAAGTAAATGGTATTTTTATGTATTAAATCATATTATTGTGTGAAGCGTCGATTTTGTGTTTACAGCCACTAAACATTAATAAATTTTTTCAAAGTTTATTAAAAAATATTTGAAAAGCAACAGACATTTTTTTTAAATGTTAGATCCTCCCAAGCTGCATACGCGTGCATATTGTATTTAAAAATATCTTTTTCTTTAGCTTTTGTCAATTAAAAAACAAACTCTATTTATATTTTGTACCCAATTACGTTATGATTCATTTAGTTTGTTAAAAATTGACTTTTTTCATCAAACTAATGAACTCATTCAGAAATTTAGGCGTAGGATGTTTATTTACATTTTCTCAAAATTAATGAGAAATATAGTAGGCGTATATTCGTGAAAGCAGTCAACTAAAAGTGAATCAGATGATATCTGAGACTAAACCTACGCGAAACAGGTTACGATAAAACTTTGATCAACTACCGTAAGTATAAAGTCACCAGTCATATAATTAACCCACACTATGAACGAGATGAGTTCAGAGTATATTAGCTGTGCAAATATAGATGAGCAGATATTCGCTTGTTCATTGTTAGTTTGCTTTTCATATTAGCTGGGCGAGTGCGGGAAACACCAACACCGTATCCTGCAAACAATGACTAATGTCTCAATGAACTAAAAATACACGTACGTCTAAATCAAGATATCACAGACTGTGATTTTACAAAACGATCGAGGACTTAATTCAATGTAACTTACGTTTCCACTCAAACAGCAACGGTATTCAATCAGTTTCTAGTAAGACAAGCAATGGATTCAAATGGATTGGGTTTGACGCAATTGGTTTACTACGAATATCACGTCACATAGATGTCGCAGGCAATTCGTTATGGAAATAATGGTCCATTGATATAGTAGATAGATGCTGATTCCAATGACTCATTCGTGACCTCGTATCGATTAGTCGATTTTCGGTCAATATCAATAAGTTGTGTTCGATTACGTATCGAGCAACGTAACAGGTAATATTTCTATGAAATTTGATGTTTGCACAATTATGTGTGTACCTCATTTGTGTAATCATGTATTATCAAGTCATTACAAAACTGAGTATACCTTTTATCGATTTGAAATATGAACTTTGCTATTACTTGCAAAAATATTACGCTAAATTAAAAAGATACATAGGTACATATACACAGTGAACGAGTAATTGATTACGCTACGTTTCGATTACTACAACTAGAGTTACTCGTCTTGAATGAATGTTACATAAATCAAGTGGCAACTCGTCCATTCCATTAACGTTGATTCCTCCATCCACGTTGCAATTTCATAACAGAGCAATTTCACCTTTCGCGCAATGTTTTGCATATTTGTGAAATTTTGGATAAGCCCAGTTTCTCAACGCGTAATTTACTATCTAGCTGTAGGCGTGTTACACCATATATCTGAAATATTTGTCTTTTACCGATTGCGGTAGGTGATGACGCTTGATAAGTTAAAGAAGTTGCAAAACAGTAACCTTAGGCTGCGCAAAAATCTCATAATAGTTCCGTTTATTGGTAAATTGAAATCGTGACACGATACTGGTTCGAATATATAATCTGTATGTATGAACCTGAAGTAGGTACTCGTATGATACTAGTATCATTATATGATGAATATGGTATTGATGAATGAATTTAAACAATATCAAGAACATGCAAATTAAATTGAGGTCCCATAATATTATGAAATAGCAAAAAAAACAAGGTTTTAATAGATAAATGAAACAGAAAACTATAAAAGAAAAACAAAATAGAAGCCAGCATTTTGGTCATTTTCATCTTATCAATGAAATAGAATATTTTAAATTGCATATTTATTTGATACAAGAATATTAGATAACTCTTAAATATTATGAGTGACTAATAAAAACATAACATACAAGTCTGCACCTGAGACGAAACCAGTTTGTTACCAAGTTATTAAATCTATGTTAACAATCGTCTCGAAAATAGTGTATCTCTTTGCCATAACCGTAACATGTCATAACATGCTTCTCAACGTCTTAATTATAGTAGTCTTTTGTCCATAACGTCGAACCGGAAAGGGGGCGTATTGTTGCTTCGCATTTATCAAACAAACATCCAATGATACGTCCATTCTCACTGTTTCTAAGAGCGATTTCACGGTTTTTCTTAACCTATTTTAATTGTATTGCGTGCCAACTGAGCCATTTGTGTCGCATTCGTTTATCGTGCCGACAGCACAATAGTGAAATTTCCTAGCTCGCACGCTTTTTGTGTGTCGGACCTCCATAGAGATCCAAAAACTACTACCGTTAATATAAAAACAGAAATAGTGCCCTTAAATGGGACGAACGGACAAAGCTCTTTATTGCGTCATATATAACGTAGTGAAAGTTAGTTGAAGCTTTGTTCTTGGCTGTTAATTTATATTCGCTAACGGTATATAATATTAGTCGGTGGAAGGACAAAGAGGCTGTCCTTGAACAGAAGTCCACAACAGAAGTTGGCTGTTTTATAAGCCTGTAAAATGTTTGCGAAATACTTTGTTTTTTTTTTTGTGGGTATTTATTTTGGGTTGGGATGTGTAACAGTTACGCCTTTGAGTGTTGCGATTTTTCGTTTTTGTTTCGCGATATTTACAACATAATTGGTCAGAGTAGAAAGAACATTCTAGCCTTTAAAGTTTATTTGTTTGTTTAATGTATTTGGGTTGCTCTAGGCCCAAGCATTACGTTAACAATGCTGCTTTTGATTGGCAATTTTTTTATAATATTGAGTCAGCTTTGATAAAATATCAAACGTTAGTATGCTTTTGATTATGATACAGGTAGCAAACAATCCTTCCGCAGCCAAAACATACCACCCTGTGATAATAATCTTATAAGTATTCCTAGTGATACTTTAATAATACTCTTATAAGTATTGATTTAAAATAACTGAACTTTTTCATAAGTTTTAAGTCATGAGTAGTTAAAAATTGTTATATAAGGTTTTAGAAATTATAAAGTAAATTTACTAGTTCTTAAAAGATTTTGGTTAATTTTCTCTAGTCTTCATAAAGGCAAAGCTGGCAATTGGTTAGCCAATTATCAGATTATAGACTATGCCGTTTAACTTGGACATGGTTTTTTTAAATTTAAGAACAATATCAATTGAAGTATCTTCTCAAGCAAAGTACTATATTCTATCGTAAAATATAAACTTCATAAAAAAACACATAGTATTACATTTATATTCAAGCATTTCTGGTTACTATTATTTTTCAAAAAGAAACTAAAATCAGACATACGGGCAACGATTAGTAATTTTGATCCTGCAATTGTATAACCAACTGAACAGTGACTCAACGGTTTGAACCTAATCGGTTTTTTTTTTTGTGAAGCCTTATTAATTGCTCTTAATTAAAATGACGAACTTTGTAGCATGATCATTGTAGTGATTTAGGTAGCTAAATGATGTGACGGTAATCACGTAGAATAATAGTGGTATTCACGCATGCTAAAGACGCTTTAAATTAACCAGTAGAGCGAGCATTTTTCATAATAATTGATTTTTGAAGTAGTAATTCTTTACGTAAATTTAACTTGGGGGTCAGATGCTGAGGCGACGGAAGTTGAGAGATATACTTGTATATCTCTCTTGTATATATCTTGTGTATCTCTCCACGTGAAGATAGAAAAAAAGAATTGCATTTCGTATATACGTATATACTTTTTTCCGTCTTTTTTTCCATCTCATCTTGCTCCATCTCTCTTACCCTACAGTATTACTGTAGGGTCAAGAGAGATGGAGCTAAAGAAATTTTACTTCAGTCGTGTGGTCTGCACACTCGTTTTTTGTACAGGCAACGTATCATCGTTGCCCTTGGAGTTGACTTTTACAAATTAAACCAGTCTACTGTCTACTGAAAATCAGTTTTAAGGTATTACGACCTTAATTGCATGCTGAGTTTAGATCTATATCATGACGTCACGCAAACAAGCGTTAAACAAAGAAAGGCAGTAATAATATAATTATAATTTAGTGCCTTTCTTTTTTGTTGTATTATTTGGCTAATATGAGTGCCTACTTGTAAAAATTTAATGTTGTGTGATATATTCAATAAATATATTTTCTTTCTACATAATCAACGTTGATGATTTTTTTGCATTAATTAATTTATGATGTACTAGTTGCGCCCCGCGGTTTTACCCGCGGATAAAAAGTATTTTAATTATTTGCTAATGCCACGAGAAAATTTCACTTTTCCGGGATAAAATATAGCCTTTTTTTTACTTCAAACTTGTCTAGCATTTGATCGCGCTCTCACCTGATGGGAAGTGACGATGCGATCGAAGGTGTAGCATGCTAGCCAAGTAAATCCTATATGTTAATCCAGTGTATAAGCTATCATGGTACCGAATTTCATCTAAATCCATTCAGTCGTTTAAGCGTGAAGGAGTAACAAACATACACACATACACACACACATACAAAAACACACATACAAACTTTCGCCTTTATAATATTAGTGTGATGTGATATTGTGATTTAGGTATGCCGTATGGAATGAAAAGATCACACATCCAAAAGTGTTGCCAGTGACGATAGTGTTAATTTGTTAATGGTTTCACTGCTCTATGTAAATGTATGACTAAATTTTATAACCATAGTCTACAACCAAAAGCAGAAGAGATAAGATCTGTTTTGTGTGCACTAATATTTAATATACAAAAACAGGTCTTATATTTCATTCATCCTTGTTTCTTTGTAGCGATTGTGAAGTGATTGGTAAAGCTTAAAATCTAGCGAAAACTTGTTACCATTAAAACTGAAAGTAAGTAAAACAAACATTCGATTATTATAATTCAATCATATTCCTTTTTCTAGTAGTCCTTGCTGGCATAATTAGGCCACCCGAAGACTTCTGATTTAGCTTACTCACAGGTATCAAATATCCACAGGTATTTTTAAGTAAAATATGTTAGAATTTTAATATTTAACCAGCTTCTGCCCGCGGCTTCGCCCGCGTGGCCTATAGGAAACGAAAAAGAATTTTTTTCATAGATAATGCAACCACTCATTTCACCATCTTAGGGATGGAATTTCGAAACCTCTTTCTAAAAAAAAATCAGTTTTAGGACCAGTGGTTTAGGCTGCGTTGATATATAAGTCAGTCAGTAAGTCAGGACTTTGAATTTTATATGTTTAAATTTACATGAAATTGATCTTGCTGAAGAGTTATCTTATTGTAATTAAGATAACTTAATTACTTAATTGTGATTTAACTTTGACCTCTTTGACCTCGCATAACTTTTGAATGAGTTGATTTTTTGAAAAATGATATCAGTACTTTTTTTGTAGAACGTTCAATTTTATACAAAAAATATATAATTAGGATTTGCAGAAAAATTTACGGTTTAGTAGTTACAAAAATCAGAAAAAAAAACATGTTTTTCTGTGTTATTCTTATGGGAAATCGAAAAGTGCGATGCGGAACACCTTAATATTAATATTAAGGGCTCATATTTTCAGAGGCCTATTTTGGCATCTAAACAAAACTTCTGAGCCTGGTTACAAGAAGAAAAAAAAATTTTTTTTTTTAAACGCCCTATGTAGATGGTTCTTGTAAATTGTCATTAAAATACGGTCGTGACCTGCATCACGGCTTATCCGTTTTCACTACCACAGTTTCGACCTACGTCAATAACGTAGGATCATCTCAGGTTCTCATTAAGTGCATGATGTAGCCTCATAATACACTCGGAAATAGGGTTTTACCCAAATATGGGCTGAGGTTACGGATATAAGCTTAACATAGACCTTTTCGTCACATTTATAGAGAAACTTATTTATAGAAAATATTTCCTCAGTTATTATTTTAATGTAAAACTGATCATAGGTCATTTTAACTGTCATTGTTCTTGGAAGTTTGAATGCTGATCCTAATGCATTAAACTGAGTCTTATCATTATTTTAATAAGGTGGCGTTTACATTAATAATAATAATTACATAATAATACTAATAAAAAATATAACATTCATTTTTGATTTGAGCTACCTATCTCTTTATTTAATACAATATATTTCAATAAACTTTCCACTTCTGATGTTGAAAGCACCTACAAAACCCGTTAAATAAATTCGATTTGCATACCACCGGAAAATCATTCGGTTTGTATGTAAAATGCTAAATAATTACCTGTTTTTATAGCGTTGTCAAAATTGGAGATACTTAAAACACGAGTGTTTAATATTATTTTATATATATATATTGGTTTTTACCGGTAGGCACCTAAATACTGCATACGGCATTTACGTTATCGATTTCCAAGGAAATTACTAAAGTTACCTCTAGCTTAGTTAAAATACTATCATGGGTAAGCCCATTTAAGTTAATGCAAACATGCACCCCTACCGCGTAACCGTTCTGGGAATTGGCTTCGCCTGCCATCCTGCACGCGCCAATTAACAAGTCCACGAGTACGAGCAAGAGAGAACACGATTACGATCTCTACCATACTTACGCGGTAAGGCCTCTGGTATAGATATGACCGAGTCAAACATCGATAAACGTTAAACATGACGTAAAGTTACGAATAAAGCACACACTAAGGTAACTCAGTCATGACGTGTATCTTATTTACAATGCGTAACACTCATTATGTAAATAGAACGATGGAAACGGCGGATTTGAATAAACTGAGGATAAATTGTTTGCAAGACACAAATTATAGAGAAACCACGTGTTTTATTGTTTAATTTGATTATGAAATACAATCTAAATATATATAACTCAATTGTGACTGACTGACTGACATAGTGATCTATCAACGCACAGCCCAAAGCACTATATATAATATAATAATAATATATAATAATAATAATATAATAATAATATAATATAATAATATGTGTAGACATCTCACACAACGCCATCTAGCCCCAAACTAAGCAAAGCTCGTATTATGGGAACCAGATAACTGATACAATACTTAAATACTTTTTGTTTGTAAATACATACATATAATACAATATAACACCCAGACACAGAACAAACACCTATGTTCATCACACAAATGTTTGTCCTGGGTGGGAATCGAACCCACAACCCACAGTTCAGAAGGCAGGGTTACTACCAACTGAGCTATCGGGCCAGTCGCACTGGACGGATCGGGCTGAAATTTGGCAAGCAGGTAGATGTTATGACGCAGGCATCCGCTAAGAAAGGATTTTTTGAAATTCCACCCTTAAGAGGGTGAAATGGGTGGTTGAACTATTTTCCCATAGGCCACGTCGCTTGCGAAGCTGCGGGCAGAAGCTCGTTTTTATCATATAACCGCGCATTGTATTAAGGCACTTTGTCACGTAAATATGTAAAAATTACTTAGAACCATGATGCCAACCAAGAGCCTAGTAGTGTGCGTCGTCTCTTGTTTTGATGTGTAATATGTTCGACTCTTCTCCGATACCATTACAATTTCAAGCTTATTCTACGTTTATAAAACATTTTAAGATAAACAAGAACAATGTGTTTTTGGAAGAAACGTGTTATTGGACACATTCATAGATAATTCAATTGTAAAAAAATAGGTTAAATTTAAATTACTCCTTACGCAAATATATGGCTAAATTGTAATATAAACAAGACATTCTGGCCCTGACTGACTGGCCCGATAGCTCAGTTGGTAGTATCCCTGCCTTCTGAACTGCAGGTCGTGGGTTCGATTCCCACCCAGGACAAACATTTGTGTGATGAACATTGATGTTTGTTCTGTGTCTGGGTGTTATATTGTATTCTATGTATGTATTTACAAAAAAAAAGTATCTAAGTATCGTATCAGTTATCTGGTTCCCATAATACAAGCTTTTCTTAGTTTGGGGCTAGATGGCGCTGAGTGAAATGTCCACACATATTTATTATTATTCTATAAGAATAAGAAAAAAAAAACCTTTACATTCTTTATTTAAATAATGAAAGCTAAATACACCGTGTAGTAGCTACCAAGTTTTTATGGAGGTGTGACCACGATTCACGTTCTATACAAGGTAAATAATTTAAGCATCTTAACTATAAAGATTTATTGATGAATAAATTAACAGTCGACGTAATCAATGTAGGCAATTGATCTTTAATCTTTATTAATAGCTTTGTAATGTATGCAGTGGAAACAACGATGTCTAGTGGAATCGTATCAACTGAAAATTACGTTGAAACTTCATACGTAAAGGTTTAAATGGGTAGAGATACTTGATTTGTCATACTTACTTTTCCTTTAGGAAAATCATTTGGCGGAAATGACTGCCTTGAGTGCGACATCCTTTTCCATTACAATGAAAAGCTAGCTTTTAATTATCCTGTTCCTGTCCTAGATAAATGAAAAGACGTTAAAGAACGGAATGTATTTTTCTGAAAATAAACTGAAATAAAAGGTGGTAAGTACTTTCCAATGTTACTGAAATATACTAAGCAATTATGTTTTTAACTAGTGATGATGATATATCATCTAACCATAGTTACCTAATAAAAAATTGTTTTTGTATTCCTTCCGGCCAGACTGCGTGTCGACTTCTTATCACTTCAGCCACCTACCGCACACAAGCGTTTTGCTTGTGTGTGTGCATAAATCAGTTTTCGATGAATGTAGGCGTATTAAACACAAGCAGGAAACTCCCTGCTGATGCAGCGTTCAGGTGTCTCTAACTGGATAACACCTTTCACAGAATTGACACTTGATGTAATGCACCTTCCGGTGGACATGGGTGCTTATATTGTTTAGCATTCTTTAATATATATCAACTTAACAGCAATCAGTGTTATTATTCAGAGAAAATAGAAAGATTATTTTGAATGACTTACCACTTTTTGAACCACTTTAATGATGAGATAAAAATAATAAAATAGCTAAAAATGAAACCGCATTTTGATACGCATGATTTTGGTAAAGATAACAAAATCGTGTGTTTTAAAAATGCGGATTCTATTTGACTATTATCGTTGGTTACATATAGATTAATTTTTCTCATTTATTATGTTATTAAGCCTATTTGATTTATACAAATAGGCTAATATTAAGTCAAACTGCTATGTAAGTCTGCACCTGCAAGCTTAAACTCTGTAATTTGTCTTCATTAGTTAATTTCACTTGCATAATTAGTACATCTACACAATACACCGCTAACCAAATATATGTGTAATTACCAAATACCCAATAATTAGTCGGCATTAGCTACTTTGTTAAATACTTGGAAAATGTAATTTGGTCCGTTTATATTGTAGTTACTCATTTACTAAGAGCTTTTTTAAACATCAGCGGTGTGAGAAAGTTATTTGAAATGAAAAATTGAATTAGGATAGAATATTAACTCGGTCATTTTATGATAAATAAAAAATAATCCTAATAATTATGAAATAAAAATGAACCCTAGCAAAAATAGGCGTAATTAAACCCAGAGACAACTAGGTAGCTACCGATGCCACTAACATTCAAATCAAATCATTATTGGTATAGTCTGATTAATGTTTAGAGTCACCATACATAATACTAATAAAGTAAGCTTACTTTTTTATGGACTCTTAAAGTGGCATTTATTTGTGTTTTTTTCGCAAGTAGGTCTAGTCACAGTAAATCAAGTTATGACTTTGCTTCACTTGAAATTATAAAAAATTTCACATTAAAGACTCAATATGATTTGGTTTGACCTGTATAACTGTGACTAAACGCTACTGGTTAGTGATAGGATTATTTTCCATTGAAATGTTATAGTTTAATGTATTATAAACTATTCCATAGCTTTAGCAGGATCTACTAATTAATTTATTCAGTTTTCCTTTACCTATTCAGCTGTAATTGTTAGAGATGTGTGTTTGTAAGTCCTGGTTGAATAGAAAAGAACTTGTATAATCTTCCATTTTCACACATTCCAAACCAGAGATTTTACATTATAGGTATAACTTAGATTGTAAAAGGTTACCTATTACTTGTCAGCTTCATAGATCACGGTCATATTTCTGAGGTTTTTCTTCTGCAGCTCCATCATAATATGCCTTTATGTAGAGCTCGTTTATAAATACCACCTAAGGGTCAGCCATCCAACATAGCAATAGAGAATATCACATAGCCCGCTTCCACCACTTACGAATTTATATATTTTATTAGTTAGTTAGTTTCATTATATTAGTTGCGATCGAAGATGTTTTTGTACTTGCACGAAACTAGTTGCGTTCGAAGACTTTGTAACTTTTTCGTAACCAATTGCAATAACGATTTAAAAAAAACGCCTTTTTACAAGTGATACTAAACGCTATAAGTGATCTTTTATGCGTTATTAAAACTACGTAATGAATAAATATCATAAATTACAATATAATACAATACAAACAATTCAAAAAATGGTTTTAGTACTTATAGAATTTTATTGGTTTACTGCTTTTATAATAATGATAACTGTGTAACGTCGGGAAATCATTTATGGAAAAAACTGCGTTTTTCTAATATGCCAAATAAAAATTGTATTAAAAAAATTCCGTCACAGGGCGATTTGGTCGCCAAGCGACAAAGCCTTTCAATTTAATTTAAAAAAAAGAAAAGTCAACGTAGTCACAAATCTCACAAAAATCAGAATTGTTTACATAATCCAGATGGTAACTGAGTCAACTGAATTCTTCAGTGAGTAACTATAAAAAGTTACGTGTTAAGAAAATGACTCAGTTGCTTGAGAAATTCGTACAAGATGCCAAACTAAATAGTTGACCCAATCGTCTCCCAATATGAAGCTTAATTTTCTTTTTTAATTTATCAGTTCGTCACACAGCGCTGAAACTACAATGAATTAATCGAAACATTATCTAACTTTATTTTATTTAGATTACGTGGAAATATGGGGACGTTTCTCATAAAACTTCCGCACGTGTGACACGTTCTTTAATACTGTGGAAAGAGTATGAATTTAAGCCATTTAGTATCACGTTAAGCCATCAGTCCTGGTTGTTGTTGCTAATAAAGACAAGATAGAAACCTTCAGATGGTCTAAAAGAGTCTGTCTAGAGCTGACTACTAGCCTAAATGAGAAAAAAGAAAAAAATAAATATTGTCAGAAGGAGAGCGCAATTACTCGTAATATGGCTAGTGCATTAGATTTTTCTGTTAGAGAGTCTTGCTCAGACTGGGCGGATTTTTCTTAAAATACAATAGGAGATTAGGATTCTATTTTTACTGCCTATCGAGTGACGTAATAATACCTATATATACTATGTACCTAACTGTGAATCTACTTCGCGATTGCTTAATTTGTCCTGCCTACGTCTATTGTAATATATGAAATATTCACCCAGTCTGAGCAAACTACTCACACTACTCAAAAGTAGCTCTTGATTAAATTCGGCAGAAAGTAGCTTAGGGATCTAGAAATCAAAAAAACTGCAGGTGTTCAGCTGGTTGGTAGGTACTTACCTAATAAAATATATTAAAAGATTACAATCTAACGTCGCAAGCAGCTGTGTATATTTTGCCGAGGACGTCTTCAGAGTGGTGATGATAATGATTTATCTAATGTCTGATATACATAAATATATCTACGTATTTATAATAATGAGACTGTTAAATTATGCTATTGAAACGGAGCACTTGAAAAATTACTAAGTTTACGGGAAAACCCAGCACGAAGGATTTGTCTGATGCTAAGTGTCTTGTCTAAGTATTATTTTAAAAATAATATTGTTAGAGGATGTTGCGTTAAATTTTTGTTCATAATTCCAGTTAATATATTTTTTACTTGGATTAATTTTTTTTTTTAATTAAAATTGCACAGTTTTGAAGTTTCACAAGAAAATAATCAAAAAGAAAATTAAACTGACCAAGTTGGAACTTTCCCGACATAATACCTGTCATTAATTATGCAACTACAAAGCTCGCTATAATGACCGCGTTACAATCGAAAAGCAATAAAAGCCAACCCTTATCTACCGGCGCCTTTGGCCAAAAGGACCCCTCGTACATAAAGGTACTTGCATTTGGGTGGCAACCGGACCCGCCTTCTGAAAGCGGCGCCAACCATTGGCTCACGCCGGTATATCCCACGGCGATTCGTCACCGCTCGCCCCCACTGTCTACAGGTCTACAACACATGGCAGTGTGTAGTAGCCTTTATCTTACGCGCGGTCACACGAATTCATTTAGTCTCAGTCCAGACCTGACGCGTGATACATCGCGCCGGCTTTGGGGGATGTCATTTGCGATCGTCGTTTGTTATGGATCTCATTAGTATACCTGCGTGTGCGATGTACAGAAGCGTTGGTACTGTTATGGTTAGAATCAGGATGGAAGTGCAAGCTTGTAGTTGCGGTGCCGAGGGACGTTCGGCCGGCTATCCGGCCACAGCCGATCACATACCGTCCGGATGTGAGCGATGCAATAGGACTAGATTAATTAGCAAACAGAATTGTGACTGTGATAGTGTTGTGGAAAAATGTCGACCCTACAGATCGAGCACGGCGAGAAGTAGTAAGCAATTTATCCTTATTTACTTTTTATTTACTAAACTTTTGACTGAATATTAATTAATTAATTAAATTTATTTAATTAAATTTTAATTAGTTAATTAATGAAATTTATTCAATTAAATTTTGATTAATTAATTAAAAATTCTTTTTAATTTAAAATTTAATATAAAAAAAGAAATTATTAAGTTTTAATAATTTCTTTTGGTTGAAATTATTTTTGAAGCAAAACTTCTTTACGCATGCTTGACTTATAGAGTAAGCTGGTGAATGGCGAACGGAAGTTGATTCACGTAGATCTCCATTGCCAATATAACAAAGCTAAAAATTGTATTATTATATTGGTATATTCGGTAAAACGACAATAATTTACAATTGTCAAGATGGCGATATTAAAATTAAACAAAGCAATATATAACGATAGATGAAGATAAACTAGAGAAATTTTATTTCAGTCGTGTGGTCTAAAGCACACTTGTTATTTTATTAAATTACAATTTAACTAAGCAACACTTTTAATGTCGTGTCAGTTTGGCACACCAAATAATGAACGCTCATTGGTTCCATGTTGATCATCGGCTGTCTCAACCAATGAGCGTGCAGTATTTGGCATGTTGACTTGATACAATTTTGACAAACGTATGAGAAACGGAGGGCAGTTGACAAAACATTTTTGTTAAATAATAATAATAATAGATATAATATTATACTATTAAAATGATATTAATATAAATAATTATTAGATAGCTCTAGACTAGTATATTTAAGTATAAATTAATATAATTAAACTACCTGAAAATCATTAATTTGCTACCGAATAATTTTTCGATAAAAAAAACTAAGCAACAAAATTACAAAGGTTATTATGGAACTTATAAGAAATTTAACTTACTTATATATTGTAAAAAATATGATAAAAATATTTTCCAACGTTAGGTGCGTTAAAAGTTTACTTGAAAAATAAATTATGAATCGTGACCAGCCTCATCAGTAAACCGTATTTCCATGAAATTGACTTTTTATACATTTATATTAAAAATAATAATAAGCAAATAATTTAAATTTACTTATTTCATGCTAAATTATATGAAAATTTCTTGTGCCTATAAATAGGCAACACTTTTTATACTCAAGCACAGTTGAAACAAAGAAAATGGAACGATATATTTCTTTCCTCGTTTTCGCGCCTTGTACAGTCCTGTCTGCTTTTGCAAGAGCAAGTGAGTATTCTTGAGTTTTCAGTTAAACTTATTAAAACATTAAACTATATTTATTTATTAAAGAAAAAATAAAATTGTAGGTAAAAAGAGGTTGGAAGTAAAACGGATTTTAGATCACCTTCTAGTCTTCGGGAACTACTCTAAAAGCTGTTTCAATAGGGTCCACTTTTCCAGTGGACGTAGTCTTCTCGATCCTCTTATCCCGGCAACGGCCCAAGCCGAGGCTTGCAGTCTCGCACCCCAGGGGTGGGTGCCCTTGAACTAGTTGCCTCCTACTTTTGACGACTGGGTGCCTTAATAATAATATTAATAATAAATCTTTATTGCAGACACTGTGATCCATATTTTAAAATTAATTAGATACATAGAATAGACACACACAGAACACATAATAATACATATAGCCTTTTAGGTTGCAATAGCCACCCAACGTTTTTACGTGGCAGTCAGCAGCAGTCTGTCCACCAGACTTCTAACGATTGCATTATTACACGTGTCAGCTCGGGACATAAAAGACGCAATGCGCTTACGTTGTATGGCATTAAAAGAGTCGACTCGCCATTCAGTGAACATTCCTGAACCGCTGCAGTAGCGCTTCAAGCCCAGCAGCTGCCTAAAGATGTTATTATAGGCTACTCTGATGGCGTCAAACGCTTTCGAAGTATATTCTGTCCAGAGTTGACAAGTGTAAAACGACTGACAGAAAGATTTAAATAACGTAATTTTCTAAAGCGCCTGCCCGGTGACCCTGTAAAGATCGGTAGAGACCAACAGCATTAGTTCGTTCAAAAAAAAATCTAAACGCTGGCTACATTCCCTCGTTGAATAACTAGGCTTATTCGTTGGCCGACGTACTCGTATGTGCTAGGTTTTTGGTCAGGCGTAATAAGATATTTTTAAATATAAAAATGACTAAATATTATCGCTGATGACGTGGCAGGGCCAGACCGCATAATTGACGTCGACATACTTTCCTAAACCTTAAATAATATAGACAAAACGATAAATGAATATCTGTAGTGTATATCAGCTTAAACAAGTAAATAACTAATCAGTATACCAAAAACCTTTTATGAATACTTAGTGTATTTAAGATGAACTTCGAAATTCGATGACTCAGTTCATAGTGCCCAACATATCCCCTATCTACTAAAACACAATTAGAAATTACTAGCTGCGCTCCGCGGCTTTGCCCGCATATAAATGTATGTGTCGCAAATGGAGAACAATGCCACTGTTACAAAGATTGAAATTAATAATTTTGGCTCTGCATTCTATTCTCATTTGAGAGTTTTTTTTATAATTTATATCTGTTATTAAATTTTGATAGCATTGGTAAAGTTAATAATTTATTGAAATATTTGAGGACATTTCACACAGCGCCCCAAAACTAAGCTAATCTACCCCCAAACTAAGCAACGCTTGTACCATGGGAATTGGATAACGGATGGAATGCTTAAATACTTGTGTTTGTTAATATGAGTAGATTACAATATAACACCAAGACACAGAACAAACATCAGTGTTCATCATTGTCATTGTCATCAGTGTTCATTGTTTGTCCTGGGTGGGACTCGAACCCACAACCAACAGTTATATATATATATATATATATATATATATGTATTTACTTTTAAGTAACATGTGCAGCCAACTATTAGTATTTCAAACTAACAAAATACCTACAAAAGCTTTATCCTTTTTTTTGTAAATATGATCCAAATAGATCAAACATCCACGTACAACCTACAGGCAATATCCTAAGCAATAATTCCTTATCGTCGTATAAAACAAGCAGTGTCACCTATACTTAATTATAACCTAAATATCCGGTGGACAGATTCCCATCCACGTGGTACAATGTAATAATGTGTCTCCTTCGTTTAGCCCACGAGATTAGTTTCATTATACGACTGTCTCAAAGCTTCTTACAAGGTTCTAAGCATAGTATGATTAACGGTAAACACCCATTAAGAAAACAATTGAAGGGAGAGATTTATTGTGCATCGTTTGGTAGTACTTGTGTTTTTTGCGCGTTTGGATTAAGTGGTTTAAAGTTTCAGGTGTGGTTTTGCAATATAGTGGGTAGACTTGTCTCAGGTAAATAATTACGTCCTGTTGCCGGAATTAGATATCTTGCTAAATACTTGTCACCAATAACAACAACAAGGTGGACAGTTACGCACCTTATGGAAGCCTTATTTCGTAATTAGCAATATATGTATATAATATACGTGATGTATATATAGTATAGGTGGGTAATAGGTATATATCTAAAAATCATTATCTCTTTATATAAATCACTCATATGGGCAAATTTAAGTTGAGCTTAAACCCACTCACAGTATTATAGAATTTTTAAATAATAATTTAATTTATTTTTGAAATTACATTCTATACACGGAGTAAAGTATATCAAAGAGTTTAACATGTATTAAAAAATTAAATAGTTTCAAAATATATAAATAAGAATAATAACTAGTTGTAACATCATCATCATCATCAGATTTTTAGCGTCCACTGCAGAACATAGGCTTCCCCGTCAAGGGGGGAAGTAGCATAACCACCACGGTTGGCAAGCGTGGATGTAAAAAATGATAAAAATACAAACGGGAAAACTTTGCTGTCCATATCTTTGAATAACCCACATAAAATAAAATGTATCAAGTCAGACGAAATATCTAGGTACATCTTAAAAAGCTATACCTATAGGTACGTTTACGGGAGATAACCTTCCGACCGGATCTAGCATTCTATTACGTAGACACATATATCTATAAATAACAATGTTTGTGTTACACAAAACAGGTAAACGTGTTATTAATTATTACCTCCAATAAGGCACTGCTATAAATACCACATTGATTCATAACATTGACAGTGAAAAGTTATTTGTAAATTACTGGAACGGAATTTGAAATGTTTGGAAGGAACGGGAAGAAAGTTCTAGAAGATGCTTGGTGATTATCAAAAGCTTTATAAAATACTATAATAATCGAAAATTCAGTTAAACATGTTACTTTTAACTAAAATATATACCTATAAAAATTTTGTGCATTAATCCTATAGTCTTGAAAACAGTAATAAATTTACTAAACATTAACAATAAAATTTTTTTGCTCATAATTACCTAATAATTAATGCGAAAATGTACTAAAATTTCTATTTAAATCTTACAAGATTTAGGAATACCAACTCTATTTCGTCGCAAAGTAGATTTTGTTAATTTGCTATACAATTTTTGGGGGTTCATTATAATAATTTCAATATATTCATATTATCTGTTATTATTATCATAGTTTTTATACTGTATTATATATTTATATTAAATTATTTTATATATTTGTATTATTTTTATTTACATTAGATATTTTTATACAATGGTAGAGAAGAGACTACAGTAAAGTATACAAGTTTTATTTTGTGTTGTAAGAATCAATTTTTTTTATTGAAATCACCCTTTCGAAACAATGTAGTCTAAATTGTGTAATTAAAATAGATTCGTCATAAAACCGCAAAAAAATTGAATTGATCTGCAGAAGCGATTGTTATTTTTAATTATTAATTGGCGCCTTTGGTATTATTAAATTCTGATTAATTAATAAAGTTAAAAAAAATTACCTTTGCCCAACAATGGGGCTCATGCCTATAGGAATAAAATTTCAATTATATTACATTCTAAATTGTGTTGCGCAAAATAACTATCAATAACTAATACTCAAGTTATACTTTTGCATATTTTGTTGTATTTTATAGCCACTAGTCTCCGTACTAATAAGCAATATAGCTACTCAGTATTTTTTTGTTCTAAATCCAAATAATTTAATCTATTGTTGCCTATTTCATATACTTAAAGCGCGGTGAAGGCCTAAAATTAACAATAATCACTTTTTTGACGTCACTAAGTTGTTCTTAAGGAATGACTGGATAAAATATATATTTCACGTAATCCGCAAAAAATATTAAATTATGGTCTGCGATTTTCAACTTTAACCAGAGTGATATAAAGACCTCGCAAAAAATGTGCTATGACAGAAACGAAACGCAAAATAACTATTCTTGCACTATACAATGTTTATTTGTACAGGGATTAGTAAATAGTACCATACTCAATAATTTATACTTAACCAAAATGCTTTTTTATATTAAGCAGTTTACGTTTGTTAAGTGACAAGAACGTAAATAAAGATACATTAAAATAATCATCTTGTTTGTGTGTTATTTGCTTGTGTGACTTTTACGGCTGAACTGATTCTGATGAACTGCTTTTTCAAATAGGTAAATTAATATTTTACACACAGCGCCATCTAACCTCAAGCTAAGCAAAGCTTATAGTTACTATGAGAACCGAGGTCATGACACGATGACATAATGCACTTACATTAAAAATTAGAAAGTTTAACCGCGGTACCTCTAGTCTAGCCATAATAAAAAAATATTAATAAAATTACTATATTAACCACATCTTTACCCATTCAATAATATATACCAACGAGCTTCTGCCCGCAGCTTCGCCCGCGGCGTGGCCTATGGAAAAATAATTCAACCATCCATTTCACCCTCAAGGATGGAATTTCGAAAAATCCTTTCTTAGCGGATGTCTACGTCATAACATCTACCTGCATGCCAAATTTCAGCCCGATCCGTCTAGTTGTTTGGGCTGTGCGTTGATAAAACACTATGACAGTCAGTCAGTCAACTTTGAGTTATATATATTTAGATTAGTACTGATACGCATGTAATCTTCATCAATGGTACAAGGAAAACAATATAGTTACCTATATAATAGGTCTTTACCTATGAAATTGCCGTATTGCAGTACAGACTTTTTCAAACAAAAAAAAGTTTTGATTGGCTATGAATTCTAAATTCAAATTAATTTTGTTTTAAAAATATGACATTCTATTTACAATATAAGTCTTTTGTTTATTGATTAGCGTTGTATTTTCATTACATTTCAACATTTTTCCTCATAATGGATACTTTGAAATTTCGTGTAATTATGGAATATGAGTTCCGTCGTGGCACCAACGCGGCACAAACGACACGTAACATTAACGACGTTTACGGAGAGAACTGTACAAACGAACGTACAACCTGTTATTGGTTTGCTCGGTTCCGTTCTGGGAATTTGGAATTTTGACTTGAAAAATGAACCTCGTGGTCGTCCGGAAACTTTGGTCAACAATGATGAATTAAAGGCGATTGTGGAAGCTGATGAATCTCAATCTACAGCTGAGCTGGCAGCAGCTTTTGATGTTAGCATCAAAACAATATTGGTCCATTTGCGACAGATTGGCTAGATAAAAAAGCTTGATAGATGGGTGCCCCACGAACTTAACGATCGCCAGCGCAACGTACGCGTCGAGACTTGCCTTGCGCTGCTTAACAGGCACAGAAATGAAGGAATTTTGAACCGAATTGTTACGTGCGACGAAAAATGGATTCTTTTTGACAATCGAAAGCGCTCAGCAAGTTGGTTAGATCCTGGTTCGGTACCAAAGCAATGTGCAAAACTAAAAATGACCCCTAGAAAGGTGATGGTCACAGTTTGGTGGTCTAGTGCTGGTGTGATTCATCATAGCTTTTTACAAAACGGCGAGAGCGTTACTGCAGATGTGTACATTGAAAAACTGACCACAATGATGGCGAAACTCGCACGTCTGCAACCAGCTTTGGTCAATCGGTCGTCTCCACTGCTACTTCACGACAACGCGCGACCCCATACTGCACAACAGACCGTCTCTAAGCTGCATGAGTTGGGTTTGGAAGCTCTCCCTCATCCGCCAAACTCACCAGATCTTGCGCCTACCGACTATTACTTTTTCCAAAATTTGGACAACTTTTTAGCGGGAAAAAAATTCAATTCCCGAGAGGCAGTACAAAACGCCTTTGAAGAGTTTGTTGTCTCCCGTCCTGTTGATTTTTTCAAGAAGGGCATCCATATACTGCCACTGCGTTGGCAAAGATGCATTGATTGCAGGGGTGATTACTTTGAATAAAATAAATAAATAAGTTCGAAAAAAAAATACTTTAACTTTTTTCAAACAAAACGGCAATTTCATAGGTAAAGACCTAATATTATAGCCTATTTCCCGTTTATACAAATTTTACATCAATATAGACTCCTTTGCTCTTATTGGTGAGGTATAAACTAATTATATAAATTGTTACTTCCTATCTCCCCTCTTATATTATCAGGTGAAAAGCCTTACAAAAAAGCATAAACAAAATTTAAATACATAATAATGATATACTTTTTGAGATCTTATATTAAATGACCTTACGCAGTATACAGTTGAACGTATTCATCTACGTAATACATGGAGATAGCTTTTCTGTCCCCGAGCTAGTTAAACTCTGAAATTTGCCAAAGAATTTAACTTGTAATGTATCTGGGTGCTACAAAATTGTTTTTGTTTCGATACCTAAACTTTATTTTGAAGTCAATGCTAACGTAAAAGCACAAAACTGTAACAACCTAGCTCTATTAAGTTCAGAATTAGCTGTAGCTAAATAACGATGATTTAAGTTTTTACATCGCACACTTATCTACAAGAAAGCTATGTCATAATAATTAAAGCAAGGTACAAGAGCGAGCTCGATTTCATGAACTATGTCCGCATCATTAGGGCTGCGCGCCACTCGCTCATTAGCAACATTTTCACATAAAACGATGTTCGCTTACTCGATGTAAGGCAGCCGCTTCAATTATATACAGTTATTTCAGTGAGACGCTCCACTCATAATTGCAGTGTTTAGCTGTCACTCATTTAGTGAGAGACGTCGATCCTAGCTTAGATACGTCCAATTAGACCCTTTTATAACGCACACAAACAAAAAATTAAATATGCACACGAATAATGTTTGAAATTACAACCGCACCGCCGTAAACACCTAACGAGATACTTCCATTTAGCACCAGCCCGTAAAAAACAGTTACTAAAAATTCATAATATCAGTTGTTACCTTATTAAAATTAATTCAAGAAAAAATCGCGCTTGTTTCGTTAATTTCGAAGCGGATGGGGTCGATCGACGATCGTCGCAAAGCTATTACCATTTAGAGTGATTTTCATTTAATGAAAAGTGGTATCACCGGGTTGCCTGTGATACAAACCGCTACGCGCGTCTGTGCGCAATGATCGCTCTTATTATGTGCAGTCAAATTTTATGAGCGCATTGGTTGTTAACCGCTACTAACAAAATTATCAACGGGCATAAATTAAACCTCTATTATGATGACTGGACATTTATCTATGTAACGTCACGCGGGCAGGATTAGTTTACCGTTAATGACATAGCGCGACAACCCTACGAGGCGCGGCGGCATCGGCATCGTTCGCTCCCGCGCGGCACGACTCCCGTCTTGAAAATAAACAACGCCGAGATTCATAAAAGATAAGCCGCCAATAATTTGACGGGCGTTTTGTAACGAGTCGCGAAAACGATGCCCTCAACTGCGATCCAAATTTTTGAACGCATTTATAACAACAATAATCGAAATTTACATAATGATTGCGCGGGCGCCTGCGCCGACGACGACGTCCGGTGCGCCGAAACGGCGGACCGCACTTTTCTCGGTTTTCGAGTTGAAATTCTAGTTAGTGGGTGCGCGATTTCTTTTTAAAAAGGTTAACAAGATGTTCTCGTTTCGGTCGTTTTTCGTGCCGCGAGGACCTCTTTTGTGAACGAGCGAGCTGTTAAAAAATAAACGAACTCTTTGTTTCTCGGGTAGTCGGGCCGACCTCCGACGCGGTCCCTACTTTTTTATGCCCCCTTATAACCTGTGTACTACCTACGTGTAGGTATCTACGGTTTTTATGGTCGCCCGGTCAGTTCTTCAATGGGCTAAGGAATTCGATCGAGTCTCATTGTTCATCTTAAATATCTTCACGTAAGCGTGGCTGGAGGTATATGGAGGGTATCAATTACTCGCCGCCCTTAGGAAAAAAGGATCCAATTGTTTTAATTGCGTAAATCCTATTTCAAATCGTAATGACAGCGAAGCTCCCCATACAAATTGTATAAATGATTGGCGTGGCATTATGTGAATAAGAAAACATTTTGTACCCATCATTAGTGATTCCATCTACGGATAGTTTATTGTTATCACTAAGATCTGGTAACATTACAACTACACACTTAAATGCTGCGTTTTTAATCTCGTTCACGATATCTCAAAGAAAATATTTGTCTTACAGTGACTCCACGGCTTTTATGAGTTGACCCGTCGTTTTTTTTTTCTTGAACTTTTGACGGCGGTCGCGCGGTTGCTTTTGACTGGACCACTAATAAAATGTTATGATCGTGTGTTTAACGCGTTCTCTGTGTGTCGGACCTTCCTTTTGACATGATCGTTACATCCCGGCTCCACCTTTGCGGTCGCCTTTTGTAATCCCATTGTAACAACATTATTATTGTGTCAATTAGAGGGCAATATAGTCTACAACTAAATCATGGCTAGTTAGGGCGCTGGTACTTTTTTATGGCAACGGTTTGTTTACGCTCTTCAAAGTTTATACGTCTTTTAAGTAATATCTCGATTTAAGCTATTTGTATCCGTATATAAAAATGAAGTAGAGTCTTTGCAATACTTTCAATTACAGTACCCTAAGTTTCTCGAGTTTCGTATGTGAAATACAGCTATACGACTCTCCTTTTCATTCTAAAACAAGGGGGCGTGTAATCGGTATCAGTTCACAGGCTCTAGTTGAATAATAAGCGGCGAGGCGCCCTATAACTATAATCTTCTTTTATTTGGACGCCGCAGCGCCTCCGGGCGAGCCGCCACAAAACTCACTAACGAGATGAAAAAAAAAATACACACACACATTTGCGCTATCGTGCCTGTGTATTGATGAATTTGACTTTGGATATAGTTTGAGATTTTGACCGTTCCCATAGAGCGTGTCCCTTTTGGTCAACATTAATAGTGAGGTGGAGAATATCGATAGACAGAGTTGTAAACTAAATTGAGCAATAGAGACTTTATGATCTGATCTCACAGTCGAGTAATCTTATTACCAGACTGTGCTGATGTCTCAGGAAGATGTGCGCAGTGCAGTGTTGCTCGAAACTCTGTTTTGGGGTTCCGATTGACACTGTTTTGTTATGGGCAGCCGTGGCGCTTAACATCAGGTGAACGGCTAGCTCGTCAAATCATTCAGTAACATAAAAAAAAAATTAAGCGGAAAAAAATGTGAGTCAGAAATATAACTGAGAAAAGTTTCAACGGTTATAAAGATTGCTTAGACAATAAATATTTACAACACGTGGCATAAGCGTGCTGTCTCAGATATTCAAAACACTGCATCCAGTGCCAAAAATTTGAAATAGGTAATAGCAAATCATTTAGCATTTCACTAAACGATGTTGTGGACATAGTGCAATTAAACGCAAATATCGTAACAGATTGTGTTGTTAGTCACTGACAACGTTACTGAGTCATACATTGAGTCAAAACACTGAAAACTGTATGAAAATATTACTTTACTTCGTGAGTAAGAGCACATACCAGCGGAGTTATGTCAATTTCATTATTTGCTTTTGTTAAGTCATCGATTTGTCCTATTTTAATAGGAAATATTAGTAGAAGAAAATGCACCTCTTTAACATAGGATCTACTCCTTTCTGGAAGTTGGTAAAAGGTGAGGACATGGTCAATGGTGGCGTGGTATGAGATTGAAAACGGGCAATTCCTGAAAAAAGGTGAACGATTAGAACAACAAAAACAAGTCTATTGCAGAACATAAGCTTTATCCATAGAACGCCAATTTGAATGGTATCATACTTGCTTCTTTCATCAAATGACTCCCAGCGGTTTTTAACTAATTGTTGATACTTGGTCCACGTACCTACTCAAGCTGTATCTTAGGTTCGTGGTCACCACTTAAGAACTCTTCTATATCGGTTGTCAGTTCTGTTAGCGATATGGCTTCTTATTATCATTTACTTTAGTACTTATCTGTTCTATGTTTTCGTTTTTGTCACAATAAATAAATAATAAATCCAACATCTGTTTCAATTATACCAATCAAATTTGCGCAAAGATAATGTAGTGTTTATAAACATTTCTGGGGAATCAGATGATAACTAACAGTGACGTACATGTGTACGTTTGTTTGTGACCAGCTGTAATAAGACGGTATCACTTAATTTTTAGATATGAGTAGTGACGTTATTGTCCGATAATTTTGAAACTGGCGGGAATTACGTATTGAAAAAAAATTGATATATTTTTACGCCCATTATTATTTCAAAACATGTGGGCAGAGTGACGATAATATAACTGAACTGTTTTTTGTTATGTTTAAATAAAATTATATTTTAATATTTAGATTTTAATGCAGTACGTAGGTACATATGGTATTTAGGTGTAAATTATTATTATGGACTAGTTAACCTGCCTCAGCTTTAAATGGTCTATTTAATTATATACTTTATACTACCCTACTTTATATATACTTACCCTTCTCTGCCTTCTCCGTCGTCCCATTCCATATTTTCTATCCTTTTCATTATTCCCCATTGCTTCCCTCTTACTTTTCCTGTTGTTATAGAAAGATTTCTTAAAATTAATATTAAATATATAATTTAAAAGTAAAACATATTAAAGATTTTTTCAAAGATGATTTACATCGTTAAGGAAAATGACATGCAAATGAATTCACTCTAAGGAGTAAAAATGTTAAAATAGGCAGGTGAATACCAACAAGTTACTAAAAAAACGTGTCAATCACACATCAAATTATAACCTTATATGTGTTTTAACGCATTCATGTATTACGAGTCCGTCTTCTTACTAATGATTGTGTGGTCAAATGCATACTTAACATAGGTGAAAAAGTTAACTGACGTTTGCGATTGCCCGCTGTTCTGGGTCGTTAGTAAATAATTCCATTTATGACATAATGAAGTTATTAAGAATAGACACCTTTTCTTGTTAAAAAACAATAATTTATGTATATGGTTTATAGAGAACCTAAAAAAGCTGATAATTTTCAAACTATACAAATATCGTCAGAATCATGTATATGTAACAAGGTTTTTATTTCACATTTTCATATTCATGAAACGCTACAAGTAGTGATGTATGCTAACTTATCGATAGATCGAGGCTATGCAACAGTCAGGAGCTTTTGATGTCGGCATTAAATCGGTCAAATTACAGTGGCACCTTTAAATGTGTCGCATTAGTGATTCACACAGGTTCAGTGGACAATTGAAGGAGTGAGAATAAAAAGGGTTTAACTGATTTTTTTCCACAAAATGACTTATGGGTACCAATGGATTCAGAGTGAAATTATCTACAACAATACATTCTCAAAATACCGAAATGAGGCTATCTCGAGATTTTGAGTCTAAAAACAATTTATCTGTCACAGGAATAGAGTTCGCTTAGCATGAATACATTATCATATTTATTTTATTATATTATATTTTTACAATAATTGTATGAATTAGTACTATATTTAGTATTTTAAAATAGAATTAAAACATTTTCAAGCAACTGAAGCTTACATAAACCTGTTCTATTACCTTATAAGCACTCTACATTGAAATGACGCCGTTGACGTTTAAAGTCAATTTTCTCGAAACTGTCAATTTGTCAGTTAAACCCTTTTTATTCTCACCCCTTCAATTAGCAAAGGCTGTCCACCTCTGGGCCGCGTTGTATTTATTCATCGGATGTTCATCGATTACCATAATCGATAGCAACGCGCGTGCCGCATACGGAACAACGCGATTCTTACTAGTTGAATGAGATGCATCAAAATACGCTTTTGTTCCGGTTTACTTTGAGATTAACGCCATCTATTGATAAGGCAATAGTCGATTTTTTAACTTAATTATTGATGGTAATTGTCACATCACTACTCAAGTCTAGACTAACTAAACATTTCCGTTTAACTGATTTTTCTTATGGTCAGAAATTCTGTAAAGCTTCTCTTTTTTATTTAGCTTATACACATTTTGGAGTCTGCAGTGTTATAATAAATTGTCGCTAATTATGTTGTCTGAAAAAATTATTATTCATAAGTAATGATGTCTAAGAAACTTTACCATTAGTGATTTTTATAATTGTGTTATCTGATGTTGCATAAAATTATTATTATATTTACTAAGGATAAGGATAATTCCTTTTAAAAAAATAGTTTTATCCCACTTCAATTACAATGAAAACATCATCATTGTATTTGAAATCGAAATACGCATTATTAAGGATAGCTCAAAAACTACTTGTCAGATCTTTCAAATAAAATACTCGTAGAATCATAAAAACCAGTTCACTCCCTAAAAAATTCTGAGGCAATAACGATAAAAACACAGTCGAATTGAGAACCTGCTTCTTTTTTGAAGTTGGTCAAAAACAAAGCAGTATAATGCTACTTTTAGTAGCAGTGGAATCACTTATCCCAAAAAATTTGCTGTTTTCTCACATGTGGCTTATATCGAAAATCTTCTTCCAGAATACGTCAACGTCTGTGCAGCCGTTTGCTTGCTTCTACTCGTCGGTGGGCTCTCCCCCTTGTCGTCTGCGGCGCCGCACCGGAGCCGCACCATGGACCGCCAGCGAAGACAGGCCGGCGAGAACCGTATATGGGGCAACCCTTGTGATTATCATGACTCTGTAAGCTCAATTACAGTTCTCATCCTACGCTTCATAAACTGATCTCATTCACTAGAGGTTAAAGATAAATAAATAAATATTTGTAGAAATTTCACACAGCGCCATCTAGCTCCAAACTAAGCAAAGCCTGTACTATGAAAACCAAATAACTGATAGAATACTTATATACTTTATTGTTTCTAAATGTATACATAGAATGCAATATAACAACCCGACACAGCTCTAACATCGATGTTCATCACACTAATGTTTGTCCTGGGTGGGAATCGAACCCAAAAAACCCTGCAGTTCAGAAAACGTTCAGGGTTTCCAACTGAGCTATCGGGCCAGTCAAATAATATGGTAAAGAGACTCAATACCCAAACGTTAATTACATTGCATTTCGTCGCTCAGGGCTCAGGGGTGGGTAGATTGCAAAGAATGAAATAATTACAGGACATACATTAATATAACTAATAGATGTTACAAAAAAGTTCAAACAGTATATAATCATACTTATTAAAATCTTTAATCGTCATCTATGTTCACTGCCACCTCCGTCGATCGCCATACAAAAAATATACTTTGGCTGTTTGTATTGATTTCCCGCGATTCTGATTAACTGTTTGTAGATACATGGCGCTTTTAAAATTTACCTCCAATCTCACACGACTCTACCTCCAAATATGATGATTTTTTAACACCGTTCAATTTGTCCTTCCAGTCAGAAACATCGTCTTCACCGAAAGGCGTCCACGAGATTGCGTCTCAACTGGCCGCGCAAGCAACGAACGCCATCACAGCAACAGCGAAGTACAAAGATACATTGGTGAGTACAGTTTACGATTGTTCGCGAAGGTCTTTCTTCGCTTTCATTGATTGTTTCCACGTCGCGCTCGGGCTCTGTATAGTTATAGTATTCGCGAGGTTGTTTTGTATGCCCGCCGCGCGCCGCTAAATGAACGGACGAGGCTTGCGGTCGACCAATACCAATAAAACTTCGTACTAACGTACGCATACCGTCGCATATACGCAGATATTATTGATTTATGAATGAGAGTCTGCGGTACGCTTCCGTCTCGCAAGGGAAGCTACCGATGACGTATGTGTGATCCGCGCGCCGGTGAATAGGCACCAATCTAGCAATGGCAAGACCTGAATTTCTAATGATCATCTTTGTGTGGTCAAAGTCCAAATAGATATAGCAGCTACTTGTTTATAAAGCACCTTGCATTTGAATATTTAAGATAGATAGATAGGTAAAAACACTACATTGCAGGAACAGTTGACAGGCTCAAACTTAAAAATTAAGTGTTAAAATACGTACATAAATGTTTATTATTAAATAGTACAACGATCTTACACGTATAGCTCAAAGTGATTTGTATCATACATTGTGAAAGTTAGTTACATAAAATTAAAGGCAAAATACATTGTTGTTTAAAGCTCCTTGAAATATCAAGCGCACCATCGTGTCGGCGTGTTCACAGCAAATGATTATTGACCGTCCCAAAAATAAATTTGCAAATTCACTTTTTGCTCAAAATTTCATGCGAAATGTGACCCATTAAAGATTCAGTGCGTGCACGTTTTCGGTGCTGTTTTCTCACCGCGGTGAGGCGCGGTGCGTCGTCTTCGCCAAGATTGCATCGGCAGGCGCCGGTTTCGCGTCCCAACGTCCGCTTGGCCGCTTCCTCCCTTTTAAAACGGAACGCCTTATGCAGTTACTGAGCTTTGTTTAGCAGAAACACTTCACCCCATCAAAAAATTGCATTGAGAATTGGTGTTATTCAGACTGATATTTACACAACTTATAGAGAAAACTCGAAACAACCTATGCAAATACCAAATGCATGCCTAGCTTGCTTAGACACTCGAAGATATTATATAGATACCTTCGTATATTAGTGTGTGTGTGTGTGCGTATCATACAAGGCTGTAACAGTGTGCCACTGATGCGCCAATATACTGCATGTGTTGTGTCCTTTTATAATTATTATTTAACGCTGCATTTCTGTGACGTAGAACTGGTATTATAATATCCACAAAGCGACCGTCGTAAGTACCTATACGATGCCTAATTGATATTGTATATAATTTCTTCAAAAATAAATTCTCTGTGCATTTGGTTGATTTTTAAGTCAGATTAAAAATGATTCGTGCAGTATAAGTAAAAATACTTTTGTGCATAAGATGTAGGTATAAAAAATGTTGATAAACAAAAAACTACCCATGGTAGATGCCGCAGACATTTCAACCTACATTTTAGAAATTCGTAAAACATTCACGAATGATAAGAAACAAACGTTTAGCATGTTAATACAAGTATTCCCGTGACGGTTCTATCATTCCAATCCAAGGAATATAATAATTTCCGAATCGGAAGTAAGGTGGCCCGATCAACGAGAAATAATGCGATGTCGATGTCGCGCCTCGAATCATTTATGGACGGCCATTCACCACTACACTTGACGACATCTTCGCATGCAACTGGTAAAGGATACATTTCGGGGATAGGGTATCAATGCGATTGATTGATCAGGTATCGAACGGTCGATGGTCAGGAAACAATGGCTTTGCATGGTGATGCGTCGGTATGGTACCGACGTCGATGAGGTACGGTGGCATTGTAATAGGCTCGACAGTCGTAACGACGGCGACGTCCTGTCCGCTGCCTCCTCGTAAAACGACATTATCGACGCACAGTAGCCGGAACGAGGTACAGGACGGTGCGTGTACGCCGAGAATACTGATTGCGCATTAGTATTGCGCGACACACCTGCTCGACGATTTTTTTCTGTCTCTCCCCTTAATGTCGGTCATTCGTTACTAATGTATCATATTTATTGCGATACAACTAGTCGCGAAACGGTGGCGATGAACCGCCATTGTAACCCATTTACAAGGCCGTTTACTTTGTTTGATCATCGCCACCTCACCTCTTTGTTCTTATGTTTTTCGTGCATGATCTTGATAGTGTTAGTCATACGGGTCGCGCCGAGATAAAACTCTAACTTTGAAATATAAATGATAGTATACCCCAAATAAATCAGACGGCTACATCTGTCGTCGAGCTCGTTCCGTATAAATAATAACTGGCCGCGTTGTACTAAGAACGCAATAACAAATTCAACGAACTCTACCGGTACCGTACTGTGTGACTCGCCACTGGCCACCGTGTGAATGTGTCATAACACTCATGCTTTTGACCACGCCGGTGTCATATAATCGCATCAAATTTTCGACAGTGGAATTCCACTCGCCTTTAAAACGTCCTCGTGTACTTTTTGAAGGTGGGTAATTATAATAAACAAAGTTCGGATTCGCGATGTAACTCGATCGGGTTGGACGGTCGCGCCGCACCGCGGCATGCCATCGATGCCCCGTATGCATCGTGCTTATCTCGCAATAGCGAAGTACATAAATATTGAATTACATAGAGTTACATACAATATGCGACACGTACATAGTACGATAGCGTTGTTCACTGGCGACAGGCTGTCTGCGGCCGTTGGGTGCGTACGTGTGCCGTAAATACATCAATGTGCGCGTCTGTGTGGGTGCATGTTTATTTGATAAGCTTCCGATGCTCAGAGCTAGGCATTCGGATGTTAAGTCGTCAGATTTCTCGCTTCAACGCCCACCCATGGTAACACCGCGATTGCTGCAGTAATCGATTCACGATAGTGCATATTGGAATATTTTATTGCCGTTTTCATGGTCTTTTAATCTTAAAACGATTGCAATATGATCGCAAAGCCCACCGTAGAGCTAAAAGGTATTTCCATACCGAATCCATCAAAATTCAGTTTCAATTGCAATATACGAAATCCATTAATATGAACTTAGATAGGGGGACCTTTGCCCAGTAGCGGGACTATACAGCTAAAAATTGCCTTGACAATATTTATTTCGCCTAAAGTCAATACAAGGTATCATTTATCATACTTAATCAGATACATTGCAATCTTACTTAATTCACTTTCGGCTGTGAATGATGTAACACTAGTAATGTTTAGTGTATCAAGTGAGGCGTCGATTCGGATATGTGTTATGGACCGGACGCGCACCTGCACCAGTACCATACATTCCTATTGAATATTACCACCGTGGCATTCTTGTAGTTTGTACTGTTAGTACGAAACTATGTACTTGGGAAGTGTGCACATCCGCATAAAGTTGACATTCAAATTCTTTATAATCTTATCGTGTCTTATGAAATTCGTATAGCCGCATTTCTTAATTTTTTAGTATACGAGTGTGTGTACTCGTTTAATCAATTTAACTGTAGCATCATGGACTATGAAGCCGGGCTTTATTATCTTATTTGTTTATGTGAACAACAACGTATATTTATAGGTGGTAACTAATTATAGGTTAATTATAGGTGAAGAAAACTTGCGTCAAACTGTCTATTGATAGGAATTTTTTGATATGAGCGAGAATACCATAAAATAAACACATTCATTGTGTAAAATGCTTGAAATCAGCATTGCTGATTCAATACTATCTAAATTTAAAATCTGCCTTACCAAAACTTTTGTAAAGTCCCTCCCTTCAAAACTGATAAATTTTATCAATAATGATTTGCAATATTTTTGGGGTTTTGTCACGGCAATACTCCTCAACAAATTAACAGTATTGTTAATGGTATTGGCCATTAACAATTCCCTATTGAGAGACGGTCAAAATACCATCTGCTTTTGCTGCCGATTATTTGCGCTTTGCTATTTATTTTTGAGTTGTCTGTGCATTGATTTAAGGATGCGTTTTGGTTGGACGTATGCGACACAGCGTCAAATTTTAATGGTCTGAATTAAATGAAATATCTTCGATGGAGACGCACCTCAGATTTCGGTCTCTTCTTGCACACGACCTTCGTTTTCTGACACTCTTTGACTGATCATACAGACATTGGTATTGAAACTGCACTTTTATTTTTAACGAGCTTCTGCCCGCAGCTTTTTCCTCCGGGGCGTGGCCTATGGGAAAATAATTCAACCACCCATTTCACCCTTTTAAGGGTGGAATTTCGAAAAATCCTTTCTTAGCGGATGCCTAAATCTACCTGCATGCCAAATTTCAGCCCGATCCGTCCAGTGGTTTGGACTGCGCGTTGATAGATCACAATGTCAGTCAGTCACCTATGAGTTATATATATTTAGATTATAATAATTATCTATTAAAACAAATTATTCATACTTAATTTATTCTACATAGTTCTGAAACTTTCACAAGTTCCACAGAGCGAATAAATACAATCGATCATATTTATGTTACGATCTAAAACAAAACCGTAGGTAGTAGGTGTCTGAAAGTAGTAACGACTACTTTCTATCTACTGACTAGAGACCGCCTTCGTATTTTTTCTGTGACAAAAAAGTAAAGGGAAGAACAAAGTTTGATCTACTTTACGAGGAAATATTGTTGAAGTGATCAAGATATAAATCACCAACTTACAAAGACCTCGGTGCTACCAAGATATTTATAGCGTATGATGGTTCCCATTTAAACGGTCAATTGTCCATCATCTAATCGAGTGAACTATGATGTATTATCTTGTGATTTCTAAGAAACGTGCACAAAATGGTTTGAACATGTGGGTGCTTTGATTTCATTTATAGTTGTTTTTAACTCGATGTTTTTTCATTTGATTGTAAATCTCAAAGTATGACTCGTAGTACGAATTGAATCATTTATAAAGTCGATCTGTTTTTACTTACCTTCTACGTTTTCGGCAAAGTCTGCTTAGTAAGATATTTTAAACAAGTTTATAAGGCCAGTAACCACTTGAAAAAACTGACTGAACTGATACAAAGATCGTTTTGAACGACTGGCGAAGTATCGCGAGCCGGTTCCTTATTTATACCGCACCTCCAGGAAACTGCCACTCTATCCCTCTTTCCGTGCACTGTTTTCCAGAAAGTCAATCAACGATCATTAGCTGGTGACATCTATTTCAATCTTTCAAAGAAATGAACGGTTCAAAGTGACTCACTTGTCTCACTGGTTGATAATGTTCTCAGTTTTTTAATTAACATACTGAGTTAGTGACCGTGAGCTTGTTTATTTTATCTTCATATGAAGCCTATGCAAGAGCAAGTTCGAGGTTTTTTTGAATGAATGTCGTTGATAGAAAAAACGCTGATGAAATTATTGGCATCCAGTTATGCAAAAATAAATATTTTAATTAAATAATTACGACACTTAATATATATACGTATAGGTACTTACGACGGTCGCTTTGTGGATATTATAATACCAGTGCTACGTCACAGAAATGCAGCGTGAAATAATAATTATAAAAGGACACAACACATGCAGTATATTGGCGCATCAGTCACACACTGTTACACCTCGAGAACATTATTTTTTTATTTTAGATAAAGAAAATAAGAGTATATGTAGAAGTAACATGCAGTTAGTAGACTTCTAAAAGTTGTATATGCTTTTTGTTTATACTTACGCTACATTAATTTTTAATACAAATGTATTAAAAACTGTCTCCGCTTGTTTCAGGCGATGGACCTGCACAGCTACTCCAGCTTCGACGCGTTGCTTCGCGTGTTTGACTCGATCGAGTGGCTGCGGAAATTCTCCTGGTTCAGAGACGAGGTTCTACCAAAAGAAAAAGCGCTGTACTCCACGGTGTCTGATGAATACATGAAAACGGTGATGGTTAGTACACTATACTTAAACAACATCAGTGTGACATTGATTGAACTATATAGTAGAGGCCCACGCTTATAAATGTAGGTTTATAAATTTAAATCAAATATCATTAGTATGAATGTGAAACTCTTATTCAAGTTCAGTTCTGCTTAATCCTATACTAAATTACAATAAAGGAAACGTATTTCAAGGTCGCTTAAATCAGATTACGATTATCATTCAAGCTTTAGAACAATCACACACGTTGGCAGATCGTTTTCTAAATGAAAACAATCATTGAACAGCGGCAAATTCGCTGATGCCCAAAACGTGCATCCGTAAGGTTTTTCAATCGAATTCGTGGAATCGACATCGTCGGTGGCTCTCATTGTTGTCCACCGTTCGACGTGAGAACACAATGGTTTCGCAACGTGGACATTACCATCGATAGAAATTTGGATGATAATCGACCGCCAGTTGCAATTATCTGCTCGTAATTTGGCAACGAAAACTTGAAAGAACACGTAGAAGTGTCACTTCGTTATCTACCCAAATTTAGGCATTGCTTCACTGTTTTAGTTATTGTCACCATTTATATCATTCTGACAAATATAGTTCTTAGTATTTTACAATAATATCTATTTCTACATTAAAATTGGCAAAAAGTTGTTCATAGCAATGTTACTAATGTTCAATCTTGTACTGCTAATATGACATCATTAATAGCCTCACTTTGTAGCTTGTTCTATATGCGTTTTTATACGCCCGATTTCAAAGCGGATCTCGATTCAATGACACTAATTTCCAGTAACTTGTTTATGTAAATTGTTCTCTAATTTGTGTATTTTTTTGTCCACAGGTAAAGATAGATGACCTACTGCCCACTATGTACAAGAGTTTGAAAATGATTGTTGCTGGCTTGTACGCTTTTTCAAATCAAGGAATAAATGACTTAATCTCTGATGGAACACTGAAGGAGAAATTTAACGAGACAATGCTTGATGTTCGTGCTGTGCTCTGTTACTTTAACGTAAGTATCTGTATTTTTATCTCTCTCGCACTAATATGTTTTTCATTACTTTATAATAAAATGATATCTCGGTTCAGTACATTACATCTACATGTACCTATACATAGACCACATTAACTTTGAAAATTTATTTATTTCGTGCCACTCTTTCGGTTGATAAAAATGAAAGCTTGAGAATAACAAAAGTGAAGGCCCCCGTTTTTTTTATGTTAGAGCTAGCTAGTCGTTCACCTGATGTTAAGCACCACGGCCACCCATAACAGAACAGTGTCATTGGGAACGCCAAAACAGAGTTTCGCGTGACACTACACTGCGCACATCATCCTGAGATATCAGCACAGTCTGATAATAAGATTATCGTCTGTGAGATCAGATCATAAAGTCTCGATTGCCCAGTAATTTCACTAGCTATAGTGCCCTTTAAACCGGAACACAGTAGTGCTTGCACACTACTGCTTGGCGGCAGAATAACTGGCAAAGCGGTGCTACCTACCTAGACGAACTTTGCAACAAAGTCCTGCCACCTAGTAAAGCTAGTACCCCGTGTTTAATAAGAGTTGTATTTACTAATTGTTGTTTCCTTTGTTACAGGATATAATGATAGCTCGCAACCTTGAAATAATTCCACTCCCAGACTCAGAAATCCCTGTATTTACACAAGAAGAAAAACCTACAGCCGTATTTCTCCTCTATAGAGACACTCTCAACTACTTGGAGTACCTCGCGCAAGTTTTTCAGACGTTCTCTGAGCAGGGATAGGCGAACCGTTTGGTCGTACTTGACCATGTTAACCATAGAAAGATAACTTAATCGTTATTTAAATGCGAGATTTTTGTTTGGAGTTTTCGTTTTAGTTCCATGAGATACTTATGCATATACAAAAATATAATTAAACAATAATTTCATGAGAAATAAATAGGAAGAAATGGTAGTAAAATCTACTCCACGAGTTTCAATGATTCCTTAACATCTTCTGTGTATAGGTTTTTTCGATACTTATCGAGATAGCCTATATCGTTGGAATCAATTGATTATGCGACAAATCTATTTTGTGGTTTCACATATAAATTGTACGAAAATGACCCTTATGTCAACATTGCTTACAGGTTTGACGCGCTAAATATAGCTAAGTTTTATTTAAAAAAAATGATTTTATATAAACTTTTATTCCATTGAGTTAGAAGTTTATGAGGATTATGAGGCTGCAATTGTTCTTAATACATTTAGCTGTTCCCGAGAAAGAAGGTCATAGATAGACTATGCGATCTATTTTTAAACTACCAGGCAATCTTTTGTAATGTTTTTGGTAATATAAACAAAACACAAATCGTGGCGAATTATGTTATCTTTGTATGGTTTGACCCATAAATAGTTGTTGGAAGAGAAACTGCAAGTCTGTGACTATTTATAATTATAATCTCTGGTACTTAATAAACAAGCTAGGTCGCGTTCGAGGCAGGTCGGTTAAGCTAGCTTTAGTAAAACCGTTTACATCTTTGGCTGTTTTAGAAAATAAAAGTATAGTAAAATGTCTTTGCCATTACATTGCCATTTTGGTCTAGAACGAATTAGTTCCTTTTTGTTGTAAATAGTGACGAATTTAAAATGTGTTATTTATTATCAGCTGATTGGTTAACGTTCTAAATTTCCCGATTATCCTAGTCAAGGTCTTAACTTATTTATTTCTCGCTTAACTCCACTGTAGTTTCAATTTCTTTAATGTATTATTTAATATTAGATTTCTTTAGTATTAGAATTCATTCCACCATTTTGATTGATGCTGAAATTGTTGAGTTGTGAAGGTGATGTAGCAGGATCGTGAATTGTGATTGCAACATCGGTTGCGTCGGTGAATATGGTTGTTTTAAGACTCGCTGTGTCGAGGCAGCTGCGGATAATTTTAATTTGTACATTCTTATTCCTACTTTCTTTAGTATTACTTAACTATTTGTTAACTATTTATATTACTGTTACAAAATCCAATGAATATGACTCTAGCTTTAATAGAGCTGTTAATTATATTATTGTAAAGTACAGAGCCAGTGTATTTATAACTTAATCATTATTTGTATAGTTCAAATAGTACCTATTTATAACTGTGGCAAACATTTCTATGTTTGTGGAATTAAATTATTATTATTATACTTACAGTGTCGTTTTTCTTCGCACCTTTATTAGTGTTTGAGCTCTTAGCTCATTAGTTTGAGTTAGGCAATACCAGTCGTTACCTAAAAGCTTATGTAGGTAATGTGACTGGTTATGTAGAGTTAAAGAATCTCTATGCAGGTACTCATCTAACCGGTCAGTAATGTCTTGAATTGGTATGCAGCATTTTTATCTACAACTGTATTTTTTACTTCGGAGCTGGGTGTGGATAAAGCTCAAAATTTTCTATTCAAAATTTTTGTTAACGAGGATTTTGAGAGTCATAATCTCCTTTGAGGTAGTAAAGTAAGACTCGAGGATTAGATTCTATTGTAGTTAGTATGACTTTATTGGTTGAACTTTATTGGTACCTAATAAATGGAATATTAAAACCTACGTGTAAAAGTGCTAAAATTAGCCTATTTGCAATAAATCTTTCGACTTTGACTTTTGACTTTACGAATTACTCGTAGATATACTTTTTTCGTAGAGATACTTTGGAAATAATATAGAACATCATCAGCTGGAAGATATCCACTGATAAACATAGGCTCTCCCATATATACAATTAATAAAACGGGTCTAAAAGCGAACAAAAATTATCAAAATATAATTTTGACTAACCTAAACGTTTCTAACAATTTACATTGGCCGTGGTCACGAGGGGACTTCAGGTCTCCAACGTCCAGGTTAGACCAAATTATTTTTTGATAATTTTTGTTCGCAAATATACCCGTTTTATCTATACAATATGAATTATATACGTTCTTAACGAACGACACATTGAAAGCAACCTTAGGTACTACGTACGTGGCAGTTAAAGTTGCTTATCGTCTTTGGCTCGATGGTGGCAACTTACATTCTTATGATGGCTTCAAAGATTGAACATCGACGCTTGGGCTGTGACTCTGTGAAGATCGATAGAGACAAAACGGCAAACGGTTCCAAAGAGTAATCGACAATCAACTAAAATAGAACTTAATTGTCCATTGCAATCATAATCTCATACATTATAATTGCAATAGAAAATTAAGTCCTCGTCCATAGAGAAATGTAGGTACAATTGCTTTAAAAGTTATACTGCGCTCAGCAACTTATTTAATGTCCAACTCATAATCCTCATAAAAATAAAAAACAGCGTCCTCAGGCAACACAAACATAATGCCACTTATCACTGTGGCCGCTCGTATTATTGTACACATTCCTCCACCATTTCCCATGCGTCCACACTGGAAACAATTTCGTATCTTTACACAAGGTATTCACGATGTCGACCATATTTGCATTGGTGACTTGTACGACAAATTAGTGCGGTATGGAAGTTGAAAATAGTAAAAACTATACTCACACATCACCTTTCCGTCAAACACGTAAGGCTTAAAATAGATCCGTTTCAAGAGCTACTGATCAAGCGATTTGTCAAACGATGCCGTATTTACTTAATATATTAGTATGGATGTAATTCTTCGGGAGCAGTAAGGTTTTTAGGTGTTAGCTTGTCGGAAGAATCAAAGTTATGGACCTCCTACAGTAATGTCAACGCATTGAAATTTGGTGACTTACTCTATATTTAATTTATGAGTTTTCATTTCTGATTCTATAATTAAGGCTTTATGGAAAAATGAATTAAATTTTATTATTAGTCATTGTTTAAGTATTATATGTTGTTGGGAAAATACTATATGAAACTAAATTTTCACTGGTTGCGTTTTATTATTTTGCTATTACCTATTACTAATAAATTATTTAATACAGTTTTTTAAAAGATAGATATAACAATCATTTTATTAATCTAATCTGAATAATGGTGTTGTACTATTAATTCAATATATTAAACATGTGGATGGCGTAATAAAAGAGGCCTATGCTTTCAGAGGTGGGATGATAAAAGCTGTAGGCAATGATGACGATAATGATGGAATTACGTTTCCATTTATCTCGTCTCTAAAATCTTCCATTTTTTGCTATTACATCACATAAATCACAGATTTAGGTTTACATGTCATTGCTGAAGCATCATCACGTTGACCCAAAGGTACGTCTCACTAAGTGTCTTGCGCACGTCTGTACTAAAATTTGATAGCTCCTAAGTTCGAGCTTTATCTCTAGCCCCTGATTTCTTTATTAAACTCGTGTCAGTATACCAAACGCTGTACGCTCATTGGTTAAGACGGCCAATGATCTGCAAGAAACAAATGAGCGATCAAGATTTATTCTGCCAAATTAACATGAATTTAACAGACGTATACGAGAAACCGGGAAAAGTGCTACTTAGCTAAGCTGTATTTTAATAGTTTAGTATTAGATTTACACATGTTATAGTGGGTATCAGCCCTAACGACTCATCTTACCTTCGACGACAGAACTTACCGTCGCCAACGTCGTGGCTGTGTAAATAAGAAACACATATTTACACATTAACACACAACCAAAACTCATTGAAAATGACCTACCACATTGTGTATAGAGTTGGGTCACATTTTGTTGGTAAAAATATTTTGATTCTGCTTGAAGCAGATTGTTTTGGGTTTTGTAAACTCATTGTCAGGTACTGTGTAAAAATGGGATGGTCTGCAAATAAAATCTTCATGACAATTTGATGAAAATAGATGCTCAAATTGGCGTCCTAACCCTGCTACTTGGCAGCCGTGATGTTTAACAGCATGAGGTGAACGATATATTATTTATTAGCGCTTCATGTCATTCGTTAAGGTAAAAAAGCTTTTGAAGTTATAATTCCCTATTTTAAAAAAATACGAATCTGTTAAAACTAGAAGTCACCAGAGACTTTACGCTTGCAACAATTAGTTAACTTATACAGTTATAATTACTGAATTATATTACAAAAAGCTACTAATGGACAAAGGACACCGTTGAATTTTTTTGATTTTAAGTTTTTATTAGTTTTATTTAAAGTTAGTTGAAAAACAACATTGTTGATTTTTAATGCACTACAGGAATTAGTTTTTTTTTTTTTTGTAAAGTGAGGTTAAACGAAGACTTTAGCTAGAAACCAGAAGAAAAAAGAAATCTTTGTCTTTGTTCCCAAGTTTTTTTTAATGATGGTCATAAAAAATTAGGCTTTGCACGTCAATTATCATTTTATTTTAGTCTCACTTTGTTTTTAACAATAGCTTTAGAAATACTAAATATAACATTTTGTAATTTTTATATTAAGATTATCTCGAAATGGTTTTTGAATTACGGTATCTTCCAAAACTATTACATATTTCACTTTAGTAAGCTCTAAAATGAAACGAAATATTTTCACATTCGTTTAACGATCGTCCGTCGGCGACCACAATGGCGTTTAGGGCGCACCGAACGCTCATGCACTCTTTATCTCTCTCACGTTCCCTTGTTTTATTTATTAGAAAGATTTATTATTTACCACGGGGCTCGCACACGTTGTGTCACGAATCTGGGACGAAAAAACGAGGGTATGTTAATGTGCGCCCTTCGCACGTGACAATCTGGTTTTTTTGATCGCTCGAGTTACTTTATAAAGGACAAACCTATGCAATCAATGTGGTGGCGAAGTATTAACATGACTGTAAGCTTATCAGACATGCTTTTAGGTATTAGGTAGAAAGATTCTCAAGTTACGACCATGAACCGGAAGACGCAACATATATTACAAACAATCGCGAGAAGCCGTTGAATCCAAGAGGCTTATATTCAACAGTGATGATGACACCATAAGCCTCGAAATACATCCACTAACTACTGTCAAACGAAGAGATTCTGGGATATTGTGCGGGAGTCGTTAATTTTCCACTACTGGACTACCAGACACTCGGCTAAGCGCCATCTCTTCAGGGTCAAAATACCACCCATTCGTTCCAAGCGATTTTTTTTTTTTTTTTTTTTTTTTTGTTAAGGAATGACGTGACGAGCAAACCGTTCGCCTGATGTTAAACGACACGGCTGCCCATATCAGCTGCAGTGTCACTCGAAACTCTAAAGTATAGAGGTTCGCGTGACACTGCACTGCGCACGTCATCCAGAGACATCAGCACAATCTAGTAATAAGATTACTAAACTGTGAGATCAGATCATAAAGTCTCATTTGCCCAGTAATTTCACTAGCTACAGTGCCCTTCAAACCGGAACACAACAGTGCTTGCGCACTACTGCTTGGCGGCAGAATAACTGGCAAAGCGGTGGTACCTACCTAGACGAACTTTGCAGTAAAGTCCTACCACCTAGTAAACGATTATTTATTATATATATATTAGTAGATTTGATTCCACGTTTATAATTAGAATGACTAAAGAATGGAATGCCCTGCCAGTGTCTGTGTTTCCGGTGAAATATGACCCGGGCGTGTACAAGAGAAGAGTGAATAGGTAGGTACTTGGTTAGCACGCTACACCTTCGATCTTATCGTCACTTCCCATCAGGTGAGAGCGTGCTCAAATGCTAGACAAGTTTGAAGTAAAAAAAAATAGTGTAAAGGAAAAAGTCGGCCAGTCGTGTATGTATGTACGGAGTATAGGTATCGGAACGAGACTCGGTATCCGAAAGAAAAGCTTCCTGGTGAGATAATTTTAATGCATGCAAGTCGCCTTTGATTTGCAGTGCCGCCAGACTGGGTCGTGATGACCCTTGCTTGAGATGATACACTTGAAATGAGAATTGTTCTAAAATATACCAAGGAGCTGAATGAAACAACTGCGTTTGCTTCCTGTAGTAATAATTTTACTCATTAATAAACCTACATCAGTAAAGTCATGTTAACGTTTGCACTTAATAAAACTTTGAGCTCATAATCAGTGGTGCTTCGCTAAAAGACAAATGATATCCAAAACTCAAGTAGAAGTATTTAATAAAACGCACTTATTTTACACAGTGGCAAATATGCAGTCTATTTATTCTTTAATCAGGAAGGTTTTATCTGTGCAACCGCTAGTGCATAAGCACTAAATCACTAGTCGTGTGGCCTTACCCTGAGCACACCTACAACTGTCTGGAATTCCCACTTTTTACGCACTTAATACCAAACATTATCACGTTTATTAAATCTACTATGACCTATACAAAACCACAAGTCCGCCGTGACCGAGTAGGCAAATACTACGACAAAGATGGCCAACAGTCCTTGTTTGATTTTATCTGTGTACTCTGCGAGCCCTTAAGCAAATAGAGCACTTGACACGGGATGCAAAAGTGTTACGTATAGAGTATGACGGGAGCAAACACGCACACGTCATAGATTACTCAAAACGTAAGCTGTCCAGTACCGGATTAAGTAAGCCTGGGGCCCGCAGCAAATTTTTTCAAAAAAGCCAAGGCTTTATTTTCTACTATGAGTTCTTGTCTATAAAGTAGTAAAAAAAAGCAATTGAATCTCATATTAGCATCACGAGTGGCTGTATATGTGTAGATGGTGCCACGGTATGGACCAACATAAACCAGCATTGGTATTCCTAGGTTTAAATGTTTTCATATCTTAACACATTTAAATGTTCGACAGCCTCTGTGGTGTGGTGGTGGAGCAGGTCGGCTCATAACATGGAGGCGGCGAGTTCGATTCCCGTGGCAGGACAAGTATTTGTGCACAAAAAAGGCGCAAATACTTGTTCTATAATTGGGTGTAGTGGAACCATGGTCGTCGTAGTTCCTGGGTCCCTAGATACAGAGAATCCTAGATAGGGGTCCAGGTTCTATGTAAGTTATACATTTTATCAGGTGAAAATATTAGCGTTTGACAGTTTGACCTAGTATTACTTCTAGTATCAAGCTTTTTAAAATAAATACAGAATTAAAAAAAGATTTTTTTATGTTAATGAATGACGTGACGAGCTAACCGCCTGATGTTAAGCGACATCGCTGCCCATATCAGTTGCAGCGTCACTCGGAACTCTAGTATAGAGTTTCGCATTTCACTACACTGCGCACGTCATCCCGAGACATCAAGTTGTTAAGGTTTTAATAAAGTTGTCAATACCTTGACACACCAGTTACCAAATTTCACCACATATTTAATCAGTAGATTTCAATCTGTATTCATTAAACTGTGTTATTTTTTGATCGGAAATGAAGTCTACGAACGCTGTCCTAAATACAGGTGATCCTATTAACTAATATGGTAACACGCTTTGTTTTACTTTCCCACAACGAAAAGACGTATAAACACTCCAAGACTCCAAACGACAGTCATCCCTCCAATAAAGAAGCAACAGGCCACGAACAATTATTATTATCCATAGCCAGACAGTTTTGACAACGCGTGATTTAAGCAATTAGCTTTTCGTCTCCTAAGGTCACACGAGTTCCGTTCAAAGAGAGATACGACCTCGGAGCAGCTTATTTTAAAAAGGGCGTAAACGCGTACATTTTCCTTATTGACATAAGACCTTTTATCTATATTGTGGCGACACCGCTCTCGAAGCTAACAGGAAGTGCGGCGCATGCCTTTTCTCAGCGGCTGCCAACATTGGGCTCGCTTTTTCAGCAACCAATTTTCTTCTTTGTAGTTTTGTTTTATTATACCTTAATAACTTTGTGGAAGTTCACAAACACGAATACATATACCTAGTTTATTCACGTATATATTTTTTTTGTTTTGGTATGGCTCCACACTTTTGTGTATTTAGCCAGTGTCAAGTAATTGATAATTTTTCGAGATAAGTAATATATATGTCAAGTCAAGTCAAGGCACAGTCCAAGTCATCAAGTCAAGTCATAGTCTAGTCTAGTCAAGTCATACTCCTAGTAAATTGGTGGCCACTTTACCAAAAGCTTCTATGGAGTTTTGGAAACAACACAAAAAGATACGTTTCACCATCACTATACCACTTTTCCACACTCATGCCTGTAATCCAGCACTTAACGAATAAAATGCCACCAATTTTATGCACTAACACTGAAAATAACACAAGTTTTGGAAAATAATACAATGCGGTGACACTTTTTCGTTTTCCCGCCAAAACTCCCACGTATATATTTTTACATTATTTTAATTGAATCCATAGATTCCCGAACTAATTTTTTAAACTATATTTGAAATGAAACAATAAAAAGAAAAGTTAATCTAAAATATCTAGTTTGACCATGGCATTTATCTTTTTTATGCTTATGCATTAAAAGAACTACACGGATAATCTATATACAAATTTTACATAGACAATATATGATCGCACCCACTCCAACGTTTTTCAGTTATCCAAGTAGAGCTAAGCATAAATATAGAATTTCAGCCCTATTCTGTTATAAGACTTTTTTTGTTTTGGCTCCACACTTTTGTGTATTTAGCCAGTGTCAAGTAATTGTTAATTTCTTAAGTTAATTAATATTATATGATATATAATATGTATGACAGAGCTAAAAGTGTTGTCGCAGTTTAAATGGTTAAATTAGTTTATTTGTCGGAATCGGAATCGGAATATCGGAAATACAGTACACATAGTTTTAATTTACAAAAAAAATTATTAATATATATGTATATATATATATATATATATATAGAAGTGTCTGTGGTATCGTTAAAACACAATACACCGCCTACAGTCTTACTTATAAAAGTTAATTCAATTAAGTAATGCTTATAATGTTTTATCTCGTCTTTCCATATCATATTTCAGGTCAACGAGAAGTTGACATCATCATAATTTTATCATCGATTTTTTATTGACGTTCTCGATAAGGTATTGGCAAAAAAGGTGGCAAAAAAATATAGAAAGAATGAAAGATAAGGTACTCTACTATCATATTAAAGCAACTTTACGATGCTTCCTTCCACAAAAGCGAATATTATGTATTATTTCTTAGTAATCATCAGATTTCCTCCGATACAACGTTTGTCTGGAAGAAATCGCTCTAAGCTATAATCGCTCTAAGCTAGACCGCCTATTGAAATTAGTTAATTAAGTCAATTTTTTGTCTTATTTTACGGTGTCCAATAAAGTGTTGATTTATCATAATTGAAGGGGTGAGAATAAAAAGGGTTTAACTGATTTTTTTCACTAAATGACTTACGGGTATCATTGGATTCAGCGTGAAATTATCTACAATAATACATTCTCAAAATACCGAAATGAAGCTTAAATCTCGAGATTTTGAGTCTAATGATGGTTTATCTGTCACAGGAATACAGTTCGCTTAGCAGAAAAACATTATGATATTTATTTTATTGTATTATATTTTTATAGTAATTGTATTAATTAGTACTATATTTAGTATTTCTAAAAAGAATTAAAATATTTTCAAGCAACTGAAACTTACATTAACCTTTTCTATTACCTTATAAGCACTCTACATTAAAATGACGCCGTTGAAGTTTAAAGTCAATTTTCTCGAAACTATCAATTTGACAGTTAAACCCTTTTTATTCTCAAACCTTCAATTGACAAGCCCTGATACCAGACCTGTACCAAATAGATAGGTATAGAATTTAATTAACTTACACTATACATACACTTAGATCTAAACACGAATGTTTCTAATATAACCTTTCACAAAAGGATCTGTGGTTTGACATTTGTTGATTGCATATTGTTATTTAGTAACCACAGTATACAAGTAGCTACAGCATAAACTACGTTAGTATGTAAAAAGTAAATTATGTAATTAGTGTTTGATCTCATTGTCTATCTATATTTAGCCTATTTCACATAAGCTTTGAAGCACAAGCTTTGAAGAGGGCTATGCTGGTTTCTTTGCATGATAAAATCCGAAATGAGAAGATCCGCAGGAATAGACGAAAACCAATCCCTATTGTAATTTGGTATGGAAAATGGAACTTCATATTAAAAAGGAACATCGTAAGAAAGTAATAGATGAGTAGAGATTTAAATGAAACTCCATGTGTTTAAGAAAGATCGTAAGAAGTAATGCCCGCTTGTACTGAAGTCTATTCAAAAACAACTTAACACTTACCGCCAGGTTCTAGTAAACGTTTGATAAATTCGTGTCAATTTGGCAGACAAAATACTGAATGCTCATTGGTTGCCTGTTCATCATCGGCAGTCTCAAACAATGAGCGTACAGTGTTTCGCGTGTTGACTTGACACGAGTTTGACAAATGTACAAGAAACCAGGGGCTAGAGAGATAAGTGTGAATTTGGAGCTATCACATTTTGGTATGAAAAGTCATTAGACATTCTAGTTCGTCGAAGCACCACATTTTTTTAGAAATCAAACTTTGTGGTATTTAAGTTTTAAGTAAGTTGAGTTTTAAGCTTTTTCATTGATCATAGTCTAAAAGTTAATAGATTTTCTTTATATTCACTGTTTCAAAGTTGACGAGTAGGCCACAAATTTCACATAAGAAGAAAATGTATTCCAGTCAAATTAATAACAAATAAATAAATAAATATGTGTGGACATTTCACACAGCGCCAACTAGCCCCAAACTATGCAAAGCTTGTACTATGGGAACCAGATAACTGATACAATACTTAGATACTTTTTTTTGTAAATACATGCATAGAATACAATATAAACACCCAGACACAGAACAAACATCAATGTTCATCACACAAAATGTTTGTCCTGGGTGGGAATCGAACCCACGACCTGCAGTTCAGAAGGCAGGGATACTACCAACTGAGCTATCGGCCAGTCAAAAAAAAAGTCAGTTAAAACTACTCTAGTAGTTGTTTAAACCAGCCCCAAACCCCGACTTCTTGGACTTCTACAAAATATGATATAAAACATCAGAGACTAAAATATTACAAGTTTAAAAAGTTTTATGGATCGTTCGCCAAAGTTATCACGGTCATCAACAATTAAACTCAATACCCCTTTAGGCCGAAACTCCGGAAAGACTAAAATTCTTCATCGCCAGACATCTCAGTTGGCATTCTCACGATTTCAAATTGTAATGATCAAAACCTATGAGTCAACCGTTCCATTTGCACGACAATAATTGAACATACGATTAATGTAGCGCGTAATTTTACCCGGACATAGGCACAGTCAAAAAGTCCCGGGCTTTTACAGAATCCGGATCCGCAAGCTATTTTAGACATGTAATGCATGATAGTTTTAATTGGCAAGTGGAAAGTTTTCTTTTGGGTACGTACTTCTGTCGTAATGTATAAAGTGGGTTTTTATCAGACTTTCACTGATACCAAACATTGTCTGTATTTATATTGTGAATAATTTTAGTTTTTAGGGTCACTTTATTATGTAGGTGTGCTATTTTGTAGACGCCAGATAACGGTCAACAAATTTAATTTAATTTAATTTATATAAGATAATATAATACGCCTTTTGTTGGGTCAGTTATAGTCCGAATGGCCAAGGAATGGGATGCTCTTCCAGCAACAGTGTTGCTCCTGGCTACCTAGGACTTTTGAGTCAGGAGTGAATGGGCATCTCATGGGCAAGCGTGGTCCACCTTAGACAACTTCATCACTTATTACCATCAAGGGAGTAATTGTTGTCAAACGCAAACCCATTTAACCAATTTAAAAATAATATGCCTTGGGATTAATTAGTAACAATTGCAGTTATATAAATAGAGTTATAATAAAAACGTCACATATTAAATTACATTATACTTTGCAATTTTTTTACTAAGCATACAATTGCTCTATTTTTAAAATGCCACTATTAGTGATTAGCTCCAACTGACATTGTATTTACCGCCTCTGTGGTATGGTGGTTGAGCAGGTCGGCTCATAATCCGGAGGCGGCGGGTTTGATTCCCGCGACAGAACAAGTACCTATTTATGTACAGAAAAAAGCGCGTGTACTTGTCCTGAGTCTGGGTGTAGGCCCATGATCGTAGTTCTTGGGTCCTTAGATACAGGGAATTCTATTTAGAGACTGGTCTCTAACTAACATAATCTATAGAACAGAAAAGGAAAGGCTAGAAATTATTGAGTAATTAATTAGTTAAATAGAATTAATAATAGTAATAGTGCTCAACGATCACATTTCAATACCAGGATCCTGGGATCAAAATGTGATCTTATTGAAAATTATTGGCTAAATATTCACAACGATCAAAACCCAATTACCGAACAAGTAACCTTCGATGGATGACGTGATGATGACCAATAATATATATCAAAGGTGATAATTGAAATACATTTTTTCCCTCATTAAGTAATACCTTTTAATATGTTGCCTCATAATCTCGTCACCGTTAAGTCACCGGTGATTACTGGTTAGATTATGCACATATTACATCGGCAAAGCGATTTACGATAACTGTGCATTGATCAAGTAACAATATCAATTGAAGGGTTGAGAATAAAAAGGGTTTAACTGAAAAATTGATAGTTTCGAGAAAATTGACTTTGAACTTCAACGGCTTCATTTTAATGTAGAGTGCTTATGAGGTAATAGAAATGGTTTATGTAAGTTTCAGTTGCTTGAAAATGTATTAATTCTATTTTAAAATACTAAATATAGCACTAATTCATATAATTACTGTTAAAATATAATATAATAAAATAAATATAATAATGTTTTTATGCTAAGCGAACTGTATTCCTGTTACAGATAAAACGTTTAGTTGTTGTAGTTTTAGACTCAAAATCTCGAGATTTAAGCCGCATTTCGGTATTTTGAGAATGTATCATTGTAGATAATTTCACGCTGAATCCAACGATACACATAAGTCATTTTGTGAAAAAAATCAGTTAAACCCTTTTTATTCTCAACCCTTTAATTATTAAAATACAACTTAGCTGAGAAACATTTTCGCTGGGTTCTCGTCTACGTTGTTTTAAAATTCGTGTTGATTTAACAGACCAAATACTGAACGATCATTGATCATCGTCTCTCTCAACCAATGAACGTACAGTATTTTCCACGTTTTCTTGACTGAACTTGACGAACGTACGAGAATCCTGGGGCTAAAGATATAAGAACGAACTTAGGAGCTGTCAAACTTTAGTACAGACCAGCATAAACGTCTTTTTGATATATCACATTGCTAGAATAATTGTTTTTCTATACTTAAATTCCATTTGAGGAATTTCTTTCACTGACGTTAGAGGTTCGCTTTTCAGCCGCATAAGTTTTAGTCATAAGCTCCAATGAGTTACATAACAACTACATAACAATTTATGCAGTGCTAAGATACTCTATGTTATTTTTTTGCTAAGATATGCGTGCTAAAATACAGAATGCTAAGATACTCTATGTAAAATTTTTGCATGCTAAGATATGCAAGTACTAAGATATGCAGTGCTAAGATACCCAATGTAAAATTTTTGCATGCTAAGATATGCAGTGCTAAGATACTCAATGTAAAATTTTTGCATTCTAAGATGTGTAAGTGCTAAGATATGCAGTGCTAAGATACTCAATGTGAAATTTTTGCATTCTAAGATGTGCAAGTGCTAAGATATGCAGTGCTAAGATACTCTATGTAACATTTTTGCATGCTAAGATATGCAAGTGCATATATATGCAATGCTAAGATACTCTCTGTAAATTCTATGCATGCTAAGATCCACTATGTACAATTTTTGCATATTGATGTATGCAAAGTGCTAAGATATGGAGTGTTAAGATACTCTATGTAAAATTTCAATACCCAACTTTGCCAAAAGCTGCTTCAAACCGCGTAGTCTCGCAATACATGTACGGCTTTAGCAGCGTTAATGAACAACTCATCAGGTATTTTCGGCGAGATCTGATCCTGGAATTGGATGCACATTTATAAGCAATGGGATATTTCTCTTACGCAGCAACTCTCGTAGGCTACGTGAGCTATGACTCATATTTTGACGCCATTGGAAAACTGTCATAGAAAAGTCGTATGCCGTCTGCACTAAAGTTTGACGGCTCCTAACGAACTTTGCAGAAAAGTCTTACCATCTAGTATTGTTAATGAAATAATTTTACAAATTTAAATGTAAAATCTTATTCATGCTACAAATAAATATTATCATCCTACTTAATATTATAAATGCGAATGTTTATGCGCGTGTAAATGTTTGTTCTCTGTAACTAGTAAAACCAATTTAGATTAAAAAATTGAAATCCAAACCCCTGATACGCTGGATTAACACATGGAATCATTTCCATCCGTGGGTAAAACTGCGGGGTGGTACTAATATAGGTATGACGGCGGCTACGTCCAGTTATAAACTCTATGCACAGCGATCGAGCACCGTAATTTACCCTGTGGTGGCATTAAATCGATTACAGTGGCAGCACCGGCAACTGTCATGGCGTCCCTACCTGTCTGGCTATATAAAGGGATCGATTGGTGTGCTACGGATCATTCTTGTTCCAGACACGGCGCGGTGTGGACATGCTGAAGGCCTATAGTCATATAGGTTGCAATCTACCCACAACCCGTTTCTGCCGATATCAGAAGTGGGATTGCCCATTTCTACATCACTCTTCAAGCAACGCTAAGCGTGACGTGATGTGAATGATGACGTGACGGCGGGTGACACTAATATCAATTTTAGTTGCAGGGTTAACCCAGACCAGTGAAAAAAAAGAGAATGAAAGTTATGGTAAAAAAGTAATGATTCGTTAGAGAAAAAAACAATGAGAAAAAAAAAAGAAAAAAAGGGTAAGCAAAAGAAAAAAAAGTAAAAAAAAAAGTGAAAAAAAGAGAGAAAAAAGTAAGAAAAGAGAATGTTAAAATGATGAAAAAAAATGTGTCTGAATGCTAAAGGGATAATCTATCCGGTCTAGCACTAATTGGTATGAGTTGGAATAATGATTATTGTTTGCTAAAGGGATATCTATCCGGTCTAGCACTATCCGGTCCATTTTTTATAAATGAAGGGATAAGGTAATGTTGGAATGATGATTTTTGGTTGCTAAAGGGATATCTATCCGGTCTAGCACTATCCGGTCCATTTTTTATAAATGAAGGGATAAGGTATTAGTTTGATGATTTTTGGTTGCTAAAGGGATATCTATCCGGTCCATTTTTTGTAAATGAAGGGATACTGATGGTCCTGAAGGTTAAACCCTGACAATGACTGGCAGGTTAAATGCTTTTGACTAATCAAATTGAAAAGTAATCTTTTGACTTTGACTTCAGGTTTAACACAATTTTATTGCCAGGATGAACGAGCAATAACACTGATACTTATGTCCCTCACCAGGTACAAAGTGAAGCTAAGCGTACGAGGACGTACGCACGTCAGTATGGCCGTGACGGCGGCTACGTCCAGTTATAAACTCTATGCACAGCGATCGAGCACCGTAATTTACCCTGTGGTGGCATTAAATTGATTACAGTGGCAGCACCGGCAACTGTCATGGCGTCCCTACCTGTCTGGCTATATAAAGGGATCGATTGGTGTGCTACGGATCATTCTTGTTCCAGACACGGCGCGGTGTGGACATGCTGAAGGCCTATAGTCATATAGGTTGCAACCTACGCAGAAACACGTTTCTGCCCATAGGTATATATATAATACATATAAAAAATTAGTTCAAAATTACTTTAGGTTTTTTTTTATTTAATATATTTTAGCTTCAGATTTAATTGAGTTTTAGTCATTATATTTTACTATTTATTAGTACCGATTGAAATTTAAAAAAATCTTTTAAAAATTACTTTTGAATGAAGTCACTAATATAGTTGCCTACGCTTTTTTGGTACACATAATTATTTTTAGATAGCATAATATAATATATATAGATTTGGATTGAATCTTTTAATACGTTCCAGCATATGACTAACATATCATCATTCAGGAATTTACCGGATTTCTGCTCTCATTGTATCTAAGTTCCGATTCGCCAAGGTTGGAGCCAACAAAAACAGCATCCGATGAACGAAAGTGAATCACTGAGCGAAATGTATGCCGCAAAAGAGTGAGTAATGTCCGTAATAGGCTCAGTAAATGACTATTAAATTGTACTAGACGGGAATCGTTTACGATGTAATTGCGCAAAAACATCGAGATAAATCGAGAGGGATTATGTTTGCTATATATTGTATTCTATGTATGTATTTACAAACAAAAAGTATCTAAGTATTGTATCAGTTATCTGGTTCCCATAGCACAAGCTTTGCTTAGTTGGGGGCTAGATGGCGCTGTGTGAAATGTCCACACATATTTATTTATTTAATTATGGACTTACAAAGTGTAAAAATAAGGATATAAATTGAATAAATCGAGGTGAGTCGATTAAAAAGATTTAATAAATTGGAATGAAATGATTTACTGATGCATAGATACTGATTGATACTTATGCAAGAAGCGAGAAACATGTAACGTGTGAGAGGAAAGAGCGTTTTTTTAAAGTGTGTTTAAGTTTACGTCCTGGATGATAAGTTATCAGGAGTAACTTTATGAGTTCAAGACATCCAGCGAAGTGTGTACATCCCAGACATAATTATATGAATGAATGTGACGTAAAATGACATCATAATCAAATAAATACGTGACCTTGATCGGTCAATCGATATTTAATAGCTGAAATCAAATAAATTAATGTTATTTTAAATCTTCGTAATTGAGGCACGTTGTATTTATATCCGTTTTGTAGTTAAAGGTAAATATCCGGAAACATGCATTTACTTATTAATATGCTATAGCAGTATAGTCATATTTGACAGCCTCTGTGGTGTGGTGGTTGAGCAGGTTGGCTTATAGCCTGAGGCAGCGGGTTCGATTTGCGACAAGTATTTGTACACAGAAAAATAAAGCGCAAATACTTGTTCTGAGTCTAGGTGTTGTGGGACCATTGTCTTGTCCATTGTTATGTTAGGATAATTTACACCCGAGTCCCAAGATACAGGCTTCGTGCTTAGTTTGGGGCTCATAGTTAAGTATAGTTTGAAGGAAATGTTTGTTCTTGCACTGTAATTAATAAATTGTAACATTTAATTTTTTGGCAATAAAATTATCTTTTCTTATCTATTTTATCTTACTGTCGTTAGTAAGTCGTAAGTTAGGGTCCAGGATCTAAGTATGTAATCGTTGAGCGTTATTATTATTATCATAGTTATTATATTATATATTAAAATGCTTCATAGATCTAGGAGATTAAGTATTAATCCACTTTTTATAATAATATAAATCATTATTGATGCAACTGGGCAATGTTGCCAGCATGTTAGGTACGCTACCGACTACAGTTGACAAGAAGCATTTGGTCATGCCATAGATTAGAGGGCATAATAATAATAAAAAGCAACATAAATTAACTTGTGGTTTCACTTATAGAAAGCATACATAATTAGTAAGAATTATAAAATTAATTAAATACTATTGGTTTTGTATCTAGTTATATCTAAAGCCATCCATTAAGGCAGATTCAGTTCACAGAACAGTAACAGAAGATTTCATGCACCTCGACTACCGGATAGACATTCCAGATGCACCAGGTTACCTTCGTCGGCACATTCCCATACATTTCCCATGCACGTTCGCTGAAACCATGACTCACTGAGACCTTGTGAAATACCAAATGATTCACCAAACAAAAGATCTACAGTTCACCTGTTCTTATTGGTGACAATTGGAGTGCGCAATTATTACGACTGCTGTGCTGTGGCGTCTGGTTGTGTTGCGAGACGTAGGCAAGTAACGGTAAAAATAGGGATGGACTTAGGTGTGGGCGACTAGGCAAGGTTAGGTTTAAAAATCTCAGCCTAAAATAGTAATCATATTGATTACGAGATGCTAAATAGATGTATTAAAACATAACTTAAAAATTTTATATACATAAAATTAATTACAAAAATGGCTGGAGCGAGTATAATTGAAATAAAATGCTTCTAAAGGCTGTGCAGTTTCAGTTCATTACATTTTATGTAATTATAATCTGCATTATAATTGGTATTATTAAGAACTAGCAATATGGGCTAAAAACTTGTACTCAAGAATTCCCCTTCCTCTTTCCGCGACACGACAAACTGGAGTTCGGCTAAATGTCACAAATTCGTAATTAATGATTTGCTTCCTTTTTTATAGTGCGTACTTCTAAGGAATGGAACCTGTTGAATGTTCTATATTTCCCGAAACGCCTGGATGTTAATGAATGCCCCATCTTCCACACCGTCGCTTACCATCAGGTGAGTTGATGGTCAAACATAAATCTATAACAACTAAAACAAAAGTAACATTTTTGAAAATGAATAAAAACCTACCCAACACTCCAAAAAACATCATCACAGTCAACGCCATCAAAATCCATCCAATCCAATCCAATCAGTTTTGCGCGATGGTTTTGCATTCAGACAGAAAAAAAAACTATATGAAAATAATATATTAAAACAAAATAATAATAATAACAATAATAAAACAAAAGTAACATTTTTGAAAATGAATAAAAACCTGCCCAACACTCCAAAAAACATCATCACAGTCAACGCCATCAAAATCCATCCAATCCAATCCAATCAGTTTTGCGTGATGGTTTTGCATTCAGACAGAAAAAAAAAACTATATAATATGAAAATAATGACGATATTTTTAACGGAAAATCATTTGTTTTAATTTTCGTCTATGTAATGTATGTATGTTCCCTTTGGCTATAAAACAATTATATTATGAGTAGGTATATAATATATTTACTACTTCTACTTAATAAATATTTAACGAGAACAATAATAATATTTTTTGATAAGCCTAAAATTGTATTTGCCCCATCTAACGCCTTACGCCGGCCCTGTGCGACGTGATTCACAATATGCAAATACAAGTTTCATTGACTGCTGTTTAATGAATGAGTGAGCTCGAGTATTGGTCGACTGATATTGAACTTGTAAAATATATTTTTATAAGATCGATTGCGTTTGCTTTGACATTTATATGTTGACATTGACTGTTCCTAAGATAGACATTATTTTATGATATTGATATGTTTGTTCTGAATTGTATTAAGTAAATATTAATAATAGTAAGAAATGTATTGAAAATACTTAGCACATTAAGATGTAAATACATTGTTTTTTTATAAAGAAGTAGGTTCGTTTTTTTATCGCTATCTATATCTAACTGACTAGTAATTGTAGAGGTCATGTATACCTATATAAAATATATATTTTCGTATACTCTTGGCCAATTAGCCTTTGCCTTACTTTTTAACCACAATCTGCGGTATATCCACTTTGCGTGCAGTCAGTTGAGTGTGTAATACTAATAGGTAAGTATCTATATAGAGGTTGTAAAAAACAAGTGAATGTAGTCAATAAATGTACGCAACTACTCTATATAGGTATACTTATTACATTACCACGTTGACCACATCTTCACTCATTAGTTAATATTTGACAGCCTCTGTGGTGTGGTGGTTGAGCAGGTCGACTCTGGAGTTGGCGGTTTCAATTCCCACGGCAGGACAAGTATTTGTTGCACAGAAAGCGCAAATACTTGTTCTGAGTCTGGTTGTTGTGTGATCATGGTGCTCGTAGTTCCTGGGTCCCTAGACACAGGAAATCTTAGTTAGGGTTCAGGATACATGTATGTGATTTTTGGGCGTTATTATGTAGCGTTTTCGATCTGCTGACCTATGTGTTTGAAAGGGTAACATGTACCTGTGTGTGAGAAAAAACAAACGCAAATGTCAGTGTGTGGTCATTATTCAACAAAGCCAAAAGCCAAAGTTCCCATAGAAAGTTTGTCCCATCCCAACCTGTTAATTGACTCATAATCTTCGCCCGCGTGAAGACTATGATTCTCCGTGACACATGTTTTTTTAATCCCTATTTGTTCTCAAGGGTTGTTTTGTTAGGCTGCCGCGCTATATTTTTTGTGTTTGTGATCATTCGGCGCGTTTGGCTTGGTGGTCTGTAAATTGGTAAGGTATTGAATAAACATTTTTTTTTGAAGATTTTGCAATTTATTTGTTCGGCATAGTGTTGAATATGTTACATTGGAACTGTTATGAGGTAATTGTATTTTGACTTAATAATTTGCTGTTTTGAGTCAATCTCTGTGGTATGGTGGTTGAGGTTGGCTCATAACCCGGAGGCGACGGGTTCGATTCTCACGACAGGACAAGTACTTGTGGAAAGAAAACAAAAAAGCGCAAATACTTGTACTGAGCCTGGATGTTGTGAGACCATGGTCCTCATAGTTCCTAGGTCCCTAGACACAGGGAATCCTAGTTAGAGTCTATGTATGTGATCAATGGGCGTTATTATTATTATTATTATAAGGGAAAAAATATGTAGATATGCCATAAGTTTGAAATCGTGACTGCAACATTTTTTTCATTTTGCAAATGCGTTTTCAATCTTCTTAACCACAATTAAATAAAGCCGGAAAGTAACCAAATATCTATACTATTGTGTACCCATTGTTAAGCTAAATTCACATCGACGGTTTAATGGTCTATCTTTACTATTAGTATCGGGTTTCAAGCGAATCAGCGGCGGACGTTTGCGAACGAATACTTTGGAAATTAGTGGTTTCAAAAATTTGTTTGTTATTCATTTATAATTTAGGTAATAACATTATGATTATAGTAAGGCTTTCTGAAAAGGTGTAGCTAGGTACCATTGCTTTGCCAATTATTTACTTTTAACGCGCGGTATGTATGGAAAAACATACAGCACCCTTAGTGGCGCGTTTACGAACACCATTATTATTTTTTAATTTAATCGTATTTAAGATACTATTTTATTAAATAAGTAAAAGAATTGAGCCCTTGCAAGACGCTTTGTGCCGTCGTAAACAGAGAAAAATACATATACGCGTTTGCTGTTTTTTACTGTTTACGGCAAATTAAAAAATAATAATGGTGTTCGTAAACGCGCCACTGGGTCTAAATCTTACGCGCCAATTAATGATATTGTTAAGCAATACTTCATCAGTTACTTAACTGTCGCCAATTAAGCTCTAGCGCGTGTTGTCTATATCCAACAATCTACTTATTAAGCGCGGCGAAATACAAAAATTCCCCGCGGGAATGTCGCGTATGTCAAATAAAAGAATTCCGGGGTAACAATAACATAGGTGCATCGGATGCGCCGGCGCCGTCCTGGCGACCGGCAACAATGCCCCGAAGAAATATTATAAAAGTTATACGGCTGTTTGATATAGACGAGCGTGACAGTAACTAAGATCTAGATAGTACAAACAATGATTAAATTTAGATTAACGTTCTCGTAATAATAAAGTCACTGATTGCCGATCTGTTGATTATGCTAGGCCATACAAATCATTAATCTTTAGTTTTGGAAGCATTTGTGGCATTTGAAGCATTTGTGTCGATGGAATTTGACTATGTTGGCGCTATCAACACAGTTACTTAGTTGATTGTAAAAGGTGAAAGATAAATTTGGACATAATGTCCCAATTTATCTATTTACTTTAGTACATGTAGTCTGTAGATGGATAGATGTTTTATCTAAGACGTGCGTTATCTTGATCTAGGTATTTTTTTATTTATCTAGAGGCATAAGATCACTGGTTCCTACACCAAAGTTTTATGTTTAACAAAAGCCTCAAAGACCGAGAAAAATTACTTACTTTTTAAAATCTTTGATAGGTTTGCATTTGTCCACTTTCTCATCTGACGGTAAGTGGCGACGCGGTCGATGATGTAACGTGCTTGCCTAGAAGAACTGGTTCACACTGGTTTTGAAAACTCCCTGATAATATTTGTCAGGAAACAGAGACGCTGGTAAGTTGTTAAACTTAAACTCATTATTATCCGATTATTTATAATTTTCGTAAATATTCTTGTAGGTATTAATATATTTTTCACGAATGAGTTATACAGGGTAAGCAAGGTATTGGTGACGCCTCCGGTATTACAGATATTCCATAGGCTACGGTGGCCACTTCCCATCAGGTGGGCCATATGCTTTTTTGCTCCGTCTAACATTTAAAAAAAAAAGTTTGGAAACACTTTTAAAGTTAGTAACTTCATATTATATTTTCCAGACTTCCAAACTTTCCAGTAGAAGCATTCTCTCAGTTATCAAATGCGTCACAACATTATGTACTGTATATTATAAGGTACTGTGATTATGCGGCTATAGCCCTATACGTGTGAAATCATGGTGACACCGATATAACAAACAAGGGGCAAAAAAATGGACTGTGAGCGTGAGCTTTTTTAAAGTTTTGTTACGGCCACTTTTTATCTTTTTTTAAATGTTTGAAGCCTATTAATTTCACAGACTTAGGTTCTTGAATTGTTTATAGTTTAATCAAAGCTATGTAAATAATCACTTGATTATATTATTTGGCATTGAGCAACCATATGAGATGACGTGCCTTTAAATACATTTATGCCATAACAAATGTCTTACAACAGACCAATAAATTTTACCTAAAACCAAAGTCATTTACAACACTATAATTTCGCGGCCTTTGATCTTTATTGAGCCTTAGTAGACCTCATAATATTTTTACGACTAACTAATGATTAGGGTCTCACAGAAATCTCATTAATAAACTTGTTATCGAAAGAAAAAAAAACTGCGGGATCCCGGCCACCGTATCTGAAACGGCGAAAACGGCGCGTGAGGCGAACCGTTCCGAAATTAATTGGACATAATTAATAAAGCGTCTAAAACAAACTCCTCCCAGGTTCCGACCGATCTTGTATGCTAGATTATTTTATTCTTTAAGCCAACAGAACTGAGGTGTTCAGAAAAAACTCGTGCACTTTTATTTTCAAGCGCATAAACACCAAAGTTGATTAGCGACGGTGTTTGTTAATAGCAAATGTAAAGTTATCATTGTGTGTATCTAAGGCTTTTTTTGTTACAACATTCCGTACAAAACGAGCGTTGTAAAGAGCACCCGACGATACCACCCATTCATGAGGACAGTGGTGACCTATTGAGATTTGAGATTGATATATTAGTATGGATACGTCGGTGTAATAAAAAAAGAGTAATACATGTTTGTTTCGCTAAATAAAAAGGCAGACCTAAATAAAAAATTGTTGTTTGTATAAAAATGTGTAAGCTTAACTTTTTTTATGTTAAGTAATGACGTGACGAGCTAGCCGTTCGCCTGGTGTTAAACGACACGGCTGCCCATATCAGCTGCAGTGTCACTCGGAACTCTAAAGTATAGAGGTTCGCGTGACACTGCACTGCGCACCTCATCCAGAGACATCAGCACAATCTAGTAATAAGATTACTAAACTGTGAGATCAGATCATAAAGTCTCATTTGCCCAGTAATTTCACTAGCTACAGTGCCCTTCAAACCGGAACACAGCAGTGCTTGCGCTAGTGCGTACTGCTTGGCGGCAGAATAACTGGCAAAAGGGTGGTACCTATCTAGACGAACTTTGCAGTAAAGTCCTACCACCTAGTAAAACTTAACTTCTAAAAATGAGGTTAACAAACTGAATGTAATGCGTGTTTTAGCTGTTCTAGTGTTCTGTTCTGTGTTAGTGTTCGAGCGTAGTTTTATATCAGACATGGTAGTGATTGACCATTGTTTCGCTGCGAAGTGACAATGTACCTACGCTTCGAGGCTGCCGGGATAGAGTGTTAAGTGATTGGCGACAGATGCTTAACTTAACTAGCCAACACTAGAAAATACAATGCAAATTTTTAATTTTTTTGTTTTCAACACGATATTATACTGCACTGAAAGCTCAAGCTCATTAAGATTTAGACCTATTACCCACGAATCGCAACGTCTCTCTATGTCAGAAGCTGTCTCGTTCTATTACCTTCACTTTTCTATTACTTTATCTTATCCACACTATGACTAACATTATGGAAGCCCACACGCGCGTCACAAGCAGCCTCTTGTAAAGTCAACGTCGGGATTGTTCGACACTTCGTCCTTTTGTTGTATGTCCTTGAACAGACAAATTTACGATCAGGCTGCTTCTTAGATAATGAGTGTCAGCAAGCTATTAACACGTTGACTCAATGAAGATGTTCGAACATAGGTAACGAAGGGTTTCAATGGAACACGTTGTTAGATAAAGACAAGGTAGCTGACATAAAGATCTAGTAAAAGATTGCTTGGTATAAATGTTGCAAGTTCTGCAAAAACTATTACAACCTTGGCGAAATTGTGGTGATATTGCCGCAGAAGCCACTAACTAAGATTTAATTCAATTTAATTGAATCTGACTAAACAGAAAGTATCGTATAAGAAAAAGGTTTTAATGTGTATTTTTTTATGTTATGGACATCTGTAGCACCAGAGGAGGCGTCACCAATGCATTGTGTGCAATGTTTTAAAGCTTTTATAATATGCCTAGTATAAATAATTGTTTATTTACTTATTTATTTAAAAGCAAGCCCGTGTTATTTAAAAAAAATTGCGTCAATGAAACGGTATGTCGCATGTTGCATTTATTGTAACTACTGTTAAGTGCAAATTGCAAACTTTTGCACATTTTGCAAATGTGCAAAAGTGCAAATGCAGTATAGCTATTTTCTTTCAGTATTTGTTCATATAATTGGTTACAATAACAAATACTGAAAGAAAATAGGTAAACCGCTATCAAAAAAATTGGGACTGCTTCTAGCCTCGATAATATAACATTCCGAAAGCTCTAACCAATATTAACATGCTGGCAGCAAATTCTATAGCATGTTCTTTATAAATCATGAAATCTACAATCAAATTGAATAAATGTAAGCTATTTAAAGCTATTCTAAACAATTTTAGCTAAAACGCTCCAAACATCTACTCGTAAGTTCATTCATAAAATGTACTGATAAATATCCTGTTCTTTTTATAGTATTTTTTTGTCAAATTATCGTCGCCACTTATCGTGCTACTCAACTTTGATAATACTTTAATCAGGCGTGACAGAGCTTACTCAAGTCATGTCTCAAAATATCGGAGCGTATAATTAGCAAATAGGCAGTTCTATGACAAACAACACACCCCAACGCCTCCTGACACATGCACAATAAATTCACCATACAAAAAGGTTTATGATTTTTAAAAGATTTCGAACATTCAAAACTGAGATAGGCAGAAAAAATAACAATTTATTGGCACTTCACCCCCGCTGTAACCATTCAAAACCCAATAATTGTATATTCTTTTACAGTAGTGTGCCGTTTATTTTGTATGGCCGATGAAGGCAGCGCAGTGAAAAAAAAAGCATTCAACCAAAATCACAGGCGCCTCTACCTAATCACCGCTATTGAGATCTATCGAAGGATCAAAGCGCGTGCGACGGCATGTCGAAATAACCTCTCAAAATATTGCCATAAGGTTCAATTTTCCGGTGTGATTAGTCATGCTTTTTTGCAGCCGAGCGGATGCTCGTGTCAAACGCTTTAGTATTTTGAGTTTGTTTTGAAAATTCTTTTATCTGATGTATTCGGTGTAGCTATTGTTGCTTTCGCACGGTTCATCTGCTGCGTCGTGGGGCGATTTGTTGAGGGCGGTTTGCTTGCTGAAAACGCTTACTGGCAATAATTTAGACGTCAAATAGGAAGGCTTTTGTGCGGGCGAGGATGACGTGTCGATCGTTTCAGGGTTATTTATGACTTTGACAGGATATCGCACAATATGCGGAGGAATTCGCGGCAGCTTTGATGGCGACGCGCGGAGGCTCGTTGGTGGCATTTCCGTTAATGTTACCAGTTTTTTTGGAGCTCCTGCTTTTGAAGTACTTGCCGATTTTACTTGCTTGGATAACTGAGTAGCTTGAATAAACCGTGACGCAGTAACAATAAAAAAAATTAAATGTAATAATATGTATACATATTTAATGATAACTATTGAACATCATTCATGCTCATTGATCTATCTCTGTCAAAGTCAAAATCAAAGCCTAAGTCAAAATATTTATTGCAAATAGGCTATTTTTAGCCCTTTTACAAGTCAAAATTATATAAGGTACTTAAAATTAAGTTATTTCACTAAGCATATACAATTACAAAGTGCTTATTGTCAAATAATATATAGCAAGCCCATTACAATACATGAGTTTGAAAATTATCAGTTCTTTTTCTCACTACTGGTGCTATCAATCCGGCACAATGAAGAAAACTCCGATCCGAAGCTTCGATTACAACTGTAAAGAAGAAGCTACAAGAAACTTTACAGTGATGTATTTTTTTTCTACAGTCTTTTACAATGTTTATAATTTACTACAGTTGAGATAATGAAAAAGTTACAAAAGTAACCACCATGTCAAACCCGTGCAAGAAAAATACCGTCCATCCAAAGGTTGTCTGGAAGAGATCACTTTTTAGCGATAAGACCGCCCCTTGTAACCTTATAAGCTTTCTTGTTTTTTATTTCGTTATCTTGGTGTCAATAAAGAGTTTATATATCTATCTATCATTCTCAATGATCAGATGGCCATATTATAATAATTGATGGTCATTTTAAGAGTTTCCGCAAACTGGCATAGTCAAAGTCAGTGTGCTTTTTTTATGTTTTGGCTCCACACTTTTGTGTATTTAGCCAGTGTCAAATAATTGTTAATTTATCAAGTTAACGTAATTTCACGCAAATATGTGTCAAGTCATAGTCGAAGTCATTAAGTCAAGTCATAGTCAAGGCATAGTCTAGTCAAAGTCATACTTCTAGTAAAGTGGTGGCAACTTTACTTGAAGCTACTATGTAGTTTTGGAAACAACACGAAAAGAAACGTTTCACCATCATTATACCATTTTCCCACACTCACGCCTGTAATCCAGTACTTAACGAATAGAATGCCACCAATTTTATGCACTAACACTGAAAATAACACAAGGTTTGGAAAATAATACAATGCGGTGACGCAATCTTTTTCGCTTTCCCGCCAAAAATCGTCAGTGCGCTTAGTAAAAGACTTCAACGCGCCCGCTTGAATTACAAGAGCTTTTTAATATTACCGTTTTCTTGTTAATACATACAAATGTAATTATATAGGTATATTTTTATTGAATTAGAATGTTGATTATGATTGCTTTATTTCTTTTAACGCTGGACACAAAGTAAGCTACTAATAATAGCAAACGCCTACAACCGAGCGCCTCGCCTTTGTGGAAGGATTCCATGTGCAACCTACTACATGAAATAAATGAGTGAACCATTTCCATCTTCATTTAAGTAGGACCTCGGTAGCTGTATTGTAGCTCGTATTGTTCTAGAGTTTAGATAAACTCTTTATTGACACCAAGATGATAAAATACAAAACAGGAAAGCTTATAAGTACGTTACAATGGGCGGTCGTCCAAGCAACCTTTGGATGGACAGAGATAGATCAATGAGCATAGACGGTGGTGCTATAAAATAAAAATTACTATGTATATACAAACTAACATATATATATAACAGTAGACTTCTTCATATATACAATACATACTATTAATATACATAATGCACATACATAAACATACATATATCAATACCAAGAACACAGTGAAGGTTTATTTCGGAGTCGAGCTAGAAAGATAACAGTGCTTAATTTGAGTCTTAAAAGTAGTGAGTGATTGAGCATGTCGAACGTTGAGTTATCACTGAGTAGGTAAATACTGATAGTTATCTCAAATAAAATATAAAATAAAAGTATTAAATCAAGAAGAAACGAGATAGAAAAATAAACAGAAACTATAAAACATAACCAATTTATTCTTCTTCTTTATGTTTATAAATGCACTCAATAAAAAAAAGATATAAAAGACCATACTTCACACCAGAATTTCTAATTCATCATGTTTCTAATTTGGCACGGAATTTATAAGCAGAATGCCATGAGCACTTATTTTATGTTATAAACTACTATCTAGCTTTTATAATCTGCGCTAGTAGTAATGAGAAATAGGTACAATGGAACGCCTTAAATCTACACTCACACTTCTGTGGAATCCCACCTGTCGATGCGCATGCGCTAGGCAGCTGCTTCACACTCGCCATCTCGCCATATTGTGATCAATTGTCGGCAACCGCTGCCGATCGAGATAATAAGATTAAATCTTTGGCCATGTGGGGATATTTAAACAGAGGTTTGCAAATGTCCTTTAAAAAAATGTGCTGACTACAAGACTTAAGTCAAACTCCTTCAGCCTTATTAATAAACACGAACTAACTTTGGATTAGTTACACCATCTTTTGTCTCTTTCGATCCAGCTAAATATTCCAGTAGCAAAAAAGGACAAAAGCTGAAGTAACTAATCCGAGACTAATACCCGTTTATTACTAAGGCTGCTTCAGTTCAGCTCTATCTATCGGACAGTGTAACTTTGTTATTGCTTTGTTTAATGTTAATGTCGCCATATTGACTACTGTAAATTGTCATTTTACCGGACATAATAATGCACATTTTTAACTTTGTTATGTTAACAATGGAGATCTACGTAGGCCAAGAACTTTCAACTTACGTTCGCCTCACCAGCTTACTCCCCCAAATCAAGCGTGCGTAAAGAAGTTTTAAATTCAAAAATATAGATAACTCTTTATAGATAGATAGATAACTCTTTATAGATAGATAGGTAACTCTTTATTGTCTCACCAATGAAATTTAATTTAAAAAAAATATACATAATTTTAATTCAAATAAATGTTACGTACTAATATAACAATGGGCGGTCTTATCGCTAATAGCAATCTCTTCCAGACAACCTTTGAATGGAAAGTATTAAAAGATAATACACGGTGGTAGATATACCTATTGTAATAAACTTTACTGAAAGCCACAAACAAACAGACAACGTTTAACATTATAAATTAGTTGAGAAAAGACTTCAGTTTTATTATAGCGTTACAAAACATAAGCAATAAATATTATTGGAGTAATATTCAATATACATATATAGGCCATAAACTGTTTTAGAACAAACGTAAAAATTCCGCCCACATTCAAATTTAGTTTATACAGTGCAAATAACAGGGATTAATTTTACTGTAATGCAGTAAAATAACAACCAATTCCATAACGGTTTGACAAACATTCATTCACGGTTAAAGGACTTTATATATATTCGAGCTGTTTTAGTTATTAAAGTTTCCTTCAGTAAAAGTGGCAAAATTAACAATGGAAAATATGATTTTCCCACCTCTGAGTAGACCATCCACCGTGAGTGACAAAGTCCACCAAGCGTCTTTTCGAATCAACTATCTAAATAGCTCCATAATATTCTCGGACATCTATATTTTGATTTCATCTTCAACAGCTTGAAAACGTCCATTGCTGAACAAAGCTTTTCCCCACAGAGCGCCACTTCGAGCGATTGCTTGATGCTTGCCTCTATCCATCCATCTGTAAATTCCTGTAAATGGATTAAATATTTCTTCTTTAATTATAATTAAATAATTATAATAATAATATTGAGTTCTCTAACATTTCAGACAGCCTCTGTGGTGTAGTGGTTGAGCAGGTTGGAACATAACCTGGAGGCGGCAGGTTCAATTCCCGCGGCAGGACAAGTATTTGTGCATAGGAAAAAAGCGCAAATACTTGTTCTGAGTCTGGGTGTTGTGGGACCATGGTCCTTGTAGTTCCTGGGTCCCTAGACACAGGGAATCCTAGTTAGGGTCCAAGATCTTTGTATGTTATGTAGACCGTTGAGCGTTATCATTATCATATCATTTATTAATAAGAATATAAATATATTGGGAAGCTTTAAAACTCTAAAATCAGTGTAGGCCTAACAACCATTTTCACTTCTCATGAACACGTTTTTAGCAGTCTTTCCGCATAGACCAATAATCATAAAACCACGAAACAAAAGCACATCTCAAAGAAAATATCATGTTACTACGCCGATAAAACCCTTGTCCAAATATTTAGTATCATAAAAGCGATTTAAAAATAATATATAGCATAATCGGCACCACACATTTGTATTCAGACTGAATACGAGTTATAAAAAGATTATGTGCATCATTTTAACTTCTTTTGTCGAAATTAAAAAAAGCGGGCGGCGGTTTAGACCTCACGTCACGTATAAACACGTTATAAACTGTACCTCTAATATTATTAAAAATATATGTTGGACATAATTCGTTCGTCAAGCCTGGTTCCGTCGTAATGGCTCCATAAAAACGTACCGGCAACGTTGCCACTTGAACTTTTAGTCCTTTGAACCCGCAGTTTTTCTCTACATGAATCCGCAACCAATCAAATACACAATTTAACACATTAGCATATGAAAAAACATCGTCAATAAGAATCAAAAACCGATTTGGTTTCGCAATAAAAAAGACATCAAAATCAATTTACGAGCGAGCTTGGAATGGACCCCGCCGGTCATAACAGAGGAGCTATTTGAGAGAAATGCATCATAATCCCAAACGCCACTTGTCAAATGTGAGGCTTATAATATTACGACAATAAAGAAGTATTCATTGAGACAATAGTGAGGGTTGGAGCCCACAATATATTTTGACACGGTCCATTTATCAACCGCGATAATCATCGGATGCGAGCGGCTCCACCACGGGGCGAAATATTTTTAAGGCTTATCCATATTACTAACGGAGTTTGTATTAAATATATCACTGAAAAATTTGTTAACATTTACAATCATTTTTTTAATTATTATTGTTACTAAGTTTAATTAAAATACGCTTATTTGATTATATGGTTTTCGTATGGTAGCTCGTGACAAAATTCTTTGTGAGGAACACTTACATTCAAAATCCTCCGGTATGACTGCGACTTAATTGGCTTAACAAATCGACTAAAATATTTGCCGCCGTTGCTCCCACTAATCACAGCCTGCCAATGCCGCATGCAGACCCTTACACACGAAGTGAAAATTCCATTCAGTTTTTACGCCCAATTATTCGAACTATTATCGTCATATAAACATGCTTATTTATGGTATTGGTACACATATATCTCAACCGCACCCGTTTTTATTGGCAGTAAAGTGTAAAATTGCGCATTAGTTATACCTTTCACGTCAGAGTTTCAAATTAGAGCAGAACATAACTCTAGATTTAATAATATTAACTTGGTTTGTGTTGCGAGAGGGCCGAGATGCGATATTTTTATGGAAATATAAATATATTATTCTGACAAAACGTGCTTTTGGTTTTATAGCTTTTGCCACTTTGTGTTACTCCGATGACAAGTGGACAGTGTCATTCGGAATTTTTGTATGTTGTAAATCGTTTAGTTTGTAGTATATTTGACAGATAATATAATAAGCTATAAAATGCCGACATACCAATTAGGTATGGGTCTAATTTTACCATACGGCTTATTAGGTAATTATGTGGTACCTAAATAATAATTATGTCAAACAATGTAGTCATTTTGGTTAACGTTTCATCATCATATCAACTTAATAAAAATAATAATGACGTCTAACGATGACATACATAGATTCCGGATCCTAACTAGGATCCCCTGTATCTAGAAACCCAGGAGCTACGAGGACTATGGCCCCACAAAACCCAGACAAAAAAGTATTTGCGTTCCTTTTTTTTGTTACACAAATACTTGTCCTGCCGCGGAAATTGAACCCACCACCTCCGGGCTTATAAGCGGGCTTGTTCAACCACCACAGCACAGAGGTTGTCATGCCTGATTGTGATAGGCTGACTGTGACTTTATGTCATGGAAGTGACCCAACTTAGATGCAAAACTTTAGTTTCATCACTAGGTTTTTTTCGTAAACTGCTTGCACACATTACATATGCAATGTGTGCAATAATATAGCATTAATACATTAATGCCTACACGTGGCTTACACAACCATGCCGCTAATCAACCAAGGAACCATAGCCCAACAACAATAAAATTGCGTGCCACAAATGTTTTGAACCTTTTTAAAGGTCATTGGCTTCCTGCTTCTCTAACCTTTTTATTTCAACACATAACTTGGCTAGCTATTTAGGTTAGACTATCCTTTGTCTTAAAACTTGTTATGCAAAAATCTAAGCGTCTGGTCTGAGTTCATATGACTACCAAAAGATATTATCTACAACGCAACCATGTAAATTAAAATACAGCCATAAATAAGCAAATTGTGACTTGTCACGAAATAATTGGCAAGTGAGACATAAAGGGCGCCGCTACTATTTTCAAAAAGATTTAAAATTAATGTCTCAATTTCGGGAACGGACCTACGTGCGTCTGAGGAAAACATACCGCCCATAAGCGAGCCGTGTTTGTGCTTTACGAATTAACTGCAATAAATTAATTACGTGACAACAAAACGGTGAGAAGTTGGCACTAGGGGTGAGAAACGAACGCGAACAGAGAGTAGCCCCCTGCTGTTAGAGGACCTCACCGAGCGGCTGAAGGTACACCAGACTCCTGCTGCTTTTGTCCTACTTAACTTTCTCTCTCCCTCTTTTATTTAACGTTGCAAGAGACGGGTGTATGCCGGCAAAGCCTTTGCGTCTCGGACATCATTTTTCACGTCTCATTCAATAACTCGATGCGCAGTCGTCGAGATAGAGATCGAGTTTTGAAATATTTCGATGGGAGAGCGTCACATTCCCAAGGATATGGTGTTACTTTGCGTGCGGAATGCCGCATTGTTAGTGTGTGTAAGTATTCAAGTATGTGTATATAGTTTTTACATAAACGTAGTCGATTGGTGAGTCAAGCCAGTGCCAGCGTTGCATATAAGAAATGTTAGATCCGACCTTACAAACTTAATTATTTTCAGTGTACCTAAGTAGTCTTTATATTACAGCAGCTCCTACATCTAAACATTTGTAAATCATTTAATGACTAATCCTGGCTATCGCGTCTAATAAAAAAAGAGTTTTTCAAATAGGTTTATAAGTGACGGAGTTCCTATAGAATTGAGAACCTCCTTCTTTATTAAAGTCAGTTAAAGTAGAACTCCTGCACAATTTACTAACCTACTACTACTACTATATTATAGATATATTACGATCTTAATACTATAACTACTGTACTTACCAGGCAAGATGGAAAATTTCTTCCTTAAGTCGAAATTACTCCGACCAGGTTATGTCCGAAACCTGGTCGGAGTAATTTCGACTTTTAATTGACGTGATTTTTAGCCGTTATTTATCTTACAAAATGTGTCATACTCACGATAGTTTTCAAACTAAAATTTCTTCCTCCCAAAATCTTCCCATATACATACAAAGTTCATAAAAAAGAGGTTTCAAAGCAAATTAGTGAAGTTAATACCACAACTAATCTATTGTAATGTAAGAGGAGTCAGGGTGGTTCTACGAAAACAAAATCAGTAGCATTTCACGTCCACAAGTGAGTTTCTGCGAAAAATATTTAAGTTATACTGGATTACTTATTCACTCGCATTGACTTCAAAACTTAACTGTTATAATAGTTGACAGGTCCATACTTGTCGACTATTAATAACAAACAGCCTTATTAATAAACGGGTATTAGTCGCGGGTTAGTTACTTCAGCTTTTGTCCTTTTTTTGCTACTGGAATATTTAGCTGGATCGAAAGAGACAAAAAATGGTGTAACTAATCTAAAGCTAGTTCGTGTTTATTAATAAGGCTGTTAGTGACTAGTTAAGGGCTCTTAATTTACAGCTATCATTCCTTAAATAGCGGTAAATACCAGTGGCTACAAGGTCCAAAACAACGTCCTGGGAATTCCCAATAAATCATTGGATAAGTATACCCATAAACATGATAACAAAGAGATGAGAAAGTATAACAAATACTTGCAACGACGCAAATAGCAAACAAACCACTTAGCTATTAAACAGTAGCTATTTGGTACAAAATCACATACCAAATATTTTCAACATTACACTATACAATCTCGAGTATCAGGAGTAGGGTAAAAGTTTCAAAACAAGTAAGAAGATTTGTTCTTTTAAGTTTTTCAACATTTAAGCCACCTAACAGCCTTATTTATAAAAACGAACTAGCTTTAGACTAGTTACACCATCTTTTGTCTCTTTCGATCCAGCTAAATATTCCAGTAGCAAAAAAAGGACAAAAGCTGAAGTAACTAATCCGAGTCTAATACCCGTTTATTAATAAGGCTGTAAGGGTTTTATTGGCTAAGGTAACTCTTAAAACCGGGACCATCGTATGCCCTCTCAAGCATGGTAGTTATAACTCATCCAAGTATTGACCCCTGTAAATACTGTTTGTGATGGTAAAGTGTTTACTGTTTGTGAGGCTATAATCAAGTTCTACTATAGCTTCTGTTGAAGAAGAGATTCTAACCTAAAAATCCTAAATCTGTAATTCCGAAATGGGATAGGAGTTTGGAAAGTAAAAATTAAAATAAGCGGTCTTGCTGTTCTCATTGATTTCGTTCTGTAGATTTATTTTTTATTTTATTTCTAAGTCATACTATTACAGTTCAATTTCATATTGATATATAACAAACTTTTATTAAGAATCAATGATAAATCCAATGTTAATTTCAGCTACCACGCATATTATCTTCGGCAGATTGAGCCCAGTCCAAAACTAATAATTTATATACGCATCACAAAACATTTCTTTTACTTAGACGTTGATATACATAGATAGCATAAATTTACGTATATACGATTACATAAAAAATTGCCCTACTTTTATAGGTTCTACTAAACTGTGACTCTAAGGAATTGAAAGCTTTAACTTTCTTTTGAGTCAGCCGATTTTGAAATAAAGCGTTCAATGAGTCCGCTATTTCATTCACATCATTGCACACTTTCCAATCATATCAATGCCTTCTTTATATACAGAAGCGTCAACGCATAGCATATCCCGTAATATAATTTACCTACAACAATACAACCGCCATCTATCTCACCCTTTGTTACCGAATAAAGGGCCTGGACACTTTGTTTGGTTAACAATTGTAAAAATGATTACACTGTCGGCTACTTTAACGGATTAGTTTGCATTGTGCCAACTGAAAATATTATCCGTGATCGACGATTCCAAATTACTATCACTTGCTAGGCAAATTCTGACTCTAACGGTATTGCTGTGAGATTTAAACTTCAACGACCCAATCTGTGAAAGTGTGAAAAACTTACTTTCAAAGTTAAACTTTGAGATAAAGCTTTTAAGTCTAGATTTGTTTGTGAATCTATTTGTTTGTTAACACAAGATTCGAGTACACAAATTGAAGGAATAAGTCGCAGGTACTGTTACGTCCATTGAGTGTTTAGCAACAGATGTTTATCTGTGAAACAAAGTTGTTAGTTTGGCAAACTGACAGTTTTTAGGGGGTTTTTATCTAAAGCGATCTTGGGCGTTTGCGGCTTTGCGGTATGAGGGTTGGCGTTAGCACCTATTTGAAAACGTTATCTTGGCTGAGATTAGGCTCCAGATCGTCTCGGCGGCTACTTTGACGAAGTAACAGTACGCCAACGACGAAAGGATGTAGTTGAATGAATGGCGACAACGCTATATTTTATGTTGAAAACCTTGTGCGGTGTGAAACCTTGCACGTCTTATTATTTGCGTGCATTGGAGAAGAAAGAAAACTTTTCAAAAATCCACGAAAATTACAAAAATCATGTTAGCTGATAACTTTTTTATGTTAGTTAATTATGTGACAATCTAGTCGTTCACCTGATGTTAAGCGACGCGGCTGCCCATAACAGAGTAGTGTCATTCGGAACTCCAAAATATAAAGTTTCACGTGACACTGCACTGCGCATATCATCCAGAAACATCAGCACGGTCTGGTAATAAGATTACTTGACTGTGAGATCAGAACATAAAGTCTCAATTGCCCAGTAATTTCACTTGCTACAGTAACCTTCAAACTAGAACACAGTAATACTTGCACACAATAACTGGCGGCAGAATAACTGGCAAAGCAGTGGTACCTAATTATGCTACTAATTTTGTCCGTATCAATCACTAAACGAGATGTCAGCTTCAAAAGCAACACATAAAACTTTAAGGTTTACAAATTAAATGCCAAACAATTGTTAACAAACTCTATTTAACATGAACACACGGCGTAAAACCGCAAATATCCATTTAATCTAATTTGGCACCTCAAAACACCTCGTTAAAAATCTAATTAGTGAATCACGAAACAAAATAATAATTGGATGTTCTTCGAAACGGGCCACCTATGAAACCGATAAAACTTTTGAAACACTGAACCTACCCTATTTCCGGTGGCGCTTCTACAAGCAGGTAGAGACTTTAATTTTCTGTGTCTATTGTTTTTCATTCGCGGATGCTTTATAATTTGCGTTCGATGAGAACCTTAAAAGGAAGCCGAAATTCCTGAACAGTTGAATCATACATTGTTATATTTTTACGGTTTATGTATCAACGGTTATTATTGGTTATGGAAATTATTATAGATATGAAAGTAAGTACTAAATGTTTTCTCACGATTTTCGTCGGGAGAATTATTCGTAATATTTATACATAGATAATACAGGTGGTAATAATTAGCGGGGGCGAGTTGGCTGGACAGCAGTCGCGACCCCTACTCGCCCCGGTACGGCGGACGAGGGCTCACGGGGGGTTTTAGTGAGTTCGAGTCCCACATACCCCCTGCCACCACCCCCGTGGTGGCAGGGAAGTGCGAGGGCATTTCCCCCCATCAAAAAAAAAGGTGGTAATAATTAGTCCTTAATCATTTTAGTAAAATTCGATTATATGTTATAATTTTACTTGAAAATAATGAATGATAAACTATCATACTAAATAATTATGGGACTGTTAATATTAAGTGCTTAAATTATAAGATCTACAAAATTGCTATAAAATTTATCTACTCGTGCCATCTAGCGTTGAGTAGCAAGACTTCACACATACTCAATATTATTACCAATAAATTTTGAAACAATTACAAAAATCTGTTGTAAAATTATTTAAATTTAAGAAATAACCAAAATTATTAATCAAATTTTCTTATATAATTCATAAAACAAATCATTTTCTTTTCATGAACTACGTGCTTTAGTGATAAAAAGAATTCATAGATGGCATTACCAGTAGGTCTCATCTCTAAAATCTCTAAAATGTATTTTATCTTTCGGTGTACTGGTTACGATTTTGATAAAATAATTTTAATAAAATGTATCTAAGTATTAATATTATTATTCCTTTAATAACAAAGTAACCTCTGGATAAATGACAGTCAGTTATACTACTACTACTGGGAAACTATAGTGAGAGAGAAGGACAATGGATAAGCGTAATTAAGACTTATATATAAATCTTGTTATCACTTTTTTATTTAGCTTTTTGTATATAATTTTGAATCCACATACGAGTATAAATAATATTAACTATCTTATATATAGATAGATACATAAAACTCTATATTGAAACAACTCATTACAGGAACAATTGATAAGCACTAAACTTAAAAATAAAGGGTCACAATGGGCGGTCTTATCGTTTAATATATATTTCATATTTTATTACGAATGTTATTGTTTTAACTACTATAAATATTTTTTCTCATACATTTAATAAATAACGCAGTAATATAAGTAATATACCTGTTAATATAATGTTAATGCGGTACCACACGAGTAGATTCACCTGAATTAAAATCTAAAAAATAATTACTCATACTAAAATTGTTCTCATTCTATGTGCAGGTAGTATTACTACATAAATAAAGTAATTAATAATTAATATAAGTAAGTATAGACTAATTTAATGTCTGTACTTAAACTCTTCTATTATTTGTAAGGACGGGTGTTTTGGGAGTAAAGTGAAACGACAGAGATCTGGTTAAATACTGATTATATTGAATAAAAATCCATAAATTATATAATTGAGTACAGTATACATATAAACTTAGGTACATGCTATATTACATATTTTTGATAAATCAATTAGCTTGAAACAAATAGTGCTACAAAAGCAAAAATAAACCCAAAAAGACTATCTGGGTTTTATCACAAATACATAAACAAGACTTAGACAGATGTCAAACGCGTGTTTAAATTAAATAATAATAATAATTATGTGTGGACATTTCACACAATGCCATCTAGCCCCAAACTAAGCAAAGCTTATACTATGGGAACCAGATAACTGATATTTTTATTTGTAAATACATAAATAAAATACAATACCACCCAGACACAGAACACACATCGATAGTCATCACACAAATGTTTGTCCTGGGTGGGAATCGAACCCACAACCCACAGTTCAGAAGGCAGGGTTACTACCAACTAAGCTATCAAGCCTATCAAAACCAATAAAATAGTTTAACCATACGAAACTGTATTTAAACACTTGTATAGGTAAGGCTCGTTTAAATATTTTGTGGTAAAGCCGTTTATACTATTTAACGTATAAGTAATAAGTCACGTTTAAGTCGCTGTTTGCGGTTAATATCTGTAAAACGCTGCGTCGGATAATCACCTCAAAGAAGTTAAACATAAGCAATAAAACAGCTAACCAAACGGACTAACCACCAACTCCTGTCCTTCAGATTAAACGATTCACACGGGGCCCAAACCTGTCACATCTCCCATTTAACCTCTCCAACAAAAGCACGTCGCCGGTCGTTTATCTCCAATCGGCACCCTGTTACATGAACCATGTGAAGGTTAACACTGATTCATTAAAAAAGGAGGCCTGTAGACCCCCAAAAGACTGTAAAAAGAAATAAAAGAGGTCTAAAAAGAGGTCCAAAAAGACTACATTTTGGTTACCGGCGCCTAGCGGGTGCCGCGACTGCCGCGGCGGCGTCTGTGAATGTAGACCCTTTTATATCTAACGATTGGTTACAGTGATCGTATTATTAATTGGGAATAATGTTAATATAAAAACATAAGTTTTGAAATAAATTATGAATGTAGTAATTGGGTAAGCTAACTACAACCCACATAAGTTTTGTGTATTTTGGATGCATTTTGAAGTAACAGTGGAAACTGTTATTTTTTTTATTTTTTTTTATTTTAGTGAATTATGTTGCGAGCTAATCGTCCACCTGATGTTAAGTGACACGGCCACCCATAACAGAACAGTGTAATTCGGAACTCCAAAATATAAAGTTTCGCGCAACACTGCACTGCGCACATCATCCTGAGACATCAGCAGTCTGGTCATAAGATTACTCGACTATGAGATCAGATCAAAAAGTCTCAATTGCCCAACAATTTCACTAGCTACAGTGTCCTTCATACCGGAACACAGTAGTGCTTGCGCACTACTAGAATAACTAACTAACACTAACATAACTACTAGCACATAACACTAACTACTAGCGGTAGAATAACTGGCAAAGCAATGGTAACTACCTAGACGAACTTTGCAGAAAAGTCCTACCAACCTAGTCACACAGCTCTCTAGCTTTGAATCCCCAAATGTGCCAACATACTATTATATAATCTAGACTATTCTGGGACAATACAAAAACGTAAAAGTCGTATCCTGTAAAAACTCCATTTAGATGTTTGGACAGATACGCGCGGCGTAGTTTTGTTGCGGGCGCGCACCTAATTTATACGCGTTGACTCCGACACGATGCGGTATTGCGTATAACACGGTATAATTGTATTTATATGCAAATACTTGTTTTTTATTTATTGGCTATAGTTTTGTTGCCAAAGAAATATTTAAATAATTAAACGAAAATGTAACTAAAGCTTTTAATAGAAGCGCAATAATGTTATATTTTTGCTTTATATTTTATTAGTTCTGTTTCCTTTTACTTATGCTAAATATTACTGCCATAATAGAAATGAAATGTATAAATCATAAAAAAAATAAACGATAAAACCTGTAAAAAATACTTTCATTCAATATCTAAATATATTAAAATGACACATCTGGAATGAATAATTCAAAATTTTGGTCGATAACAAATAGCCACCCGAAAGAAACGTCGTCAGTCAAGAAATAATAAGACGTGTATTGTGTCTATGCCCCGTGTGTAATTGCCCCGACATTTAAAAAAAATGTTATTGTATGACGTAACGAGCTAGTCGTTCACCTGATGACTGATCGACACGACCGCCCATAACAGAACAGTGTCACTCGGAACTCCAACATGTAAAGTTTCGCATGACTGCTGCACTGCGCACATCATCCTGAGACATCAGCACAGTCTGGTAATAAAATGACGCGACTGTGAGATCAGATCATAAAGGCTCATTTGCCCAGTAATTTCACTAGCTACATTGCCCTTGACATCGGAACACAGTAGTGCTTGCACACTACTACTTGGCGGCAGAATAACTGGCAAAGCGGTGGTACCTACCTAGACGATCTTTGCAGAAAAGTCCTACCACCTAGTAAAACAAACAAAGCAGCATACTGACTAAATATGATTTAGATTTGATCCGCCGGTGACCGCAGACTTAAAGGGCAGAGATAACATCTGCGGTCACGTCGGCCCATGAATGGGTAAAGAAGATACAATATATAAATCATTTTATGAACAGCATCCTCAGACCGCCGTCATCGGCTACGTTTGTTTTCAAAGAATTAGCCGGTGGTTTATGGATTAGATGTGATTTAGTTATTGAGGAAAATTTGGGGTTTTATTAATTTGAATGGAGGCCTCCATCCTCTTTCCGTTTGTCGCTGGGTTTGTATTCACAATAAGATTTGGTTCAATATCTTTTATTGGCACTTAACTTATTGGGCCTTTAGTGGATTAGCTCCGACCTGTCCAAACCCATCATCACAAACTCAATTATCCATGAAATTAATAAGAATTATGAAATAAAAACTGCAAAATACCTACATTAAAATAAATTTCGTGATAGAAGTATAAAATATTGCATAACAGTAATTCAAAATCTAAATATATATAGCTCAAAGTTGACTGACTGACTGACTGAAAAAATTATCTATCAACGCACAGCCCAAACCACTGGATGGATCGGGCTGAAATTTGGCATGCAGGTAGATGTTATGACGTAGGCATCCGCTAAGAAAGAATTTATCCAAATTCCACCTTTAAGGTGGTGTAATGGGTGGTTGAATTGTTTTCCCATAGGCCACGCCGCGGGCGAAGCTGCGGGCAGAAGCTCGTCTTTCATAATAGTGCAAATATTGTTTAACATATTAAAAACATGAGTAAATAAGAGATGTTCACATAAAATCAAGAAATTTTTCCCGATATCATAATTATTATCTATAAGTATACCTAATCATTAATAAAAGGCTTTGTTATTTAAAATACAACAGTTTATTATTAGCCTTTTAACCATGTTTGTTTGACTTTGCCTTAAATGATTGACTGGCAGACATTAATGTAGCTCTGGTATTCTATGAAGTTGTACTAATAAAAAGAGGATTTTGCAAACTCATCCCCTATGGAGGCCAAATAGGGTTTGAAGATCGAAGAAACACGAATAAAATCATGAGTTGCATATAGTTTTGAATAATAATAATAATAACGCCCAACGATCACATACGTAGATCCTGGAGCCTAACTAGGATTCCCTGTGTCTAAGGACCCAGGAAGTACGCGGACCATGGTCACACCACACAGGCTCAGAACAAGTATTTGTGTTTTTATTAGTTTTTATTCACAAATACTTGGCCTGTCACGGGAATCGTACCCGCTGCCATCTGAATATGAGCCGACCTGCTCAGCCACCATACCACAGAGACTCCAACAAAAAAATCTTTCTATCAAAGTCTAAATATTGCTTAACTACGAGCAATTACCATACTTCATCCACTAATCTTGATGAAATTTCAACGCCAATAAAATAAAAATTAACATTCTTTTCAACCATTTAATAAAAATCCATAAATAGCTTCACAAAGATACGCAGAGCAGTAATCGTAGGCAGATTCTTTCAATTCTATCGTCCATCTTTCAGCGCGGTATTTTATGCTCATTACAACTATTGGCACCCATAATTTAAACACGTTTTATTCCGACGCTTTACATACATCGTCGGCATTTACAGTTTTGTATAAAAAGCGATCATGTTGCACAAAATTACTAACATTGAGGACTCCAAGATGGAAACTCGTAAATGGAGAAATAATTGATTCTAATGACGAACGCGACGCGAACTCATCTCGATTTGCACTCGCAGACATTATCGTTGCGGCAAAAAAGGAGAACAGAATATGTTAATTCATCTTTGTTTATACGATGTTGGATAAAAGTAATGATGGTGACTCACAGGAACATATTCATTTAAAATAGCAAAAATCGATATTGACAGTGCTTACTGAATGAAACTTTCGGAAAAAGTTAAACGTCACAAACAAAACTAAGTACCTGTAGGTACTGTTAAGTCTTCTGTGATGGCAGCAAGAAGTTTCAATAAGATGCAGAACATGTTGATGGCATTTAAGCTACTTGTCCACGGATGAGGACCAAGGCTGCAGAGAACAGCGAGGGTATTATTTGAAGCGGATTCAAGAACTGTGTCTGTCTACTGAGGTAAACCAAGGCAGAATGGTAGCACCCCGCGGCCGTATTTTCTCCGCTTAACATTTATCCAGGTTACCACATATACATAGACAAGGCTTAAGCAGACATTGAACGTGTGTTTAACAATAAAAAACAACAGTTTAACACTAGTTTAAGGCTTGTTTAAATTGTTTGTGGTTACATCGTATACGTTTAAAATGTACAATTTTGAAACAAGTTGCAAATCCCTATACACTGGGGATTCTATTGATTAAATCTGGCAAAGTTTGACTTCACTTTCTCCTCTCTACTCATGTGAACCGGCATATTAAGTGTTCCTTTATAAAATACCTCAACTACTGAGTAAACACCTAACAATTATTTTACTTCAATCTGTTATCTCAGCTGGAGCTAAGAATTTCGCAAAATTGGTTTGATTTCAAGTATTAATGCGTGTAATAATGATGGATTACATATTAACCGTTAAGTGTTTGCAAATATGTATAAGTGAAAAGCAAATCATATAAAAACGAAAATGGTAAGTTTGTGTTCTTTACAAAGCTTTATAAAAAAAAATCGGTACTTATCCAACGCTTAACTACAGCTTGATTTTTACTTGACTGTGATTAGACTAGACTTGGACGTAACTTTGACTCTACTTCGAATAATTAAATAACTCAATAACTTGAATTAATAATGTGAACTTGACATTGCCTAAATAAGCTAAGCGCTCGGGGATAAACTAAAAAATACGTGAACCAAATATGCTTTCTTGAAAAGAAGTTTGAAAAATTCAGCCAGTTTCAAATTGTAAAGAGCTGTTATAATGTAATAAAATTTCACAAACAAAATAACCTTCGTCAATGACAAAAGAATGATGGTCATTGAAATGGAAATGCTGCGACGTGTTTACAGAGACGTAATGAGTGTTTCAACTAATGGGGCTAACGTTATATTATTTTACATAATATTTTTAAGATTAGAGCCATCGGTAACGCAGTTTTTGATATTAAATCAACTAATTCATGAAATAATCCAAAGTTGTTTAACATAGGTATTTACTCAAGTCCGGTCGATTAAAAAATGTGTGTTTGACAGCTGCAGCTACAATTTTTTTTAATAAGTTGAAAAAAAATATATTAGATTTTACTATGTATCTAAATCTAAATAATTACATATATCTCAAAGGTGACTGACTGGACACAGTGATCTATCAACGCACAGCCCAAACCACTGGACGGATCGGGCTGAAATTTGGCATGCCGGTAGATGTTATGACGTAGGCATCCGGTAAGAAATGATTTTTCGAAATTCCACCCTTAAGAGGGTAAAATGGGTGGTTGAATTATTTTCTCATACCCACGCCGCGGGCGAAGCTGCGAGCAGAAGCTCGTAGTTGAATAAATTGGATACCACCAACATTTTAAGCCAAAGAATCTATCAAAAATGATCTTTGAAATTGGTATTATATAATAATAGAACTCAGAACTTACAGTTTTTCAAAAGGTATTTGACAATATTATTGTAGATATCAAACGCAACTAGTCTCAACGACCTGACTGAGTTTGATTTTACTATTCGAAAATTATAGCATAAATTAACCCGCTAAAACTATAAATAACGTTTTCAAGGCCAGATGCTCCAACCAACCCTAAGTCCATGGATGTAAAGGTGTTTTGCCACCTACGTCCCGAGGTGCGCTGCAAATTAAAGTCAAAGCTGCAATTACACCGATTACAGGCGAGAGCTGAATATCCTGTCAGCAGGATGCAGTGGGCGAGGATACAATGTGCAGACGCAGAGCCCTGGATTTCTAAAATTATAGATGTTTTTTTGAACACGAGCAAGCCCAGCGTACTGCGTGCTTTAGGTACAAAGCAACAAGTACATGAGTTCATACAAAACTTTATGAGCTCTCGGAAGTTAGGCCCGAGTCCCAAGCTGCGCATGGTACAGTTGTGTGCATTGTAAAAGCGACCATACAGTAGCTAACTATAATGCGTACTGCGCAGCCATCCGCGCTAACTTCCGAGAGCTCATAAAGTTTTGCGCGAGCTATGCGCGTTACGCGTCAGGAAAGCAGCGCTAATGTGAGACTGAGAGGCAGCAGTTCAGAGTAGGCTTATAGCGGTGCGAGAACTATACTCTATTGCGTTGTAGCAACAGTCGCTATTTACTTAAGTGACTTTGCGGAGTGAATCTTCTGTAGCCATGTATCTTCTGTATCTGTATTAAGTATTCTATGATGTGAGTAAGGTTTTGACGCTCAGTTATTAGAATTTACTAAACAGTTACCAGGATTTAAGAAGAAAATATGGCCTGGACAGGACTTATTTTTTCTCGTGTAGGTACGAAGTGGTTGGCATTAGTGTCCAAAGGTTTGGGGCAAGTTGTGTGACTGCCAACGCGACCTATTTTCACCTCACCACGCTGGAAGACTGCTCGTTGCGGAATTTTTCGTGGGTTGAGTAGGTAGGGCCCACTTAAAAAAAATATGATGTCCAAAAGTTCACCATAAGCTTATTATTGTTAGAATAAAAATACTCACACATACTCCTCTCACTCAGCCAATTTCGTTTTATGGAACGTTATACCTCTAAAACACAGGAAATGTTGAACTTTATCACTTATTTTTTAATACTGTTGTTATTACTTAGAAGTTAGTCTACTCAACATCCGCTGTTATTTAGATTGAACCCTGCGACACAGGTAGTGTGGGATTCAGGGTTTTTACTTAAACCAACATGAATCTTACTTCAATTATGCACATCTTCGATACCCACTACTTGTTTGTTTTACGCTCATTTCCTGTTCATATATAGAATAGAATAGAAAAACTCTTTTTTGCGTATACCACCATAAAATAAAAAAGATATTACAGTACTAGAATAGGTAGCACAATGGGCGGCCTTATCACTAAAAGTGATCTCTTCCAGGCAACCTTTACCCATATATACCTACATTAATAAAAAAAAACGAGTGTGCTTTAGACCACACGACTGAAGCAAAACTTCTTTAGTTTAGCTCCATCTATCGGCCGGTATCACATTGTTTTGGCTTTGTTTAATGTGAATGTTGCCATCTTGACAATTGTAAATTGTCATTTTACCGGACATACCAATGTAATAATACAAATTTGTTATGTTAACAATGGAGATCTACGTGAACCACTAACTTTCGACTTCCATTCGCCTCACCAGCTTACTCCCCAAGTCAAGCATGCGTAAAGAAGTTTTACTTCTAAAATAAGATTGTGGTATAAACGTTTCAGTTTTGTGTTTGAAGCAACAAAGCCTGAGCCACATCTATGACAAAATGGTAAAATTGGAAGAAAAAATTACACTGCATCAACATAATCGGCCTTGACCAATCTCAATCAATAGAATCAAGAACCCACTCTGAAATATTGTTTATTAATTTTACTATTACTATAAATTATCAGAAATATCACTTCTCATGTCATTTATTTCTCTTGACTTACTGATAATTCAGTGCTGTAGCAAGCATCGTAATTACGGTCAAACTGATGAACTTGCGGGTAGATGACAATAAGTGGTCTACCCTCCTTCGCGCACGATTATTAAGCGTCACTAAACACAAAAAAAAATTGTAGATGTCTCGTTATTAAACAATATTTTAGAAATGTTAAAGGCCATGAAAGCTTAAAATCTTATATTAATTACTCAGATCTCCACATCCTTCGCACACTTTTACTATTTCTGCAATACCTACTAATAAAGAGAGATTAGAAAACAGATATGCAGTAGCTAATTAAGTTCAATCCTACGCAACCTGTAATCACCTACGATAGGTACGACACAATTCAAAACATCGACACAACTTTCGCCTTTACCGTACTTGCGATGTAGGTGTGTAAAAATGTATCGAGACTCCGTGTGTCCTTCAGAAAGTAGGCAGATATCGAGATAGATAGTCGATGACCGAATTCGCGTTGTCTAATCACTAGAGAGTGTGTGAAAGTGTATAGAAATAATTACTGTTTACTAAGTTCTTGTCGGGGAATTATGAACCCAAATATTTAATTGAATGTTTAAATTAAATGGTATCGTCGAAATACAATTGAAGGGTTGAGAATAAAAAGGGTTTAACTTACAAATTGATCGTTTCGAGAAAATTGACTTTAAACTTCAACGGCTTCATTTTAATGTAGACTGCTTATATACTTTGGTAATAGAAAAGGTTTATGTATGTTTCAGTTGCTTGAAAATGTATGAATTCTATTTTAAAATACTAAATATAGTACTAATTCATATAATTACTGTAAAAATATTATACAATAAAATAATGTTTTTATGCTAAGCGAACTGTATTCCTGTGACAGATAAACCGTTTTTAGACTCAAAATCTTGAGATTTAAGCCACATTTTAGTATTTGGAGAATGTATTATTGTAGCTAATTTCACGCTAAATCCAACGATACCCACAAGTCATTTTATGAAAAAAATCAGTTAAACCCTTTTTATTCTCACCCCTTCGGAATGATTCTAATGAATTCGGTTAATGCATTTTATGTATTCCATGTATAAACATTTCATGTGACTTGATTTTCAGTATTGATTATGGTAAGAAATTTTCATGTAATAATGATTGAAAATTAATAATGTATCACCAATTTCAGCGCAGTTTGACACAATTACTGTTTGTTTAGATTGACATGGTACTGGTAAGTACTGGGCACAAGGTACTGATTGATAAGTTAAAGTTAAAGTATATCAGTCAGTATACTGACTACTAAATTTTTTTTGTTATTCATTGTACAGTTTATTCAACAAAAACATTAATATGTACAGGCACTCTATAAATAAAAATTACAATCAATAAAACATTGTTTACAAAACAATGTAAATATTTAAGTGGATATTGACTTATTGTATATAAGTTTAAATATTGTTAAGTCTGTAATCGTTTCAATTTAAAAACCGAATCCCCATTCGGTTCAGACGTGGATTCCTAAAGTAATTTGACCCAAATGACCCTTTGAAAATCGAAGTCCAATAGAATCACTCGTCTGTAAAATAGCAAAACTATTTTCAGCTTGGTCATCCGGCTGCTTTTATCGCTCCATCAGACAGCAAGATGCCCTACAAAAGTCACGGCATCCTAAAATATTTTTAGCTTTTGCCTGTCTAGCTTATTCAATGCCGCTGTGACCCATGCCGTGACCCATGCCGTGTCACATGTAGGTGATGTAGGCGTTAATAAGTCTAAATTTTGTTATTTGACGTCGAATAACAAAATTCACTAAACAGAAAATAGCTCCATTTTCAGTTCTTTCGCTTCTCATAGAGGCTATAATTGCCATAACACATAGATATAGTCAGCCTCTGTAGTGTGATGGTTGAGGTCAGCTCATAATCCGAAGCTAGCGGGTTCGATTCCCACGGCAAGACAAGTATTTGTGTACAGAAAAAAAAACGCAAATGCTTGTTCTGAGTCCGGGTGTTGTGGGACCATGGGTAGTGTCTGGCTCCCTAGACACGGAATCCTAGTTAGGGTCCAGGGTCTATGTATGTGATCGTTGGGCGTTATTTTACTATTATTATTATTCGTCATATTCTAGCTTGAGTGTGCGATTGCATCATGTCGATTTTTCTTTAATAATAATAATAATAATAATAGTAAATTTATTTGTTCGCATAAAATATAGCACACAGAATTATACATATATAAGAATATTATGGACGAAAGAAGCTAATAACAAAAATAATGCTGAACCCTGAATCCCACACTAGGACGACCTGTGTCGTGAGATACAGTTTCTTCCTAAATGTAGGGTAGTTTTTTTTTTAATGGTGAAATGGACATGCGTTTGGCAGCAACTCACCTGATGGTAAGTGACGAAGTTGTCTAAGGAGGAGCACGCTTGCCCATGAGATGCCCATTTACTCTTGACTTAAAAAGGCCCAGGTTGTACCTAAGAGGAAACACTGTTTTAGGAAGAGCATTCCTTTCCCATTTCCTTGGCCGTTCAGACTATAAATGACTGAGCAAAACGCTTAGTGCGGGCTTGGGGTATACTAACGACGTAAGGATGTTGCTTGTTGTAAGTTGTAAGTTTATTACTGTTTATTAGATTAGACATATAACATTGCACACTTAAGTATCTATTTTGTGGTAATATTCATTAACTAACCTACCTATATAAATAGGTAGGTTAGTTTTCCATACAATAAAAGGACTTGTGTTATACAATTATATTAATATCTTTGACCTATACCGCGATCTCACCTGATGGAAAGTGCGGTCTACGATGGTACGTGCTTGCCTAATAGATACTATTCACTCGCGACTTTAATGTCCGTATAACAGAACGATGCTCAGTCATCGATCGGTGATCAAGCAGAGATTTCATTCATAAAGTGATCAATTAGTGAATGAAATTTCTGCTTGAGCACCGATCGATGACTGAGCATCGTTCTGTCATGCGGACCTAAGAGTTCTAGATTGTACTAATTACTTTTTGTTTTTTATTTATTTATATATAGCACAAGGACACGTACAAGATACATATTGAAGAAGGGTGTAATAACATAGTACAACTTAGCATTATTATTATTTTAGTAATCATGGGCATTCGCGGATGTTTGAGAACAGGATAAGTTATTCATTTTAGGTCTTTTAAGACCTGAGGTAATTCTTCGTCTTTGAATAAGAAATTTTTCACTTGATTCTTCTTTTTCATACCAACTCATATGAAATCCACAATTCAAAATATAAATTTGCGTCGAAAGCGCGTAATAAAAAGTATCCCTTTAAACAGCTACAGTCGGCTAATCTTTGAAGAGCTGGCTCGCAAATCACATATCCGTTATAGCTTAGGAGCTGTAAGAGTTATAGAGTAAGGTCAAACTGTGACTTTTTCAAAATTGTGATTGTTTCGTCAGTCTTCCTACTTATTATGTATTTCTATCCTTAAATATATTTATTTATTTAAATTACTGTTAGCACTCATTAGAATAAAGTGTTTTTACGCATTTAACGTAACCATCCATTCGTACCAAGCGATTTGATTCCACGTTCATAATTAGAACGGCTGGCTAAGAACTGGAATGCCCTGCCAGCGCCTGTGTTTCCGGCAAAATATGACCCGGGCGTGTTTAAGAGTGAATAGGTATTTACTTGGCTAGCATGCTACACCTTCGATCGCATCGTCACTTCCCATCGGGTGAGAGCGTGATCAAATGCTAGATAAGTTTCAATTAAAAAAAAGCTAATACAGTTTTACTGAAGCATCTTACAAGGAATGCCTGACGCCTCTCAAACTACCCGAGATTAACATCCATTATTTTGCATATTATTGACATTTACTACCTCACCGCTTTATTTATATACGTCCAGAGTTATTTGGGAAGTATTTTTTTAACATCATAAAAATGTTTGTAGGAAACAAAACGAGATACGATATTTATGGTCGACCCGTTGTTGTCAAAGCGAAAATTTATTTTGTCGAATTCTGATTTAGCTTCGTTCGACGAAAGCCGTGGTTCCTTTGTGGTGAAATCATCTTAGCCAAGTACCAAGTCTTCGTATATGGAAAACCTGATAGGATTAGCAGATTACGAAGATTCAACATTGTTATTCCCAAACGCTGTGTTTTAGTCTTGTAAAGTCAAAGTAAACGATCACCGTTTCTTTGAAAATGGTGATGGTAACCACTTCGAATCTCATTTGTTCTCGTTAAGCCGACAGGGTGGCTACCTCTCAGTTTTATGGCGTTAATGCGATCAACCTTATTTGAGAATTATTGGCTACTTGGATAAAATCAAGATTTTTTTCATTTTAAATTAAGAATTGAGATCGCTTTGGTAAAGTTTAGCGTAATTATGGTAATGATTGGGATTCTTAGCTCATCAGTTTTATCTTATTTTGTATTATTGATGCTAAGAAAATTAGTTGCATTTTTTAAAATCTTATTGCTATGTTTTGTACCTAATCTATTCTCAACCGACTTTAAAAAGGAGTAGGTTAGCAATTCTAAATATTCAGACATGTAATTTGATATTTTATGAATAAAATTATTATGATTATTGATTAAGACTTAACCCTTATTTAAAAGGATATCATTAACTGCTTAAAACTTCCGGTAGTTAAATTTTAACATTAAAACTGAGTCGTCCATTCATCCTACTACTTTTACTTTATCTTTACAACTGCGCAGTAAAATGTTAACACTAATGAAAACATGTTCAAACTTTATTCTGATTACAGCAAATAGATTGCTAAATTACAGACCTGCTCAGTTATCTAGCTTAGTACCATAGTGAAAAATATTACGTATGACAACATTTCATTTTCACACATTCTCAAACCCTAGGGTAGCTAGCTCCTGGCTTATAATCCATTTTCATTACGTACTACACGCACCCTCCAAGCTTTACCCGCAGTTTAACCGTTTTAAACGAAATTCTTTTCGTGTAAAGAGTTCTTATTATGTCAGTTTTGATAGTTGAAATTTGACGTGTACAAAATTTTACAAAAAAAATTACATTTTATCATATAAATGGCTGAACGGATTTCAATGAAATTTATTTTGAAAATAGCTCAAACGTTTGAAACAGATATGGGCACATTTCTAAGCATTCTTTATTTGGAGTTACCCAATAATAAATATATTTGTGTTTAAATTAATTTTGGTATATGGTTAAAACTGCATGATCAAGAAAATTGACTTACATGAATTTTTTCTACCACGATCAAGAAAAAAAATTATATAGGTAGGTATTTTTTTCATCAGGTCCTCATTTTTTTTTTGTAAGCAACCATTCTTCTAACTTCTAGTGCCCGTCTGTACTAAAGCTGCGGAGCTCCTAAGTCATATGACAGGTATGTCATACGTACTGACGTATGTCATACGTACTGACTTAGTAGGTATAATCCAATGCATTTTCATAATACTACCTTTTTTAGTTTTGGCTCCACACTTTTGTGTATTTAGACAGTGTCAAGTAATTGATAATTTATCGAGTTAATGATATTTCACGCAAATATGTGTCAGGTGACAGTCGAAGTCATCAAGTCAAGTCATAGTCTAGTCAAAGTCATGCTCCTAGTAAAGTGGTGGCAACTTTACTTGAAGCTACTATGGAGTTTTGGAAACAACACGAAAAGAAACGTTTCACCATCATTATACCATTTTCCCACACTCAGGCCTGTAATCCAGCACTTAACGAATACAATGCCACCAATTTTATGTACTAACACTGAAAATAACACAAGTTTTGGAAAATAATGCAATGCGGTGATACAATCTTTTTCGCATTCCCGCCAAAACTCCTAATACTACCTTTCATAATACTGGTATAAATGACAAATGTATCTTAATTCCCATTTTATGTCTTATTTCATTTCCTGTTTAGTTTTATTATGGATGTGTAAGTATGTAGTAATATATATATACTAGCGGCCCGCTCCGGCTTCGCACGGATGTATTATTTTTTAAACTTTTTGGTATAAACCTTTTTTTCTTGCAATTAAAATAGCCTATATTAATCAGTGGAAGCATTCAAATGGTTAAAGAATTTTTTAAATCAGAATTGATTTCTATTTCATTTAGTAATGTCGCAAAAGAAGAAGTGTAAACTTTTGGAGTTTTGGCGGGAAAATGAAAAAGATCGCGTCACCGCATTGTATAACTTTCCAAAACTTGTGTTTTTTTTCAGTGTTAGTGCATGAAATTGGTGGCATTTTATTCGTTAAGTGCTGGATTACATGCATGAGTGTGGGAAAGTGGTATAATGATGGTGAAACGTTTATTTTCGTGTTGTTTCCAAAACTCCATAGAAGCTTCTGGTAAAGTTGCCACCACTTTACTAGGAGTATGACTTGACTAGACTCTTGATGACTTGAACTATAACTTGACTTGACACATATATATGTTAATTAACTTGAAAAAATATCAATTACTTGACACTGGCTAAAGTACAAAAGTGAAGAGCCAAACTAAAAAAAACACTTATGAGCTGTCAAACTGTACAGACGGGCACAAATATTATACAATGAGTTAACCAACTTAACTATCATATTTAGACTGTGTATGTGATGACATCAGTCGCCACTTAACCAGGTTTTAACTAGTGAAAGTTAATTAAGCAAATTGACGATACAAAGAAAACGAAGAAGTATCTTAATCCAATGTTACCGGATTTGGGTATGAAAGCAAAATTGTTTAATCAATATTATTAGTAACTAGTATATTGAAACTTGATACTGTGGGTAGTAATTAGCTACTGTTCACCATTAAGTCAAGTTTAGTATGCATTACAAAAGCAGTTTGTATATTTTTTATATAAAAGATAGAGTATGTATGTATTTGTATTTAGTATTTATTATTTATATTTATATATATATATGTATTTAGACATGTATATACATATATGATATTAATCTACAATATGCATGTCATGGTTATGATAGGATGTATAGAGATATATATAGGCATGGTGGTTGAGCAGGTCAGGCTCATAACCCGGAAGTGACAGGCTCGATTCCCGCGGCAGGACTAGTATTTGTGGACTAAAATAAACGCAATTACTTGTTCTGAGTCTGGGTGTTATGGGACCATGGCCGTCGTAGTTCCTGGGTCCCTAAACACAGGGAATCTTAGTGTCGAGGATCTATGTATGTAAGCGTCGGGCATTGTTATTATTATTATTATTTTCTAATGTTCGCCTAGCTGACTACCACTAAAGTTATGAATCTGTCGCACTTCAACAATACCAGAAATTAATAGGTAATGTTTTATAGTAAGGGTGCATCCACATTTCCAGGCTCGATCTGACGCGGCGTCGCGATCACGCGATATGAATGGCATGCCCCGCCCGCCTACGCTCGACGCTCAGTTATTGGCCGATCGCAAGAGGGTTCCGTAGCCATAATTACCTATTGATGTAGTGTTTGCGTAATATTTGCTAACTACTGCACACATAGTAGTATTTGAAATAATCCCTTTTGTTACGGTCGTTGATAAGTACTACGTAGATTGTGACAGTTTTTTTTTTACTTCAAACTTGTCTAGCATTTGACCACGCTCTCACCTGATCGGAAGTGACGATGCGATCGAAGGTGTAGCATGCTAGCCAAGTAAATACTTATTCACTCTTCTCTTGAACACGCCCGGGTCATATTTAGCTGGAAACACAGACGCTGGCAGGGCATTCCGTTCCTTAGCCGTTTTTATGAGTTTTTAAATATTGTATGCAAACGTAATAATAACAGATTCGAGATTCGTGGAGCCCATTCGTGATACCACGCAACATTGCTTAATAGGTACTTTTGATGTTATTTATGTCAGAAAAAAAAATTTCTTTCTCTCATTCATTTTGTCTAAATTACTATTTTAGTTTTTGGATTTCTTACATACTTAAAATCTGATTTAACTACATACATTAAGTACTTACTGTATAGTTTGTTTTTGAGCTATTTTTTTTTTGGGTTGCAAATAGAGAAAAATCTAGTGAATATTCAAAGCCAAATGTTTTTCACATTAAGTCACTCATCTCCAAAAAACTTAAAAGTGTTCTGTTAAAAAATTTGGTATCGATCCTTAATCCCATTTGCCCTCCGACCCGTTAACTTTACCGTTAATTATCTGTTCTTTATTCGAAATTTTAAATTTGAATACAGTAACGGTCACGTCTTTTGCGGAACAATTAAATAGTGACGCATCGGTTTGCTCATTGCATGGATGCTAACGAGAGCAGTGCCAATTCGATTAACGATGTGATTTTGACCCCAATCGATTTAACGATCCGATTCAAAGGTGTTTACTGTTGGCAAAATAAAATATTACTTTTTTGTTATTTTATTTTTGTTTCAGTTTTGGCATCTTAAGTTAAAATGATTAGCGAGACGAAAAAGGTATTATCCTTGCATTAAATGATACGCCTGTTTGGTGCATCACAATAAAATTTATCATACCATAAATATAAGTAGGTATTTTTATATATAGTATGGGAGTTATTTCAAGTCTTAATTAATAGTAAATACTTATTGATTTATTTACTCTATTACCTTTTACGCCATTGCTAACAAACTAACATATACATTACTATAGGTCTTTACTTATAAAATTGCTGTTTTACAGTACTGGCCATTTCAAATTAAAAGATTGGCGCCCATTTGGGCAAAAATGCATGGGTGATACTTCTATTTTAATTTCAATGATTAATTTGCATCCACAATATTGTTTACAGCTGTTGATGCTCATTTTATAAATTGACGCATATTTTGCTTAATAGAAATAAAAAATAATAGAAATAATGGTTGTATGTAATTTCGATTTTCGGACGATAATTTTACGTGACAACGTCATAAAAATACACTTGGCTGATCGTGCCTCTCTATCGCTTGTTCCTCGCTTTCGCTTGCACGCTCGGCTCAAGCGGAACGTAACAATTTTTCGTGCGTACAGCCGGCGTTCTTCGATTTATAAGACGCTATCACGTCAAAAAATTACGGTCACTTATTTCATAAAGAATGTCAATTTTATCGGTAAAGACCATTTCATATACCTAAATTAAAAACGCAATTTGTTTTATGTTAAGGGTCATTCACTTGAGCCCGTTTTTCATCCCGTTACAATGACAACGGTTGCATCATACTTGCTAATCGAAAATTCTTGCCATCATAAACGAAGCTTGAGCCTCCAAATGAATCATGTCCAAAAATAAGACACTGATTATCGAACATCGATTTAGTAAGGCCCTGTACAAAGAAAGCACTTTTACTTTTTTATTGGGTACATTTTTCTCACGATGTCGGTAGCCTGCTGCCTGCCTGACTCAACGGACGGGATGGCGTGTGTAGGGTCCCTAATTATGACGTCATAACAAAGGATCGCCGTTCGTTCCTCTTTCAAATTTCAAACTTTATTTATTCACTGACGCTGTGGTTGTATATTTTGTGTAGTTTTTCTTTCTTTATTTTATGCCAGTTACATATCACGGAGATGTGAAATATTTGCGAGGATGTGCAATTTTTCGTTCATTTGTTTTATGCATGTATTGAGATTTATAAAGTAACTTCACAATACATAAGTCTCCTTTTATGTACTCTAATTACTGCGTTAGTTTTATAAGAATATATATGAAGATATATGAGAAGATATATGTTATATCTCATTTATTTTAGTTACAATTTATCCTATTTCTATACTATATACTTCAACAAAATGCACGCAATAACACTTTACAGTAACTTCTAGTATCTCAAAAAGGTATAATGTCAAAATATAGCCAACATTCATAATTTTGCTACAGGCAGTGACATATCTCTTAGGTACCGAATAGAGTTGCGCCGTGTACTAGTTAATTTTTACCGAGTAGCCGAGTACCGGTCTTAAGTTTGTCAAATCAAGTACTCGGTCGAGTTACTCCTTTAGACGAATATACGGTTATCGGAATGGTCAGGAATACTAGTGTTTTAACCTAAATAGGTAGTGGGCATTTATTTAATACTTATCAAAAATAAATTAATACTTAAATGATATATATATCATCAATGAGATATATACATCGAAAGTGAGTTATCATTAACATACATTAAAAAAAAACATCATAATAGATATTTATCAAAGACCAAATAACAATAAATTATTGATTTTTCATTATTGAATAAGCTGACGCTACTTTAAATAATATTTTAATTAATATTCTCAATATAAATTATTCATTTCATAAGTATTAATTGATTCGAACACATTTTTTAAACCGAATAGTTGTTACATGAACTGAGTTATTTTGAATAGTACAGAATAAAAGCACGGGCTTGTTCAGCAGTGAAAGTAGGTACTATTAACTATTCTGTTGCAGTTGACGCAAAAAGGCTGATTATATACTAAGTACGAACAAACGACGGCGAGTAGTACAAACGAGTACTCAGCGCATCTCTAGTACCTATTAACTAGTATAGGACTTAGCGGCTTTGCTTGCCAATGCATAATTTTTCGAGATAAAAATATTTTTATGGACTGCATCATCACTTTCCATCAGGTGAGATTTCCTCAAACATGAGCCTATTTTTAGCATAAAAAGTAAACCTATCTTACTGTAAGCACTTTATGTATCAAAATAATTTCAGCCGTTACAAACAAATAAACCGTTCGAATTAATATTATTAGTAGAAAGTTATAAACACAAAGGTGGTTCCACAATTCTTGTTTACAAAGATCTGAGCCAAGAAAGGAGTATCGAAGATGTTATAAATAAAAATAACTGTCAAATAGAGTCCGAAGAAATAGTCATCTGCGCCCAGTTACATCGTAAACCAAAGTAACAACTTAATAAACATATATTTTACAACAAAAGGTGAGTAATATGCAAACGTATATATAGAATATGGAGCTAGAAGTATAAATAATACTATTAATATTAAACACGTATTGTATATTATATACTTAACAATTTATTGGTTACTTATACATTCTTTTAATTTTTTTTAATATTTATGATCATTTCACAAAGGCCATCTACCCTCAAACTAAGCAAAGCTTGTACTATGGGAACTAAATAACTGATGGAATACTAAAATACTTGTGCTTGTTAATACAGCCATAGAGTAGAATATAACACCCAGACACAGATAAAACATCAATGGTCATCACAAAAATATTTGTCATGGGTGGGAATCATATTATATCAGTTATCTGTACCCCTACCGCGTAACCGTTCTGGGAATCGGCTTCGCCTGCCATCCTGCACGCGCCAATGAACAAGTCCACGAGTGCGAGCAAGAGAGAACACGATTACGATCTCCACCAGACTTACGCGGTAAGGCCCCTGGTTCCAATAGTACAAGCTTTGCATAGTTTGGGGCTAGATGGCGCTGTGTGAAATGTTTACAAATATTTATTTTTATTTATTTATTCAAGTTCAATTGTGATAAATCCATCTAAGAAAATTATTAGTCATAGAACATTGAATAGAATATTTGAAACTCCTAAATTTATAACCAGCGTTCCAAAATTAACATAATATGCCGAAATTTAGAGAGCTTTAGGCCAAATTGAATGAACTGTGCCACAAATATTGCTATGTGACTACTACAATAGGTAATTGATCATCCAACAATGTAAAACAGTGACAATACTTTCAATAAATCGCAAAACATGAAACGACTCAAAATTTAGAACCCCTTACTTGTGGTATTATTAATTTATTTGGTGGCTTAGACCAAATTGAATGAACTTATTCCTCAAATATAGCTGCTAATATATAATAATAAAAACGCCCAACGATCACATTCTCTGCGTACCCAGAAACTACGAAGACTATGGTCCAAGTATATGTTTTTTTTTTTTTTTATGTTATTAAGTTTCAAGCGACACTGTGCTTATTTATGCATATGTGCTTTTTTCTGTGCACAAACTTGTCCTGCCGCGGGAATTGAACCCGCTGCCTCCAGGTTATGAGCTGACCTGCTCAACCACCACACCACAGAGGCTGTCAACAATGCGTACCACAGTAATTCATTGCCCTCTTCAAGAATTTAGCAAATTTATGGTTATTAGTTTGTTCGTTCGAAATTTTCTGTTATTCCTATTATTAGTCCTATTATTTTGACAGATTTTGTGGTATGATGGTTGCGTAGGTTGGCTCATAAACTGAAGGTGGCGGGTTTGATTTCCGTAAGACAAGTATGCAAAGAAAAAAGCACAAATACTTATCCTGTGTCTGGGTGTAGTGGGAACATGGTCATAGTATTTCTTGGGTCCCATGAGTGGGGATCCTAGTTAGGGTCTAGGATCTATGAGTATGATCGTTGGGTGCTATTATTATTATTACAGCGTAAAACAGTATCTATGCTTTTGATAAACGATCAGTGTAAAATGACACAAGCGTATATCATACGAGTATAGTGGTAGCTGGGGATAACGTGCCGCCTCTATAACTATGAAATAAGTTGAGATAACAGAAAAAAACTACCCGAGACTTCATCTAATATCAAAACATGAAAGGTCCTCCCGGGATGATCCCCTTACTAAAAATACTGCACACAGCGAAATAGCTAGTCAGTGTTTTATCTTCTTTTATCTTTGCCAATTTTAAATTTGATAGAGAGAAACAAAATATGAAAGACTATTCTTCCGCTACACAATGTTTGTTAGTAAACGCATTTAGATTATAAAGATTAATGATTACTGGTACACAGCTTACGCTACTGCTAACCACTGAACAATTCAAGTCTAGAGTTGATTTCGCAAGTCGTGAATTATTGCGGTAAGCCGGCTGATATGTCGCGTCTGAATTATAGAACCGGTCTCGTTGCAGCTTCCATTCAGCTCCTCAGACTTACGCACGTTCGTGGGACGGCTGTGTCTTCGCGTGGTATTATACAGAATGATTCAGCTAACATTATCACCATAGCACGAAATATTAATACAAAATTTATATTTTAATGATCAAATCCGCACTTTCGTAAAAATTTCGGAAAAAAATTAGATAGATAGATAGATAGAAAATGCTTTATTGCACATATAACAAATGTAGGTACAAAGGCGAACTTAACGCTAGAGAGCATTATCTTCCAGTTAACCTGGGTGTAACATGGAAATTTTTGCAGGGCAGTGCAACGCAACTTAAATATAGATTGCCTAGATAACATATGTCCTGACGTTCGTGGTGTCACAAATGTGTTCCGACTGAAAATCAGTTATTAAGGTCTTAGGACCTTAATTGTATGCTGAGTCGGAGCCCATTCGTGACACCACGTAGCATTGTTTTATTGTTTTTGTGTTACGTATTTTTTATCAGTTGTGTGTCACGAATAAATGATTTTCTTTCTTTCTTTCTTTCTTTCATATAAAAAAAATTAACATAAATTTAATTTTCCTGTATCCCTATTCACATACATAGCTACTTAATAACTAACTGTCGAAAATGGTAGAACATACATGGGGGTCCATCCGATGCGCGTTAAAACCCCCCACCCCCACAGATCGTTTGATCAATGTGAACTGAATCGACCTGTATAAAGAATATATCTAAAGAATAGGCCGTGTGGTCCCGCGCATAAGAATAGAACCACACTATCTCTTAAAGCGGGTGCTGCAGTAGCATTCTCCTACATTGTGATACATTAAAATCTTCTGTAATCACCAAAACGCGCGACGACGCGTGGTGGCAAACCCCTCGCTCTCCCTCTGTTCTGCACTGGACATCTTCCGGTTCTTGATGTGGGTGTGTATGTGTGTGTGTGTGTGTGTGTGTTTTAGACTTGCGGTAGCCATACCGCCACCTCTTAGCGCTTCAAATTTTATGTGTGAAATGTCCACAGAAATTGATTTATTTATCATTGTAAAGATAAAACGGGTCTATTCGCGCACAAAAATTATCAAAATATAATTTTGACTAACCTCGACGTTTCGGCCAAGTTACATTGGCCGTGGTCACGAGGGGACTGGAGTAGCGGGTGTCAGTAGGTATCTTTACAATATGAGTTCAAGTCGCGAAAGTTTAAAAAGTGTTATTTATTATTATTATCCTTTGAATAGCAGGACGGTCACTTTCATTTTGATTTACTGAACATGTTACAGACAGCTCAGTTGCTAATAACTCTGCCTTCTGAGTTGCAGGTTGTGTGTTCGATTACCACCCAGGACAAACATTTCTGTGTTGAACATCGATGGTTGTTAAGTTTCTGAGTATTATATTGTATTATATGTAAAGATTTACAAACCAAAAGTATTTAAGTATTCTATCAGTCTGCTGGTTCCCATAGTACAAGCTTTTCTTAGTTTGTGGCTAGATGGCGCTGTGTGAAATATCCACAAATATTTATTTATTTATTTGAACTTTTTTTTATCCCCTACTATCACATGCATAGATCCTGCACCTTAACTAGGATTCCATGTATCTAAAGACCCAGGAACTACGAAGACCATGGTCCCACAACACCCAGACTCAGAACAAGTATTTGCGCCTTTTTTTCCTGCGCAAATACTTGTCCTGCCGCGGGAATTGAACCACCGCCTACAGGTTATGTGCCGACCTGCTCAACCACAGAGGCTGCTGTATTAAAGTGGATCAGCTATTAACTGTTTTGTATGGGGTCTAAGGAATGTAGAGGTATAATTGATGGGTCTACGTTTGGCCAACAACTCACCTGCTCGTATGTGATGTCAATGAAAGATGAAAGAAAGATGAAATAGTACGCAAAACGAGAAGGTAATAATTTAAGGGTTGAGAATAAAAAGGGTTTAACTGTCAAATTGACAGTTTCGAGAAAATAGACTTTAAACTTCAACGGTGTCATTTTTATGTAGAGTGCTTATAAATTAATAGAAAAAGTTTAAGTTGCTTGAAAATGTTTTAATTCTATTTTAAAATACTAAATATAGTAATTCATACAATTACTGTAAAAATATAATATAATAAAATAAATATAATAATGTTTTTGTGCTAAGCGAACTGTATTCCTGTGACAGATAAACCGATTTTAGACTCAAAATCTCGAGATATAAGCCTCATTTCGGTATTTTGAGAATGTATTATTTTAGATAATTTCACGCTGAATACAACGATACCCATAAGTCATTTTGTGAAAAAAAAAAAGTTAAACCCTTTTTATTCTCACCCCTTCAAATTTTAAGGTGCCTATGAGTAAACTATACTAGTTTTCAGGAAGTAAGCACGATGGTAATGAATTCTATTCTTCGGCAGTGAGCTAAATGAAAGTTAACTCAAAAGGCTTCGTGCGAATTACAGTACCTGCGCAGAATGTCTACAATGAAGTACCTACTTGGTTTTTTAAATTTTAGTTAAGATAGTAGATATAAGGTGTATATTCCTTTGAGAACAAGGCTATCGTGTTTGTTTTAGGCAAGTTATTAAAACAATATAACGGTGCCCTTCAATTAATCTAAATATGCTTAGCCTACGCAAGTCTTCAAATTTAGAAATGAAATATGGAAACTAATCACGGTGATATCATGGATTTTTATTTTGACATCAAACATAATTATTTTTAATAGCTAAATTATAATAGCTCAGACTGTTGTGGCTTCGAGCTTGTTACTGGGACTACTTACCTATGTCAGCTGGGCGGTGAGCGGCTGACATCGGCCAATAGGACAATAAAATTGAACTTTCCACAAGTTCAATTTTATTGTCCTATTGGCCGTATTCGTTTTTCGAGGCATTTGTTTATAGAAAAACGTATAGTCATAATAAAAACGAAAGAATCTACACTCTGTTTGGATTTATAAAAACATTCCAAATTTTAGTACTGTGTCATATTAATAATATTATTGATATCTGTAGTGTGGTGGTTTACTTAGTGGTTGAGCAGGTTGGCTCATAGCTCGGATGCGGCGCGATCGATTCCCGCAAGAGGAGAAGTATTTAAAAGCGCAAATAATTGAAGGGGTGAGAATAAAAAGGATTTAACTGATTTTTTTGACAAAATGACTTATGGGTATCGTTGGATTCAGCGTGAAATTATCTTCAATAATACATTCTCAAAATACCGAAATGAGGCTTAAATCTCGAGATTTTGAGTATCACAGTATCACAGGAATACAGTTTGCTTAGCATAAAAACATTACTATATTTATTTTATTATATTATATTTTTACAGTAATTGTATGAATTAGTACTATATTTAGTAATTGTAAATAGAATTAAAACATTTTCAAGCAACTGAAACTTACATAAACCTTTTCTATTACCTTATAAGCACTCTACATTAAAATGACGCCGTTGACGTTTAAAGTCAATTTTCTCGAAACTGTCAATTTGTCAGTTAAATCCTTTTTATTCTCAACTCTTCAATTGTTTTGCTCTTGTTGTTGTGTCTGCGTCTCGTGGGACCATGGTCCTTATAGTTCCTGGTTCCTTAGACAAAGGGAATCCTCATTAGTGACCAGGATCTATCTATTTGATCGTTGGGCCTTACTTTTACTATTAATTCAAAAACTCTTTCTGTTTGTAACCTCTTCATAAGTAAACGACTTTAAAAAAAAAAAGATTATGTTAAAAGGAGCAAACAAGCATACGGCCCACCTGATGGGAAGTGGTCACCGTAGCCTATGGACATCTGTAACACCGGAAGGGGTGTCACCAATGCATTGCTTACCCTGTAGGACTGGGACTAGGACTTAACCAATCTTGATTAAATTTGGTAGAGATATGTTAAACTTTGGCGAAGGTACTAAGCTTTTATTGCAATAAAAGAATTGAATTGAATTGAGTACCTACGCGAGTGCGAAACCGCTGACAGCGACTAGTTTTTTTGTGCTTCGTGGCCAACCATTAAATTTTATTTCTCAACAGCCTTTACGACAAAATTATCCTTTATATTCTTTGTGAGGTGGTCTCTTTTGTCCACTGTTAGTAATAAAAATCGATATTGTAGCAAAACTGTGAGTAATCGAACGTATTTTATAGCATTAAGCTTATAGCCGTAATAACTATGCTATTAAAACCTTTGTAATAAATTAAATCGAGTTCTTCCTGATTTTATTAGGTATTGATAAAGTTTTTGTACGATGTTGAGAAAATAAGTTAAATTTTTTCATGTTAATGACTGACGTGACGAGCTAGTCATTTACCTGATGTTAAGCGATACGGCTGCCAATTAACAGTTGCAGTGTCAGTCGGAACTCTAAAATATAAAGTTTCGCGTGACACTGCACTGCGCACGTCATCCTGAGACATCAGCACAGTCTGATAATAAGATCACTAGATTGTGAGATCAGTTCATAAAGTCTCATTTACCCAGTAATTTTACTAGCTACAGTGCCTATCAAACCGGAACACAGTAATGCTTGCATACTACTGCTTGGCGGCAGAATAACTGGCAGAGCGGTGGTACCTACCTAGACAAACTTTGTAAATAAGTCCTAAATTATGTAGGAATCATTATCATCAATCAGCTTGAGCCCTATTTCATAAAGCGATAAACATAATAAAACTACAAATATCAGTCAATATGACTGACAATCATCATTCACGTATAGTTTTTTGTTATATGAATCGCAGGTTTGGCGTATTCGACTTGTATTAGTTGTGTTTTATTATGATTTGTCACTTTATTTATATAGATCCCAGGACGTAGGCATTTCCAATAGCACGCCATTAAGCTACTATAGATACTTGTAATCGAATATTTTAATGCCATATTGATTATGAACCCTTTTGTGTCACCGAATGGTTCTCTTTCGAACCAGTCTCTGATAAAATTATATATGAGGTACATTTGCTTACACAATGTGGAGAATTTTACAATCTACGTCCACGTATTAAAACGAGCAGCGCGTTGGACAAAGTGCACACGGGATGAGCAGCCTCAGATATGTCGTAAAACAACATGCACCGATCCACGTGAGGTGATAGTGCTCCAGCCTTGAGATGGGAGATGAGACCCTTTGTTTACGGCCCTCATGCTATGGGAAACTTTTATAATATCCCATTTATGAACTGCAATTTAAATGCACTCGAATAACAACTTCGGATTTCAATGTTGTTATTTCAACTAATAGACGATATTGTGGATTTAAAATGTGACATTGTCTTAAGTTTGACAGCATTTGTGGTGTGGTCGAGCAGGTTGGCTCGTAACCTGGAGGCGGCGGATTCGATTCCCGCGACAGGACAAGTATTTGTGCAGACGAAAGAAAAGCGCAAATACTTGCTCTGTGTCTGAGTGTTGTGAGACCATGTTCCTCGCAGTTTCTGGGTCCCTAAATACAAGCAATTCCATTTAAGGTCCAGGATCTATACCATATATACTAACTTAATGGGCCTATGAGTATATCTATGAACCAAGGGTTCTGAACTGTGATCACAGACATTTTAAGGTTCTCATTTCCATGTAGAAACATTGTCGCATTTAAAAGTAGGTGGGTACTTATACCTAAAGAAACAACAAACGGTTTTTTAAATATTATTATATTTATTTATAGCACAAAATTACTTTTAAGTGCACATACTCTATTCTATTAACTAGGTACCTTCGAAGCTTCGTAAACGTTTCAATTAAGAAAACTATGATTAATGGCTGCTACACACGGAAATTCCACAATATGGTCCAAGACCAACTATAGTTGAGACATTCTATTACTTATATTTTTAATACGTAGTAATTTATGCTTTTAATGTTTTTTTAATATTCATTGCTTTTAATTAAGAAATAATTAGATAATATTGATTATTTAAACCCATGCGTTAACTTACAAACCCATGTCTATTTAGAACCTTTATTAATGCGTAATAGATCAACGTTTATTGATTTTCTACACAAATGGTTTCAATTCTTTAATTTTAATTAGTAAATAAATGCGTGGACATTTCACAAAGCGCCATCTAACCCCAAACTAAACAAAGCTTGTATATTATGGGCACCAGATAACAGTTACAATTCTTAGATACTTCGACACTTTTTTGTTTGTAAACATATCTTACACACAGAACAAGCATCGATGTAAATCACTTAAACATTTTTCTAGGTAGGAATCGACCTCACAACCCACATTTCAAAAAACAGGGTTACTACCAACTGAGCTATCAGGCCAGTCAATATATGATAATTAGTAATACCACAATCATAATTATCACGATCAGCCTGTGCTAGTCTTTTCAATACCTCTCTCGTATCATATTATACAAAGAGCTCAATGTTTAGCTCTTCCAGGTTATTAACTTTTAGCCTAGCCTTTACTTAGAGTTCCTCACTGTTTTACCTAGCTGAATGGGATCTATACAAGTTAGTCTCCGTTCACGTTCACCCGATACTACTACCATATTCTTCAGGAAATATGAGCAGCCCACTGCCACTCTTGATAATTCGTTGAGATATGTCGGCGACGTTAGTTCTTTGTCAGATTACCACATTTCTGATTCAATCCTCCAAAGGAACCTCAGCCTTTACTACAGCTTTATCTGCAACTTAAAAAGCCCATATTACAAAAACACTCATCATGTGTACTCAAGTAGAGATTTCATTCGTAAAATGATTTTTGTAGTAAAAACTTCTTTACGCACGCTTGACTTGGGGAGTAAGTTGGTGAATGCGTGATGAGAACGTTACGAAAATTGATCGGGCGAGGCGAACGGAAGTTCAAACTGAGATATAAATTAGTGAAAATAGAGAGAGTTACGTTTCTTATATTACTGTAGGGGCAAGAGAGAGAGAGAGAACAGTGCGCGCACACATTTTCTTTCACTCTTTCTCTCATAGCCAGTGCATGTTTTCTGTGCTAAGTTTTACTTCAGTTGTGTGGTCTAAAGCACACTCCTAATAGCAAATCTCGGCTTCAGCACCAATTCACCTCTGAGAGATGTTCTGTAAGTTTCCTAAGTTGTTGGATAAACTAACCATACCGTGGGTGTTCTGTTCACATCTTTACTCTCAATGCCACCACCTACAGGGAAGTTATTGGAGGGTGAACTTGTTTCTTGTTTCTTATAGGTAAGCGTCCTACGTAGACCAACATTGTCACTTAATATCGAGAATTAGTCTGATCAAATGCATACATATATCTTAAATTATACATTTCCTACTAATATTATAAACGCGAAAATTTGTATGTACAGATGTTTGTTACTCTTTCACGCTCAAACGGCTAGACAGATTTGGATGAAACTTGAAATATAGATAGCTTATACAATGAATTTACACATAGGTTACTTTTTACAACTGAACTTTGAAACTGCGGGGCACAGCTAGTAGGTAAATAAAAATAAGAAAGAGTATCTAGGTACATTTATTTATACACACCAAGAAGACTTAACGAAGTTTTTAAATGGTACCGAGCCTGAATGTATTTAGGGTGGGTTTCAGTCACTGCCAAAAACGCACAAAACGATTACACCCACATATTCTTATTCCACACGCAAATAAACGTAAATCTCATCATTTTCAAATCAACTTTGACAAAGTTTGACTGTTCTGGACGAAAAGGACCAGATTTGCGTTTATTTGCAGTAAAAAGAGGAATAAATCGGTGTCATTTTTTAAATCTTCAATTAACTGGAACATAAAAGGAAAAAACGCTTACAGTGATCACTTTTGTTGCTAGCGACATGGCATTTTGCATGGAAATTTCGAAAAATACACTATATTAGTTTGACTGAAACGGGCCCTAAAATTCATGTCACAGCCAAAAGAACTTAACACAATCCTCAGTATATCGGTACCAAACACAAAGAAACAGATACGTTTAGAAACACAACGGTGTATTTTTATCAGGGACAAAAATAAAAGATAATATGGGTGAAAAAGGTACATTTACACTTCCCTGTGAAATTGCGAGCGGAAGGCCCGACGGAACCCGTGGGACGTATCCGGCACCCACAAACACGTTCCTTGCTAAAGATTTTACGTAAACACACTTATATAGAATCTCATATGCTTTGATGATCGCGTTGTTGAAATATTTACTAGGTGGTAGGACTTTGTTGCAAAGTTCGTCTAGGTAGGTACCACCGCTTTGCCAGTTATTCTGCCGCCAAGCAGTAGTGTGCAAGCACTACTGTGTTCCGGTTTGAAGGGCACTGTAGCTAGTGAAATTACTGGGCAATTGAGACTTTATGATCTGATTTCACAGTCAAGTAATCTTATTACCAGACTGATGTCTCAGGATGTAGTGTTGTGATATTTATATTATAAATAAAAGATAATTTAATGCAGAAAATTATAACTATATTTCTTCTTATGCACAGGCCAAATGACAAGGGCGGGTCCCCATGCCAATTCCAATATGTCACATTGACAGTGACATATACTACATCTTCCCCTTTTATATATTAACAAAAAATATATTACCTATTATTATTATTACATTAGTTTTATTTCCTTGGTTACTATCTAACAATTATTTTAATCTAACAGTATACTATTCACCGTTTCAAAAGCAAAACAAAAAAAAAAATCCTCTTAAAATGTATACTTACAATAAAATAGTTACCAATATACTATATCTAGTTATACATTATGCAATCCTTAGTTTAATTAGTTAATTTAATTGTAAGGAAACCATGAAACTCCACACCACTCGACTCTTACCAAGAGAACCACCAAATTATGCTCGGATATGATATGAAGTTCTGCAGTAAACTATACCATCCCTATCTGCTACATCATATGATCTTAAACCATTTTTCTTTATTACTGTACCTGGTAACCATCTCCTGCCATCAACTACTTTTTTAAACCAAACTTTTTGTCCTACTACAAACTCTGACTTATTTCTAGTTTTTACATTATAGTTCTTAATATTTCTATCTAAGGTTTTATGCATAACAGTCTTTACATTTTCATTCAGTCTAGGTTGTAAATATTGATAAGGTACAGGTAACTTAGTTTTTAAATTTCTATTCATTAGCAACTGTGCAGGGGAATATTTTGTGCCAGAGACAGGTGTACTTCTATATTTTAATAAGGCTGTTCTATAATCCACATTATCATCAAACCATTTATACAACAATTTTTTTGCTGTCTGTACGGCACGCTCTGCCATTCCATTTGATTGTGGATATTTAGGGCTAGAATATGTGAATTTAAAACCCCACTCAGAAGCAAAACTTTTACATTCCTTTGAATCAAAAGGAACATGATCGGATACTATTTCCGATGGTACACCAAAGTTACAAAAAATATCAAGTAGAGCATTAATTGTACTATTAGCAGTTTTGTTGAGTATCAGTTTAATGTCTAACCATTTTGAATAATAGTCATAAATTACAAGATAGCTCTTTTTCCTAAATTCTAATATATCAATACCTAATTTTGAAAAGGGCAGATCTGGTACATGATGAGGTAATAAAGGTTCTTTTACATTATTATTCTGGTATGTTTGACATATGTAACATTTTCTTACATAATTCTCGAGATGACAATCCATCTTTGGCCAGTAATACAGTTCTCTTGCCACCTGCTTCATTTTGGTCATACCTAAATGGCCTTCATGTAATTTATTCATGTACATTAGTCTAAGAGTTTTAGGTATTATTATTCTATGGTTTAAGAATACTAATCCTCCATCAACAGTAATATCTGTTCTAAATTTGTAGTAGTAACATAATGAAATAGGTACGGTTTTAACATTTTCTGGCCAACCTTGTTGAGTGTACTCTATCAATTTTAATAGCTCATCATCCTTACTAGTTTCAGAGATTAGTTGTATTTTTTGTTCTTCTGAACACTCTAAGTTCTGTGATAATCCAACACAATGAATTACCTCATACATGTATGACTCATCAATCTCTGAACATGGTAAATATGATCTTGAGAGCAGATCTGAGATAAACATGAATTTTCCCTTTAAATATTTATATTCAAGGTCATATTTTAATAATTTTAATTTTAATCTTTGTAGCCTTGGTGACGGAATTTCATGAATACTTTTTTTTAGCAATGTTTCCAATGGTTTGTGGTCATTTAATACTGTACATTTTACGCCATATATAAAATAATGAAATTTCTTTGTTGACCATACTACACTAAGAAGTTCCTTTTCTATTTGCGAAAATCTTTGTTCAGCTGGTGTTAGGCTTCTAGAAATAAAGCTGACTGGCTTACCATTTTGAAGTAAGCAACCACCAAGGCCATCTTTTGAAGCATCACACTGTATGACTACTGGTAAAGTACTATCAAAATTTTGTAGAACCGGTGCCTTGGTAATAAAATTTTTAATATTTGCAAAAGTATTTTCATGAATGTCCGTCCACAACCAACCAACATCCTTTTTTAACAATTCTCTTAGGGGTGACATAATATTTGCTAGATTGGGGACAAACTTGCGCAAGTAGTTAACCATACCTAAGAAAACCTGTAGCTCTTTTTTATTTGTTGGACTTTTCATATTAATAATTGAATTTACCCTGTCTGGATCTACTTTAATACCCTCCTTGGAAAATATATGACCAAAATATCTAACTTCTTTTAGCTTATATTGAAATTTACTTTTATTAAATTTAATGTTACAACGTCTGGCCCGTTCAAAGACCTTACTCAGAATAGCATCATGTTCTTCATCTGATGATGCAGATATCAATAAATCATCGCAGTAAATAATAACTCCTGGAATATCTCCAAACGTATTTTCACTGTATCTTTGAAATATTTCTGGAGCAACTGATATTCCAAAAGGCAATCTTAAGAACTTATAACTTCCAAAGGGTGTACTAAAGGTGCATAAGTCTGAAGAGGCTTCTGTTAACTTTATATTATAAAATCCGTCTGATAAATCTAAAACTGAGAATACAGACTTGTTTGCTAATTTACACACCATTTCTTCATAAGTAGGTATCAAATGATGATCTTTTATAAGTGCTTTATTAAGATCCTTAGGATCTAAACAGATGCGTAATGAACGATCTTTCTTTTCAACTATTACCAAATTACTCACAAAACTTTTAGGATGAGCTACCTTCTCAATAATTTGGTGATTCTCCAGGGCCCTCAGTTTGTCTTCCAAACGAGATCTTATTGCATGAGGTATTCGTCGAGGAGGTTTCACTACCGACTCCACTCCAGGGCGGATGCGGAGTTCCAGGGGTTCCTCAAACTGCCCTAAACCCTGAAAAAGTTCACAGTTTTTATTAATAACTGCATCTTTACTTAGTATGCTATTGACATTTTTTAATATTCCTAAACTTCCTAATGAGCTCAGCCCCAAAATAGGCCTTACATTATTTTTTATTACAATAAATTCTGTGTCATGTACTATATCATCTATTATTAATTTCAGAGATATCTTTCCAAGTGGTAAAATTTGTGTTCCTCCAAATGCTTCCAAAATTACATTTGTCTCAGACCACTTAGGCGTATCATCATCGACAATTTTTTTTAAATCATTAATCGATATGACATTTACTTGAGCACCGGTATCACATTTAAAATGAACTTTTTTGTTTTCTACTCTTAATGGTAAGATCCACTCATTGTTTTTATTAATTTCTCCAATGCTATGACATAATTTTACTAGTCACAAATCATGAACATGATTAACATGATTTCCTGCTTTGATTTCCTGTATCAATTTACAACCTTGTTTGAAATGATTTGGCTTTTGACAATTGAAGCAAATTTTGCCAAAAGCTGGACAATTTCTAGCTGAATGCCTAGTACCACATTTTTTACAATTGTATACTGCATTGTTATACTTAGCTTTATTATTTGATGCTGGAACACTTTGAACTACTTCAACCATCATTGGCTGTTGCTGCATTACTTTGCATTGGTCTCTAGACAATTCTGTTGCCCTGCAAATGTCGACGGCTTTCTGCAATGTCAGATCTGCAACTTCTAAAAGCTTCCGCTGAAGTGTGTGGCTTTCGACTCCAAAGACAATTCGGTCTCTCAGCATCCTTTCTTCTTGTTCTTTGTAATTGCAATTTTTTACTAATCGTCTGATTTCCGTGTAAAACGTGTCGAAACTTTCGCCATCTTCTTGTTTCCTATGATTGAAATTATATGCATTTATGACCTCATTCTGTTTGGGAGCGAAATATTCGTCGAAAAGTATTATTATCTGCTCATATTTTGCAATATCATCACGCTTTAGCACATTAAAATATAATTCCTGCGCTTCGTTGCCCACGCTGTTCAGAAAAATGGCCGCCTTACGATTTTCTGAAACTCTTTCCAATCCAGCCGCTGTCAGAAATATTTGAAATTGTTGCTTGAATTTTTCCCAATTTGGTAATAAATCCACTGCAGTATCCAACTTGAGAGGCATAGGCATTCGGTATTCCACACCCCCCATGGTGCTAGTTTCTTCCTTAGCTGATGACACGGCGGCGGGGGCGCTCGGTGGCGTGATCATAACCTTTTACTTCCCAGTTCCAGGAGTAATCGACACGCGGTGATATATTAATTTCACTGCTTCGACTGCGCCATGTAGTGTTGTGATATTTATATTATAAATAAAAGATAATTTAATGCAGAAAATTATAACTATATTTCTTCTTATGCACAGGCCAAATGACAAGGGCGGGTCCCCATGCCAATTCCAATATGTCACATTGACAGTGACATATACTACACAGGATGATGTGCGCAGTGCAGTGTCGCTGGAAATTCTATGTTTTAGGGTTCCGAGTGACACTGTTCTGTTATGGGCGGCCGTGGCGCTTAACATCTGGTGAACGGCTAGCTCGTCACATCATTCAATAACATAAAAAAAAAGATATCAGACAGATTAGAATGCTGGCCGTTGTGACTTCTTGATAGTTACATTTAGGTAGTTTGTTTGAATGCTGGAATGGCCTCGATTGTGACTTCTTTTTCTTCTTCTTCTGCCTTACAATATTCTGGCTTTCCACTTTCTTATTTTTATGACTCCACTTCGCATGATCATTGGTATCTTCAGTGATGAGTCCATAGTGACTATGAAAGCTTAAATGTGGGAAGAAATGCATCTTTGTGCGTTGGGGCCGAGAAGAAAACACTGATTTCGCAGAAAAACTTGGACAGCCTCTGTGGTGCAGTGGTTGAGCAGGTCGGCTCATAACCTGGAGACGGTGGGTTTACGGATGTTCGATTATTTCGAGGTCCAGGATCTATGTATGTGATCATTGGGCTTTTATTATTATTATGAGATATCAATTGAGAGAAAATTTGGCGACATTTCATTCTACAAAAACAAACATGCAGAAAAATGGCAAAACTGATGGTGCACCTGGAGAATTTGTGATAAGTCTGTTACCTCAGAAGGATGATGGATGAGATCTCATAATTCAGCACTAAAACTGAAAATTTGCATGTCATTTCGTCATTAAATTCAATGAAAATGAAAATAAATGCACAACGTATTTTTATTAGAAAATAGTTGCGCCCCACGGTTTCACCCGCGGATAACAAGTATTTTAATTATTTGCTCATCCCATGAGAAAATTTCACTTTTCCGGTATAAAATGCCTATATGTTAATTCAGTGTTTAAGCTATCTTGCTACCGAATTTCATCCAAATCCATTCAGCCGTTTGAGCGTGAAGGAGTAACAAACATACACACATACACACAAACACACATACACACATAAAAACTTTCGCCTTTATAATATTAGTGTGACCCATAGAATGTACCATCTCGTAATTAATTACACGACTTTTCTGTGAAAACTTAGTGTATTGTTTAGAAAAAAAATGCTCTTATAGTATCGTTAGACGAACATCTGGAAATTTGATATCTGGAATAGCTTGCCTCGTTGTTTCCAGCTGGGAGTTTACAAGACAAGAGTCCCATCTTACACGACTTCATTGCTTAACATCAGGCGAGACAATGGTCAAAGACTGCCAATTAAAAAAAAAACTTTAGTTACAATTATCTAATTTATTTTTCTTTTTTCACTTCAGACTTGCCTTGTATTTGACTACGCTCTCACCTGATGGGAAGTGACGATACGATCGAAGGTGTAGCATGCATAGTTTCATACACGGCCGGAAAATATAGTGTTAGTTAATTTGTGCAAACCTCAGAAAATAACAATATGACCTCCGTCGAAAGCTAGACTAAGTGCAAGATAAGATTTCCCGTTGTATAATAGAAACCCCACACGGTGCTTCATTCAAGTCTACTGGTGCCTTTCATTTTCATTCAAATACATTTCTCCATTTTTCTATCCTTTGAATAAAGCCTTAGTTGTACATGAAATAAAGATCATTTTAGAATAGAAGGGAAAGATCTTCTGTCTTTTTGTTATGTAAATGTTTCCAGTTGTCTTCAAGGAAACAATCCATATTTCATCGTAAGACGCCTCTGCTATCGCGACAGTGTCCCAGTAGTGAGCAATTACAGTAGGCAAAACCTACTAAAGCTTTGCCACCTGTTCTCGCTGCATATTGTCCAAAGTTTTCTTTGATTTACTGTAAAATTCAACTTTTGACCTTGACTTAAGGTGTGAAAGACCAATTTTGCGTGTATCTTATTATAGTATTTTGTCAAAGTATAATGAACCGTTTGTAATTTACAAGTAGATTCTATTTTGTTTGAAACCAGATGGAAACTACCTTTGATATAGGATAGCAGCCCACGCACTTTCATTCGTAAAGTTTGTACGTTACACCGACCGACGTGATATGCGGGGGCGCTGTTACAACTCGCAGAAGAAAACAATTGAACTCCGCAAACAAATATGTATATGTTCCTGATTCTTTCACGGCTATTGAAGTTTTGGACAATTTGTTGGTAGCCCGTGGCTTCAGTAAATAAAATTGTAAGTTTAATTTTTCAAATAAACGACATGAGTTTAGAAGACAGTAGTTTAATTTTAATGGACCATTTATGGTTGTTTTTATGTTTATGGTCTTTATGACTATCATGTGAGAAATACTTTACAGCTTGTTAACCACTTTATGTAGTATTTCAATAACAGGAAAAGGAGATATTTCTTTCGTTTTGAACGCTGTGATTAACATGTTGGCGTTTAGTAGATACATGCGCTTAATATATTTACTACAGCCTAAATTATTCCATGAGGTGACAGGGATTTTATCCTGTTTATGTGATTATTATTTTTCAAATGACTACACTAAAATATATTTTACATCATTATTGTTTTTTTTTTTTAACCGTATCAATACAGCATGTTTTTATTTATTTACTAGTTGCGCCCTGCGGTTTCACCCGAGGATAAAATTTTTTTAATTATTTGCTTATCCCACGGGAAAATTTCACTTTTCCGGGATGAAATGTAGCCTATACGTTAATCCAGTGTAAAAGCTATCTAGGTATCGAATTTCATCCAAATCCATTCAGCCGTTTGAGCGTGAAGGAGTAACAAACATACACACATACAAACTTTCGCTTTCATTAGTGTGATTATTTTACAAATGACTACACTAAAATATATTAATAGTAATATACTTATATAAAATATATTGGACATCGTTACTGATTTTTTTTTCTAACCGTATCAAGACAGCATGTTTTTATTCATTTATAGATATTTATCAAAGCAGTAATGGCTCAAGCTACTATGGAGCATTCATAAAAGCGCTCCCTGTACTCTAACACCGAGGTCGCAGCAATAAAAGCATCAGCAATAAATAATTTGGAAATTAGCAACCAAAATACCTCGGCAATACAAAAGGTGTTCTAATGCGTGGGTGTGACATACAACTATATGTTAACTGAAATTCCTAATTCAATTAACATTTGAACATTACTTAAAAGTATGAGTGTGTAAAGAAAGCATGAGAGTCTGTTGAATGTTTGAAGAACGCTCATTGCAGCCGATACGCGCGTCCCGTTAGAAATGCCTACACATAATGCGATTAGAGAGTATTACTTACTACTACATTTCTAGTGGGATTTACTTAAATTATTGTCATTTGAATTTATAGTTTTGAAGAATTCTTATCGTTTTTAATTTACCTTTTTATAATGTACGTACATACATAGGTCTTTACATATGAAAAAGAAAGGTGTGACAATATTTTACATCGGAACAGCTCTTGAACCTCTATGTAACGCAAGTCCGTTCCTGTGTGGATTACTATAGCCATATCTGGGATGATTCGTCAAAATGCCAGCTCCAAGCTTTGGACTCCATTCTAAGACGGGCCAAAAGGCTCATCGGTGACGATTGGTTATCTAAAAGTTTGGTGATAACTAAACTTCAGAGCTTAGATCACCGTCATAAAGATAAAAAGCTTATCGTTGTTAGAATGCACTTTGGGGAATGTGCGAAGGAATTACACGATCTAATTCTCCATCTCCTTTATTTTATACATATTTTTTTTATATATATATTTCTTTTTTTATATTTTTTTCATTTTACAAGACGCACAGAAACAAACAAAAACAACATGTATATATGGTTGAAATTCCTTCGTTTCGCTAATAACTTTATAGTGCGAACAGCTAATGAATGTAAAGGCTTGCTTAAGATTAAATATAATTTAGGTGTATCTTTTATCAATGGGCGCATCTTCAATTTTAATTTGTTTGCATGATCGTTAAAACAATTTGGCTTTGTTGTGGCTAATAGTGGAGAAAATTTAGATAGGTCGTTCGAATCACACATATTACAACCACTTATCACCAAAGTTACTTACAACTGGTTCGAAAAACCTTAAAACATTTTATTTCCATAAAAATATTTAAACATTACGTCATAGTAGTGAGTCAAGTAAATTCTGAGTCACTCATTAAAACATGCGACATTATCATCTCACCTTATTTTCAGCACTTTTATAAATCACACGGTAATAAACATCGTATCAAGATACATACAGGACATTATTTATAGTGTTCTTGGCAAATTACTGTTCATGAAGATCCTGATTTCATATATTTGAACCCTCTTACAAAGACGTAAAACCTAAAAAAGAGATTTCCTTATCTTTACATGCCTTGATTTGAGAGAGATGAGATGATTTATTTATTTTTATTTAATGCCTCATTACGGTTATCGATAAAATCAGTAAGAAATGTTACTCAAGTTAGAAAATATTTAATTTTTTATTAAATGAAATATTACTAAAGTGCATGTAAAAATTCTGCTGGACAGTAAATACCTTTGTTGAAAATTCATGTAGTGTAAAAGAGAACTTCTTTTTTTTAAACTTATATATTGTAATGGGCTTGCTATGTAATATTTGACAATAAGCACTATGTAATTCTATATGCTTAGTACAATAACTTAATTTTAAGTACCTAATATAATTTTGACTTGTAAAAGTGCTAAAAATAGTTGCAATAAATCTTTTGACTTTGACATGATTTAATTTAAACAGAAAATATTTTAACTTTTTGCTGTGTCTAAAGAAATAATTGCGTATTTTAAGAGTTGATGACACATCCATCTTTACTTGATTCAAAGAACCGGACACACAACACACAACTGGAGATATTTCCAAGAGGGCATTTTCAAGCGTAGCGTATAATTTCAGTTTAACCCGATGTTATCACTTGATATAATAATGTTGGTGGTTTAATAAGGAGTCCACGAACGAAGCTCATGTTGGCAAGAAATAAAAAGCTAATAAATTGTGTTGTGTCGTGTGGTGGTTGAGCAGGTTGGCTGATAATTCAAAGGTGGCGGGTTCGATTCCTGCGAAAAGACAAGTATTTGTACGCGCAGAAAAAGTGCAAATACTTGTTCTGTGTCTGAGTGTTATGGAATCATGGTCCTCATAGTCCCTGGGTCCCAAAATACAGGGAATCCTAGTTAGTGTTCAGGTTCTATGTATGTGATCGTTTGGCGTTATTACTATTTATTTATTATTGATTTTAAAAAGTTAGTTAATAATAAGGTAAAGTGATCAAATGCCGACTTCACAGGTAGCCAAATTGCTACTGCGTGAATTAGGTGATCCAAATTTATTAAAGAAAGCGTTTTGGCTGATGATGCTATGCATTATTCAAAACTTATAAAATTTAGCGTTTTAAAGTAGACATGTCTAGTTACCTAATAAATACGAGCTGAAAGAAACCATAGAACAAAACTTAATCGAACAAACCACTGCCAGTAAGCAACGTGCCCAAGCAGCCTTGCAGTACCTACTATCACTTAACATAAGCCGAAATGTGGTATTAAATAAAATTCAAACTCCCTTTGCTCAAGGACTCTCTAAACTCTTTATTATAAAAGTTAGCGTTAGTTTCTAGTTAGGGTCTATTTGCGCACAGACATTTAATAAAACAATTTTAACTAACCACAACGTTTCGACAGAATATGTAAATTACGAGTACTTACATATAATTTCAAGTTGCGAAAGTTTATAAAAATCAAAAATATGAAATTACTGGTCACACCCAGCGGTTTCACCTGCGGATAGAAAGTATTTTAATTATTTGCTCATCTCACGGGAAAATTTCGTTTTTTCGGGATACAATGTAGCCTATATGTTAATCCAGTGTATAGGCTATCTTGGTACCGAATTTCATTCAAATCCACTCAGCTGTTTGAGCGTGAAGGAGTAACAAACATACACACATACAAACTTTCGCCTTTATAATATTAGTGTGAAGTGTGATTAGTTTTTAAGTTTGTTAATGTGGGCTTGTAAACCCTGCCAGCTATGCAATAAGTTTGACTCATATCACTCTATATTAAAGGCAAGTATAGCAGGTATTGAAGGTGGACATAATTTGATTTATCTGATTCAAATAGGCAGGCGAAAATAAATTCAGAAATATTAAGCTATAATATAAAGTGCAAACAAAATGTTAAGCATACGTGCGCGTACCGACACGCTGCAGTATATTGTAGACCTCGTCACAGAATCACAGGCCGTATACCTTTTTTTAGGGGGAGGGAAATGCCCTCGTAAGTGCGAGCACGTGGCCCGCGCTCCGTGGTGCGGGGCCCCCGTGGTGGCAGTTACTTAACTGTTGGCGTCAGGCGGTGTGTGGGACCACCAAAAACCCCTGTGAGCAGTCTTCCACCGTGGTGGGGCGAGAACTAAGGCCGCGCCAGAATGTAACTGACCTTGTGTAGGGACAAAGAGAATAAAAATGAATAAATTATTTAAATGGAATTTTCCCCAATATATATTTTGAAGTATATTTTACAAGTAATATATTCTTATTGAAGTTTGACACAATATAAAGAATAATTTTATTTATCTTGATTACATACCTAGTTAAAAGAAGCTTTATATGTAATTGACATAAAAGTTTCTACTACACCTTGACTCACATTATTTATTATCGAATAAAAGACGGATTTAAATTGTACGGCCTGAGTAATAAAAGATAAAAAAATACAATTTAAAAAATATCGATTTGATCAGCCTGATTGATAATGCTTCCGAGTGATGCCGGAAGGATAACAAAAGGAACAACAACAATAAACAATTATAACCTCTAATTAAAATTAGATGTTAACGGTATGTATTCAAAGACGTAAGTTGGACGTTTAAACAGATAATAAATATAATATTATAGAAACTGACGTGCGTAGTATTCATTACCACGCTAGTCAGCGCCGAGCCTCCACCGCCGCCGCGCATACTCCGTGAGGATGGGCATCTATATTGCCCGAACACCGATCGAGTCATTCGACTGTATCTCGTGAGTGTTAGCCGTTTAGTAGTTATAGATAATCAGTTAATAAAAGCTTACTTGATTAAGACCGTAAGCTTTTATATCAAATCTGACAAACACACCTATCAACCAAACCAGTTCGCTAATCGCTTATCACAAGCTATTAAATCACTTGCATCACATTAAATAACTGTGTTACCACTTTCGATTAACGGCCTGTTGTTCATAAATCATTCCAACACGATAAATGGTTTATTGTACTAAGCTTGCTCCACTTTAATTACTGGCTTTAATTGACCTGGCTATGGTAATGACATTTAAATGTTGGAGGCTTTTGTTCGGCTATTCTGAATGTTTATTAATAGACATCATCATGTGTATTAAGTTAACCAACTAATAGAATACTTTAGACAATTTTTTGTTCAGTTCAGTTGGTTCACGTAGATTATTGTCAACATAACAAAGTTTAAAAATTATTATGTTGGTATGTCCGGTAAAATGACAATTTACAAACAAGATGGAGACATCAAAATTGTGTTATATGCTTGGTTTGCATAAACAAAGTTATACCGGCCGACAGGTGCTAAACTAAAGATGTATCTATCACTTCAGTCGTTTAGTCTAAAGCACACTCGTTTTTTTCTCTCATCAATGCCCTACCTTCTAATGAGAGTTGGCCACATCGCCAACATAATTTTCTTTGTTTGTCACCAATTAAAATAGATCTGATTAATTGTGTCTCATTTTTCTAACCAGGTTTGCTTCCAAGTTTCGGTGCAAATTGCACGGACAGTAATACAAGTACATTAACTAATTATTAGATGATTAATAAAAAGCGAAAGTAATACATTCAAAATAATTTAACAAAAAGAACGGACCAGGTGTCTGTGGTAACGCTGCTAGAAAAAAGAAACCCTAATAATGACATAGATAACGCATATGCAAAATTTCATACACATTAGTGCATTTATGTTTTCCCTGATGCGAAGACAACGTTTTTTACCGCTGAACCTCCATTAACTTCCGAACTGTCAGTCAGACTGACAGCTTATAGCTGTCGGCGTGGGCGTGGTACTGGTACAGCAGTCATGATACAATTCAACCAAAAAGTATACATCGTACTTATTTGAGCTGTGGAACAATAAAATCGATACAATGAACCTTAAAATAAGCGCTTTACAGCATTTCACGAATTAAACGAGATTTTTCTTTAGTACCTGCATAATTTATTATCACATATAAACAGCGTTTTATTAAATTCAAGCATAATAAAAATAGGTGTGACTAGGAACCAATCGTGAGTAAATTGACCTTGTTTCGATATAGATATGACAAAAGCTTATGTTTATTCCAATATCCTTATGCACTTATAGAAAATGCCTTCTCTCGTAGTCCTAATAAAATACAGTGACTACAATGGTTTCCCATGTCCCATATAATAATAACAAATAAAATGTATGATTTATAATATCAAAACTGAAACAGCTCAAGAAATAGCAACAATACGATAATGTAATTAATCGTTGCCTATAACGGGTAAGTTTGTAACATTGAAGGGTACATTTGAATTTTGTATTTACATTAATCTATGTTCACACCAAGCAAAGTTTTAAGATTGTAACAAATCGGTGATAGGCTGACGAGACCGTAGGTAGCTCCTATCATGAATTGTTTTTTATAAATTAAATTAATTTAAATGTTTTTTTTTTATTGGTGACACTGGCAGGCACGCGATTGGACGAGAAGGTTTCCAGTCAGGTGGTTGAATGGAAAAGCGATCAGTGATCTTTGGCTTTATAATGAAAATCTAAATGGATATTGAAGAATGAAGAAATAACAAAAGAAAAGAGCTTAAGAAGTGATTTTGCTTTTATTAGAATTTATTTTTATTAATACTACACTAATATATCAGTAGCACAGTCCAAAAGTGTTCCAAAATCTACACGTTCCAAAAAAGTGTATAATAGATACGAGAGATCTATTGTAACTAAAATATAAATTCACTTAAATATATCTTCACTTCAAAAAGTGGTTATATAAAGTTGAAGCACTACGGCAAATATATAACTTCTTAGTAAAATTTGTTAAATAAATAAAATAAATAACAAATAAGCTTATGTGACATATAAACTAAAATTATTACACTTTTGCAATTTTATTAATGTCAAACAAACTTCTCCATTTTTACTGGATGTGTGTCCGGATTAGCCATTCCTACATTTTACCTGTATACTCCTAACAAAAATTACTTATAATAATAAATCATATGTGATAAGTCCATAATTATTATAAATAACTTAATGACTAACATAGATTATTATTCTATTTTATACAATAAGTAACATTGGGCACGTACTTAAATAGGGTACTTAGTGTGAACACAACCCAGTCTCGAATGCCAATTGAAATGGCATTCTAATGACGTCACCAATGATGTAATACGATACACATCAATCGTACGAGTCTGACACTTCGTGGTTAAATAGAGGAATGAAATTATACGTTCCTATCAGACGTTTAAATCATCTTTGACAGATAGAAACAAATGGTTTGTATTGTTAGCGCTGGTTGATTAGTTTGAAATTAGTATTGTACAGTAATTCGATTTTAGGCACAATTTAGCTTAAGCTTTTATTCTATTGATTACGATATAAGAGCATTTTCTTGTGTTCCCATTATGACTTTACATTTTCCGGGATGAAAAGCATGTGTGTGTTGGTACTCTATGTTAATTTTGGCAGCATAATCAATCTGAGTTCAATATTGTGACCAAATTGGTTCCGTTTTTGGGGAAAGTAAGCAGAAAACGTTTAGGAACAGGACTAGGAATATTGTACCCCTGCCCATTATAGCCCCTAAACGTTACTATCGTATAATTATTATTACAATTATTTGCCAGCTCTGATGCAGTGGTTGAGCGGGTCCGCTCACAACCCGGAGGAGTTCGATTCTTGCGGCAGGACAAGTATTTGTGCACACACAAAAAAAACACAAGTACTTTTTTTGTGCCTGGATGTTGTGGGACTATGGTCCTTGTAGTTCCTGGATCCCGAGATACAGGGAGTCTTAGTTAGGGTCCAGGATCTATGTATGTGATCGTTGGGCATTTTTTTTTAACGCGGCAAATTGCCTTTATTTTCAAGTACTACAATGATTTAATAACTAATACTAAAACCTACCTACTACTACTACTACAAAAACATTTGGACTATATACTGACCTATAGATAGTCCAAATGTTCCAGCCCACTACCAGTAGGTAGCGTACCCAACATGCTGGCAGCATTACCCCGTTGTATTGCAATGCTTATTTGTTGTGCCGAATACTCGTAAGTGCCAGCATTTTAGTCACGCGTCGTGGCATTATTATTAAATTGTACATTAAAGTATTATGAAATTAAGACACTTCTTCATATATTGAAGAAACTAGTAATCAAGATAGCTGTCTGTGATTAGATATTAGTACTAAACCAGTAAGTATTATTGGTAAATTACATTTGTAAAGCTGTGACATAAATTACCAATAAGTGTCCATTCACTTGTAATAGGTACATATGTATTTAATATATCATAAAACATAAATAATAATCAATCCTAATATGGCGTACTGCTGTCAGATATGATGACGTGTGTTAACCAATCTACGATCATTTTAACTTGAATGCTTGTTAATTAAGTATAATATAATTATCTAATTTTCAATTGATATGCCATTTTAAACGCTATTACAATCGTATACCAACCGTTATTCAAAATCTGAACATCTAACATAAGCTTCCTAATAACAATGGTAATCAAATAATAATGATAATGTGAGCTAAATTGTAGAATTTAAAAAATTATGAACAAGTCTTATTCAAAAGAGATAATGAACACAATCTTGTTTTATAGACACTAATGCTTTATTAAAGCAATACAGTAGCAGCAAACATAAACATTATAAATAAAGCAATAACAATTGATAATGTAGCTGATACCTTGCTCATTGTTAAACCAAAAGCACTGGATAGAAAGATATTGCTCAGTCACAGAGAGTCACACAGTCAGGCATGTATATCACAAATTCACAATGCAAATCTCTTGTTGGTATTCAGTAATGTAAGACGAACGAATGACTATACTATTTTCCATAGACTATGCAGAATAAAACTTCGATACAAAGTGAAGATTAGTAAGATTACTGTGCAAATGAGACTTTATAACCTGTGGAGAGATCACGGAATTTTGATTGCCATGCAACAGGAGAAATTCCATTCTTAATTTGAAAATTTAATATAATAATAATAATCAATACAAAAGCGGAATTACACATATTAAGATATTCCTGTATGTTTAAGGTTATTTTTTCGAGCAATACTAATTGAATTTAACAATATTTTCAATAAAAATTAACCATCAACAGCCGAAAAACGTCCGCTACTGAACAGAATATACTGACTTGTAAGTTTGTACATTTTGACTTGTAAAAGTGTTAAAAATAGCCCATTTGCTATAAATCTTTTGACTTCGATTTTGACATAGGCCTCTTCCATAAAACCTTCGATTGTATCGTCACTTCCCATCAGGTGAGAGCGCGGTCAAATGCTAGACAAGTATGAGGTAAAAAAAAAAAAAACGCTACTTTAGAAGAAGAATTTTAATGTACAAAGGAGAATGCAGCTGCTCAATACCTAGATATTTTCGGCTCTTACGGCATCCAAATGGGGTCCTATTTTCATACCGAGACCACATGGATGGAAATTATCCAAGTGTCCACAAATTCTTTCAAAGGTACCAGAAAGTTCCCCTCTTTCATCTTCTTATATAACTATACATTGAATATGAAATAAATATTGTCGCTCCATACAAAAGATTAAGATGATGAACAGCTCAAACAGAATACTAAATGAAATTGCAGCACCAAAGGTAATGCCCGTAATTTATGTTTAAAACAATATTTATGTCTATTTACATAAAGTCTGCGGTGTTTCCGTGAGTATGACTGGCGACAATGTTGGAGATAAGCCGAAATGGTGCGAAAATACCGTTCTCAGGTGTGCTAGGCACGACACCAGATATCTAGGACTCGAGGGGCATAGAATTGTAAAGACAAGAGCGAGAATTCTCATACACAAAAAAGGTAACTTTAAGGTCCGTATTACCGAACGATGCTCAGTCATAGATCGGTGCTCAAGCAGAGATTTCATTCATTAAGTGACCCATTAGTGAATGAAATCTCTGCTTGAGCAGCGACCGATGATTGAGCATCGTTCTATAATACGTACCTTAGTATGCTAAGAACCTAAGATTATACTTGGCGATGAAATCTACTAAGGTATTCAGTTTCTTATTTTTAAGGACACTGTGAATTGGATTAAATGAAAACAGCTACGTATTAGTTGACTGATAAATTAATTTGTGTCACGGGAAATCGTTGAATGCAAAAGGCAAACCATCTTAATTATGGAACTTATTGGAAAAAGCTTATAGCTGGTGATATAATGCATAAATAGTACAATATATTAAAGAAGAATTGTCAAAAAAAAGAAGAATGCAGCGATAATTTGATGATTTATTCTTAAGTCCTATGATTCAATTTAGAGAAAAGCGTTACATGCCTTCTTTCATTCTAGATTTAACTAATCTCAGCCTTGAGCTTTGACACACGAACTACAGTTTGGTATTGCACAACTACTGACATCTGACTTATAATGTCATCGTTATTCAGCCTCAGTTCACAGCAGTACAAATAACGCTCAGTTTAGGCAAATTTAATAATGTAGAATGTAATAAAGTATATGAAAATGTTATGTCAGGCACAAATAACGATAGTTCAGAGAAAACTTTTAGGTTATGATTAATTTTTTGTTACTTATATTTAATTGTGTCACAATAAATTTTAATATATTTAATAATTACCAGACACCTTTAGCGTGCACCATGCAAAAGATGCCTCAGATTTAATTAAAAATACTTTAAGCTTCGTAGCTTGAATTTTAAATGAAAATGAATAAACAGTCTGTATTTATTCTTAAAACTAACTACTACATTAATTAAAAACTAATACTTAATAATATTACCTACACTACTATAAAAAAACTCTTGGACTATATACTAGCCACGATGTTATATAGACAGTTCAAATGCTCCTGCCCACTACCGGTAGTTAGCGTGCCCAACATGCTGGCAGCATTGCCCTGTTGAATGGCAATGTTGATTCGTTGTGTCAAATAGGTGCCAGAATTTCGGTCACGTGTCGCATTGATGAAAAGCTATAATGTTTCTTATGTATATAATAACTAGGATTCCCTGTGTCTCACATGGTCCCACAACACCCAGACAGAGAACAAGATTTTGCGCTTTTTTTCTGTGCACAAATACTTGCATTGTCGCAGGAATCGAACCCACCACCTCCAACTGCTGACCTGCTCAAACCCCACACCACAGAGGCTGTCCTCTGTGGTGTGTTATATGAAAGTTAAGTGCAGCCACAGGAAATCTGATAGTTTTACAATTATTGCATTTGATGTAGGTATTGCTTTGGCGTTTTATTTACTACTTACCAACTACTGTTAGCTGCACCTTGTCGTAAACATGCTAATATTTGTTTATATTGGGCGTTATATAATGCTGGTAGAAAGCTGCTCTTACAGACAAATCTTTACTTATGGGCTTATGGGCCTTTTGCACGTTACTTATTTTCTAAGGGTAGGTATGTTTAAACTTACAAATAATCAAGTTTTATAATAAGGTGGTAGGGCTCTTATGTGATTTGTTTGGTTTTGGATTTGGTTCTATATCATTTTTTATTGCCTATTATTTCGTTTATAATTTTTTTTTAACAATGAGTTTCTCTTCTCGACGCGCCTTTCTATTTCTACCAAAGCTTATAAACATCAGCGGGTGATCGGAGTGGTCATAAATCACTTAAATTCATAAAAATCTCTTTAAATAGCAATGTTTCTTGCTATCATACGAATAATTTGCTAATTTTGTCTTAGTCGGACGGATCGCTGGCTCACACTGCAAAAGAAAAAGCAAACTTGTTTGCCACTCTCTTTGCAGAAGCTTCGCGTCTAGATTCTGCTAATGAGGTACCTCCCTGCCTTCCACAATGCGGTGTTTTCATGCCGGAAATACGCATACGTCAGAAGGAAGTACTAAAAACATTACGCAGTCTAGACGTGAACAAAGCCAGTGGTCCCGATGGTATACCTGCAATTGTACTTAAGAGCTGTGCACCCGAGTTGTCTCCCATTCTAACACGCCTATTTCGCCTCTCTCTAGACACCGGAATAGTCCCTATGAGTTGGAAGCTAGCCAACGTACAACCTGTACCTAAGAAGGGCAGTCGTGCTGATCCTGCCAACTATCGACCCATCTCAATTACCTCCATTCTCTGTAAGAGTATGGAGCGTATAATTAACAACAAACTCTTGGCATACCTTGAAGACAATGATCTCCTCAGTGACCGGCAATACGGATTTCGCCGAAACCGGTCCACTGGGGATCTTCTCGCGTATGCCACTCACATATTGAGCGAAGCCTTAGAGATGCATGGAGAGGCACTTGCTGTATCTCTAGACGTCTCTAAGGCATTTGATCGGGTCTGGCACGACGGTCTTCTGAATAAGCTTCCATCTTACGGACTACCTGCTGGTTTGTGCACTTGGATATCAGACTTTTTGAGGGAACGATCGCTTAGAGTAGTTCTTGATGGCTGCTCTTCCGATCAATTAGCTATTAACGCTGGTGTACCTCAGGGGTCAGTTCTTTCAGCAACACTATTCTTACTCCACATCAATGATTTGCTAAAGCCCGGTACCTTTGGGTATGCAGATGATAGTACTGTTGTTGAAAGATACACATCCAGTGCCCGAGCCAGTGGTGACGATGTCCGGATTGAGAGAGAGGCTATGGTTGAGCGCATGAACCTGGCTTTGAAAGCCGTGTCCGATTGGGGCGATGCTAACTTGGTTAGGTTCAATGCTGCAAAAACACAGGCGTGTTTATTCACTGCTAAAAAGAGCCCACTCCATCTGGCTCCTTCATTCCGTGGTGTATCTGTAAGTTTAGGAAACCATCTTGAGCTTTTGGGTGTTGATCTCACGTCAAACCTAAACTTTGGATCCTACATCGAGTCCAAAGCCAAAGTAGCTTCAAAAAAACTCGGCATATTGTCCAAGGTAAGGCGGTACTTCACACCTGGACAGCTTCTAAATCTGTATCAAGCACAAGTCCGATCGTGTATGGAGTACTGCTGCCACCTGTGGGACGGGTCTGCCAAGTACCAGCTTGAGGCTCTGGACTCGATTGAACGGCGTGCCAAAAGGCTCATTGACGACGACACTTTGGTTGGTGAAAGGCTCCAGAGCCTTGCACATCGACGTAAGGTGGCAAGTCTGTCGGTTTTTTACAGATTACACCACGGTGAATGCGCTCAAGAACTGCATGATCTAATTCTCCCATCACCATTCCACTACCGGACTACTAGACGCTCGGCTAAGCGCCATCCTTTTGTAGTCGAAATACCACCCATTCGTACCAAGCGATTTGACTCAACGTTCTTAATTAGAACGGCTAAGGAATGGAATGCCCTGCCAGCGTCTGTGTTTCCGGCGAAATATGACCCGGGCGTGTTCAAGAGAAGAGTGAATAGGTATTTACTTGGCTAGCATGCTACACCTTCGATCGCATCGTCACTTCCCATCAGGTGAGAGCGTGGTCAAATGCTAGACAAGTTTGAAGTAAAAAAAAAAAAAAAAAAAAAAAATAGTCTCAAGACGTGTCATATCAAAGTCTATGTGTGTCATTATAATTCACATGGGCACCTTTATAGGTCAATGTACTAGCGATGGATTTTACACTTTATAATGTAAAAGCTGGCCAAAATAGTTCAATATTTCCATCAATTGAAAAGCTTGCTACTTTTTGGCTGTCAATTTCAGACTGATATTTGCTATTTTTATCTTGTTATTTTACTTCTGATAGAACTGTGCTGGAGGTGTTTCATAGAAATACCGTCTCAGGTCTACGTAGGCAAAATGTTTATATTATCTACCATGAGAAGGCAACATTGACTGATACAAAATTTACGCCATAAACAAAACATTTCGAAGAACAACGAAACCCCTGCAGTATTGCATCTTGATGATTGGGCTACATTACTTTGATGTGACGTCAACAGTCGACCAGACTTGCAGGTGCCGATTCTCATTTACATTCTTGCCACTTCAAATCCACGCCCAAAATCAGACTTTAATGATTGCCATTAAAGTTGAAGTTAGAGTGTTAGTTGAAGAATGTTTTAAAAGCTTAGTGACGAAATAATGTAAGAGACATTTTGCGTTTGAATCGAAGTAGGCAATGGTATTGACATGTACTGTGCGTATCACAATGAAAGCAATTGACTGATTCACACCACATATTGCGTTTTACATTCAGCCGCCTACGCGTGAAGAACTGTTGTTAAACGGTAAAAACTTCAATGAGAAATCAATTATGTGATCCATTACCTTCGAACATGAGTTACTACTTACCTGCTAGTTAATACTGTTACAGTATTGTCTGCAAATTCATGACTGAATGGTAATGAACGCAACACAAATAGATTGCCCTCAGAATAACTGTATCCATTATTACTGTTTAATCATTGTCATTTATTCATTCATTTGTTAGATTAAGTTTTCTTTTTATTGTTTTGTGTTTTATTTATATATTAAAATAAATAAATTTACTGTTAAACATTTAAATATTGGTACGTATAATTACTTTTTGTTTGTTTGGATTTCTCTAATACAAGCACAATACAATACAAAAATACTTTATTTAACACCAAAAAACAACAATGCACGACAAGACATAGAACAGAGAATGGTAGATCAAAGGGCGGCCTTATAGCTTTAAACGATTTCTTCCACGCCACCTTTGGTTGGTACTAAATATAACTACTTACTATACAAGAAAGATTTAGACTGTATATTAGCCGTGCTAAAATAGACTAGCATTATTTTTCTTCTTCTTCCTTTAATGGCTTTTTATCGCTTTTAAGTAATAATTCTGCCAATGTCAAGTAAAAAATTTTTGTAGGGTTATGTCATGCCTAAAACAAAACGCCACAGTAAAATGGTGAATATTTTACTGGCTCTACGAAGCTTTGAAGAGAAAACGAAAAGGTATAGTTTTAAAACTCACGAACATTTAATAATACACCCTTATCACACGTTAAAATTAAAAAATACACGGGTTTTGGAAAAAAAATCAATATTCACAACAAAGACAACGATTTTAAAGAAGTGTTCAGGATTTATAAAGAATAAATGACGTCAATTATTACGTTATCGACTTGACATTTAAAGAGAAAAATAATCTGCTTTTTATTTGAATTTTAATCCTTTTTAAATATTTTTATCTATTGTTTTTTAGGTATTTCGTGACAACATCGCAGGCAGATGGTCGGCGCGCGGTTACACAACACCATGTTTGATAACCTTGGTTACCTAGTAAAAAAAATGTTACATTAGTGGTTATGAAGTAGGAATAATAATAATAATAACTCCCAACAGTCACATGCATAGATCCTGGACCCTAACTAGGATTATCTGTGTCTAGGGACCCAGAAACTACGAATACCATGGTCCCACAACACCCAGACTCAGAACAAGTATTTGAATTTATTTTTTTCTGAGCACAAATATTTGTCCTGTCGCGGGAACCGAACCCGCCGCCTCCGGGCTATGAGCCGACCTGCTCAACCACCACACCACAGAGGCTGTGGTGTGAATGTATTATCTTTGTAGAATACCAAGCTAGATATTTATAATATTGGATATTTAGAAAAAATAAATATATTATAAATGTCTATTCCATGGTTTTTACCTTTTAGATAATCAGTTATCAAACTGGGTTTGCTGGGGGCCAATCGGACATTGTTTTTTTTTTACTTTTTTTATTTCATTTTAATTCATTTTTTAATTTTTACTCGTAGTGCTACCAGCAGGCTCAATAATAAGACCACAAATGGTGACGGTTACGGACGGCTATTTTTATCCCTTGTTAGCTGCTATAATATAATAAAAAATGGAAACTTAAATATTGATTGGAAAATTATTGTTATTTTACAGATAATTATAAATTTAAAAAAAATTAGAGAACAGACACAACAAACACCTATGTTCATCACACAAATATTTGTTCTGGGTGGGAGTTGAACACACAACCTACAATTCAGAAGGCTGAGCTACTACGAACTGAGCTACGAGTATCAGGCCAGTCAATAAACATTATTTTCAATTCAAGGAACTGCAATTCCCGTAAGTGATAATTTTTCATTAATATTTTATTACTTACACAATAATAAACAATATTATGATTGTAAATAGTAAATGCTATTCATGAACCTAATCTGTATTTATGTCTGTAAGTGCACATTAAACAAGTGCTTATTTTGCGACCATACGTCACTTAAAATAATATCTGATTATCAATTATGATTTCTAAAACCTAATGCTAAAGGTTCTTGTTCAATTAAGTTAATATATTGGTGTAATTTATTGTAATGTCAATTTCATACAAAGGTTATACGTTTTGGCGTGTACTAAATGGATGTTAACTAATTGTCAAGGTATTCCTGCTGTATGTACAGATCCTAATAAAGGTGTAGTCGAAATGAAGGTAGAGCTGCACCCAAGTTTAATATATTGCTGCGTTACATAACATTCGAGTTACTAGAGATTTAGAAACGGAAAATTCTGTGCTTTCTTATATATCTTATATCTATCTTGTAAATAATGATAATAATAATGTGTGTGGACACTTCACACAACGCCATCTAGCCCCAAACTAAGCAAAGCTTGTATTATGGGAACCACATAACTGATACAATTACTTAGATACTTTTTGTTTGTAAATACATACATAGAATACAATATAACACCCAGACACAGAACAAACATCTATGTTCATCACACAAATGTTTGTCCTGGGTGGGAATCGAACCCACAACCCACAGGTCAGAAGGCAGGGTTACTACCAACTGAGCTATCGGGCCAGTTAAATAATGTTTTAGTTTATTGATAAATTGTCTTTGAAACTATGATAATACATGTCGAAGTCATAAGTTGTGTTTAGTCATTCATACACATTTTTACCACGTCGTATAGTGAAGGCCAGCCTACGTTACGTCTTTTAATTTATAGTTACCACTTAGCAACCTTTCTTCCCCATCAGTTGTCGGTTCTACGAGCGATGTAGCCTGCCCATTGCCATTTCAACTTATTCATTTTAATTTGAGAACTATTATATTATATTCCATGTATGTACTTACAAACAAATAGTATCTAAGTATTGTATCAGTTATCTGGTTCCCAAACAAACTTTGCTTAGTTTGGGGCTAGATGGCGTTGTGTGCGATGTCCACACATATTATTATTATTATTATTTCTGTGACTTTAGTTCGTAGATCAACATATATTTTAAATAAATAACGAAATATTTGTGAACATTTCACACAACTCCATGTATTTCCAAACTAAGCAAAGCTTATACTATGGGAACCAGATAACTGATTCAATACTTAGTTACCTATTTGTTTCTAAATATGTACATAGAGTATAATTTTACACCCAGACACAAAACAAACACCTATTATCACATAAGTGTTAATTACACTTACATTTTACTTGGCTAGCATGCTACATCTTCGATTGCATCGTCACTTCCCATCAGGTGAGAGCGTAGTCAAATGCTAGACAAGTTTAACGTAAGAAAAAATGTTTGTCCTGCGTGGAAATCGAACATACACCTACAGCTTAGAAGACTGAGCTACTACCAACTGAGCTATCAGACCAATCAAAATGTCGAAGTTTTTTAAATACAAACAAGATCAATGACTATGAATCGACGATGTTAATAGAAGTTGTTTTGTGCTGTTCGTTGAAAATAATCCGAAAATGGCGTATGTGCATTTGAATTTTTTTTACATAACTGGTGTATATTTCAATTTAAATATGTGATAAGGGTAGATTATTAATTATCAAGTGTTCGTAAACGTGCATGAGTGTTGGCAAATGGTTCCAAGTTTTAAACCATGCCTTTTCGTTTTCTCTTCAAGGCTTTCTAGAGCCTTCAGTAAAATATCCACCATTTTAACTGCGGCATTTTGGCTGATAAAGACTTTGACATGAAATAACTGTACAAAAATTCCTTACTTGACATTCGCAGAATGATCGCTAAAAAGCAATAGAAAGCCATTAAACGAAGAAAAAAAGAAGTAATGTTCTTTTTCAGTACATTTGTACAGACGTAGAGCCTGGTAGCGTATACCATCAGCATCTTCAACAGGAATATCTGGATGCATCCATAAGTACAACGAGCACTGTGTCTACGTGCACATATTTCATGCGTGTACCATGCCTGTTCATGTGTGCACAGTACAGAGGTGTGTATGTGTAAAATGTACGCATGCATAGTATCGTAATTTTACCCGTCGGCCACATTTTCCTTTAGTACCCACTACTAATTGGCGACTCGTGTCTGAGTGGTAAGGACTTTATGGAAGAACTTTATAGAGCAGATGAATGCGTTTACGTTTCATAATATGCTATTATTAAAATATTTGATGTTTACTTTTATACAAAGCATTTGATATATATTTACAATTTTTTTCGAATATGTTTTAACTTACCTTTAGATGACATATACTTCCAAGAGTTATTAAAGATCTGTGTTTATTTACCTATTAAGTACTGAAGTACCAGATACACTAAAAAAAAATTTTTAAGAAAGATTTTTTAACGACATATTATATATTATTATGTATTTACTATCTGCGCTCCGCAATTTACCCGTCTATGAATAAACAGTACCCTATAAGTTAATCCAATCTATAAGCTATCAGCATTATGCAGCTTGAAGATAGAAAAAACACACATACACACACACACACACACACACACACACACACACACACACACACACCGACACACACTTACGCATTTATGATATTAATGTGACTTTTAGCACATATAACATAATCTCTTTTATTAAAAAAATAGAATAAATATTTGACTTAATATGATGAAGGCATTACTACTCATTGTACGTCTTATGAATGGAAAAAAGTAAGTTCAAAGCATCTATAGGGGGACAAATAAGTTTATCACTTGTGGTGACTTAAACATAGATTGGTTGCATCACCTCTTTAAACATCTCGGCAAGATCTTAAACCCCGCAAGAAATGCAATACGAAACGTAACCGACAACTGAGCGGGTACAACTGCGTACCGACGTGTAATTTGTCAAGCAATTTCAATAATATGCATAATTATATATCTATTAAAGGTATAAAGTGTTGATATCGGGCTAATGAGGTGAAGTCGGGGGCTACTTGGGATGGTAGCTTGATAATTGTATCTTATTTGTGACTGAGAGAAAGTTTTTCTTGATATTTGTAATCAGGGTAATTTGAGTTCTGCAGCATATAAAAATCGAACTTATAAATTTCAAAATAAATAGGCAGGCGTCATTTCACCTTAACAATGGTTTCGTCTTGTAGGGTAGATCGATACGAATATAATCATTTTTGTTAAGGTAAACAACTCTGCAACTTTTTATACTACAAGCTTCTGCCCGCAGCTTCGCTCGCGGCGTGGCCTATGGGAAAATAATTCAACCACACATTTCACCCTCTTAAGAAATTTCGAAAAATTCTTTCTTAGCATGCAGGTAGATGTTATGAAGTAGACATCCACGTCATAACATCTACCTGCATGCCAAATTTCAGCCCAATCCGTCCAGTGGTTTGGGCTGTGCGTTAATAGATCACTTGTCAGTCAGTCCTTACTCAGTAAGTCACTTGTCAACCTTTGAGTTATATACTATTTAAATGAACTCTAGCTGCACGCAAAAATTTGTCACGTTTCGCCTGAGCCTAGCGTGTAAGCGAGAGCGCGGAACAAGCGATAGGGAGACACGATCGGCCTAATTGTTTTCTTATGACGTTATCACGTAAAATTATTGTCCATACCGAATTCACAGACAACCATTTTTTAAATCAAATTAGATACAGTATTTATCCTGGAACAAAATAAAACTATTCTAATAAAAATAAGACTTAAACATAAACAAATAGAAACTATAATCAGAATAATTAGAATTATCTGATTTTAGAAGAATTTTTTAAATATATTATATAGAAATTTGCAGATACATTTTACTTTCTTTTGCATTTTTTGTCGACGTAATAATATAATCTCTACCGCAAACACTTCAAACTGTGGTTCCACTGCCGTGCACAAAAAAACGCAAAGCAAAAAATAAAATAAAATGTTTCCCACGTCTGGCATTACAAGCGAAATTCCGTCGAAGCCGATACGTGTTTATGTCTGGTCATAATTGACTTGTCGTGTCAAATTACCGTTTATTATTTGTGTTACGATATTGCCACTGAGGCTTGTTATTTTGTCCTGCACTGTATTTATGTGTCATATCTGTTATAAGATGCAAGCAGATTAGTTGAAAAATGTAGGTTTATTGCTTGAAATAAATCCATGTATTGCAATCGGTGTTAAAAGTCGAATATAACAGCATTAAGATAGCGGTTATTTTATTTTATAGCTTTTATAACTCATTTTGTTACTCACTTTATATTAATAATTAGAAATGTACATTCATTATTTGACTTATCACATTCATTCCGTTACATGGTTTATTTCTCACATGTGTGAACAAAGCGATTTGTTTCAACAGCCAAAGAGTGGAACGCTTTACTGACATCCACACATCCAAAAACTATAACCTTGGAGTCTTCAAATCTAGAGTAAACAGGATCTTCTAAGCATGCGCGTTACATCCTAGACTGCATCATCACTTATCATCAGGTGAGATAGCGGTCAAACGCAAAGAAAGACATTCATTTACATATTTACAAGTAAAAAATGTATCTTCCCTAAAACTAGTCTGTTACATTTGACAAAGTATTAATCAGTGGAATATCAACGCGCTGCTTAGCAATGGATTTATTAATGAAACTGTGCACTTGAGACACTAAAAATACATACCCATAAAAAAAAGCAAGTTACCCGAATGAGAAACATAGTAACATCCCTCCAACCTACACTTCCTAGCTGCGAGAGAAGACCTTTCCCAACAGTGGGAACTTATGTGCTGACGATGTGTACGAATCAAATTCGTAGTATCCAGGATACTGTTAGAGTTCGGAAAACTGGCACTCAACAAAGGAACCATGATGATTACCGTGAAAACACGATTGCGTTAACAATCATGACGGATCAGGCGCCTCTTCCGTTTATACAGATCGCCGAGACCAATCAACAATCGATGATTGCTCGATCGGTAACGACGCAATGCAAGAATTGACTTTTGGGCTTTGACGTGAACAGTAGGGACTGAAAATGGTAAAAATACTGCGGTACTTTTAACTCGTATACAAAACTAAAACGTAGTTTGTTTGTATGTTTCTATGGTTTTCTATTACGTATTCAGGAATTGGAAGTTGATTGGAAGAAAATCTGTTTTAAAGTTATATATAAATATAGGAAAAAGATATAGATCAATGTTTTACAAGAACTGCCTCAAATTCATTACCCAATATTAGTATCATTTATGACACCGGTTTGAGGTGTAGGTGATTTTGTAATATATTTCATTATGATGTCTAAATGATATATATTGTAAAAGATAGAAAAGATAACAAAAATTAACAAAAAATATTGTCAAGTTTTTTGTAGCTTCTTCTTTACAGGTGTAATCGAAGCTTCGTAACGAAATTTTCTGTTGTGCATTGTGCCGGATCGTAAGCATGACTGTGTGGAAGTTCATCTAAAATACAAGACCATTTCTGTATAATTTTGTAGACAATCTTAATTCATTTACCAAACACCTTTTGTTTATTAAATAATATTATAATGTTTTAGGTTATTCAGTCCTTGACAGAGGTGATTTTTTACTGTGGCTTATTTAGCACGTGCGGTATAGAGCAAATCCGGGATGAATAGTCTGTGACTATTATGCAAACATTGAATAGGGATGGATGGTGTTATGCAGTAAAGTATTTTATTAGATATAATAATTTATACACGAAATACATACATTGAATACAATATCAGACACAGAAAAAACACCTTTGTCCATCAAACAAATGTTTGTCCTGGGTGAAAATCGAACCCACAACCTACAGCTCAGAAGGCAGGGCTACAACCAACTGAGCTATCAGGCCAGTCAAAATCAAACATATAATACAAAAATAAAAAACAAGACAATAGCAACGATTTTTAAAAACGATGAGAATTTCGTCCATGATTATTATTTATAATAAGTAATTAAAATAATGTAGTAATACATTGTATTATAATAATGACACTATGACACTAATATTATAAAGGCGAAAGTTTCTAAGTATGTGTGTATGTGTGTTTGTGTGTATAATGTATGTTTGTTACTCTTTCACGCTCAAACGGCTGAATGGATTTGGATAAAATTCGGTACCAAGATAGCTTATATACTAGATTAACATATAGGCTACATTTTATCCCGGAAAAGTGAAATTTTCTCGTAGGATGAGTAAATAATTAAAATATTTTTTATCCGCGAGTGAAACCGCGGGTCGCATCTAGTAATAACATAAACAATGTTAAATAGTCAAGTACTCATTCTTTACTCATCGATATTTAAAAGTTTCTGCAACAGCAATAGCCTCTGCATTTTATAGCGACCGGTGGTCGGTAATATAAATTAATTTGACTGCTTCGGTTACCTTGGACACATTATGTAATACCGGAATACGAATGATCTCAATTGAACCGAATCACTTCGCGACAAAAACTATATAATCCTAGTCATTTACTACGGAATTCCCGACTATTTAAACATTTGCGACGGCTTTATTTCATTCGTTAGATACTAGACTGATTCTTATTTATCCGTCGAATTGCGGATGTCCGTTCTATGAGGGTTGCTTATTTTAAGCAGTGTATGTATACATACTAAGGTCAAGTTTGAGATTTTGAGTTTATATGAAGACGATAATCTCTGGAACTACTGATTTGTTTAAAAAAATTCTTAAATTTATATAAAGCTACTATATCCCTGAGTGACATAGGATATGTTTTGTAGTGATATAAGCTTCAAACTTTGCTTACGCTCGCTTAAAATTTATTAGCCCGTTTGAAGTCTGCTAGTGGTTTACATTTTATTCTGGAATAAGGAGGTTTCATTGATACATCAATGGGAGGTTTACATATAAATTGATTTTATAATACAAGGAGATAAAGTCATATAATGTACTGAAAATAGGCTATTTTAGTACGTAAGTCATAGTTAGAATACTTGAAATGCGTAATTTCAGTTATTGATCTAAGCTTATAAAATTACAAAGTGCTTAATAACGCCCTAAACGAATAACTTCATTTGCAACACAAAAATATATTTTACTGATTTTTCACACGTAATGTTTATAAACCACAATATTTCCTTGACGCTAACTTTTAACCGACAAAGGATTAACAGCTTTACTATTTTAATGCCTATGATGTAAAATATGAATACAGAACTTTGGCCAGTGTAAAAATAGCCGCTATCATCAAAGACCGGGTGCTCGTGATTCACCATCAATATTGGAGCAGGATTACCATAAAAGGCCATTAGCGCCGTAACACCATCAACTGCAAACAGCTTGTATATCATTTCACAATAAAAAAGGTTTAAGTTCTTCGGTAAGAGAAGGTAGAAACAAAATAGACCTTATGACATGGTACTGAAGCATTCGCATATTTTATAGTTGACTGTACCAGATGAGAAGTTCATAAAGAATCCGCTATTAAGGAAATTGGAATATAATAAGAGTCGATGCTACATTTTTTCTGATACAAAAGTGAATCAACAAATTACGGGACCGGTGAAAATTTTGACGATAAAAACAAAATAAGAATGCTTTGAGTGAAATACAATGACTGTTAGTGCTTCGAGCAAACTTTACGGTATTTCACGACAAGATTAACAGAAAATTTGTTTTAGTAGTGCTTGGAAATAATTTATATCATCCGACTATAAGAAGCTGCATTACAGGCTCCATAGCTCACATACAATTTCTTCATTCTTAAAGTCTTTTACAATACATTTTCATTTAGATATTCAGCAACGTCACGTTCAAAGAGTCTAATTATAGTCGGTTCTAATTAGTCCTGATTGTGATTTCGTAAACAAACATGACAATAGACAAACTTATTAATATTAGCTTAACGTTCTATTCTACTATTAAATTGTGTCTGTCTATCTGTGGCATCGCAGCTCATGAACGAATAAACCAATTTTTTTTTTGAAAGTTGAATTAGTCGGGAGTGTTGTTAGCTATTTTTTATTAAAATTGATCCAAGATGGCTGTCGCTACAAAATGGCGGATTATGGATATTTTTTTCACAACCCCTCAGACGGGGCTTTAAATTATTTTATTTAATTATAACTTATTAAAATATTGTTTTGACATTGATGGATGTCAAATCCTATTCTCAAAGCCGAAATTTGGACAGTAGTAAAGTCACCTATGTATATAGTAAGATTTTTTTACAGTTTTTAAACCTTTTTTCATTCCAAAGCTTCACGTTTATTCATTAAAGCCAAGGCCATGTTAGCTATCTCACAATATCTATCATTGGTGCTAATCATCAGTTTGCCCTTTGGATGAGATATAATTAGCATTAGTCTCTACTGGCACTTAACACACGCTGTTTTAGTATCTAAATACATTCAAGAACAAATATATCTTTGGGTTGCGATTGTATAATTGTAATAAATTTATTACGTCATCGATTAGTGCAGTGCGCTCAGTAACTATTGTCACAGGCCTTGATTAAGTCATTACTTTGGACTTAATAGCGATTTATTAGGTAGGAATTACTAAGTTAATCCGGACTTTGAGTAAAATTCAAGTATATGGAGTTCAAGAATGATTATTATTAATAATAATAAAGTCCAACGATCACATTCATAGATCCTAGACCCTAACTGGGATTCCCTGTGTCTAGGGACCCTGGAACTACGAGGACTATGGTCCCACAACAGCCAGAAACAAACGCGCTTTTTTTTTGCGTTGCACAAATACAAATACAGAGTCTTCTCTGTCTTCATTATTTACCACCTAATATTCTATGTTACTACCCATTTCACGGCTATTCTCTTCTTAGCTGGCTCTTACGGCATCCACGAGAAGAGATGGAATGGATGGATAGAAGGTCTTTTTCTTTCACTGAGATCACATGGAACTTTATAAAGCTTCTATTATAGTGTTATTGATCGTTACGTCAGTTACGAGCTTTTATAACGACTGTAAATTATTTTCCAAAAAAAGAATTGTACGTTCCTACATTAAATTTATAAAACCACGATTGTTTCCAAGTGTATCTCCAAAAAATATCAATCGAAATTAATGACCTAAATTTTATTTTTAAATTATGATGTAAAAGCCAAGAGGTTTTTAATGTATTGGCAACAGGTGTGACGCTATTCTGCCATATGATTTATAAAAACGTGTTAAACCAGTTTCGGTAATTTGATATCATTGACCATTTGGCGACTGAGTGACTGGCTGTATCAGTTTTTATGGTATTAAAAAACTGTATATAAAATTAGCGTTTTTGAGTCATCAGTATCAATATCAACACTTTAATCGTTTGAATTTATTGCTATTCAAACATCATTCTGTGCCGTTCCGTGTATATTCTACGGTGTGGTCCCAGCGGTGTGAGAATAAGACCACCCCATCTCTTAACGTGGGTGCCTTAAGATCCGGCCAAGGGAACATCCAGGGAATGGGCACTAGCATTCTCTTCGGTATATTAAAATCTTGTGCGACCAAGCAATGGACGTCTTTTGGTTGTTGACGATGAAACATCATTTGTTTTATTTTTTTGGATTATAAATGCTAAAGTAGTGGTGAGTACTGATTAAAAGTCAGAATAAACTCATAATGGCCATGTAGTAGAACAGTAATGACTACACAAATAAATTGAGATATCCCACAAATATTATAGCTTTTAAAAACCTAGGCAACAGTCGGACTATGAGCCCCCGTCTACCCTCATCAGATTAGACGCTCTCCTAACTAATTCTCCAGTGGCTTCGAAAATATTTAGCACCATTATATATCCTAGTCAAATTCTGGATATCTTTATCTTCTCGTGTAGTGAACAGCCCTAGTATCAGAATTTTTAGGTCAACCAGTAACTTCTGACTTGACTTAACGACTGTCTTAGTCTCAGCAAGAACCGACGGCTGTCTGAAAATGTATTCCAGTTTTGCAGCAGAATTCATAGTGTGTTTCGTACCTTATATTCTAAAGTTACGAACCTAAATCACTTTATAATCTTATCGAATACATTAGAAGTTATTGATAGCTTAATAAGCTTTATCATTACTTGTTCTATTGACTAATGTTTCTTATTCCTCTGAATGCATAATACACACGCAATTATGTAAATAAATTCTTAATGGAACTGGCAACAATAATAAATCGAAACTTTTATTCTAGCAACACTTGCAAGTTTAACATGTTTTACAAACGATCTTCAGTTGCGCCCATACCATCAAGAATATGCCCACAGCGACTGTTAGATAATCTGTGGTTTAACAGCCTGTAAAACAAAGCAATGGCCAATATGGCCGAGCTAGACTCTAAAGCAGTTCTAATTACGGTGCGGCCCGATATGATTTTGTTTTCGGGCCGTCACTCACTAGCTTAGAAAATGTTATTGTTATTTACGAGTGAGAAAAACATTACGTACGTATTTATAAATAGACTTGGGAGTTTATTATATGATTTAGAACAGGTGTTTTGCGTATAATATTCACAAGGAATCTTTTTGCGTATTCATAAAATATAATTGTAAGGTTTTCAGTTGCATTTCTTATTATTATTATTCTACATGGAGTTGATAGTTCTGCACTGTCATCCCGATCGGAGTGTATTTTGCATTCTCTGCCAGCATCTACCTGAGTTCTACTACTTGATGAAGTAATGAAGTGTGGATTTATATCGCTGGTACAGCTGCTGCAGTGGCACTGATGATTCAGTTGCACTTGAATTTTTTTTATAGTTGCACCACCTGCTGCTTTTATTTAACTGTATGTGCACCACAATAATCATAATACTAGATACAACTGCCGCAACTTTTGACTTCTTATGCGTACAATATATTATATTTTTAACAAAGCAAAGCTGCAAAAATTATTTAAAACATAGAACATTTTAAACAAAAACTGCTAGCAGGCCTCAAAATTAGAAAGTTGATGATAGCTGCTCTAGGGTCTATAGAAGCGCTGTTTAAGCGGCACAAAGACTATCATATGTCTCTGTTTGCTAAAACAATAAAGCTATGAAAAGCAAAGTCTGTGAGTACGTGAAAGCACCAATTTGTGAGTGGTTAAATTGATTTGAATGTTTACTTTAAATATTGATAACAGATAGTGTTTCAATTATATCAATATTATTTTTTGTGTTGTGTTTTGTCAAATGTTTTCCATATATGACATTTAACGTGCGTGGTATAAGTTAGAAAGTGGGTAAATATACTCTTAATTATTGCAAAGTCTTATAAGCTCTTTGTCGTATAATGGTGTCGATTCTGTGTCGCATTCTCTAAAACTAAAGTAAACTTAAAGTATGGCGGTACTCTTCTGATAAAGGGGAAATGAAAAAGACGGAAATATGTTATTTCGTTTAGCTTTAGAGAATGCGACACAGAATCGACACCAATATCATAAGATAATTACCGAAAATGAATTCCATTCATCACCCCTTTGGGGCGCCTCATGGGCTTACCTGCAATATTTCTTTTATATCCGTCACTATGATAAAAAGTTTGTGCACTAAATATCATCCCCAACAGCCATTTTGTCATGAATGCTATACCAATAGATACACATGAAAAGTTTCAATTTCTTATTTTTTATTAATTGAATAGCGCTAAATGCTTGCGTTTCATCATAAATCTTACCTGTGTGTGGTAACTATAGGTAACTAAGGATTTCATTTGATTATGGAAAATTACGATGCAGTCGAATGTGTAACAAAATTTTGACACTTACCAAATGTCTACAAAACAGAAGCATAGAAGTAAATTATACTTTCCTCCCCGCAACTTTAATAAGCAAACAGAATTTTATTTTTTTATTTATTTATACTTTAGCACGAAAAATGTACAAGGAGGCCTTAATGTTATGAAGCATTATCTACCAGTCAACCTGGATGTGCAAAAAAAGAAATGGTTAAGTTGTTCATTCACGTAGATCTCCATTGTCAACCTAAACTATAACAAGCACATTGTATTTCCAACGTCATCATCATCTGAATTATTATTTATTCTATGCCTCAATGGACAAATCAACCATTCGTCCAAACCTTTGGAACTATATTATAAATTAAAAATGTTATTCTTGTGGTTTTGTGGTTTACTATTAATTCCATTACTTTGGAGTTTTGACCACATTAAATAATTAATATACACTTTATGACATAATACTTAATTAGGTATATAACGTTAAAACGTATGACGTATATTAATATTTATCATCATTAATTAATAGCAGCATGCAGTAAGCATGTGACAAATTATATGGAAGCGTCAAAACCAGTATCAATATTCTTTTGTGATATATGTTTTAAATTATTTTTAAATAGGATCAAGATTAGTTGTCACTCATCTTTGGTTTGGGAATACTAGTAGAAAAACGTGGACGAAATCGCTTTATAGAAATTTTAATTTTTGGTTGTTATAAATTGTTTAGTCTTAAAAGAGAAAAGATAAAACGCTAGTTTCTCAAGTTTTTTGGGCTGAAATTCAGTGCAATGCACATAATAGAAAGATGCATTTTGATAGACAAGAAGAAACGCAGAGCTCGTCTTGACTATACATTGTGAAGCCTTTTTATATCCATTATTTATAATTTATATCATACTTACCAGATGCTGTGCGTCATAGTTTTACCCGCGTCGATAATGATAATACATTCCTACAGGAGCTGCATAATTTTCTGGTATAAAATGTACCCCTTAAGTTACTCCACAAACTATCGTATCTACACAAAAAAATAATCAAAATCCGTTCTAACATTCCAGCGCTGAGTGCACATACACAAACTTTCGCAAAGATATTATGATAATTAACCATTCACTAGTTGTTATGACGTATACGTATAATTTTATTCATTCATTTACCCTTTATTTAAGGATAAATTGTATAAGCCCATGATCAATAAACTACGTTTTATTCAAACGGGATAAGTGCCTTTTTCCTCTAACCTAACTACCTTATACAATAATTTTTATCCACATCAATTTTATATTTTAAAACAATAGAAGTAGACTTTTTATATAGATATCGTAACCGTAAAAAAAGGACTTGCTTTTGTTGACAAGTGGATAACAAAAGTCAACCTTAACAGGTTGACCTAACGTCTAATTTTCACGATGAACTTTATTTCTACAGAAACAAATGCCCTTGAATTTTTTCTTAGTACAAAACAAAATACTATTTGCACAAACGCATACATCAAGTGGCGCTAATGTATTGATTCATATATTTTTAAATAAATCGCAGTAAGTGGATTTTGTACAAATGGACGACGATATTGTATACAAAGACTATCCTCACCAGAAATATGATGTACGCTGCCATTGAACGAGGCAGTGAAAAAATAAGCGAGTGGAAGGTTAACTATAACCAGGTGTGTTCTACTTGTGGAATGACAGAAGTCTGAGTTATACGAGACAGTCGTGGGTGATACAAGAAAAAATTTGAAAACAGCAGCCATTTCTATTGTGGTCTTATTCCCACTGCTCTTTTAAGATAAGTGGTGTAAGTGGGATAGCGATTTTTAGGTTTCATTAAGACTTTTAATGACGCGCGTTTTGTAATTTCTTCTAATAGTTTATTCGGACATAATATAGCCCAGCGTCGCAATTTCTTGGCATTCAAGACGCGTATTGCTTATTCTAGAAAAAGAAGTTTGCGTTGCTTCAAATTTAAGCAGATCACCTTCGAGAATCTAGTGCCTTATATTCCCTTTTTTTTAATGTATAGATCCGTTAGCGCACTGCGCTGTGTCAAAATTTGTATAGTAAAATCTGTCTTTTTATTAAGTCCTTTAAGAACTTTTATTGTTGTTTATTTAGTCAGTTAGCGGGCGGTTCGTGTAAGTCCAATTGAAAGTTTATTAAATTTTCCTTTTATGTTAAGGAATGACATGAAGACAGAAATGAAGACAGTCGTTCACCTGGTGTTAAGCGACACGGCTGCCCATATCAGTTGCAGTGTCATTCGAAACTTTAAAGCATAGAGTTTCGCGTGACACTGCGCTGTGCACGTCATATGCTCAATAATTTCACTAGTTACCCTACCCTTCCAATCAGAACACAATAGTACTTGCGCAAAGGTGGCAGAATAACTTCAAGTAGTCAAGTCAAATATAATACCTAGGCGAACTTTGCAGAAAAGTCCTAACACCTAGTAAAAAAAGTATGAGGTATTATAAGTTTTTTGTGCCTACTAAGTGTTTGAAACTTGTTATATTTTTCTTAACATAATCATCATTTAGCGTAGCAACAGTGAGTTCTTAATATTTGGTGGCTCATCAAATATATATACAGAGGTATAGGGTCACTGCTTCTGTATTAAAACAGATTTCTTCTAATCCCATACTCAGTTCATATCCGGAACAGGATTTCCAGTTAGGTTAAAATCGACACCAATTTCTAGAATTTTCCTTTGTTGCTTCTATAGTAACAGAGTTTTCTTGCAAAGCTACCTGCTTTTTCACCGGAAAAGCACGGTGACACAATTTATATAAAAATATCAGTTTTAAGAAACTGCATTATAAAAGCACTTGTTTTTAGATATGTATGTTTGTTACCTCATATCTTCGTCATTTATAAACCGATTCCAAAAATATTTTTTTGTTCTGAAGGTTACTTTTAAAATTAAAATAACGTGAAAATGGTGTATATTATAATATCATTCAAGTATGTATTCGGTATGAAATCAGTTTAACCCCCATTTTATAATTATACTAACTACTAAGTAAATGTACGTGAATCCGTCTATGAAGTTAAGTCCATCGGGCTTGTAACACAGTATCGTTAACAATAGTACCATAAGCAATATGTCTGCTAGCAACAATATAAGAAATATTTTAAGATTTCTTAGTTTCTCGTAACGAAACAGGGCCTGTTCCTCATCACAATACTGCTCACCTTCTATAAATACATCAATCTGGTAATCTACAAGGGGAATAGACAACGTAAGGTCACTTGTAAAACTGTATGTTTTTTTAGAATCATAGGTGGCGAAGTTGTTGATTGATCGTTCGGATGGAAATCGGTCACGGTCTTCTATCACCTGAAAGACATCAGTGTCGCTGAAAGAAAGGAAAGATAAAAAACTACTAAATCTTATTAAAAGCTTATTTCGGTGAATCTTATAATAATTAATCAATAATAATAATATTTGTAGAAATTTCACACCGCACCAAACTAAGCAAAGCTTGTAACTGTGTGTAACTATGGGAACCATATAACACACAGTTACAAGCTAAGTAAACATCATCAATAGTGATTCATCATTATCAGCCAGAAAATGTCCATTGTTGCACATAAACCTCTCCTATGGAATAACATGACGTTGAACAGATATTTGCCTCTTTTATCCAATGGCTCTCGGTTTAGACCACGTTTTCGGTCCACCTAACTTATAGTGATTACTTCTCTGCAAACTCATCCATCCATCATCATTCCATCAGATGAAATTGTGGTCAATCGATAAAAAAAATACGAGAAATAATTCAAACTATTTTACCGTGTGCAGTATTCCTTTTATTCCGTATATCTTTATTTCTTTGTGTGTGGCTATTACGCTAAAACAGCTCAACCGATTTATATGAAATTTTGCAGTTACGTGCTGACGCTCGCGAAAGCCGCCGGCGTGGCTTGCGTTAGTAACTGGCTCCCAGAAGAAGGACATCGAATATGTCCGAAACATGGTCGGAGTAAATTCGACTTTTTAAATGATGTGAATTTCGCCGTTATTTATCTTACAAAAATACAGAAATTTTGCAAGCGGGTTGTTTGTTTATTCGGGGCCAACATTATTATGATACTATTTTACCCTGGAAAATTTTTACAACAAGAAATCACTATTGTTCGACAGAGTTGCAGGCAAAAACGCCGCTTTTTGAAGTAAAACTTCTTTACGCACGGTAAGCTGGTGAATGTGTAACGGAAATTACTTATAAATAAAAAATACTTATAAATCCCGCTCAGTGTGAAGATAGAAAGAGAGAGTAACGTTCCGTATATTACTCTAGGGGCAAGAGAGATGGAGCTAAAGAAGTTTTACTTCAGTCGTGTGGTCTAAAGCACACTCATTTTTTTGCTCATCTACATAGATAAATCCGTGAGTACACATACCCCTATTAATGCATACATTTTGGTGTTAAAAACATTCTGTTTTCATCTATAATGCTTGAATCATTCATTTACGTACGTATAAAATGCTGTCAAAAACAAGAAAATCAGAACGCTCCGTTACTATCAAATATTTTGTACTATGATTAGCACGCAAAAAACTTAGCAAGTTGTTTTTGGACTTGTCAATTGGTCAATTATTGTTTCTCTCTCCACCCACAGTGTTGTTATTGACGTTGACATATCTTAATTGGATTGTAAAACATAATAATTAGCAGATGATAATCGATTAGAAATTGATTTACCGTTTGAAGAACTGATTTTGGATAACCGTAGCGTTTGTGCCAAACTCTTTCTTTTATTGCATGAATCACTCTCAAAAGTCACTTTGATGTATAGACGTCTCCATAAATATAAAATAACATAAAAATATTATAAATCACGAGCTTCTGCCCGCAGTTCGCCCGCGGCGTGGCCTATGGGAAAATAATTCAACCACCCATTTCACCCTCTTAAGGGTGGAATTTCGAAAAATCCTTTCTTAGCGGATGCCTACGTCATAACATGTACCTGCTTGCAAAATTTCAGCCCGATCCGTCCAGTGGTTTGGGCTGTGCGTTGATAGATCACTATATTAGTCAGTCAATCAGTCAGTCACCTTTGAGTTATATATATTTAGATTTCAGATACAGCTTGGTTTCTGAATGATCCAGCGAACATGACTGTGTTTATTAGGCTCATTTATATAAACCAATAAAATAACGCCCAACGATCACATACATACTCTAACTATAGGATCTAGGGACCCAGGACATACGAGGCTTATGATGATTCCACGACACCCAGACGCACAACAAGTATTTGTACTTTATTCTGTGCAAAAATACTTGACCTGTCACGGGAATCGAACCCGCCGCCTCTGTGCTATGAGCCGACCTATTCAACTACACTACCACAGAAGCTATCATGCTTGTTCTGCTATTTTTCTAATGTTTGTACTTTTCAGTAATATTAATATTCTCTAGTAATATTAATAAATTAATATTCTCTGTAAACAAACCCATATAGAAAAGCACGTGTTTTTACAAACATCAAACATTTTTAACATCCGAAGTTGAGCTTTTAAAACAATACAAAGTTTATTTCTATTTGTTTTCTATTCGATTCGTTTCATCCTTCATGTTTATTTTCTCGACTAACTCAGGCTCATCACGGAAGTTCATCTGAAATACAAAATTACAGATTATTTAGTGTAAATCCGTGCATTAATAAACATTAAATAATCTTTTAATATCTAGTTTGTATGTATTTCTTTCTAATTTAAATTATGAAACTTTACGATTGCTCATAGCTTTTAAAAGAACCATCGAAACTGTAGCCAACGCAAAAGCACAATTAACAGGTGTGAATAAAATCACAGGAAACGCTAGGCTTACTTTAACCTATGACGAAAGATTGATACAAACGGAAACAGAGATCTCAAAATATTATTGATAACTCGCTCTTGAACTGCCTCGAATCACTATCGAAGCTGGTTTACTTCAGAAATGTGATCAAAGAAGAAAAACCATAATTGCCAATGGTACAAGTATCTGAGCTCGGCCAGAAATTGCCTGTACTATTTTACTTTACTATTTATATAACTGACTGGCTCGATAGCTCAGTAGGTAGTAACCCTGCCTTCTGAAGTTTAGGTTGCGGTGTTTCTTTCCCACACAGGATAAAAATTTGTGTGATCAACATCGTTGTTTTTTTTGTATTTGGGTGGTTATTTGTATCCTATGTATGTACCTGCAAACAAAAAGTATCTAAACAAATTATCAGTTATCTGGTTCTCATTGTACAAGCATTGCTTAGTTTAGTGCTAGATGGCGCTGTGTGAAATGTGTACAAATATTTATATTTATAACTTATATTAATTCTCACCTTGTCCGGTGCACAGTTTTAATTCATTTTTTTATGTTATATATATATATGCAAACAACTATACGGCCCACCTGATGGGAAGTGGTCACCGTAGCCTATGGACATCTGTAACACCGGAGGAGGCGTCACTAATGCATTGCTTATATATATTATTATGCAGTAATCAGGCACCCCACGAGTTAATCGGCACGATGTTTTATTTTTCCGCACTGAAGCTTACCTTAGTACCTTATTTACATTAAAGGTCCACAAGACACGATCTTTTATGGTGACGGCGCCATGTGGCCCGAATTGGAAAAGTCTGTGACAGATTATAGAGTACGTAGTACTAAAATGCCATACCACTAAGCCACGTTTTATTGTGATTTCCATAGAGACGCACCCCGCTGTTTAGCCCGCGGGTTTTCATATAATTTTAGCACCTCACTTGACTCTCTTAGGGATGGATTTTCAAAAATCGTTGTTAGTACACTCCTGGTTTTTATGAAAAAGATGTCCTCCAATATCAAGTGTCTACGTCTAGCAGTTTGGGCTGCAAGTTTTCTATCAATCAGTCACTCAAGACAAAGTCTTTTATTAATCTAGACAATAAAATAGATAGACTAGCATAGTACATGTTTTAGTTAGATCAAATGGGATGGGTTAACATTTTTCCTCAATGCTAATTTGAGTCAAAAAAGTTTTTCATTTCTACGAAACATTTCTATGCAGGTGTGCTTTTGTAAACTTAAACAGGTGTGTAGTGCTCCTGATAATAGGTTAATGGGGTCATTTATTATGACAAGTCTTTAGAAAAACGAGTGTTGAACAGATTGTGGTGAACAGCTGTGTATGGCGGAGAACCAAAATAGTTAATCCAGTTTATTTCTAAGGTCAAATTCACGCGTCACTAAACAGCGGTTGAAACTTATGATGACTAATAAACACAAGTCATCAGTGACCACATGTGATCACCATAATGATATTTGATTGAGGTGTGCGAGCATAATGATCGGTTATCAGATCGACGTTTGATTGATATGTGTAACTAATTTCAATTTATTGCTTTGGGCATAGTTTTTTTGATCGTCTGCTGATGTTGCCGGTGGGTGGAGGTTTTGGAAGTAGGGTATATGCTAGTGTCGACATAGTAACACAGTAATTAAATTAAACACTTCATTCGATGTTGCGATTGTAATAAAAACAAATGGGTCAATTACCTCGTGTAAGATTAAATTGGATGCAATTCGCAACGAAATAATTACATCTATCACCTGGGGGGTGATCACGTAACTTTGATTGCAATGCAATAGGAGAAATTTACATACTAACTATTCACATAAACTGCGCATTGAAACTGTAAAATCCATACAAATTTGTGTTTCTATTTGTTGCTATCGATTTACGTGATCGCCCAGCTGCGGCGAGCCGATCGCGGGGAGCCGATGGACGCAAGAGGCAAGCAGCCGCTCAAAGTGACACACTATAGGGGAGGCTTATGTTCAGCAGTGGTCGCCTTCCCGTGAAACGAGACCGTCTTTAAGACCTATTCGCAAAATGAAAGGGCCCACTTTTCTGTTTACAAAATTTATTGGTGGTTTAGGTTATTTGCCGGTTCACATTAATTATTGTGCGCATCCAAATGGCAGTTGGCCCAATGGACTCCCCTGGCTATAAGCCTGTACGACAAACACGGCTTACACCGGCTGGATGATGACGATGATTACCTATGTAAAACAACTTAAGAAATGCAGTCCGCAGTGTTACTTACCTGCTTAATAAACACACATAAACAAATACACACTATTTAAATATATATAACTCAAAGGTGACTGACTGACATAGTGATCTACCAACGCACAGCCAAAACCACTGGACGGATCGGGCTGAAATTTGGCATGCAGTTAGATGTTATGACGTAGGCATCTGCTAAGAAAGAATTTTTCGAAATTCCACCCTTCAGAGGGTGAAATGGGTGGTTGAATTATTTTCCCATAGGCCACGCCGCGGGCGAAGCTGCGGGCAGAAGCTCGTATAATATAAATATATACCAATCAATAAAAATATTAATATATACCTACTTCAATAACAAATATATAATTGGATTTATAGTAACCAACAACCAATTGATAGTAAAGTACAGGAGCCAATGAAGGCCCACTTAATTTCAAAACCTCGTGAAATCTTGCAGATAAATAAAGTATAGAAAAAACATAATGGAAGTTGTAATAATAATAATTAAAACACACTTGCATTATTGTCTATGGTACTAGTAGCATAAACCCGCGAAATTTAAAATGTTTCGTTTAATCATAACTGTATTTTTTTTAAAGTGGGCTATCCTAGGAGCCGGGCCATCTTCGGCGACACTACCTTAGGACTTTTCTGCAAAGTTCGTCTAAGTTGCCACCGCTTGGCAATTATTCTGCCGCCAAACAGTAGTGCAAGCAGCAAGCACTACTGTGTTCCAGTTTGAAGGGCACTGTAGCTAAATAAATTAATTATACCCATTAATATTCGTCACGCTAAGTCTATCGCCATCTTTAAAGACATGGTGAGGAAACATTTCCTATAGGAACAGTCCTAGTTTTGCTTAGAATTTGTCAATGATCTATCAATTTAATCTTATTTATATATCTAATATATATGTATATATTATATACTGCTTTCATATATTATATATATACTTATATACATGAAATATATGTATTACACATATTGTATTATTATATTTATGATGTATGGTATTAGTATGTATTATAAGTTTAGTATTGTTGTTTATAATACGTAAGTTGTAATAACACCAACCGCAATTTTGCTCCATTGATTCCTGTCCATCCTAAGGTAGCCTGGAAGAAATCGCTTAATGTGATAAGGCCGCCCTTTGTTCTACCATTTTTTGTAAGTTTTTTTTAAGGTTGTTATTTATTAGTTGGTGTTCAATAAAGTATTATTGTATTGTATTGTATTGTATTGTGGCAATAAGACTTTACGATCTGAACTAAGTCTAGTAATCTCGTTACTGAGCTGTGTGCAGTGTAGTGTTATGCGAAAATTTACATTGGAGTTCCGAGTGCAAATGTTATGGGTGGCCGTGTCGCTTAACATCAGGTGAATTACTGTTTCTTCACGTCATTCATTCATATAAAAAACCTATATCTAACTTCATATACATTTGAGTCAACCAATATTTTTTTTTACTTTATCTTTAAAGCTTTGCAGTAACTAAAAGTCCCGAATGGACACCAGCAAACTATTCCAAAGGCGAACAGATTCGATCATGAAAGAGGCATCATAAGATAATAATAAGATAGATAAAGAAGATGTATGCAGAGGAAATATGTAGATGAAAAGTGTTGGCCTACTTCAACGTGCGGGAGTGTTGAGAGTTATCAAACCCAAGTTTCTTTAAAATAGCGAGGCAGCAAATTTTTGTCAAAAATTTTAATTATTGAGTTTTTTGTTAATTAATATAATATTAATAATTAATTCTTTGATTTTTAACTAGTTAATTTTGTACGCTTAAGACTTATCAAAAAGAACAAGTTCAAATAAATTTCAATTAAGAAATGACAAATGATAACCAACAAAAAAGTAAATGGTTTGTAAGTTGAGTTAATTAATGCGGATTAGTTTTTGTGCGTATAATTTAACTCCTAACTTAACAAACAAAGTTTTTATTTTTGATTTTTTTGAAACTTAATAGTTTATAAATTTATCAAAGGTTATAAATAAAGCAAATAAACTACAAAAATTCGTGTTCTCAACTTTTTATATAAAATTCGTCTGATAACTCTATTTCAGTGGAAAAACGATTATAAAAACCGCAAGCCGTCTGTGCAAATAATTTTATCGTACTTATTCTTTGTTACTGCATGGCGCCAGCAAACGCCCTAGTTGGGACTGAACTTATTAGCGTCACCATGAAGAGCCACTATATGAATACAGGTCTTTTGTAAGTGGTCTTCTCAACTTATATAATAAAGAGGAACGGTTCGATTGTTTGTTTGCATTGAATAGGCTCTGGAACATTTTTTTTTTCATGAAACATCAAATGTCATTACTATTAACTAACCTGCACTCGGCCAGTGTGGTGAATTATGGCCTACTCTCTCTCTCTCTCTCTCTCTCTCAGTGACAGTGATATCAATTAATTAATGTAGCTGCTCTGAAGTTAGGCGCTTTAACGAGTCCTACTTAGGTCATAATCAAAAGAAATGTGGTCAAATGCAAGCTTAAATTACTGGTCTAAATGTAAAAATGCGTTTTCTGCAGCATCCTAGTTAACGCAAAATTTCGTTACCTATATATATATTATATATAATTGACAATCTTGAAATCATGTTGGCTATAAAACATCATTACCATAAATAATTATTCTCTCTATGAGCTAATAAAGTTATAAAACCCTGTATTAAATAATGGTCCCAAAATAGACCGCTTACCCACAGACGTGCTCTATAATCACCTTCTATTTTTAACATTGACCGATTATAAGTAAATATATCAATGTAGGTAAAGATTGATTTGTTACAAGTAAATATCTTCGGACGTAATCGATAATGTGCAAATAATGACTGTTTCTTATGACGTGATTGTTGTCAAACAAAACTTTATCTGAATACTAGTTGCGCCCCGCGGTTTCACCCACGGATAAAAATTATTTTAATTATTTGCTAATCCCACGAAAAAATTTCACTTTTCCGGGATAAAATGTAGCCTATATGTTAATTCAGTGTATAAGCTATCTTGATACCGAATTTCATCCAAATCCATTCAACTGTTTGTGCGTGAAGGAGTAACAAACATACACACATACAAACTTACGCCTTTATAATATTAGTGTGATGTGATTACTGACGGCTCTTTCAATGTTATCTTATCTGTGGAACGATGTGTGTTGACAGTGACAGCGAATAACGTAATTTCATGAAAGGTAGCGTGTTAGAGATATTAAAAAAAGACCTCTTACCTGACCTTACTGACAAGGGTCAATAGACGTTTAGACTAATAATGTGCGTTATATTATTAATAATAATAATATAACTGAAGTGGGAAATATATTAACCGCAGACATGTTTTTCTACTTGAACAAAGTAGTTAGCATTGTTTTTATTTTTCATTATGTGTATTCAAACAAACAAGGACAACAAACCTTACACCTGCTTATTTGATAGTGGAAGTAAAGTCTGTTTTAAACCCGGCAAGCTTCTTAGAAGCGTTATTGGATCTGAAGAATCTCACTATGGGAATTTACACCAACCTTTTAACTCAGTTCTTTCTAACGTGACTTAATAGATCTGATAAGAAATCGCTCTGTCTTAAATGTATTGTAAAATTTGGACACACCTAAGCTATTATTGTAGTGATGACGCAAAAGTAACTTCCAGGAAAGATGGCGCTCGCTTTTTGTTTCGTTTCGCTTCTCATGATAAAGCAGCTGTGCCAGCGGTACGCTGGCGAGATAGCAACTGGCTATCGACTATTTTCTCGCTCTAATAGTACCGTAAGTTACGTGTGAGTAAAAGAGATACGTATAGGTATATTAATCGTTGATTGCTGATCGTTCTGTACCATAGTTTGTCGCAGCGACAAGAGCTGTCAAACTCAGCAACGCTCGTTTGGCGGGCAGAACTGAGCTCAATATAATAATTAATATTTAGTATATTATAATAGTATCGCCTAACGATCACATACATAGATCCTGGACCCTAATTAGGATTCCCTGTGTCTAAGGCCCAGGAACTAAGAAGACCATGGTCACACAACACCCAGACTTAGAACAAGTATATGCGCTTTTTTTGTGCACAAATACTTGTCCTGTCGCGGGAATCGAGCTTGCTGCCTCCAGGTTATGAACCGACCTGCTCAACCACTACACCACAGAGGCTGACAACGACAAAACCATTCGAACTACACACTCGCTTCTTGCAAACTCGTTTCTAGTTTTCGGTTCTCGCTCATTGTCGGCAGTGAGACAACTGCCTAACTAGACTGTTCTCCGGCTGCATTATTCTATGATCAATCAGGTCGCTTAGGTGTATTTGAAGCTTCAGTAGTTCACGATATGGGTTAATCCTATTTCGGTATGCATCATAGGTTAAAGTGGTCCAGTGGCCGTAAGAAATTAGCACTTCTTGTGTATCATACGCAGATCCGTTTGAAAACGTGATCTGTTTTTTGACAGTTGATGATTGCAAATGAACTTTATTTAAATAATATATATGCACTGTTTATTCTAGTAAGAAGCTTTAGTTTTAGCGTAGTGTTATTTTTCTAATGCTAGCTTTCATCTTCAGTCTGAGATAAGATCAAAGGATTAAAATATAATTTCAATACATTATGCAAATTTTCCTTTGCATTTATTATAATTTTATTCGGATTCATTTGTAACTATTTTAATGTAATTTCTTTTCATTTATTACCGGAAACTTGACTCAGGCTTATATAAGCGGGGTGTTGTAAGTAAGCACCTATATTTGCTAAGTTTTCATACAAGAATTAAACGCGGTTGCCTTCAGAAGTTTATCACTAAAAGCACGAAGCTTCCGTTTCAGCAAAAACAGGAAGAATCTCACAACTTTCTAAGCCTCTATAAAACGGTAACCATTATTTACTAAATATCTCAGTTCAAAAGCAGTTCACTATTTACCTTTGCTATTAGCGATCCGCGCGAATCGATACCAAACAAGAAACGCTTATTCTACCACTGCAAATATTTGCAAAGAATGTTGCAAAAAAGGAGATGTTTGTTGTTGTTCTCAGTATTGGGCCTGCTGTTGTGACTATTTGTCCAATTTTGGCGTAAGCACGGCGGTGGTTCGCACGTGACGTCAGAGGGTGACGTAGGTCTCATGTACCCATGGGCTGTAATATAGGGCATACGATACATTAGAGATGATAATAGGTATAAATTAATATAAGTTAATAGTTTCTAAGAACACACATTGATTTATTAAATGTATGTTTAGATTGTTTTTGTTTTACTTTCATAACATACGTATTCTTCGGAAAAAACGTTTTTTTCATAAGAGTATAGAAGGTAACACTCAAAAAGCCATGTCAGAAGCCTTCGGGTAGCTTAACAATTCTAATAACAGTGCTAATCGCTTATCGACATGACAAAGAAAGGAGAAAGACGTAAATACTAAACGTAATATTCTTTTAAAAAGGAAATAAATTGTCTTCTATTTTCACATTGGGAACAAACTTTGACGTCATCATATTACATGCATTTTTGATAAAATTTCTATGGGACCCGGAAGAATATACCGACAAAACAATTATGGAAATGACAGAGATATGAGCTCTAACAAACATAAAAATAGAAAAAACCGAGTATGCTTTAGACCACACGACTGAAGTAAAACTTCTATACGAAACGTAACTCTCTCTTCATTAACTTATATATCCCTCTCAACTTCCGTTCGCTCGCCTAATCAATTTCCGTAACGCTTTCGTCACGCATTCATCAGCTTACTCTCCAAGTGAAGCTTGCGTGAAGAAGTTTTACTTTAAAATAACAAAGAAACTGGCAGACATAGCAGTTATTGTTCACGTAGCATCACAGTTACTAGTTGCATGACTGCTTTGTTACAACTTAACCTCATTTATCAAAGAAGTCGGCAAATGTTCTAAGTTATTCATAGACATAGACAGAAAGCGCCTACGGCCGCGGCGCATAGCGTCGACAATGCGTTTGCGCAACCTAGTACGACAGATTAGCATCAAATGTGGGCTGACGATTCACAGTCGAACGTTGGGTCACACGGTTAACCTTTAACCATAGACTACGATTTGTCACGTTTATTTTGATAAATGCAGTTGATATAGGGTGCTTTTTAAAAAAGAAAGATATTCTCAATACGGTTGTATGTTCTTTTAGGTTTGTTTCCTAAAAACTTCACCATGTATAAACCAATTTGGAATATTTAATTCAACTAAGCAAAGCTGCCAGCATTTTGGATACTCTACTTACTGGTTATTTGACTGGAGCATTAGGACTGTCCGCAGGTCATCGCGATATAATACAGTCCAATTTTTTTTGTAGTATGCCGTATAGCTAGTTGTATACAGTAGTGGTTATTACATTATTGTACCTAGTAGCTAGTCAGATAAAAGAACAAAGAAATTTTGGAAAAATTCGGTCAAATTCTTTTCACATTTGAAAGGGTGAGATCAATAAGGGTTTAACTGATTTTTTTCACAAAATGATTATTGTTGGATTCAGCGTGAAATAATCTACAATAATACATTCTCAAAATACCGAAATGAGGCTTGAATCTCAAGATTTTCAGTCTAAAAACGGTTTATCTGACACAGGAATACAGTTCACTTAGCATAAAAACATTATCATATTTATTATATTATATTATATTTTTACAGTAATTTTACGAATTAGGTCTATATTTTATATTTTAAAATAGAATTAATACATTTTCAAGCACCTTAAACTTACATAAACCTTTTCTATTTCATTATAAGCACTTTACATTAAAATGAAGCCGTTGAAGTTTAAAGTCAATATTTTTGAAACTATCAATTTGACAGTTAATCCCTTTTTGTTCTCAGCCCTTAATTTAGTTTTAAAATTTCTAATTAATTTACGCATTCTGACTTAAAATTTCCTCTGATAAAAACAAAACAGTACTGACAATTTTTTATTTATTTAGACATATTAATGATAAAAATAAACTGCTACAGCCTTATTAATAAACGGGTATTAGTCTCGGATTAGTTACTTCAGCTTTTGTCCTTTTTTTGCTACTGGAATATTTAGCTGGATCGAAAGAGACAAAAGATGGTGTAACTAGTCTAAAGCTAGTTCGTGTTTATTAATAAGTCTGCTAAAGTCTAGAAAAACAGTGCTTAGTGCACAATTATATTGTGGTTTTGATTAATATTGATGTTAATCAGAATAAAAGCTCAAGCACTGAACCCATCAGTCTTGGGATAAATACATCACTGACTGAACAGCTTACGAAATCCAGTAGCACAACTGCAATTAAGTGTGGGCTGAGACTACTGAGAGGCAGATGAAGTGAACGGTAAACATACATACATACATACATGTACCTATGTGTGACGTATGATATGAATATGCGCAGTAAGCATGTGCATTGTGTTCATTTGGTGAATCAAGGAGAAACTATGAAAGCTAAATCCATTTTTGCACTGGTATTTACTGATGATCGGTGTTATGGACATTGGATGGTATTATTCTACAGGAAAAGGACAAGTTACATGTTTAATAAATTAGTAGATACCTATTACGGGATCATTCCCAATGTAAAGGTAACTGTGCGACCTGAATTGCACTTTATTGTGTGTAGTATAGAGTAGCTATTTATTTAAATAATTTTCCGGAGTGGACCTTCTGTACGTAGTACTATTTTTAAACTGTGGTCATTACTATGATTGGAGTCATTTTTCAAACTCATATATTGTAATGGGCTTGCTATATTATTTGACAATAAGCACTTTGTAATTTTATATGCTTAGTGAAATAACTTAATTTTAAGTACCTAGTATAATTTTGACTTGTAAAAGTGCTAAAATTAGCCTATTTGCAATAAATCTTTTGACTTTGACTTTGACTTTGACTTTTCTGAGTTTTTTTTTAAAGTTCTCTGTGTGACAAGCGTATTTCAGCGCAAAACTCAAGGGGCGTATTGCGATTTTTTTTAGCTCAGTAAATTGTGTGCCTTGTACCTGAGTTAACCGGACCCATTTTAAGCAGTTAGTGTGTCGTTATTTGCTTAGATCTTGTGATATATTTATCACATATATAACAGGCTTGTGTATTCTGTGGTCATAGGACTCCTATCCCAGCTATTTATATTATTTATATCAAATCATATCATAGGAGATTAATATAAATAATAAAAAAATTATGTTTAGAATTTTTCATTTTTAAGTATTTATTATTTATAGTATTTTTTATTTTTCAGTATTATGACAGCGTCTGTGGTGTGGTGGTTGAGCGGGTCAGAGGAACCCGGAGGCGGCGGGTTTGATTCCCGCGGCCGAAGCAGTACAAGTGTACCTATGTGCACAGAAAAAAGCGCAAATACTCGTTCTGGGTCCGGGCGTTGTAGAACTATGATCCTCGTAGTTCTTGGGTACCTAAACACAGGGAATCTTAGTTCCGGGATCTTTGTATGTGATCGTTGGGCGTTATTTCTCTATTTATGTATTTATTTTCTTACTTATTATTATATTCTATGCGTGATTGTTGGGGGCGTTAATACCTCTATCATTATGTTTATTTCCTAGTGACTTGCGTACTTGCAATGTAATTTTGTAGGCGTGGTGTGGCAGCGAGATGTAGCGGTGCGGGACGCTGGGTACAGTAGCGCCGCGCATCCATCACCATTGAGTAATTGTGACCATTCATGTCTACTGCACAATGAAATTGATGGAACTGTACAGAGTTGTAACACAATTTCGTGAAGTTATTAATTTGTTCCCGTTTTTCTAAAGTAATCTTTTTTGAGGGGGGGGGGGGGGAAATTCTTTCTCTCTTCCCTGCTTGGCTGAGGTATGTGGGATTCGAACCCACTAAAACCCTCCCGTCATCCGCCGTACCGGGGCGAGAAGGTCTCGACTGCAGTCCAGCCAACTCGCCCCCCGGCGGCAGGCCCTTTCGGGCCTATGGATGTGTGACCTTGGCCACCTACCAAACTTGTGGGGCCGTGCAAGCTGGCGAAGAGTCCCCCGACTGTCCACCAGTGGCCACACCAAAAAACCTACGGCCCGCGAGCCACATGCAGCTCTTTAGTTCCATACGCAAATAATATTCATTTTATAAAAAAAAACATATATATGAATATACTATTTATAGCGTGTTAAATTTTTTGTGGCTCCTTAAAATCTTTGAAATTTTGTAAATTGTAAGTTTTGACTCTTACGGCTCAATAGGTTGCCGACCCCTGAACTAGAGATAACACATACGTGTTCTGGTTGATGGTTTGTATGGGTTTCAAGCACAAACGGCTAAACTGTTTTCAATTTTGCACTCAGATTGCTAAAACAACTGAGATCAACATAGAAAACATTTATCCCAAAATTAAGAGACCCCACAGATTTTTTTTGTATGAGCTTTGAAACTAACTTACAAAGTTGAGAAAGTTTCTGTCATTTTTCAAAATGATAAAATTCTTCTATCCTTTTAATACTAAATTATAAAGACGAAATGGGTCTATTCGCGCGCAAAAATTATCAAAACATAATTTTGACTAACCTCGACGCTTCGACCAAGTTACGAATACATTGGCCGTCAAAATTGTGTTTTGACAAGTTTTGTGTGCGAATAGACCCGTTTGGTCTTTATAATATGAGTTCAAGTCACGAAAGTTTAAAAAGTGTTAATACTATGTTAATATTGTAGGTAATAAATAATTCACTCTATCTCTATAATCACTAGGTGGTAGGACTTTTCTGCAAAGTTCGTCTAGGTAGGTACCAACGACTTTATGATCCAATCTCACAGTTTAGTAATCTTATTACTAGATTGTGCTGATGTCTCTGGATGACGTCCGCAGTGCAGTATCACGCGAACTTCTGTACTTTAGAGTTCCGAGTGACACTGCAGCTGATATGGGCAGCCGTGTCGTTTAACATCAGGCGAACGGCTAGCTCGTCACGTCATTCCTTAACATAAAAAAAAGAATACATTGGCTGTCAAAATTGTGTTGACGAGTTTTGTGTGCGAATAGACCCGTTTTGTCTTTATAATATGAGTTCAAGTCACGAAAGTTTAAAAAGTGATAATACTAATCGTAGGTAATTCACTCTATCTCTATACCTTCGTTCAACAAACTTATCAAATCCATCCCAACCGAGCCCCCCTATATAAATACTATTATCGTAGACCAAAGTTATAGTCCATTCACTGACGAATCGAAAGCCTCTCGTAGCTCCCATTCAATAAAGCAGCCCATTCATGTGGAGGCATTACTGTGGTACATAAAGTGAATACAATCGTTTGCCGAGGAGCAATGAAAATAAACGGACTCTCCCTGGAGAAAATACCTACACACATTTTGTGTTATATAAATGTTTGTCACATAGTTCGAAGCGCAGGAAGCCGTTGGATGCAAGAGGCAAGTAGCCGGTCAAAGTCTTTTGGCTGATGACTTTATTAACCATGTATTAATATACTTTATTTACTATGTATACAAAATACACGACCAAAACAACTAAATAGGCCTAAGGACCCACGGGCTCTGGACTCAAAAGCCGACAAGCGACATCCCAAACACGAGTAACTTCCAAAATAAAACTCTTGTAGTCGTTAATATTTTTTGATCAAATCAATAAATTAAACATAAAAGCTTAAATACCTATTTCGCACCTCCAAAAACGAAAACTATTGTTATGATCCAATTCGCACTCCCATAAATAGACAATTTCAATAATACTTCAAACTAATGTCACGAGTTTATTATAATAGTGTTCAGCAAAATGGTTTATATTAGGTACACTTGAAATTCTTCATAGAAATGTAGTGTTTCGTAGTTAGTTACTCGTGCCTGTAATAAAACATGTATGACTTTTTTTTATTTGTATATTAAGTTAGTATTAAATATTCAATTGGAAGTGAAAAACATATTGCAAATAGACTATTTTTGGCATGTTACTATACTTTTAAAAGACTCTTTCAAATTATAATAAATAATAATAGCGCCCAGCAACGATCAAATACATAGATCCTGGACCTTAACTAGGATTCCCTGTGTCTAGGGAGCCAAGAACTAGAGAACCATGGTCCCACAACACCCAGACTTAGAACAAGTATTTGCGCTTTTTTTCACAATTACATGTCCTGCCGCGGGAATCGAACCCACCGCCTCCGGGCTATGAGCCGATCTGGTCAACCACCGCACTACAGAGGCTGTCAAATGAAATGTCAATTGATGCGGACGATAAAAATTGCACTGCAAACTGTAATTTTTATCAAGTAAGAATAATGCACTGAAGGACGTTTTCAAGCTCCCCCCCTCCCCCGACTAGGTAGACCGACGAATTCGTCAAAACTGCGGGAAGCCGATGGACGCAGGAGCAAAGCAGCTGCTCAAAATGGCGCTCTGTGGGGGAGGCCTATATTTAGCAGTGGACATCTTCTATGTCTGATGTCCACTGCTAAATATAGGCCTTAAATTTTTGTTGTTGAATTTAATTATTTCGAATCATTTTGCATGTCAAAAGTTTTGGAAGAAATAATCATAGTCATTTATTCATATTAAAAATACACGTCAAATAGAAACGAGCCCTTAAATCTATCTATATCTAAATATGTATAACTCAAAGGTGACTGACTGACTGACATAGTGATCTATCAACGCACAGCCCAAACCACTGGACGGATCGGGCTGAAATTTGGCATGCAGGTAGATGTTATGAGGTAGATATTCGCTAAGAAATAATTTTTCGAAATTCTACCCTTAAGAGGGTGAAATGGGTGGTTCAATTATTTTCCCATAGGCCATGCCGCGGGCGAAGCTGCGGGCAGAAGCTCGTTCTTGAAGAATAATAATACTGAATTTTTACTTTACGACTGTTTTCTTGGCTTTAAATTTTAATTCTATGCATCACGTTGAGTGAGAGAGTTTACTGGAGCTTGCCGTTTACAATATTGATCTCTTAGTTTAAGGTTGGTTTCGGTTTTGGGTTAGGGTTATTTAATTAAGTTTCTTAAAGTTTCTTGCGGCTTCTTCTATACTGGTGAAATTGAAGCTTCGGATCGGAGTTCTCTGTTCTGCATTATGCCGGCACCAGTAGTGAGAAAGAGATCTTCTTTGTTTTAAAACTCATATATTATAATGGGCTTGCTATATAATATTTGACAATAAGCACTCTGTAATTCTATATGCTTAGTACACTAACTTAATTTTAAGTAACTAATATAATTTTGACTTGTAAAAGTGCTAAAACTAGCCTATTTACAATAAAATCTTTTGACTTTGACTTTGACAATATATTTTATAAATTCAAGACTGGAATTTTCTGAGATTACAATATTGAATTTATAAAACAAATCGGCGACAGCAATATACCGATCCGACATTAACTTTACGACCCAATACGATATTCCGTCACCCCACACATAGACATTACAGGCTCTACAAGGCTGTAAACGCCAGCCTACTTTATGTGCGTAAACCGTTGTAAATCTGCAAGCCCAGTAATAGCCGAATGATAGCGATATTGCGTTTCAAGCTTGCGGAATATCCGGGAGTGTTGATGGAATGAGGGTAAGTACACATCGAGCTTACTCGCGGAACGCCAGTTCTTCTTCTCTTCGTTTAATGGCTTTCTATCACTTTTTGGCGATGATTCTGCCAATGTCAAGTAAGGAATATTTTTTATGGTTATGTCATGTCAAAGTCTTATTTTGTCAGTCACGATGCCATAGTAAAATGATGGATATTTTACTGAAGGCTCTAGGAAGCCTTAGTTGAAGTTCAAAAGAAAAAGAAAAGGCATGGTTTACAGAAAAGAAACCATTTGCCAACACTCGTGCACGTTCACTGAAACTTAACGGATAATAATCCACCCTTGTCACACGTTAGAATTCAAAAATATACGGGTTATGGAAAAAAGTTCAAAATGCACAACCGCCATTTTTGGATTCTTTTCAACGACCGTGGTATGCCTGTTTGGATGACACTTTTATAGAAATAATTACTTTATTTCCCTATCTTAGAAGTATATTCAAAGATTTCCATTCAACGTGACAACGATGCCAGCATTTTGGGCACGTTGCCTCCTAGTAGTGGTTTGTTAGATTAAGTTTTCCTTTTAGTATTTTCTGTTCTATTTATTTTGTTCAAAGGTATGTATGTTTAGCAGTTGAAAGACCCGTGAGGAGATTTTGGCGGGAAAACAGAAAAGATCGCGTCATGGCATTGTATTATTTTCCAAAACTTGTGCTATTTTCAGTGTTTGTGCGAAAAATTCGTGGCATTATATTCGTTTCTGTTTCTTTTCTGGATTACAGGCATGAGTATGGGAAAGTGGTATAATGATGGTGAACGTTTCTTTTCGTGTTGTTTCCAAAACTCCATAGAAGCTTCTGGTAAAGTTGCCACCACTTTACTAGGAGTATGACTTGACTAGACTAGACTATGACTTATCTTGATGACAAGTCATCACAGACCAAGGTCTGTGACTTGACTTGATACATATATTATTTTTATTACATTCAAGGAATACTGAGGCGGCAGTACAGCTGTGCTGTTAAAAGCTTTTAATTCCTGTGCAAACGTCAAGTTTGGACTAACTGTCAACTGTAATTTAGGTAAGCCCTTAACAATATAAACTGTAGAATGTACAGGTTTTTAATACTACAAGCTAACATAATATTATAAAGCTACATACTTATAAAGAATTTATACGTTAAACTCTAGAGATCAAACAAACAAACTCAGAATCTCTCTGCGCCTCGAGTAAGATAATAAACTTTATGGCTATTTAAACGATTACTGGCTATCATTTGTCTATTAACCTTCATTTAACGCTGCCGCAAACACTTATTTAACAATGTAATACTTCTTTTATAGATATCAATAGAGTATACGGTTATATACCTAAGCCTATAAAAAATAGAATATTTTAACACCAAATACTATTGTTCTAATTTCACCCGAGTTTTTTGGATTACATTTTGATGATGAAGTATTAGTTATATGATATAGATTTTCAGACGTTTTATATATATATATATTTATGTTAAGGAATGATGTGATGAGCTAGCCGTTCGCCTGATGTTAAACGACACGGCTGTCCATATCAGCTGCAGTGTCACTCGGATCTCTAAAGTATTGAGTTTCGCGTGACACTCCACTGCGCTCGTCATCCAGAGATATCAGCACAATCTTGTAATAAGATTACTAAACTGTGAGATCAGATCTGCCTTATCCCGCACACACACACAAACACACACTCACATGCACACTTACCCTCATACTTATGTCCTACAATAACCATTAATAATATAGATTTAATTTTCTTACCTTTAGTACCGATCACCTTCAGTGGTCTTCTTTTGTAATATTTTAGTTTAATTCTTTGGTTGTACGTAATAATTATTGATTCAATTAGTTTCTACATAAGTATCTACTTATTTAGCGTACCTATGATTTTTTTAAATTTTAGTCGTAGAGTTTGTTTTTATTGTTGCCACTCACAAAATTATCTTTAGTTTACTGTGTTTCTCCATATTTATGTTAGGATAATTTACATCAGAGTCCCAAGATACAGGCTTCGTGCTTAGTTTGGGGCTCATAGTTAAGTATAGTTTGAAGGAAATGTATATTTTTGCACTGTGTTTAACAAATTGTAACATATAATTTTTTTTGGCAATAAATTTATCTTATCTTATCTTATCTAGATCATAAAGTCTCATTTGCCCAGTAATTTCACTAGCTACAGTGCCCTTCGAACCGGAACACAGCAGTGCTTGCGCACTACTGCTGGGCGGCAGAATAACTGGCAAAGCGGTGGTACCTACCTAGACGAACATTGCGGTAACCACCTAGTAATATATATTATACGTTATATTATACTCTGCACTTCGCCGCCTTTTTCCCACAATGATTTTTTTTTACTTCAAACTTTGTTAGCTTTTGACCACGCTCTCACCTGATGGGAAGTGACGATGCGATCGAAGGTGTAGCATGCTAGCCAAGTAAATACCTATTCACTCTTCTTTTGAACACGGGTGATATTTCTCCGGAAACAGACGCTGGCAGGGCATTCCACTCTTTAGCCGGCCTAATTATGAACGTGGAATCGAATCGCTTAGTACGAATGAGTGGTTTTTGACCATGAAAGGGTGGCGCTTAGCCGAGCGTCTAGTAGTCCGGTAGTGGAACGGTGATGGGGGAAATAGATCATGCAGTTCTTGTGCACCATGGTGTAACATGTAAAAGACCGACAAACTTGCCACTTTACTTCCATGTGCTAGGCTCTGGAGCCTTTCACCTACCAAAATTTCGTCGTCAATAAGCTTTTTGGCACGCCGTTCAATCGAGTCAAGAGCCTCAAGCTGGTACTTGGCAGACCCGTCCCACAGGTGGCAGCAGTACTCCATAAGGGATCGGACCTATGCTTGATAAATATTTAGAACCTGTCCAGGTGTGAAGTACCTTACCTTAAATTCACTAAACACACAATTACATACATATATTTTTGATACGTTACGTTTTGATATTATTTTTCGATAATTTGCTCCGAAAGCGTATACTTTACTTGTTGGTAATATTCGACCAAATGTCATATGTTTACATAATAATTATATAGAGTGTGAATCGATACCTAAGTGGCGGAAGTAAAGTGGCGAGGTGGTGAGTAAGACTCAATACCTATTTATTTAATGATGTTGTATTAAATATAATATAATAATAATAAATAATAAATATGTGTGAACATTTCACACAGCGCCAACTATCCCCAAACTAAAAAAAGCTCGTACTATGAGAACCAGATAACGGATACAATACTTATATACTTTTTGTTTCTTAATACATACATAGAATACAATATAAACACCCAGACACAGAACAAACATCGATTCTCATCACACAAATGTTTATCCTGGGCGGGAATCGAACCCACAACCCGCAGTTCAGAAGGCAGGTACTACCAACTGAGCTATCGGGCCAATTTAATTACCTCTAGTTTAACGGTTTTTGTTTAGATTGAGAACTAGTAATTATCTTTTTGAGTGATTATGAACAACATAAATAAACATCAACAAAACTACAAATCGGAGAATTCATATTCGCAAATTTTTGTTTAGTGTTGGTCCTCTACCACTTTACTGCCACTGGTCTTCTTATCTATTCAAACTCTGTATATATAAATGTACAGCTTCATGATTCGTGACTTGTGTGTATATAATATATGTATACCGATGACTATTACAAAAAAAGTGTATCCGCATCATAGCACACGTAGACAGTACAACAAGTTGTAAACCATATTTTATCCAGCATCAAATCCTAACTTTAACCTCTATTTATATACTAGAAATTTGCAAATTTGTTAAAAAATACCCCCAATTTTTTAAAACTTTGAAAGACAACTATTTCGGTACGTTTAATCTTAGATACAGGGACAGGTTAGCCCTCCCAAATTCAAAACTCAAAATGCACAGCACGAGTACTTACGTAATGTGTATAAAAATATATAACCATATACCCCTTCGTCTAAAAGAGATACAAAACGAATATGCCTTTATTGGTCGGTTGAAGTCACATCTCGTTAAAAAGTGCTACTATTCTTTGAAAGAATTTTTCGAAGATAATCATAAAATATAAATCTGTTAATTATGTTGTGAATGTTAAATTTTATTGAAATTTATTAAGCGTATCGCATGAAATATGTTAAATTTTATCTACTAACCCTACCCTCATCATATTAATCTGTAGTGCCCTACAGGGTCCATATTGTTACTATTAATATTATGATATATATATAATATTTGAAATGTAAGATCAATATGCACATATGGTAACAGAATAAATGAATATGAATATGAATATAGGGAAGTCACTATGTGTCAATTATCAAATATAGGATTTACAGTATTTGACGTATGATACACGCGTTAATTAACTACACTACTGCTTGTTCAAATAGAATACAGATTATCCGCGTGCATATGTTTCACTGAACAAATATAATTAATGTAACTAAGAACTGCAGTCACTGCATTGAGTCATTTAGTTCTATTATCACATTTTATCCATAGCATGTGTGTCACTTTTTGACAGCCTATTTGGTGTGGTGGTTGAACAGGTCGGCACATAGTCAGGAGGCGGCGGGTTCGATTCTTGCGGCAAGACAAAGAATAATGCACCGAAAAAAAGCGCAAATAATTGTTCTGTGCCTGGGTGCTGGGGAACCATGGTCCTCGTAGTTCCTGCATCCCTAGACACAGGGAATCCTAGTTAGGCGTTATTATTATTATAGAAATATTAATGCCTAAGTCTGTTTCTCGATATATATATACCCTACTTGAAAAATATTCTATATATCTACTTATTATTATAATATTATGTATAAGGTTAGTCAATTCCTATAAGGTAATACTATGAATAGATTTTGAATAGAACAACACCATCAAAGTTGTGAATCCTGGCTTTTATAGGCTGATCCTTATCATCAAAGAGAAATATGATTTTTCTCTATACTTTTTGAGAAATTACTAAATTAATCGTAGGTTATATAATAATTATATATTTTTTGACGTTTAAGATTAAACTATCTATTTTGTTATCGTCACCTTCCGAATATTAAGCAACTGCAATTCATACTTATATTCATTAAATCGATTCTAATCTGAAAATCGTGCGATGCTACCTTGTAGGATAGGAGAACTACATTGTAACTTATATCGAGAATGATGTAAAGAAATATAAATATCATGATATTCGTAGTAACAACATAGACAGCAGGGCACTACAGATTATTATAGTGAGGGTAGGGATACACCTACTCAACTTCTCTTTTATAGGAAGAAAATAGGTTTTCACCTAGCACACTTAACATCTCTACCTTATGTGAACACGCGGACCCAGTTTACAATATCTCACATCACATACCTATAAATTTTATGGTTTTTGTTGGACTTTTGGTCATGTCAATTTCCCGATGATGACGTAACGGAAAACCATTACCGTTTTAGAACAATCCGAACCAAATATAGGTTTTAGTAGAATTTATTTGTTTTAATATTGTTATTGGTCTCAATCACCTTTGCAGTGTCACTGGTTCAGAGACAAACGCCCTCTCTATTGACTTCAACCTTAATCTTTAACTATCTTTGAAAATTTCGATTTTCAAAGATAGTATAGTAGACCATCATTATTTTAGGAATATTCCCGGCCTCTAACTCTATTTATAAAACCAAGTACAACAAAATTACTTTAGGCGTTTATTTAATAACCATTTCAATTTTCTTGTTGCTTCTTCTTTACAGTGTAATCGAAGCTCCGTATCGGAGTTTTTTTTTCTGCCCTATGCTGGATGGCTTTTTAACGTCTTTTATTAGCTTCTTCTTGCGGCGGCGGCGTGTGTCGAGTCGTCCTCTTCACTCAAAAATGGTCCAGGCGGGCGATGACTGGCACATGCGTCAAGCTCGTGAACGGGCGCTGCCTGCGGGAGCTGGTCTGCTCGTGGTGTATACGCAAATAGAAATAAAGTAATTGATATTTCCGATATGTATGTAGTGTCCAAAAAAAATTATATAAGTCCCTCCTGTATTGATTTTGTTAAAAAAATAATAATAATAATAACACAACTAACAAATATGTAAGTAGTATATTAAAAACTAGCACGGACCCAGGAGTCTATGGTAAAGCAGCATAATAAAAAAAAATATATTTTATTCTAATTGGCTTGCTATGTTGACATTAAGCCCTTTGTAATTTTAAATGCTCAGAACAATATCATAAGTATATCAAGCATCCTGATATTTCGACTTTTAAAATTAATATGATTAACCTATTTGAAATAAATAGTTTGAGTTTGAATTTGTACCCAATGTAGGCAGTAGTAACATATGCTACTTAATAAAAAACCGAATTTTATTTTTGCGGTAGCAATTAAGCATAATAATTATGGTCCTCCTGATGGGAAAAGGTTACCGCAGCCTATGGAAAATAAGTTTTAGATTGACCGGTGTGGTATGTCCTGTGTCTTAAGGGTATGGAACGCTTGTCGCATTAAGGATGCATCGTCATTCAGACTCAATTGGCCGTTCTAGAGGAGTGCAGTTTTAATAGCTCTAAAAATGAGGTCTATTAATTTAATCTAAATATTAGGTCTTTACCTATGAAATTGCCGTTTTGTTTTAAAAAAGTTAAAGAATTTTTTTTTCGAACTTATTTATTTCTTTTATTCAAAGTAATCACCCCTGCAATCAATGCATCTTTGCCAACGCTGTGGCAGTTTATGGATGCCCTTCTTGAAAAAATCAGCAGGACGGGAGACAACAAACTCTTCAAAGGCGTTTTGTACTGCCTCTCGGGAATTGACTTTTTTTTCCCGCTAAAAAGTTGTCCAAATTTTGGAAAAAGTAATAGTCGGTAGGCGCAAGATCTGGTGAGTATGGCGGATGAGGGAGAGCTTCCAAACCCAACTCATGCAGCTTAGAGACGGTCTGTTGTGCAGTATGGGGTCGCGCGTTGTCGTGAAGTAGCAGTGGAGACGACCGATTGACCAAAGCTGGTTGCAGACGTGCGAGTTTCGCCATCATTGTGGTCAGTTCTTCAATGTACACATCTGCAGTAATGCTCTCGCCGTTTTGTAAAAAGCTATGATGAATCACACCAGCACTAGACCACCAAACTGTGACCATCACCTTTCTAGGGGTCATTTTTCGTTTTGCACATTGCTTTGGTACCGAACCAGGATCTAACCAACTTGCTGAGCGCTTTCGATTGTCAAAAAGAATCCATTTTTCGTCGCACGTAACAATTCGGTTCAAAATTCCTTCATTTCTGTGCCTGTTAAGCAGCGCAAGGCAAGTCTCGACGCGTACGTTGCGCTGGCGATCGTTAAGTTCGTGGGGCACGCATCTATCAAGCTTTTTTATCTTGCCAATCTGTCGCAAATGGACCAATATTGTTTTGATGCTAACATCAAAAGCTGCTGCCAGCTCAGCTGTAGATTGAGATTCATCAGCTTCCACAATCGCCTTTAATTCATCATTGTTGACCAAAGTTTCCGGACGACCACGAGGTTCATTTTTCAAGTCAAAATTCCCAGAACGGAACCGAGCAAACCAATAACGGGTTGTACGTTCGTTTGTACAGTTCTCTCCGTAAACGTCGTTGATGTTACGTGTCGTTTGTGCCGCGTTGGTGCCACGACGGAACTCATATTCCATAATTACACGAAATTTCAAAGTATCCATTATGAGGAAAAATGTTGAAATGTAATGAAAATACAACGCTAATCAATAAACAAAAGACTTATATTGTAAATAGAATGTCATATTTTTAAAACAAAATTAATTTGACTTTAGAATTCATAGCCAATCAAAACTTTTTTTTTGTTTGAAAAAGTCTGTACTGCAATACGGCAATTTGATAGGTAAAGACCTATTATATATAACTCAAAGGTGACTGACTGATTGACTGACTGACATAGTGATCTATCAACGCACAGTCCAAGCCACTGGACGGATCGGGCTGAAATTTGGCATGCAGCTAGATGTTATGACGTAGGCATCCGCTAAGAAAGGATTTTTCGAAATTCTACGCTTAAGAGGGTGAAATGGGTGGTTGAATTATTTTCCCATAGGCCACGCCGCGGGCGAAGCTGCGGACAGAAGCTCGTTCTAATCTAAAACGGTATTTAGGAATATCTAACCTACGTTATCCGCATTCTAAGACAGTACCTATAAAATGTTTCAAAGAAGTGGTAAAAAGTTGTTAATCATACATATTGCCGACATTGGGGCATTTTCAATGGCAAAATCCGCATTCTCTTTTGCTCTTGTAAAATACCGCTATGGATGCTGAAACTGTGAATCATACAAGTATGCGCGAATGTGTATGTCGTCATACAGTTCATACATAACGTGTAACACGTCATAGTTAGAAGGTCATTTCAAATATTTAGGGATATGAGTTGTCATTTTTTTTACAACCGGATAGAGAGAGTATGCTTGTGGGTGCCTACGTGTTTTATGAGTGTACCGGTTATATAAATAGATACGGTGGTGTAGCCATTATAATTCACAAGTCTTTTAATGCATGTTTGTATCCTTTAAATGTAAACAATTTAGGTATTGAGATGATCTGTTTAAAGATTACCAACTGTAAATATTTGAAGTTTATTGTTTCAGTATACTGTTCACCGTCTGTAAGGACATCACAATGTGATTGGGATTATATTTTTTCCACGTTTGGGGACAAAACAATCATAGCAGGAGACTTTAATGGTCATCATTCAAACTGGTCCAATAAGGTTGACTCGAGGGGTATACAGTTGTTTGACTCTAGTATAGATAATAATTTTGTATCTTTAAATAATGGTGAGCCAACTAGGATCAAACTTGTCAATGGCCTACTGCAAGAAAGCAGCCCAGACATAACATTTGTTTCTTCTGACAATGCTGTACTTTTTAAATGGAATGTTACGAAAGAGAACTTGGGGAGTGACCATATGGTGATCAAATTTCGTTTGGATTATAATGATGTAGCAACCTATGTTAAAAAGCGGAATTTTAAGCGTGCTAATTGGCAACTGTTCCAAGATAAATTCCAGGAGAGTATTGTCAATGATACTAGACTGACCTCAAATGATAATATTCAAGAGCTGTATGATCTATTTATTCAAAACTTAAACAATTCTGCCGATTTGAGTATACCTTATGTAAAATGTAATACTAATCCAACTCAGTCCTTTGAACCTAAGCCTTATTGGTCTCCATCTATATCTCAAGCAATAGCAAAACGTCGTTTAGCTCTCAAAAATTTCAGGAAAAACCCAACGCCGAATAATTTTGACTTATTAACCAAACAAATAGCTGAAGCTCAAAAAATTGGAAGACAAGCTATATCCTGTCACTGGGAAAAATACTGTGGGTCAATAGATGAGACAACAAAATCTTCTCAAATGTGGCAAAAGATGCGTTGGATGAAAGGAGTCAAAAACAGTAAAATGCGTGCTCCTGATGATAAAAAAGAGCAGTTACTACGTTCTTTGGCGCCAGACTTTGTAGAACCCCCTTCACCATTATTTATTTCTACGAATCTCCAACTAGAAGAGGAATTTTCCCTTCAGGAATTTCTCAGGGCTATTAAAAAGAAAGATACGGCACCAGGTGAGGATAAAATTACATACTCTATGATTTATTATCTTCCTAAAGATGGCAAAATTCTTCTTTTAAAAATATATAATTTGATTTTTAAACAGGCAATGGTACCCAAACAATGGCGTAACATAAAAATAATACCTATTCCAAAACCAAATGGCAATGACCCCTCAATTAATTTTAGACCAATTTCCTTAATATCATGTATATGTAAAATATTGCATACAATGTTGACCAAACGATTGGAATGGTTCGTAGAACGAAATCGACTATTAGCGCCAACAACATCGGGTTTTCGAAGAGGTCAATCCAGTGTTGATTGTGTAGTACGATTAGTGTCCCATATACAAACAGGGTTCGCCCAAAACATGCCAACATTGGCATGTTTTTTAGACATAGATAGTGCATACAACAACGTTTTGATAGACCAACTCGCTATGATCCTAGATTCATTGAATGTTGGAGCGACCATATGTAGGTATTTGTTTGCCTTTCTTAAAGCGAGATGTTTAAAGATTATTGAAGATGGCGAGGATAGTGTTTATATGAGATGGACATGTAAAGGCTTGGCCCAAGGGGACCCGATTTCTCCTCTACTTTTTAATATAATTACATCTAGGTTATACGAATCTATTGATAGCAATAGCATCAACTCATTACAATACGCCGATGATTTCGTTTTTTATATTCAAAGCAAAAATGTCCATAACAATGTTATCCAGATTCAAAACTGTGTCACTTCCATGTCTGAATTACTGGGACAAATAGGGCTAGATATTTCTTTGAAGAAAACAAAAATATGTTTATTTAGTAGAGGAAGAAGAAGAGACCAAATGATCGTATCGATTGATAACCATATTCTATCGGTGGTAGATTGCGTAAGATACTTGGGAGTATGGCTGGATAGGTCACTGTTGTGGAACAGACACGTTAATGAGACGCAGGCAAAATCAATGAAATCTATTAATATACTGAAGATTTTAGCTGGTTCGTCTTGGGGAGTACATCCTAAACACTTGCGCAGAGTGTATATATCTTTGATTAGAAGCAAAATAGATTATGCATGTTTTGTTTACGATAATGCTGCAAAAACACACCTACTGAAGTTAGATAGAGTCCAAAACATAGCCTTACGTGTCATAGGGGGTTTTATCAAGACAACGCCAATTCACGTGATGGAATACGAGTTATGCTTACCACCACTTCACTTAAGACGAAAGTATCTAGCTACAAAGTATTGCCTCAAATCTCAATCATGGTCTAATAATATTACGATTAGTAATTTAGAATCCCTCTCCAGATATAGGGACTCAACCTATTTTCGTAGAAAAAAAAAGCCTTTGCTCACTACCGTTTATAATGATACTAAATTCGAAAAAATTAATACTTCCAATCCACTAAATATGTTTAACTTAAATACATGGGTGTCTAACATAAATGTAGAAATTATCCAAACGGAAATTGAAAACCTAACACAATCTAAAAATAAATATGACCCTACACTCTTAAAATTAAACACTCTATACATGCTAACCCAGAAATATAGTGGCTGGCATAAAATTTATACTGATGGCTCGCAAACACAATTCGGTCGAGGTGCAGCCTACTATAATCCCAGTTACAATGTGAAGGAAACCTTTAAAATTGTGAATGACTCAAAATATTCTATTATGTACGTTGAACTTTTTGCGATCTCGGAGGCTCTCTCTCACGTCATTAGTACGGGACTACAAAAGGCAGTAATTCTGTCTGACAGCAGAAGTGCCTTACACCATATAGCTCGGTGCGCCTCTGGACACAGAGGCGCATCGATAGCTTATAATATTTTATCCAAAGTCTTCGTGCTGGCGTCGCGTGGAGTGACTCTGGGAATCCAATGGGTTCCATCACATGTCGGCTTGAGTGGTAATGAGGAGGCTGACAAACTAGCTCGAGACGCAATATCAAATGGAACAGAAGTTTTTATGAAAACAGAACACTCCGAGTTACTCATAAAATACAAACAATCTATGCTACAAAATTGGAAAGAGTATTTTGATATTGCTTCTCGAGAAAAAGGCATATGGTATCGAACAATGCAAAGTGAGCCTCCTCATATACCATGGTTTGAGAACATTAATTTGAATCGCCAACTAATTGTAATCGCTCATAGACTTCGCTCCGGACACATCCCTTCAAACAGTTTTAAGCATTTAATGCGTATTGTAGATAGTCCTAATTGTGACCTGTGTGGGGTCAACGACGACCTATATCACTTTTTGATGGAGTGTGCTCGGAGTGCTCCCATGAGAAACGATTTATTTAATCAGCTCAAACTTAATCACCTAGATGTGGGTATTTTTCAAAGCATATTATCCGCACAAACATCCAACGCGGCTACTCTGCTGTATCGGTCTGTGTACAGACTGATACACAATGTAACATAACTTTATTTTTCTGTCAATTATACCATTTTTGTACTATGGGGCTGACATAGTCGTTGGACGACTCAAAGTCCCTAAAAAAAAATAGATTAAAAAAAAAAAAAAAAAAATAAATAGATACATATGTATTTTATACAAAATAGGGGGGGGGGATAGAGAGAACTAACTTTGGCGTTGACTCTCGTTGAACAAAATCACTCTATTTGTTTATTAGTGACTTTTTTTTTGAACGAGCAAATGCTGTTGGTCTCTATCGACCTTTACAGCGTCGCCTTCACTTAAGGCGCCCAGACGTCAAAAGCGGGAGGCAACTAGCTCAAGGGCACCCCTGGAGTGCGAGACTCCGAGCCTCGGCATGGGCCGTTGCCGGGATAAGAGGATCGAGAAGACTACGTCCACTGGAAGAGTGGAACCTATTGGAAGTCGCGACCGTTCTAGCTAACCTACGGGGGGTACGTCGACCTCGCCGGCGGGGTCGGTGTCTGATTGTGTTACGCTGGTATCCTATACCGGTGCCGGGCGCGGTACCTGAGCCAGAAGGGCTAGACTGGTCCGGTGATCCTAGCGCAGCTGATACTACGGCTGCTATAGGATCATCCGGGTCGCTCAAGACGTGTCTTGGGCGTCGACGACGGGGTGGGGGCGAAGACGGGGTGGTTCGGCGACGACAGGGTGGAGCCTTATTAGTGACTTTATTCATAGTAAGTACTAATAGGGGATAAAATGCCAATAACGGTTTCTACGAATTAATCAGGTTGTTATATTTATTAATGATTGTTTAAGTTATGTACGAGCTTACCACATGCAGATTCAGGAATTGAATCAAACAAATTATTTAAAAAAATAATATTATAATAATAATAATGACCAACGATCACATACATAGATCCTGGACAAGTATTTGTGCACAAAAAAAGTGCAAATACTTGTTCTGTTCCTGGGTGTTGTGGGACCATGGTAGTTCTCCCTAGATACAGGGAATCCTAGTTAGGGTTCAGGATCTATGTATGTGATCGTTCGGAGTAATTATTATTAATAATATTATTGCTGAGTACTTTAAATCAGAATCATATTTAAGACACAATATTCGTGCGGCACTCATCACAACGAGATGGTAAACTCATTAATTCATTTTTTTAAATGTTTTGGCTCCACACTCTTGTGTATTTAGCCAGTGTCAAGTAATTGATAATTTATCTAGTTAATGATATTTCACGTAAATATATGTCAAGTCACAGTCGAAATCATAATCTAGTCAAAGTCATACTCCTAGTAAAGTGGTGACAACTTTACTTGAAGCTTCTATGGAGTTTTGGAAACAACACGAAAAGAAACGTTTCACCATCATTATACCATTTTCCCACACTCACGCCTGTAATCCAGCACTTAACGAATAGAATGCCACAAATTTTATGCACTAACACTGAAAATAACACAAGTTTTGGAAAATAATACAATGCAGTGACGCAATCTTTTTCGCGTTCCCGCCAAAAAACCTAACTCATTTTTAAGATATCAAAAATATTATTGTACTTTGCATAAATATAGACAAATTGGATTAACATCAAATTGTCATTTGCGCAGAAGCATCAATTTATTTACGAATCATCTTGCATTTGACGCAAAGAATGTATTTGTTTGATAAAGCAAAGTATCATGACGTATCGTCGATACTATTGCATGACCAAATAGTCACGAGTATCAAATAGATTGAATATTGACAAACTTTTTAGGACAAAAACTGGTGGACTTACCTCTGTAATTGAATAATCAGCTTAATGGACGTATAAATAAGGATGTAAGTATATAAAAGAGAAAACAACACAAAAGTGATCTACTGAAATTAGGTACAATACAATACAATGCAATGCAATGCAATGCAATACAATACAACACAATACAATTCAAAACGCTGTATTGACACCAAAAATAAACATGTAGAAAATAGAATTACATAATAAGGTAGGTACAATGGGCGGTCTTATCGCTAAGAGCGATCTCTTCCAGACAATGTGCCGTGGAAAAGAAAGAGATAGCAATACGCATTTCAAGCTACCAGTAGCAGAGACGCAGGACTATAGTTATTAAATGCTGTACCCTCATATACCCTTGTTATCATTTATGTTACCGAATGACTCATTACCTAAAAGCCACGCAACGAGCGTGGAGTGAACTATGCTCAGGGTTTCCTTGCGAGATAATTTTAACTTTTAAAGGTCTTTATTATACTTTTAAATATACATCTTATACGCACTAGTGTACATTTTATCCTAGTGATATAAAATAATGCGATAACAAATTATTACGCAAGCACACAAGCTTATTGTAACTAATGACAGGAAACTATAATTATAAGGAAATGCGAGATAAGAACCGAATTGAGAAGGAGACAGAAGAGTCTTGATATAGCTTTTAATATTTAAAATTTGTAATAGCATATCAGGGCACATCGCGCGCAGATACGACAACTGATGAGAAAAAAACGAGTGTGAGACCACACGATTAAAGTAGAACTTCTTTAGTTTAGCTCCATCTATCGGACAGTATAATTTTGTTTTTGCTTTGTTTAATATTAATGTCGACATCTTGACATAGCAACATAATAATACAAATTTAGAACTTTGCAATGTAGAGAATGTGAACCAGGAGTATTGGCGGGAACGCGAAAAAGATGATATTATATATTATAAAGATGTTATTTTCAGTGTTAGTGCATAAAATTTGTGGCATTCTATTCGCTAAGTGCTGGATTACAGGCGTGAGTGTGGGAAAATGGTATTATGATGGTGAAACGTTTCTTTTCGTGTTGTTTCCAAAACTCCATAGAAGCTTCAAGTAAAGTTGCCACCACTTTAATAGGAGTATGACTTTGACTAGACTATGACTTGACTTGATGACTTCGACTGTGACTTGACACATATTTGCGTGAAATATCATTAACTTGATAAATTATCAATTACTTGACACTGGCTAAATACACAAAAGTGTGGAGCCAAAACATAAAAAAAATGTGAACCAACAATAACATCCGTTCACTTTGCATTCACCAGCTTACTCCCCAAGTCATTCGAGTGATAAGCACGAAGCTGACGACGTAGGCTTTCGTCCAACTAAGTTGTCCGATGGCTTGTTCAAAACCACTGGAAGCCATTGGATGTAAGAGGCAAGCAACCGGTCAAAGTGGCGCTCTATGTAGAAGGCCTATGTCCATGAAGTGAATGTCTTCTGACTGAATATTATAGTTATGATTTGAGAATAACCCAAAATTACTAGGTGGTAGGACTTTTCTGCAAAGTTCGTCTAGGTAGGTACCACCGCTTTGCCAGTTATTCTGCCGCCAAGCAGTAGTGTGCAAGCAGTACTGTGTTCCGGTTTGAAGGGCAATGTAGCTAGTGAAATTACTGGGCAAATGAGAATTTATAATCTGATCTCACAGTCGTGTAATCTTATTACCAGACTGTGTTGATGTCTCAGGATTATGTGCGCATTGCAGTCATGCGAAACTTTACATGTTGGAGATCCGAGTGACACTGTTCTGTTATGGGCGGCCGTGTCACTTAACATCAGGTAAACGACTAGCTCGTCACATCATTCAATAACATAAAAATAATAATAATAATAATAATGGATTAAAAGAGTCCTACAGGGTAAGCAACGCATTGGTGACGCCTCCTCCGGTGTTACAGATGTCCATAGGCTACGGTGACCACTTCCCATCAGGTGGGCCGTATGCTTGTTTGCTCCCTTAAACATAAAAAAATAAAATGAAATAAAATTATACAAGGAAATTATAATTCCAAATTCGTTACATAAACAAAGTAATACACCTGATATTAAGAGTCGATGACATAAGATTGCAAATCGTTATAAAAAAGCTACACATACGTGATTCATTCATGAAATATATAACCTCCGTAAACGAATGACCTCGCAAATTTCTTGCATAATGTAATAGTCACATCAGTGACTAATAATCGCTTGAACTCTTTATGGAAATTAGTAAAAGTGATATTTGTGCTGTGTAGGTGTTAAAACAAATAGCGATCTGAGTTCTAAGTGAAATCCATTTGATCTTCCGTATCCGTAAGTTCTATTCTACCGCTCAAGTTCTTCGGACACTTCTCAAGGCGGAACAATGACTCCATTGAACGTCTTGTGGTACAAGGTAAAGTTGAGGGCACCAGACTGCGTGGAAGGTCACCGATGCGATGGACTGACCAGATCAAGTCTGCGGTGGGCGGTTCTTTGCGTGAGTGTACCAAAATGACCACCAGTAGGGGGAGATGGCGAGAAGTCATGAGGCAAGCTACAGCGGCCCACCACTCTTCGTGACGACCACGACCGCTCTGGCAAGAATGATACGACTGAGAAGAAAAAACCGTAAGTGTTTGAAATTGATGCAAAAATATAAATAAATTTACTGATATAATATCAAGGTAAGGCAAAACTGAAGTGGCAATGAGCTGACCGTACGGTACAACTTATTTGTCACATCAGCCATTGCTCCAACTAGTCGGAAGACGTCATATGTTTGCCGAGACCAAAGAACTCATATACTTTATAAGCCATATTCAGTGCAATACAAGCTTTGTAAGCTTGCAACGTTCATCACCAGTTATAAAAAAAACCCTTTTAATCTTTTGCAACGAAAATGATGGTTATTTTTGTTTGTGAGGAAAAGGTCTTAATTCTATTCGCATATCAAACCTTTTTGTTGAGAGCCAGTTCATTGGGTTCAAAACTGGCTTTCGAAAATATCTCTATTTTTGGACTACGAACGTCGGTCTATATTACATAAAGATACTAGAGTTATCGATCATTGTTTAACTTTAGGTTTCAGTCATAAATTGATCATTTTATTAATATAATCACAAAATGAGCAATAATGAGCTTATTCACGGCTTAGTGTCGTATACACAGGCTACGTGATGTAAACCATTGCACCAATTGCATTGTGTGATGCATGCTTTTAAATCATTGGTTTTCCTTCATTGAATTGCCTAAAGCTGAAATCATTGCCATTAATAACAAAGTAAAATTCAAATTCTCGTGGTCAAACACAAAGTATGTAATAAAAAACAAATACTTATTTTGTTGAATAAACTTCGTCATTCCCTTGCAAAAACTAGAAAAAAATTGATAGAAATTCAAATGGCTGAACAGATTTATTAATCATATAGCTAAGAACACTCTCGATCAAATTACATTTCAAATAAAAAGAATAATCAAAGTAAGTTCATCTGGCCACCTGATTGGTTGCCACTCATTTCATTAATAAAATCCATTTGTACCACTTGTTTTTTCTCTAATCTGTGGTTTAGATAATATAATGATACTCACATTTAACGTTTAACCCCTCTGTTTGGCCAAAGGTTAAGAATTTGACATCAGAGCTCTTAACCTTTGTCCAATCCACGTGGACGTAGTTTTCTCGATCCTCTTACTCCGCTAAAGCTCAAGCCATGGCTTGCATCCCTGGGACGCTCTTGAGCAAATTGCCTCCCAGTTTTGACGGCTGCGCGCCTTATGAGTTTGCTTTCCCACCCGGTGACGCTGCAAAGGTCGTTAGAGACCAAAAGCATTAGCTCGATCAAAAAATAAAAAGGACACGACATCATGATGATGATGAAGAAATGACGATCATACAGCAAACTTACTAAGCCATCACTTCCAAACGCCATTCAAATACAGCAGCTAAATTAGTTTAACTGACGCCAATTAATAGAGTTTTGATTGGTTTTTTATCATCAACGGATATTGTGCCAACAGGATAGGTTATAGGATGTATCGCCTAATTTTATTTCAAATAATGACACAAGTAATTATTAATCGAACTAGTAGGTATTTAATTTTTTTTTATATATGTTTAAATGTTTTAATCACATCCGATGTTGACGAAAAAGTTGATGTACCCGTTTGGGCTAATTTATACGTCAAAAAAATAATTAATAAATAATAATAACACCCAACAAGCACATACATAGATCCTCTAACTAGAATTCCTTGTGTCTACGGACCCAGGAACTACGAGGACCATGGTCCCACAACACCCAGACTCAGAACAAGTATTTGCGGTTTTTTTTTTATGCACAAATACTTGTCCTGCCCCGGGAATCAAACCCGCAGCCTCCGGGTTATAAGCCGACCTGCTCAACCACCACGCCACAGAGGCTGTGAAACAAATAAACTATTATATTATAGAGCAGTGAGATACGTGTCATTAGGATTACAAACATTTGACATAAAACTAATTATATATATTATATACCTATGTAAGATTTTGTTATCCCGTTTTTTAGGTTCTAAGAGAAAAATATTCAGTTTGTTAAAAGGTTGATTCAGACTGGATTGGCCTGACGCGTTACCTGTGATACGACCTTCCGTAGCCGCCCTAGTTTGTATAAATCGTTTAGTTTAATTTGAGAGTTTTCAGAAATGTTGGCCCCATGACTTCAAATTAAAATCATCACATGGATACAGACTCTTCCAAAGCCCTTGAAACTATGTTTTTTCTAAAAATACCGATCATAGACGCTTACATCGCCTCCCTATTTGGCGATACACCTACGCACAATCAACTACGAGCATCATAGCAAACGGTATTGTCCAATATTCTGACATCATTAACACGCAAAGCACTAAAAAGGACCGTCATCACGTCGTAATTCAGCCCATCACTCATCACACCAGCATACGAGCCGAACCATCTGCGGGGAAGCAAACGCCATCACAATTTTGTAAGAGTGATATTCTACATCACTCATTAGCTAATGAATCACTACGCAACACTTAAGGTGTTAAGTGATGATAGTTAAATGCTCCAATACAGTATTGATTTCATAATATTTTGAAATATGATATAGGCGCTAACAATGATAAAATAAATAGGTGTCGTTAAGATCTTGCTGGCGCCTGCTGTCTATATATGATTTATCATTAACTTATATTTATTATTAATGACCTGTAATAAATTTTTGTTTAGTAAAAAACGCGTTAATGATATAAAATGGTCATTGGTTTTTAGTCATAGCTCAAAAGGAAAATCCACAACTAATGATTCTTTAAATCAAAATATTTCTTTGCCCTTTAAAATTACCTAATACATTTATATTGTTTACTAGCTGCACTACGCGGCTTTGCCCATTCATTTGGAGAATAATATCAGAGTATCAAAGATTGTGATTCAAATGTTTTTGGCCTAGGTTTAATATTCAAAGCAATGTCAACACGATATAATTATACGACGTAAATAACGACGCTAATCTACAGAATTATATGCCGTAGATTAGCAGTAGATGATATCAAACTTTACTGACTTGTACTTTATATAAGTGACGATTAATTACTACAAAGGTGTTTAAACTCTATCATAAATGACGGGAGTCACGAAAAACAAAAATAAAACAATAAAAATCGCAAAATTATACCACATGTCAAGTCACCGTCGCTACACTCAGTCTCGCGGGCCACTTGCGGCTGAGCGGATAGAGCAACCTCAAAAAAAACTTTTACCACAGGTCACTTTTGATACACACTTGCTACCTAGGCCGTTTGCAGCCCAGTGAACGGAGCAACATCAAAAAAAATGCCAACTTCTACCACAGGTTACCTTTGCTACACGCTCGCTCTTGCGGGCCGCTTGCAGCCCAGCGAATAGATCCTCGAAAAAGAAACGCCAACTTCTACCACAGGTCACTTTTGCTACACACTTGCTCTCTAGGCCGTTTGCAGCCAAGCGAACAGAGCAACCTCGAAGAAAAAAACCTACTTCTACCACATGCTTTTGCTACACGCTCGCACTTGCGGGCCGCTTGCAGCCCAGTGAACAGACCCTTGAAAAAGAAATCCCAACTTCTACCACAGGCGCCACACACTCGGTCTCGCGGGCCACTCGTTTCATGATTCACTTTAATGTTTATTTATATGAGTTTTCAGAGATTAGGTCATAAAATCTCATTTGTCTAGTAATTTCACTAGCTACAATGTCCTTCAAACCGGAACACAGCAGTGCTTGCGCACTACAGCTTGGCGGTAGTAGTGCGCAAGTGGAAGGAAACTGTCTAATAAACTAAACCTACCTGTAAACCTAAACCCATCTAATCGTTTTACGAAAGATAAGTTTACGTGAGTTGAATAGTTAGTATCAAATAGCTGTCATCTCCGATTTACTTAGTCGGTCAAGTAGGCGAGTATAGAATTCTTATTTTGGTCACGACCACGATACGATCTTGCAATGTGTACTATCGACTACATGGATTATTTTTTCTTTGACTGTGCAATATTGGAATTTCCGATTAATTTCAGTCGATAAAATCAACGATATTTTTTGAAGCAAAGACTATTCGAAAGGTTAATGAGTACATCAATATATAAATGAAAGTGACAAAGAAATTATTTTATTTTATCCAAAACTAAAAACCACCTCAGTCAGAAGTCTTAATTTTATTACCATACTTGAATTATCATTAGCGGGAAGAGGTCCACTGCTATACCATAAGTTGCATGGCAGTTAGCTAATAATAATAAGCATGGTTATAGGTTATCCTCATCGTGGAATCCGGTGATAAATAGGTGTTCGCGTCGCGATTTGTGTCCGTGTGAAACTGCCGATACTATTAGTTATGTCGGGACATTGATAGTAAAAACTTAAATGCGGGTAGTTGGAGACGACGCCCATTCTGCACGATGCTGACACTCGCTACTCCGGTCCCCTCATGACCATGGCTAATGTAACTTGGTTGAAGCTTCGAGTTTAGTCAAAATTATGTTTTGATAATAATTTTTGTACGCGAATAGACCCGTTTTATCTTTAAAATTACAATTAAGCCTCCTCCATAAAACGCTACTTTGAACGCATATCAGAGGAGGAGGTTAGACATAATCACTTTACATATTTACTAGGTGGTAGGACTTTACTGCAAAGTTCGTCTAGGTAGGTACCACCGCTTTGCCAGTTATTCTGCTGCCAAGCAGTAGTGCGCAAGCACTGCTGTGTTCCGGTTTGAAGGACACTGTAGCTAGTGAAATTACTGGGCAAATGAGACTATGATCTGATCTCACAGTTTAGTAATCTTATTACTAGATTGTGCTGATGTCTCTGGATGACGTGCACAGTGCAGTGTCACGCGAAGCTCTATACTTTAGAGTACCGAGTGACACTGCAGCTGATATGGGTAGCCGTGTCGTTTAACATCAGGCGAACGGCTAGCTCGTCACGTCGTTTTTATGTTAAGGTACGAACCTTAACATAAAAAAAAATCACCACTTTTGGATTTAGATTTTAATACCGAGGAGAATGCTGCTGCTCATTCCCTTCCTTTAGCCGACTCATGGATATGTATTTTTTAATGAAGTAAAACTTTACTTACGCTTGACTTCCCTTCGCTTCACTAAGACCCCAAGTCTTGGTGAAGTGAAGAGAAGACGTAGCGGTAAAAAGATAAAGTTACGTTTTGTATATTACTAAATTAATTTTCAAAGTTATGCTCGTTTCTGGTAAAAAATGTTGTCAGCATAAAGTCCTATACTTTTAATGTGCATAAAGTATTAAATAAATAAAATTACTATGGGGGCAAGAGAGATGGAGCTAAAGAAGTTTCACTTAAGTCGTGTGGTCTACAGCACACTCGTTTTATTTTTATTTTTCAACATATAAATATAATTTTTACCGATAAATTACTAAGACTAATGTATGTGTGAGATGTAACTATCGAATTAATTTATCCTTAAAATTAACAAAAAGTTCGCATTCAATATCTCATTAAGCGAATTAGGAATGAAATAGTGAACTATATTTTTGTACCAATTAAGAATAAACACTGAATGAACTTAATAAGTCAGTGTAATTAATAGATCGAATTGGCTATTGTACAAGCTGCGAACAATTCCAATAATTTGTCTATAATGAGAAAAACATTTTCTCGGAAAAGGCTATGGAAATAATAACGTCTGTAAATACTGTCACAATATGTATCAGAAAAAGTAGGTATTCGATTTGACTCTTTATAAGTCGCATTGATTAATATTATTTTATTTGTAATAGATTTTTTGTATTATTAACGACAAAATGCTGCTACAATTTTTTTTTTACTAATATTTTTATGTTTATGAATGACATGACGAGCTAGTCGTTCGCCTAATGTTAAGTAACACGGCTGCCCAAATCAGTTGCAATGTCAAACGGAACTCTAAGTATAGAGTTTTGTGTGACACTGCACTGCTCATGCCATCCTGAAACATCAGCATAGTCTAGTAATAAGATTACTAGATCCTGGACGCTAACTAGGATTCTCTGTGTCTAGGGACCCAAAAGCTACGAGGATCATGGTCTTACAACACCCGGACAAAGAACAAGTATTTGCGCTTTTTTCTGTGCACAAATACTTGTCTCGGGAATACAACCCGCTGACTCCGGGCTATGAGCCGACCTGCTCAACCACCACACCACAGAGATTGTCAACATAAGTAACATAACAGTAACATAAGTTTATTATAAGATATTTATTTCATAGTTTCGGCAATTGAATTTTGATGTAATTCGATATTTACAAAATTTTCGCACTGACTGTACATAATTTATGACCGGCTCACTTTCAAACACACCCACGCTGTCTAGCCGATCAGCCGACACGAATGCGCGTGTGTGAAATATGTGCTAATTTAAAGGGATGAATAAACGGGGATGATAGGAAAGCGCTGCAAGAATGATCTGCTGGGCGATCACGTAACTCGATTGCAACGGTTAGAAACACAAATTTGTATGGGTTTGTCAGTTTCAATACGTAGTTTATGTGCATAGTTAGTATGGAAATTACTCCTGTTGCATTGCAATCAAAGTTTCGTGATTACCCCCTGCTCTCTGTTGTCAGATCAATAAATACGCCCACCCAGTAATGCTATAAAGGAAAGTAGAGACCAACAGCGCTTTTTCAGTCAGATAAAGCCCAAAAAACAATTGTCTCGCACACTAATGTTTACCTAGAACCTCATTTTTTATTTATAGCTTATAATTTTTTTGTTATTTTTTAGTAGTAGTTGTACACAGCTTGACAGCTTTTGTCGTGAGGTTTTTGGTGAGGCCTTTGGTTGAGCACGCCGGCTCATAACCCGGATGTGGCGGGTTCGATTCCCGCGGCAGGACCAGTATTTGTGCACAGAAAAAAAAAGCGTAAATACTTGTTCCGAGTCTGGGTGTTGGGACCCCATGGTCCTCGTAGTTCCTAGGTCCCTAGACACAGGGAATCCTAGTTAGGGTCCAGGATCTATGTATGTGATTGTCGGGCGTTATTATTATTATTACTTACGTCTTCTAATTCAAGATTCATAGAATTCAAGAACCTACGGTATCTTCGCAGATGATGTTTCTATTAATAGAAGCAAAGCATTTCGACGTAGTTTCTTATCATTTTTAAGGTGAAATATAAGGCAAAGGATCGGGTGCACGTTGTAGCTATGACGTAGACATGACGTTTGGTTATACAGGATGTTCCTAACTGACGTAAATAGTTTGAGAAATACGTCTAAAGATCATACGTGGCATATAAAGATAAGGGATCGTGAGTTGTGAGTCAATGAAAAATATACAGACGTCGTTTATAGGTTTTGAACAACGATGGGCGGAGCTTCGACTACATATGGGCCTGTGTGGCATTCAAGTACTTGCTGTAATGTATACTCATTCGCAGATCGTTTTGTTTTGACGCTGTGGCACGCAATGATCGCATGCTGGAAATAGCTGATAAATTTTCCCATTTTATTGCCTTACAATGTATAAGAACCCATGTGGTCTCCGAGATAGGACCACCAATCTTCCTGCGAGTTCCTTAATTTGTTAACACAAATTAATTAGTCAGACTGGTGTTCTAAACGAATGACCAGATAAAATATTTTTTTGATATCAAAAAAAGCCGCAAAATTACCACATTTTCATGCGCATGACCCAAATTGACTTCGAATTATGATCTGCGAATATCAACTTTAAATAGAGCGGTATAGAGACTCCGTTAAAAATTTATATGACACGGCAAATCAACAAGTCACCTGCAAGTGTGGTGATTATGGCTAGCCCCTCCGTATGATAACCGTCAAAAGTGGTATTTTAATGAGACAATGCCGCAGCAGTGCAGCAGTGAAGCCGGCTAATGATTTGATGTATAGATAATAATAATAGTAACGCCCAACGAACACATACATACATCCTGGACCCTAACTAGTATTCCTTGTGCCTAGGGACCCAAAAACTACGAGGATCATGGTCCCACAACACCCAGACACCGAACAAGTATTTGCGCTTTTTTTTCTGTGCACACTTGTCCTGTCGCGGGAATCGAACCCGCTGCCTCTGGGTTATGAGCCGACCTGTTCAACCACCACACCACAGAGGCTGTCAAAATGAAGTATAAGAATTGTTTACAAAGTCGTAATAACGGCCTGGTCAGAGTAATTTCGACTTTACATTGAGGTGATTTAAGCCATAATTAATTTCCTAAACGTAATAATACTATTAATTAAAATAATGTTTGAGTGGAAAATTGTGTTTTGTGTATCATATTTTATTGTCATATATAGCGTTTTTGAACGTCAACATTTATTTAAAAAGAATCAGTTATCCGACGATGAACTCGTCCGTTTTGTCACGTTGTATTTGGAGTCAAGAAAACCTAAATTGAAGCGTAGGCTTCGCCTAGGTGGGTGTGATTCGTGACCTTGTGTCGAAAGTGAGAACAAATAGTAATTCTTTTGTAGTCACTGAGGTGGGCCCTTCGATCAATTGTTTGATTGTGACATAATCATGAATGTAATTGCAAAACCATTGTATAGGACAAGGTACTAGAAAGTTTAAATGATTTATTGGAGAAAGATGCAATTTTATTAAATTTATTAACATTTTCTTAATTTAAGAGATTTCAGCTTAACAAAGTTATATTTTTTGGCAAGCATGCTTCATCGTCAATCGTGTTGTGACTTACCATCAAATGAAACAGTGGCCAATCAATGTTCGGCTTACAAAGAGATAAAAAAATAGCTTATTTAATATGTTGGTTTTCTATAGAAAATTTGCCCAGTAGCGTATCTAATATCAAAAACCATAAATAAATAAAATATGCAAATATGTACGGACAATTTATACAGAGCCGTCTAGCCCCAAACTAAGCAAAGCTTGATATGGGAACCAGATAACTGATACATACATACTTTTTTATGTTTGTAAATACATAGAATACAATATAACACCCAAAACAACAATTTTCATCACACAAACGTTGGTCCTGGGTAGGAATCGAACCCACAACCCACAGCTCAGAAGGCAGGGTTACTACCAACTGAGATATCAGGCCAGTCAAAAAAGTAAACTACACTACTATCAGTAAACTAGCTTCCTAATGTGAATAAATTGTATACTTAAGCATGCTTAGGGAGATCATGTAACTTCGATTGTGAGAATGCTCATCGTATATTCGTCGTAGTGCGCAAGCACTACTGTGTTCCGGTTTGAAGGGCACTGTAGCTAGTGAAATTACTGGGAAATTGAGACTTTATGATCTGATCTCACAGTCGAGTAATCTTATTACCAGACTGTGCTGATGTCTCAGGATGTTGTGCGCAGTGCAGTGTTGCTCGAAACTCTATTTTTGGGTTCCGATTGACACTGTTCTGTTATGGGCAGCCGTGGCGCTTAACATCAGGTGAACGGCTAGCTCGTCAAATCATTCAGTAACATAAAAAAAGCTATACACATAAACTGAGTAATAAAAGTATCAAATACCTAAATATAAAATTGTTCTATCAGTTACAATTTTATTAAGTTACGTGATCGCCTAACCAACCTATAAAAGTCAAAGCAAAATTACAGTAAAAGCTTCATTCGTGTAATAATGATTGATCAACACGAGTGTAAATATCATAACTTAATTGACACTTACAAAAGTATGTCAAAAATAATACCTTCCTAATTTGTGTACACAAATTGCACACCAAACGTACACAAATTACTGTAGTCGCACGCACCTAAGGCGTGCCTTGAAAATGCAAGCACATAATGACAATAATAATTAAAATTATTGCACATCGGTATGCAGAAATTGTTTCCTGCGAGAAATAACCCCAGGCTGAGCTTACTTGTATACTTGCACGAATTAGGCTTCAGATAATGAGCTTAATAATTGTGTAAACGGAATTCTCAGCTACCTTATTAGGGTTAAAACAGCTCGCATACACCAGTTTATGATAATGTCAACTTACGATAATTACCAGTAAATAAGTACTAATCAGTACGCACGTAACGTAATTGGATCCCTCCAGCGGACTGATGAAATATTAAGTCATTTTGAATTATATCTACTTTCCTTATAGTTATAAATACGATAAAACTCAATACACATTAAACTTTCGTCATGAACAATTCTACATAAGCTTGGAATTTTTGTGACATCTTTACTTAATAGAAACTTTACTGTGTTATGTGTAAATTGTCAGCAAATTATTTTAGTTCCTAAATCTGGAGTTTCTTTTAATTTTTGCGTACATTATTAATTTATTTGTTTTTATTACTCTCTTTTGAGATTACACTCTCACCTGAAACTAAAATTCTAGCTAAATTTAGCTAGCTTTAATCATTTGGTTAAATGTTATTAAATTATGCATCCTGATGCCTTGAAATAGTTTTAACGCTTGCCTTCTTGTATTTCATTAATCACTCAACTGTCCCTAAAACAGGACGCAGTCCAAGAAAGGAGGGCAGGTGATCACAGCTGACAACCCTACCTGTATGTAAATAGACTGCTTGTACTCGTTGTCTAATTCACCAACATGCGCTCAAAGTGTCATCGACATCCTAAATCCTTGCACCAAAAACTTTCTCTCCACCAACACAGGAAACCACTCAAATAAACGACACTTATCTCACTGACAATAAGCAATTTATCATAGTTTGATTTTAGGCGTTATACTTACCCAGTAACTCGGTGAGAGCTGCCTGGCCTTGATACCGATTCGCACCGGGCGAATCTCATATCGGTGTCATTTTTTCATAGTCTGATATGCAAATTTGTGTACCGCGAAATTTCGAGTACGTCGACCTTGTGTATCGCCCACGGTGCATGAATCAAAAGATCTAGCGTAAGTCTCGTGGCTCCCAATGACCTACTGATTTCCATAAGGCACGTAGGCGGCAGCGATGGTGGCTAATACATCTTACGCACTCGCTAACACGATATGCAGTCAAATTAAAACGTCTGTTTGCTAACAAGTTGATAAAAGAGGGTTTTAGCGAATCATTGCGAGTGTGAGAGATGGCTAAATGCCATAAATCTTCTATTGAAATGGGCATCGAATGTCTTGATCAATTTAACACGGACTAACAATATCACGGTTAGACATTTTTGATGTGAAAATTGTTTGGATAAATGCCGATTTAATGTAGTTCTGTTAACTATCGCCAATGCTTTAACATTTTAATCATGACAAGGCCCCCTTGACATTTTCAAAACAGATACCTAATTCTTTGAATTATAGTCATGAACGCATAATTATTTTTTCATGAACAGATAGGAGAAGTAACATTATCAATACTGAAAGATATGCTCCTAAATTATTACCATATTGATATGCTTTAATATTTTGGTACCTACTGAGAGTACAATATGTCCATTTTATTTCGTCAAAATTACAGTGACAAATTCCATTGTGACAAGGGTCGATGTGACACTAACGTACGATGACAGGATCGTCCCACAGCGCATCTCTACACAGAAACTCATGTTTTATTCGACGACGGATAATCGGTGTGACGATTTTGCGATTATTGTTTCAGATCGAGAACCGATAACGTCAATTAAATTAATTATAATGTGACGACTTAACACATGCAGATTTTTATATCTTTTGTATGCGTTTATTATGAAACGTTTTTGTACTCATATTTTTTTAGTAAGCTATTTTGGGAAGTGTTTCTACCAGATGTTTAGTCATAAAGCACCAAGCACATTAAAAATCCTATTTCAAGCTCATTTGCGATTTAATTAGATCATTTAGACCACTAAATGGCACGCATTACTTTAAAAAAAAACGAGTGTGCTTTAGACCACACGACTGAAGTTAAATTTCTTTAGTTTAGCTCCATCTATCGGCCGGTATAACTTTGGTTCCGCATTGTTTAATGTTAATGTCGCCATTTTGACCATAATTGTAAATTGTCATTTTATCGGACATACCAACACAAAAATACAAATTTTTAACTTTGTTATGTTTACAATGGAGATCTACGTGTACCAACTTCAACTTCCGTTCGCCTCACATTCACCAGCTTACTCCCCAAGTCAAGCGTGCGTAAAGAAGTTTTACTTCAAATTTGAAAATCGTTCTAGTGTTTTCTAGTTTCCTATCCAAAGATTGTGCATATTTTAACGATATACTCGTATATAGAGAGTAGTGCTTCTTGCTAGGAGCCTGTTCTAAGGTATCGAATGAAACGCAATAAAATGAATGGAATATGTTTTTGTGAGCGTTTTTGCTTCGTGTATTCAACGGTTACTACGTCGATACTAATAAAATAATCAAAGCGACGGCGTTTCAGACGTTTAGCGTAAATTTTTAGCGAGCATGCAAATTCTTACAGTAAAGTGAAAATTATAATATCAATATGCGTAGGCGTGGTGGTTTAGAAACTTCTATTTGCGAAACTACTGCTTCCCTATCTAGGAAGTTTTAAATTAGTATTGTAACACCCCAACCAAGAGCTTCCACCAAATGAAACTAGATGGCGTTCTCAACCCTTAAAACACGCAAGCGTTTCATTCACAAAGTATCAAGGGCCACCTCATAGAAATAAGTTTTGTTGTACTCATCAGCCTGTATTGTAGCTGCATGAAGGTGCTTCCACCACGTTGGGACACCATCTGAACGCCATAGTAACTGCTTCTTACGAGTCACCCAATCGACCGCTTCCACCTCGCTGGGACGGCCGATCTAGTAATATTGACTCCCCATGCGCCCTCTTATACTGGCGCCCGTACGTGCGGCTCGAAAAAACATCGTCGAGTCAACCCATAAAAAGTGAAGAGGTCAAACCAGGAATCGGATGAGCGACGAGTTTTACGCAACAGACGCAAGTAACTTTGCTATTGGTGCAGATTTGGTGCAGGGGGAGGGTGAGAACGAGCTTGCCTTCCCGAACACTAACACATCCATTGGTGTATATCATGGATCAGCACTACGTATCTTCCGAAATGCATATGGGGCAGATTTGCCCAAGCCAGCGCAGCCCATTCGGAAAAGAGGCCGTCCCCGTAAAAACTAATGCCACTCATGAAGATCTCCTGTCTTTCTCGTCGGGTCGACATCGTAGACAGAGGGGGAGACTGTAACACCCCAACCAAGAGCTTCCACCAAATGAAACTAGATGGCGTTCTCAACCCTTAAAACACGCAAGCGTTTCATTCACAAAGTATCAAGGGCCACCTCATAGAAATAAGTTTTGTTGTACTCATCAGCCATTATTATAGCTGCATGAAGGTGCTTCCACCACGTTGGGACACCATCTGAACGCCATAATACCTGCTTCTTACGAGTCACCCAATCGACCGCTTCCACCTCGTTGGGACGGCCGATCTAGTTCTAGTAGTGTTGTCCACCCTGTTGTAATCTTTCAAATAAAACAAGCGTTCTCTATCGAAACTTCTCTCTCTCTCATTCGATTCCCCGTGCGCCCTCTCCTTACAGTATCATTTTTATTTAATTCTAATTATTTTCACAGGTCCAGTTGGAGACATTAACACGATCTAGTAAAAAGATTTCTAGACTGTTAGAATTGTAATTTCACTAGCTAGTAGTAGTAAAGTATGCCCTTCAAACCAGAATACAGTACTGATTGACGGCAGAATATTTAGCACAGCGGTGGTACTTACCTAGACGAGCTTTTACAGACAAGACGTAACAGCTTACTACACCCTTCTAATAATTAGTATACATATAAAAGTGTGACGTTAACTGTTTATTTTTCTGGCAAGGTTGTATGTACATGAACATGTATGGCAAAAAATTATCACTGAAAATTAAATCTTATAGGTAAACGGGTAAATAACGAGTGAAGCCGCGGGACGCCTCCTAGTTTCCAATAATAGTCTATAAACCTAAGTCGGAATAAATAATGTTTGCAAACATCAAAATCAACAATCAAAAAGGATATAATAGTTCTTGCCTTTAACTTTAACGATAATGTAAGAACGAGATAATTATTGTGTAGGAAGAATAAAGGCACCGTAGTGATGGGACATGCTACTATAGGAATATACAGTTCAATAGTTCAGAAAGAAAGCACGTAAATGCATAAAAGGAAACTTGTTTAATATTTTATAAAAGGTGGTCTCTAGATTCTAAAAGTTAAAATATTTCGGTAATCTGATTAGATACTTACTTGCCTCCTACACTTGTGTACCTACTCTAAAACTATACCGAGTATCAAATTCAAATATTATTAAATTATATTTCCTACTTTAATTTCCTAGTGGGCTGGAGCATTTGGACTGTCATCGCGGCCAGTATAGAGTCCAAATGTTTTTTTTTGTAGTAGTTAGTGTTTAGTATTAGTTATTATGAGTAGATCATTGTAGTATTTAGATTGGTTTGAAAATAAAAAATTCGATAAATATTACGCGCATTTGTAATTAAAAAAACTCATACTTATAGGAACTAGTAAAAAATATAGGACAGTGCGCTCAAAAATGCAAACTGAGTTCATAAAAGGATTACCGAATTGAATTAAAAGCCTTTTGACACGAATTATTCTTGAGCTAAAATCAAGAGCGATGTCTATATAGCGCGATAGTCATGGCATGACAATATTTTCCGATGTATACCGTTCTTTATCATCACCTTGTAGTTCTGAACTTGCCGCAACGTATACTCCGAGTATAAATACTAGAGACATTGCGTGACTATTATTTGCAGCAAGTAGCACAATGATGTATACACGTCTGGAACAATTTTTTACAACATCAGGTACAAAACCCGCTTAAAAAATAAGTTTAGTTTACCAAAGCTATAAATGTGAAATGAACTATGCATTTCACGGTTTATGTCTATTGTCAGTATCAATATTAGTTCATCTTTTGACGTTCGTTTGTTTTCCCAACTCTTTTTTTTTTAGATTTGGCTCCACACTTTTGTGTATTTAGCCAGTGTCAAGTAATTGATAATTTATCAAGTTATCGATATTTCACGCAAATATGTGTCAAGTCACAGTCGAAATCATCAAGTCAAGTCATAGTCAAGTCAATCTAGTCAAAGTCATACTCCTAGTAAAGTGGTGGCAACTTTACTTGAAGCTTCTATGGAGTTTTGGAAACAACACGAAAAAAAACGTTTCACCATCATTATACCATTTTCCTACACTCACGCCTGTAATCCAGCACTTAACGAATAAAATGCCACCAATCGCAATCTTTTTCGCTTTCCCGCCAAAACTCATTGTCCCAACTCTATAGTCCAATAGTTATAATTACGTTTATTCATTTGTCATGGCTACTAGTATATTATCTGTGGTCATGGCCGACCAAACAGCGAGGTTTTGAACTTCAATGCCATTTCTTAATTCCATAACACAACTCGTGTCATAAACATTTATTGCTCTCTAAAATTAATCACTCATGTATTTACATCATCGTCGCCAACGCTTATATTTCATTGTAATAAATAACGTTATTTTATATTAGTTTTTGTTTAATGTTTTATTTTGCTATTAACGGTTAATGTAATACTAGTGACGTCAGTTACATAGACGTCGTAGGCTTGTAGGAGCTAAATGTTAATTGATATATATTAATATACTGTGTATAATTTTGACTGGCCCGATAGCTCAGTTGGTAGTAACCCTGCCTTCTGAACTGTGGGGTCGTGGGTTCGATTCCCACCAGGACAAACATTTGTGTGATGAACATCGATGTTTGTTCTGTGTCTGGGTGTTATATGGTATTCTATGTATGTATTTAGAAACAAAAAAGTATATAAGTATTATATCAGTTATCTGGTTCCCATAGTACAAGCTTTGCTTAGTTTAGGGCTAGATGGCGCTGTGTGAATTTTCCACACACACACACATACACACACACACACAATAACTATTTTTTTATGTTATGACTAAGAAGCTTACGGCCCGCCTGATGGAAAACGATAACCGAAGCCTATGGACATTTATATTATTAAAGGCATTGTCAATTCTCCGTCCGGTGATGCTGTAAAGGTCGGCAGAGACCAACAGCATTAGCCCGTTAAAAAAAAAAGGCATTGTCAATTTGTTGCCAGCTCGGTAATGCTATTTATGATAGAAGAATATCAAGTTAAAAGACTGCATATTGAAGAATCACGGGAATATTTCAGGGGGATATTATTCTCAATTTTAGTTATGTATTATAGTCTATACTAAAATTATAATGAGGAAAAATTTGTATATATGTTTGTAACGAATTGACTCAAAAAGTACTGGACCGATTTTAAAAATGTTTTCATCATTTGGTTGCTACATTATCACTGATTAATATATTTTAATTGCAAGAAAAAAAGTAAGGATCCCTACTAAAGCTACAATAATGTTACCCAAGGTGTTAAAAAAATGCCTATAGAATATTTTTCGTCGCATGCGCTGCGAAAACTATTGACCTGCATTTACCTGCGTTTATGCCAAAATGTTTAAAAAATAAGTGTCTAGTTAGGTATTAAAAGCATGAAGAATGCATGAAGCGAGAACCTTACATTCTTACAAGATATGTGGAAAGAATTGAGAGATTTTGACGGTGGCGTTATGTACAAAGTAAAAGTAAGTAAAGTAAAAGGCAAAGTAGTACCTACCTAGACGAACTTTGCCAAAAAGTTCTACCACCTAGAACCACCTAGATTACGACTAAGCTGGTGTCTATAACACTAATATTATAAAGGCGAAAGTTATGTATGTAATATAAAAAAAGTAAAAGTATGTGTGTATGTGTGTTTGTGTGCATGTGTGTATGTTTGTTACTCCTTTACGCTCAAACGGCTGAATGGATTTGGATGAAATTCGGTGCCAAGATATCTTTTACACTGGATTAACATATAGGCTACATTTTATTTCGGAACAATGAAATTTTCCCGTGTCATGAGCAAATAATTAAAATACTTTTTATCCGTGGGTGAAACCGCGGGATACAACTAGTTTAGAATAAACGTTCATATTTTCGAACCATTATATAAATCTGATAATTAATCACAACCAACGTTGTTAGCAAACAGTAGCTGATCGATGTTTCTACATTAAGAACAAATTTCACGTTTATTAGTCGCGACTAAATGTGTTGAGGCTGTTAAGATATTATAAATTATAAACAACCTACGCTTAATTAATAGAAAACGGACATGTAGGTGAGAACCATTCACGCGATTAAGTCTAAGCATATTTTGACGTTTCATTAATGAATATACAGCCACAGACAGCCTCTGTGGTGTGGTGGTTGAGCAGGTCGGCTCATAACTTACTTTGTAAAAACTGGACCACGTGCAAAGCGCAGTATTTAAATTAAAAAATCATCAAAATCGGTTCACCCAGTCAAAAGTTCACAGACATAAAAAATACTCCTCTTTTTTTGAAGTCGCTTAAAAGTTAGTCGGAATTTGTAAAATATACATCCTATACAATATTATATTTAAAAGTATTGCTTTGATTGTACTATCCAGAAACTTGATGAGTATTTACAGGATTAAATAAAAAAATAAAAGATCATTAACATAGGTTTAAGAAACTTGTTATCAAAAAAAGTACTGTGGAGTTTAATCCGAAATGAACAATTTCCACAAATATACGAAAAGTAATTAAAACTAAAAACATTGTATCGGCTGGATGAAGCACCATTTTACTGTGGCATTTAAACTGACAAAATAAGACTTTGAAACGACAAAAACGTAATTTTTGTACGTTTATTACTTTATACTTTACTTGAAATGGGCTAAAAAGCGATAAAAAGTCATTAAACGAAGAAGAAAAAGCTTGTGTGGCCTAAAGCACACTCGTTTTAATTTTTTATTTTATACCGCTTTTTCCACACTCAAATTCATGTAAGACATCCGATGATTGGAAAATCTTTGAAGCTGACTCGTGGGGCTTTTCTAATCTACCCGCACGTACTCAAATAATAAAAAAATATAGTAATATAATAATAAATAAAATATAATAGCAAACAATATGACATTTCCTAACGGAGTTATTGTCGTTATTGACAGATGACCGCCCATCGCCCACCAAGTTCCACATAAGTTTTTTGTGACTGTAACCTTTTAATGTTTTTCTTAAGGTACAATTTGCTATGATGGACTCTCAGAAATTCATAAGACTAGTCTAGTTTGGGTGACAGAATTTTAGAACGGACTCTTTTACTATATGTAGGAAAATAATATTTTTCTTGTATAGATTTTTTATTTATTTAAATAGATGTATACTTCAGTAACCTCAGTACATTGATATAATGGAAAAATAAATTTTATATAGTTGTTCATCAATAAGAATAAGTACTGAAATATACAACGAGAATAGTTTTTTAAATAAAATAATTAAAGCAACGAGCTAATTCTATTGGTTGATTGTGAAGTAATAGTCATATTACATTTTATGAAATAATAATAAGAATAATAACACCCAACGATCACATACATACACTTATGGACTCTAACTAAAATTCCCTGTATCTAGGGACCCAGGATCTACGAGAACCATGGTCCCACAGAACCCAAATTCAAAACAAGTATTTGCGTTTTTTTTGTGCACAAATATTTTTCATGCCACGGGAATCGAACCCGTCGCCTCCGGGTTATTGAGCTGACCTGCTTAACCACCACACCACAGAGGCTGATCTATAACCGATCTATATAACAAGTAATAATCTGATTGACTAACAAACAGAAACTTGCGGCTCAAACAAAGTAGGAAGGTCCACCTAAAGATTTAATATTTGGGGCGTGTTTTTTATTATATAGCATGCACAAAGGAAGGGTTTAATCCCAGTGAAGAAACGCAAGTGAACCCGTAAGATGCAGCTAGACCAAAATAAAATACTCCATCTAATCGATGAAAACTAAAGAACATTTACAATCATTGCATACAATTTCAATAAACTATATAAACAAAGCAAATGAATATCCAAGAACAGATTTGCAGATCACAATGGCCATACAAAAGTGATGGAATTTAAAGACAAGATGCAATTTCGCGTAACCGGGGAACAGGAAATACAGGTAGAGTGAGAATGTGAGCTCACTGAGAACAATCATTAGTGGCGTCGTGAGCCGTCGTTTTTATAGAACAGATGATACTTGATGTAACAGCTACACCAGAGATATAACTGTCCAGTGGAAATTATTATTTTGTCGTCTTTCGCCGATTAAAATGCAATTAGGACCATGATTGAACCTCCATTCGTTTTGCCGTTGCCGCCATTTTATTTGTGTTGCATTTTTTAGAATTGTATTTTGTTCAAGCGCATGGTTCTGTTATTTTATGAACTTTTCTAGGTATGTTGTTATGCTTAGATTTTTTCATGTATTTTTCAATTCTTTTCAATGACATCTAAATTTAATTATTACTGTCATGTAATATAAATTGAATTTGAGTAAATCTTTATCTTTAAACGTCATGCAAGTTGAATTTGTGAATCCTTTGAAAAATATTTAATAGAAAGAAAGTAAGTAAAATATTTTATTCATGCTAACAGCTAATAAATCGGTAAAGAGTTTCCAAGTCTTACTTTAACGATTTAAAAGTTCAACTTTTAAAGAAAAAAACCAGTTATCGAATTATAGTTTAACTAAATTAATTTGTGATCAAACAACAGAAACCATAAAAACTCGAATAAGATAAACCAATTAGCACTCAATTGTTTCCTATCATTTGAATAAACAAATGAAACTAGTTCAATAATGCGGTACAATCGATGAAATTGCAAAAACATGACGTATTGACAAGAAGTCATTTGAATATAAAAGTGTTTGAACAACGAACAATTATTCTAATCGAGTTCTCAGTCGTAATATCTCTCACACGACCGGAAAAACTGGAAAGCTTTTTCTATAAAACTCAGTTTTTTTACAGGTAGCGATTTGAATATGGTGGCATCGCTCCCACTCTTACTGGACAACCTTGGAGCGGAACCTGCGTGCGGAAGATCGGAAAACCTGAGACACGTTTAGTTACTAGGTAAATACTTCGTAGTAGTACTAAATTATAAGATTTCTTCCGATACGAATAGATTCTCGCCATTAATACTGTAGACATGACGTAGAAATGTTATATTATATAATGGGGAACGTTAACGTTCAAAATTAATATATAAACTGTCATATAGTCATTAACATTTAACATCCAAAAACTGCTCTAAGTAATAAACACCGAAGCTCAGTTTTTCATTGAGCGGATCTCTCAAAGCTACAGATTTGGGGCTAATCTTTTAAACGTTAGTGTAACACTAACAAAAACATAAGAATGGGGCGCAGGGCAGTCTTTGGGGACTGCCGATAGAAGTGAAAACTAAGTAACTAGTCACGTATAGCTCATGGGAAGCGTGCGGTGACGATGAAGTCAGATTCACGCTTTTTCTTCACTCAAAAATTACATATTTATACACTGTATACATATAGCTCATGGGAAGTGTGCGGTGACGATGACGCCAGATTTACGCTTTTTCTTCACTGAAAAATTACACATTTATACACAGTATACATATAGCTCATGGAAAGCTCAGGTGACGATGACGCGAGTTACATGACTTTTGTTCACCCAAAAAGTGCGCCTAAAGAAGTTTTCACTTTAACAATCTTTAAAAACAGAATTCTTCAGCTTGTTTAATAATTTTATCTCCAGTTTTGTTAACACGAATGCGGTGGCGAAAAAAGTTCAATCACACTAATCACACTTCACACTAATATTATAAAGGCGAAATTTTTTATGTGTGTTTGTGTGTATGTGTGTATGTTTGTTACTTCTTCACGCTGAAACGGCTGAACGGATTTGGATGAAATTCGGCACCAATATAGCTTATACACTGGATTAACATATAGGCTACATTTTATCCCGGAAAAGTGAAATTTTCCCGTGGGATGAGCAAATAATTAAAATACATTTTATCCGAGGGTGAAACCGCGGGGCGCAACTAGTGGTGAAAAATAAAAATAATTACAACATAACTTACTTTACCTAATAGATATAAGATTTAAAAGGTTATTTATTCCTAGCCTAACTTGAATTCACGCTACTAAAGTAATCCGATGCGAGCTCAATTTATAATCAATTTATTACAATTACGTAACAGAACAATGCCGGTAGATTTAGACACACCTTAACAGGATACTACGGCGATATTTGATGTAGTTTGGCAACATCGGTAAGGCATTTCCTTTCTTCATCTACCTGTTAGAGTTCCCAGAAACCTCCAAACTTCAACAGTTAGTCATCGAATACTATTTTAATTATGACAGCTCGGTATTCAGGGTCTGATCGCAAATATTTCGCGAATAACTATCCATGAGTGTGGGTTTGATGATGGTGCGATTAGAGATTGCAATTCCTTTTCGGGTATCATTTTTTATTAACAGATGATTTAAAAATCGCGAGAAATAACCTACGGGACTCTGCAGTGATTTACCTTTTCTAAACTAATATTATAAAGAGGAGAGATTTGATAGTTTCTTTGCATTGAATAAGCTCTGAATCTACTGAACCGACTTGAAAAATAAGAATCCTTTATACCCCTGATGTACATAGACGATAGAATACACATATCCGTACAAAGGCGGGGCGGGTTGCTTGTTGTCTCTAGATGTCGCTAGATGTCTCGCAGTCTCACCCGTAATCCTTATCCTTATATCCAGTATAGTATAGTCCAGTATAGCATCTTCATGTCAGTCAATCAATCAATCAATATATTTATTCAGAAATGGTTACAATTGTAAGTTGTAGAAGCATTGTAACTATGTGTATACACAAATGGACGCTAATTTTCATACCGTTATACAGACACACAACGGACCACGAGACACAGCTTAGGCCATCGCAGTATCTTACGGCGATCCTCGTCTCCGAACTAAGCAAAACTTGTATTTCAGAGTACGGTGATCACTTTCAAAACCGGATAACCAAACCCGCATCCCAATTGTTCTGCATCCATGTGTGTCTGCATGTGATGTAGTCAGTTCAGCGTTCAGGTTATATTAAGCTAATAATACATTAAAAGATATTATAATACTGTACAGCTCCTACTAACAATGCCCTTGTAAGGTTATTAGCACCTGTATCTAGGGCATCAGATAATGTAATGCTTACAAAAAAAAAGCAGGCCTCGACTGAAAACTAGTAACTGAGGCTGTAGCTTGCAGCCTCAGTTGTATGCTGTTTCGGAGCCTATTCCGGACCTCATGCAATACTGTTGTCTCTACTAATTAATGATATTTTGTTTGTTTCACGATATTGTTTTTTTTTTATGTTACTGTATGATTTGACGAGCTAGCCGTTCACCTGACGTTAAGCGCCACGGCTGCCCATAACAGAACAGTGTCAATCGGAACCCCAAAATAGAGTTTCGAGCAACACTGCACTGCGCACATCATCCTGAGACATCAGCACAGTCTGGTAATAAGATTACTCGACTGTGAGATCAGATCATAAAGTCTCAATTGCCCAGTAATTTTACTAGCTACAGTGCCCTTCAAACCGGAACACAGTAGTGCTTGCGCACTACTGCTTGGCGGCAGAATAACTGGCAAAGCGGTGGTACCTACCTAGACGAACTTTGCAACAAAGTCCTACCACCTAGTAAATTGTGTGTGTGTTCTTGGAATAAATGTATTTTCTTTCTTTCTTCTTTCTTTCTTATATTAATATTATAAACGTGAAAGTATGTCTCACGTAACGGATGATGTTTCACGTAAAAACTATTGAATGGATTTTAATGAAACTTGGAACGCAGATTAGCTTATACGCTGGATTAATACGTAGAATACTTTTTATCTGCGGGTGAAACCGCGGGGCGCAACTAGTTTACTCATAATTGAGCGGGAGCTCAAATTGTCATCTAAGTACGTCCCATGATGAAATGAATGCAGTTGAAGCCCGTTTAACTCGTCTTTTAAGGACTATCTAGGATATAATGTTTTCTATTATTATGATCTATCTCGATAGTGTAAACTATTTTTTGGAATGAAATTTGCACAAACACTGTTTGTTTGTTACAACGTATTATTATTAAACATTAATAGGAAATCAAAAGATTTCCAGAAAAAGGCCATGTTTTAAAATATGAACTTTTTTTGTTAAGGAATGACATGACGAGCTAGTCGCTCGCGTGATGCTAAGCAACACGGCTGCCCATATCAGTTGCAGTGTCACTCGGAACTAAAGTATAGATTTTCACGTGACACTGCACCGCGCACGTCATCCTAAGACAAACAGTAATAATTACTAGACTGTGAGATTAATTAATTAAGATTAAAGGTCAAAAAGTATTTTGTGTTTTTAGAACTTTTACTCAGAAATATACACTAGCCATCTCATGAGATCCTAGTATTAGTAGACATTGGAAAAGTTTATAATGGCTGCCAAAAAATACGTCTACGTAAGGTGCTACGGCTCGTAGAGCTCGTAGACAAAAAGATCCTAATTAGAAAAAGAGTTTCTTTTTTTTTTTAAGTCATAGTTAATAAGGTATATTAAGTAAGTCTTAAGTGGACTTGTGGACTTTTTGACTTTGACTTTCTTGAAAATACACTATAATTATAGAAATCATATGAATTTATTAAATTGATATGCGTAATAATAATAATAATAATATTAATGATAAACGATCCCGTACTTGTATTCTGGACCGTAACTAAGATCGGACAAGTATATGCGCTTCTATACACAAATACTTGTCATGTTGCGGGAATCGAACCCACCACCTGCGGGCTATGAGTCGGCCTGCTCACCAACCAAACCACAGATTGTCTACAAGATGAGATGTGCACTTCGATCGCATCTACATTTCCCCGATGGTGAAACCGTGGTCAAATGCTAGATAAGTTAGCCGTAACAAAAAAACATACAGGTAGTATACAAAGTAGTTATATCCGTTTCTCTGATTGTTACACAATCGGGTATGACTTCAATCTACTTTGCATGCGTAATGAGCCACTCGTGGGGTTTTCTCCAATAATGATATTCCGAGTAATCGTATGCATCAGGATATTCAAATACCCAGTTCCGAATCAATAGAATAATGCGAAATCTGTTCAGGATTCCCTGAGAAAGCCACGTTTTTTGTGCGTCTGTTATCTTTGCTTTAGCCGCTGTTACACCGCAAGGAATAGTCGAACTTGACTCAATTTCAAATTTGTCTTCGAATTTTACTGTTCAATTATTATAAATCTATAACATAGAAATGTTATCCTGTTTGTTTGTTTGTGTAGCTATTATTCCAAAATAATTAAAAAGATTCAAATTAAACGTAAATTCATTGTTGATACTTTAGAAAACAAACATAAGATACTTATCTCACATACTTTAAATACCAATAAATAAAAAAGAACGAGAGAAGAAAGAGAGAGAAACCGCAGTGTTAGTTAAAATTAGTAGTTAAAGGTGGCCAGTTTGTTTGTTTGTGTGGCTTTCCCGCCAAAACAAATAAACCGATGTCTTTTATATTTTGCACAAGCATTGCCGGGGTTAAAGCCGTGCGTACTCCACGATGATGGGCATCTATACTGCTAACACCGGTCGATTTATTCGACTGTACTTCGTAAGTGCTAGCCGCTTACTAGCTGTAGTTATAAGGTTAACATGAGATACTTTTATTCCCAATAACCTTTATTTTGTTTTCAAAGGAAAACAGGTACCGTAATTTTTTTTTTTATCGACAAATTGCTTTTATTTACAAATAAATATTACAATAACATAATAACTAATACTAAACACTACCTACTACAAAAAATAAAACATTTGGTCTATATACCGGCCGTGACCTATAAACAGTTCAAATGCTCCAGTACCATAAATACCTATATAACTATAGGCCTTCAGCATATCCACACCGCGCCGTGTCTGGAACAAGAATGCTCCGTAGTACACCAAGCGGTCTCTTTTTATAGCCAGGGTTGGGGGAGCAATGATAGTTGCCGATGTTGCCACTGTAATAAATTTAAATGCCACCATAGGTTAAATTACGGTACTGCCCACTGCGCATAGAGTTTATAACTGGACGTAGCCGCCGTCATCTACATATATTGATTAAAAACAACGTTTATAAGCAAGGCTGTTAGATGCTTACGCTACGCCACGGTGTAATAGGCGCTGCCTAAGTAATAGTCTTTAGTTTTTATCCGTAGTTCGCGTTGTAAGCTGCAATTAATTTACAATGCGCTTGTCTCACGAAATGAACCGTTGACATACCGTCGGCCGTCGTCAAGAGGTAATAAACCGACTGTTAGTTTCCTGAGAGTCTGTAAATTAAAAAACAAGTGTTTTTGAGTACAAATACTCTGTTTTTATATATTTTACTTGAGGATTAGCATTCTTCGTATTTTTGGTCTAACTACTCTAGTTTTTATATAACTTTAATCTACGTTACGTAAATTATCTGGTGGTAAATTTCAGTTACAAAAATCGTAGAAATTAATTTAAGCCACCATTAATTTCAAGTAAAATTTTGAAGCGATGACCTATGGATCACAGTCGAGCTGACTACGTTTGAGTCATCATTGCTTCATATCATATTATTTTAAAATAAGTGTCTAGAATGTTTTGAAATTTGAATACTTCTATTTCCGGCTGTAACAATTTTTTTTTTCTTATAATTTTTGTGGACATTTCACACAGCGCCATCCAGCCTCAAACAAAGCAAAGCTTGTTCTATGGGAACCAGATAACTGATACAATACTTTTTGTTTGTAAATTTATACATAGAATACCATATGACACCTAAACACAGAACAAACACCTATGTTCATCACACAAATGTTTATCCTGGATGGGAATCGAACCCACAACCCACAATTCAGAAGGCAGGGGTACTATACCAACTGAGCTATCGGGCCAGTCTATTTAGATCTGCAATTTAAGTTCTTATTCCAAGTATCCTGACTGGCCCGTTAGCTCAGTTGGTAGTATCCCTGCCTTCTGAATTGCAGGTTGTGGGTTCGATTCCCACCCAGGACAAACATTTGTATGATGAACATCGATTTTTGTTCTGTGTCTGGGTGTTATATTGTATTCTATGTGTGTATTTACAAACAGTATCTAAGTATTGTATCAGTTATCTGGTATCCATAGTACATACAGGCTTTGTTTAGTTTAGGGGTAGATGGCGCTGTGTGAAATGTCCTCAGATATTTATTTATTTATTCCAATTATCTGCCTTCGACTTAATACCTGCATTATTACTAACGTCAATGAATATCGTGACATTTTACGTCAACGCGTTTCAAGAATAGTGACCTAGTTTTACAAGAAATAGTTCTGGTTTATTAATAAATGTAAACAAAATAATTATAAATATTCCGTAACATGTATCTTATCCATTCATGAAGGATCCTCGTGGTTTCCTGTACTTTGATCATGTATGCTCCGATTTGTGAATCATTTTCCTATAACACCCTGTTGGTTCCCGCATATTTCTGATAAGTATACGTTTCCAGTGACGTTAGAGATTCTTGTGGTATCAGCTATGACTAAATAATCGCAAGCTACGGTTAAGAAAATATTGGTGATTACGTCTATATAATACGGGACTATCTACCTGCAGTTAGGTTTTCATAGATTGCAGGTTGTCGTGACAAAAACTGTCTTAACTATAGAAACCTGTATTCCCATCCAACCACTTCCTTATAGGATCCAAAAGATCATTTTGCATTTTTTTTGATTTCTCGTGTAGTCTTGGAAAAGTAACAATAACTTTAATAAGTATAGACTGAAAGACTTTCATTCGAATTTATATAATTAGCATGTTTAAGTTTTAGAATATTTGCAGATACGTTCAAACCACATATAGAAATGAAGAAAGAAAAAAGTATTTATTTGCAACATAAACAAAAATATTAATGTGGTACAGTAGAATGATGACGTTAATATTCTGTAATTATTCTGTTAATAAGTTAATAACACCTACTTTCCCTTTTCCTTCTTGTGAGATCATTGCAATAGCTTGTAAGAGACAAGGAGATTTTTCCTATTTTCCGTCACTTTACTTTTGTTGTACGCTGAACAAAAACTGTTTGCTCAGCCAGACGATCACAGTACTTTAATGCATAGGTAATTTTAAATCGAGAAAAGAAACGTCAAAATTTAAACATCGAACTTTATTTTCAGGAAGCACAATATGAGTACAATTATATCTACGTAAATATCAGAAAAATATTTATAAAACTAAATCTAAATTCAAATGCTCAAAAAAATTACCCCCCACCTCCCCACCACGTGCGAATCATAGCCGACTAAAGTGAAACGACGCTTATGTAATAGGCAAGATATTATTTCAAAGCGACCAATAGCGTCTATTTTGGGAATTAGGACGAGAGGCGGTTTCACTCAGAGCAAGGAGGCGTGATAGCGACACCCCTGAAATTTAATGGAACTCTAACATGGCCGAAACAAAATTTAAAAATAAAACAAGGATCTCAGGGTTACTACACTTTCATCGGAATATACACCTTATGACTGCCAAAACAAGTTTCAAAGTAGGACTACGCCAGTCTTTGAATTTCATGGACCAAATACTTACAAGAAAACAGGATCAGGGGCTATTCTACTATCGATCGTGTGTTTGAAGCAATAAGGCACAAATTCTAGCAAGGAAATATGTATACGATTGTAAGCTCGATTTTGGTGAATTATTTATGTTTTATTATTTGCATAAATGTTTTTTGTACATTATATTAAAAAAATATATAGAAAAAAGGGATAACGAAAGTTGATTGATTGAATTGATTAGAAACAAACAAGGATAAATAAATAATAATAATAATATAATAATAATATGTGTGGACATCTCACACAACGCCATCTAGCCCCAAACTAAGCAAAGCTTGTACTATGGGAACCAGATAACTGATACAATACTTAGATACTTTTTGTTTGTAAATATATACATAGAATACAATATAAACACCCAGACACAGAACAAACATCGATGTTCATCACACAAATGTTTGTCCTGGGTGGGGATCGAACCCACAACCCGCAGTTCAGAAGGCAGGGTCACTACCAACTGAGCTATCGGGTCAGTTATAAATAAATAACATATTCAAAGGTTTTTTAAGTTTTTTATATCTTAAGTAAAAAATAATCTGTAAAGAAATTCATCAAAATAGACGAAAATTTAAATGATAATTATACATATATAAAATGATATAAATATATAAAATGATATAAATATATAAAATGTATAAATAAAATGTTTATATATAAAAATACCGATGAAACAGTATTGTCTAATAAACTACGCATTAAATTAAATGTTAATAATACACACATTTATAAAAATATTAAAGTCTTTAATACACATGTTTACACTGAATCGCCGCACAAAAATCAATAGAAACGTGCTTGCTGTACGCTTAACATAAAAAGTTTTACGAATGTAAACAAACTACGTCCAGGAGTCATTTTCACATACCTCCAGGATCCGGTCCGGGACACATGTATTTATTTTTCTAGGCAATTGCGTAAGAGCAAGGCGCGCTCTTACGTCCAAATCGCGCGAGACGTCGCTTTCGTGACGTAATGGCGCCTGACGGGCCCTCCAAACTAAACAATCAGTTTTTTGCACCCTTTATCACTGGAACGCCGGCCGGCCACATAAAAGCCGTGGAAATCCGTTCAGGACACACATTACACGTAACGCAGCCAACTGAACGCATCAAAGCGCGAGATCGCGTCCTTAAAGAAACTCAATCGTGACGGCTTACATTCCAATTTTCTATCAGAATAAGTACGTGTTAATTTTTTTATTGTGTTGTGCCAGTGATATTAATATTAAAAAAACAAGTGACCTGTGACAATATTTACCAAAGATTGTAATTGTGATTAATAAAAAAAACAAAATGATCGACACTTGTACCTGCATTTGCAATGGATGCAATTCAAGGACGCAAAAAACTGTTACATACAGTAAGTTTGATTTAATTTATTTTTAAGTAAACTTGACCTCTATTAATTAACCATGACGTGTTTTGCCTCAAACAATTAACTGTTATCGTAATTAGTTAAACATTGTCAATAGTGTTTGTCTGAATGAGTAAAAGTGATGATCTAATATTTTACAATCAATTACGATATCTTAAAACGAGTTGAAGTGAAATCACTTAGGTATTAAATCAGTTTCAGTGACATATCGATTAGTAATGGAAATGAGGTAAACGACTGAAATAAAGTGTCATTAATAATACAGTTATGTATATGGGATTCACTATTATGTCATTATACATCATAAAATGAGGAAACTGTGCTTTTACTAGTCATAGAATTTACAAAAGAAAATCGTGTTATAGGGTGACCTTACTCGATATCTATAGCCAAAAATATGAATTAATGGCAGAACCGACTGTCTACATGAATCATGAAAATAAATCACAACAAATTAAAGTTAAGAACAATAACGTAAATTCAAAATCATTTGCACCTAATAATTGAGAAAACCGCATGTGGGTTCATAAGCCACGCGCTTAAATTACATTCAAATACGACACAGATTAGAAATTACATCTACAACAATCTTGCTTTCGGAAACTGTAAGGCGATTGTAGCGGGTATATTATTTAGTCTGTGTTAAAGGGGTTAAGGGTACGTATGAATGAGTAAGAAAGCTCTTAGCTCGCATGAGCAGAGAAGGTGATTTATATTGTGGCTCGAACAATGACATTCATAGGATTGGCAATGTGCATGTGGCCGCGGAAGCTAGTCGAACCCACATGTTTACGGTACATTCAAATTAACTGAAACTATGTTAGCAGGAATTTATATCATACAGAGAAAGCGGAAATCGAATCGCAAAATGTTACCTCAATCAATCAAGTTTAATCGCATTTCAATTACAACACAATAGAGTCCATTTCAAAAACTTAGTTATAATCATCGTTTAACAAGCTTCGTTAATCGTTTCCTACATCTTAATATTCAGTATTAGAACCGTGACGAATCGCGCCACGTTACGCGTCTAACTACTTTCTAAGAATGAGTAATGCTGGATGAATATTGTGACTCGACACCGCTGTTGAAGGCTTTCAGGGGCGAACAACGCGCGCTGAAAATTCGGAAAACCCGTGACTCACTAGTTACAAGACCGCCGGAAAAGCCTACGTTTATCTAATTACAAGCTTATTGTCATATAAAAAACGCTAGTTAATGAAAGCCGTGTCATTGTGATAGTAACGATCTGAGAACCAGTTCACAATGGCGCGGGAAAAAACTATAGGAGTTCGCGCGTGCTGTGGCGTGCTCTTGACTCAAGACTCGACCGCATAAATCACAATCATATAAAAAAACCTATATATTATGAGTAAATATAAACTCTGTCTCATTTATCTATGATTAAATGAGGGAAGATGACGAACGTCATTTATCGCGTAGACAAAAACTGAACCTGCAACTCTTCTTACATTGCTATCTCTTTTTTACTAACAAATTGTGTGCATTGCACCTAATATGAGTGAACCATTTCCAAAAAGCTAGTGCCGTATCTTCCCTCTTTTATTTTCCTTTAAAGCAGCGGTAACTCAAAACGCATGATATTTGACCACCTATTACGATCGAAACATTACTCCACAAAATAATACAAAAGATTATTTCGGGATGTATTAATCATCACAGTCATAATAACCCATATTGACACTATCACTAAGCGGACAATGGCCTACCTTGTTAGCCGGTGGACAAAAAAACGTGTCAAAGTAAATAAGTACTCCAGATGAATCCAAGGGTCATATACTAACAGAATGTCGAGTAAACCTGACTTATAACAAACAGTAAGCCAACTGATTTGTATGCAACTGTATTATCAATGACAGCATAACCTATGCGCGTGATACGCTGACCGCACGTAGTTGCATCTCGTCGTGATCTGTGTCACAAAGCCTTTCCCAGACTCCTAAAGCTTTTTAGGTCAGTCTACTTTCATGTTTAGTCCTTGGACTCTTTTTTTATTTGCTTCTCGTATGCAAACGGACTCTCGGGCGTGTAAAAAAGAAAACGAAAGTTGTTTATAAATTAAGCGGACACATCTAGGTGGCAATTAGCATAAAGTTGAATTCTACTATGATTAATGCCGACAATCAATGATCTTACATTTATTGCTGTAATAAAATACAGACAATAACGATATTAATTGAAAATATTAATAAAAAATATGTTATGATAGATAACGACCAAACTCGCAGACAAAAAAATTAAGTAATGTATTATGGATTAGTTAATTCGATAAAATCTGCCATGATTAGTGATGTGACACGTGCGTTCGGCGATCGCTCGCTTTCGGTTCGCGACACGACAAAAACTCAGTTTAGGATAGACTCATCGATGAATCACAGGCGAGGTCTAACCGAATAATTCACTTACACAAGATGTGGAAACAGAAATGAAAGGAGACGAATACATGTGAAATTTTTTAATTTGTTCTATTAGTGATTTAGTGTAAGTTAATGAATTCTAATGAATGAATCAGAATTTGTAAATGGTAATTATTACCAGTAGTAGTAAGACATCCGTTCCCTACTACATATACAATGGAAACGTTTTTTGTTGGTCTGCTTTCATCGTTAAATTGGCTGATCCGATTTGACTGCAATTTTATTCAACAGGTTAACATTTGATACGTTTTATTTCGGATTATTAATATTATCGCAAGATACGGTTAATGGAGTGAAAGTGGGGGTGTCTAGTGTAGAATAAAAATCATTATAAATTATACTCATATCATCTGATATTAAGAATTGTTACTGTTTATAACTAATATCGAACACATTATGATAAAATTGTTTAACAAACATGATGCAAGAATTAAATTTCGTGGCGTGTTTATGGAAAGTGAAACGAAAAGAAATTTGAAACCAGAAAAATATATAACGGCTTAAATATATATTTTTTTATGAATGAAAAGCTGTCGGAAGTCTCCGCGAGGGCTGTACGTTTTGTTTTCCGGCGGGCGGGTAAGGGTTTTCGCATAGTGTTCGACCGGCTATTTCATGTACGGAGCCGCATTTCGGTGCCCATTCAACGGAGCGAAGGCTGCCCGCGCGCCTGTCTCGCACACTCGTCCCTCACACCACATCGGTGACACACGTCTATAATACGATTAAATAAATCGAGTGCCAATTCGAAGTGTATTCTAATTTTGAAAATTAAATTGTGTGCCATTTAGTGCTTTTTATAAATTTTCGGCCAGTGTAATTTACAACGTTCCGAACGGCTAGCACATTTCGGTTACCGGGATCATTTATTGTTCGGATGAACATGGACTTGCCTACAGGAGCTACTTCAATGTGTTGTTCATGGATGTCTTGTTAACTGGTGTGTGTTAAGTTTTTAATTCATTAAATATCAGGTATTTTTAAATTAAGAAAACGCATATCGCAAGGGTTTGCTAATTTAATGTAAACAAAACCATTCGCTTACGGGACAGCGACGAAACTTCACATCTACCCTTTATTTTTGCAAAAAAGTTGAATGCAACTATTGCATTTTTTATACTGTAGTTTATGCTGTGAACTGTCTGTTGGTTGAATAAATCAATGCGCATTGCATATTGACAAAAGTTCTACAGATCTTCATTATTAAGGTCATATATGACCAAATGAAAGTTTAAACATGTTAGAATGCCTTATTTTGCATGCATGAGCCGACGGATGCGTCAGTGCAATGTAAATTAAAAACTAAATTAAAACTATAAAGTTTCTACGTATTATGTCGATACTAAATGTTAGTCTTTAAAGGATCGATCAACTTTAATCAAATCATGCTCGTTTTGTGAAGTGCAGAATAATTATGGAAAGAGTCTGTTAAATTCGTGTGGGAATGATCAACATTCGTCCGTCGGCGGTTTGTCAAAAGGATTTTTCACTGAACGATGTTACACGATACATGCCATTTAGCTTTCCATATTCGGAATTGTGCTTTCTTTTACGGAATATATTAATTAGCAATAAATCATACATTTAACCAATAAATATCAAATTTGCATAACTAAATTCAAGTTGTTGCAAATTGTTGCGTACATCATTAATCATTGTTGATTTTAGTAGATAACCTTATCTTTATTAGGTACTTAAGTATTGACAGAGATACATGTAAACTGTTATTCTGAATATAGTTAGGTAAATATTGATTCGGATATCGACGATTACTGAGATCGCGACCATCGGAGGTAAAGGGAAAAAACTGACGGTGAAAAAACGTAACCGCAAAAAAACGCGTAATTTTTCTCCGTAATAATTACGTGTGATCATTGTTACTACTGACCACGGACAATGATCACAGTCTAAACTAATACGAACTAAAACTTCCTATTGCAGTGCAGATAACGAAATTTTCACACGCTAGTTTTTTACGCTATGCCGTGTATTTACTTGGCACACATGAAATTGTCAACGACTCGGATTGACCTAATGATTCACTGACCATAAACTCCTGATTATCCTCGTCTGACGTAATACAAAAGGTGTGAACTCACCGTAGTTCAATATGATAATGCATAATACATTGTCTACTTTTGAGGCGATTCTAAAACCCCAGCACGAGGATATTGGTAATATTGACTCGGTCAATGTATTGAGTGTGTATATTTACTAGGAAAATATATTTCAGTTTGTATTGTGGCCGGAGCAATACATATTGACGCAAATTTGTATTAAGTAACCTAAGTACCGGGAAATTGGTAAATCGGGTACTTGAATATATTGATCGATGATATAAGTAAGTGTTCATTGAAGAAAATGTGTTTAAACGTCCCATTACAGTGTGGGCGGAACGCAAGCGCAGTAAAAGTGCGACAAAAAGAAACTTTCTACGTTTTAGCACTGGGCGCGGACAATGGCGAGCTTTTCAAAGTCGGTGGTTCCTTCCCTTTCAAAGTTTGAAAACGTTTCGACGGCGACCGGCCTTACGGACATAAAATATTGTTTTATGGCGTTGTGTCGGCGCAAACATCACAAACTTCAACTCGTACGTTTTAAAATCGTTGCCATTTTATCGACGTGTTATTGAGAACAGTTTTAAAATTTAAATCAATTTTACGCGCTGTTTTGTAACGTAATGATCATCAGCATCAAAAAATAATCGCTTTAATTCGTATTTTTCCATTAGCTTCCATCCATTACTCGATTACCAATATTCGATTTCAAGTTACCATTTTCAGTTTATATATATACAAATTACTATACCTACTTTTGATATTAATGTTATATAACGTATAATATTAATATTAAAAGTAGGTAATGCAGGATATCGTGTCAAGTTAACTAAATTACTAATTAAAATCTATGTAAGATGTTCAGTTTTTCACTACATCGTATATTAGAAAATACTCATTATTCCTATATTGGGCTTTCATTTTAGAATCATTTAAATTAATTTTGCATACTTATGTTTATCAATATAAGCTTTTATAATATAGGATATCAAAATTAAATATATGCGCTTTTTTTTAAATCCCCATACATTGGACAATGGTTGAGAAAACGCCGACAAAATCGTAAGATCTTATGCTCATGGTACTGCTTCCACGACAATCACGCACCTTATTATTTTTTATGTGACTCCTCGAAACACTTAATAGGAACGCCGCCGTGCGTGTGTAATAAATAAGACCTATAACAGATATGTCAGTTCAGCCATAAAAATAATTCACCGAGAAATAAAATAGGTATGTAAAGTACTTATATCATTTGCATCATTGATACGCAATCTATTCGCATAGTTAAAAAAATCTCCGAGGACTTTACCTCAACTTATCATCTTTTATTACCCATTTAATATGATTACGATAACTCAATTGTAAAGATAATTGCATAGTAATATTGACTTCACATGCATCTATCATCAGGCTATCTTTGCTGTTATTGTCTAACAGATGGTGTCTATAGTTGGGCGTTACAACAATCATGTAATCTATATATGTTAATATAGCAAGCAACATATTTCATTGTAATTTTCTAATCTACAACACGTCACAAAAATCCGACCATAACTGTTATAATTTTTATAATTATCAGTCAGTCAACGCATTTAAGAAAAATTACATTTTCCGATTTCTTTACACTAATATCGATAATTTTAAGCTCAAATTATTGCTACACTAAAATACACCATTCATTTTTTTATTTTATTACCGTGTGATTTGTGACTGATTTGCGGTCGACAATTAAACTATCATCAAACACAATATACAATATATTATAATATGTACATAGAATAGCACTTTAAAATAGCTGTTAGTAAAATATATTGTAATGTATAATAAATTATGTAAATACAACAATTTTGCTCAACTTTAGTGGTATCTCTCTTGTTTCAGGTTTTCCTAAAAAGCTTCTGGTAGCTACAACAGTAGTCGTAGTATTAGCGATGTGTCTCGCAACGGCTGAGGGTCGGGCCCTCGAACATAAGATCAGACACGAGAGGCGGCACGAGCTAGCGCAACCCACCAAAGATGCCAAGTTAAGAATGCCAGAGGCGCGGGTAATAGAACACAAGAAAAGGCCGCATAGAAAACAAACTCTCAGTTCGAGTCACACATCCAAAGATGCCGACCCAACGAGACTTCAGAGGAACGCGCAAGCGGAACGATTCAAAAACGCAACGAAGAAGATTATAAAGAAGTTAAAAAATACCCGGAGATTCTTCAACGAAGAGCGAAGAGTGTTGAACGAGACGAAAGAATACAGGGATGGGATGCCCTCTTGGCTGCCGACGATCAACTTCGTCGATATCCACTTCTACAACTATAGAAACCAACGGCGAATGGCTGCTTCCGTCACGGAAAGAAAAGTAAGTTCCAATAAAATAATTAATACGCGCGATTACGTATAGATGATTCACGATTAGCCCAAGTCCAATGCCCCCATTATTAACTTCTTTATCTCATTTCAATACGCGTAACTTGCCTATCGACATGTCAATACACGTTCGCATCTATCTAAATAGGTCTGTGACTAATCAACTTAGCAAATCGTTGCAGTAAGTTTCGGCTGCGCTCGCGTACTCTTAAGCTGATGTAAATTTTAAACAACTCACCTGACAGTGTAATTATTGCGGTCGATCACTCCGCAGTGAGGGTGTGGTGGTCCATCCCATCACTCTTTTTACCCGTTCAATGTTTTTACGTTATTTTTAATTCATTTTTGCTTTATTTGAGTGAAAGAATCGCCGCGTACATTAGCCGCGCTCGGGGCTCAACGTTGCGATTTAAATGATGTTTCGTCGAGCCAAATTACATGTACCCGGCCTTTGTACGCGTTTATTTACTTCACATTGTACTTAAGGGCAATAACTAGAAGTGCAAACCCTTAATTTTCAGAGCCGCTTGCGTTTGAAAATCGATGCAGTTTTAAGTGTTTTATAAGGTTCTCATTACCTTCGTGGATAATCGAGATCGCTTCATTTCACCACGTCCTCCTATAAAGTCTTGCACTTAAAGCCAGTGCGCGCTTAAGAAATGATTATTATTAACCTTAAAGATTTCTTAATACACATCTAGACAGTATTGAAATCAGTTTCTCCTTGAATTAATCAAAATATTACGTTCATTTTGCAATGCTCAAAAAAGATAACACGACCCGCCCACATGTGATGGCCAGTTCACGATGAGCCCTATCCAGTGGTTCTCTTACGTTAGAACTTAATTATTTGATACAAGGAAACGAGTTCAGGATACGCTGGCACGGAATACGTCGGAGGCTTATGGTTAGTCGTTGTGGGAGCAGAGCAAACTAAGGAGCCTGTTAAATGTTTCGAAGAAATTTGCATAGATTGACACCGCGTGATTTCGCCGCGCGCACGCGATCCGACCCAGCCTCTACACGCTAATGTAGACTTACATTTTAGAGAACCACATTATAATTATGATAATAATTGTATTCAGCTCATCGCTTGTCAATGCCGCTTAGGTTCGTAAAAATATAAAATAAACACGCGTTATTTAACGAGCTCCGACAAGTTTATTATTTACTGAACACACATCTGGATCTCGAGACTTTCTATTATGTATTCTCGTTGGTCACCCACTAATTAGTACACAGAGTTAATGCAAGACGAGACAATGAGCATGTGTGCACTCCGACCGCCTGATCCTTACACGTGCATTGCTGTGTGCGTGAGCCATCGATATAATCGTGTCTCGAAATCTTCGGTGAAGTGGACTAATACCCACGTGGATGAATATTAAATATTTCTGAGCTATGTCTCGCCAGTTTGTCAATGTATGGCCACTTAACAAATTCAAATATTTGTCGTTGGGCAAAGGAAAGCGTTAGAATTCAAGTGATCTCTTCTTCGCTCCGGCTTTAGTTGACATACGGACAATTTAAAAATTAAATAAAGAATTAAATGAGACGTTAAAACAGAGGGCTTACGCAATTGTAGAATGGGCAAGACAACATAAACAAACATGAATAAAATGCGAAGTGCAGTGCAGGAAGCATTTTACATGATTACTTTTAACTGTTTTGCAATTGCAATAGTATTAAAAATAATAATTTGTATATGTATAATTAAAAGTAAACTATATAATTAACTAATTATGATAAAAAATGAGTATGCTTTAGACCACACTACTGAAGTAAAACTTCTTTAGTTTAGCTCCATCTATCGGCCGGTATAACTTTGTTTAATGTTAATGTCGCCATCTTGACAATTGTAATTGTCATTTTACCCGACATTTCAACATAATAATACAAAATGTAACTTTGTTATGTTTAAAATGGAGATTTACGTGAACCAACTTAAGTTTTCGTTTGCCTCGCATTCACCAGCTTACTCCTCAAGTCAAGCGTAAAGAAGTTTTATTTCAATAACTTTTAGGTTAAGGTTAAAAATTAATGTCGTAAGAGTTCATATTGTAGTGAAATAATAATAATAATATAATAATACGTATGGACATCTCACACAACGCCATCTAGCCCCAAACTAAGCAAAGCTTGTGTTATGGGAACCAGATAACTGATACAATACTTAGATACTTTTTTTTTGTTTGTAAATATACACATAGAATACAATATAACACCCAGACACAGAACAAACACCTATGTTCATCACACAAATGTTTGTCCTGGGTGGGAATCGAACCCACAACCCACAGTTCAGAAGGCAGGGTTACTACCAACGGAGCTATCGGGCCCGTCAAATAATAAATATTTGTGTGGTGCTGCTCACGTTGCGTTTAGCTTTCAGTGTTAGTGTAAAGGGCAGAAATTCCACAAGTCGTCACCTCGCGGCCGACGCGTCGCGTCTCTTCTTAGCGGTCTCACTGTTTGTACAGTATTTACGATTTAACAAAACAACACGAAATGTTAAAAACACATTATTTGTCCGCGACGAATGTGGACTTACGATACCGACGCGTCGCATTTGTCCCGAACACGTTCGCAGTAAAGCTCGCTAGTTTAACGAACGTACGACTTATTGTCCGGTTTTGCTAAAACACTTGGCCGAGAGCGCTCGGGTTGTTAAAACACTAGTTTGGATTATTATCGCACACGTTAGAGGTTTCCTCGCGACGATTGTTGGGAAACGCAATGAGTTTATGAACCGTAAAAAGATCGATAATTTGTTGTTTATCGGACTCATATAGTTTGTGCAGAATTTGCGGCTTATTGCGGCACTGGGAAATATAATCTTAAGTTTCAATCTGAATCGTATGCGACTGTGGTCACATAATACACATCTGTAGCCGTAAATTTCTTTACGGCTACAGATATCATTTGAGAAATTCTTTCACCATTAGTATCCTACATTATCCCTAATGAACATAGCCGATAAGATATATATAATTCCCGTGCGAGACCGGGGCGGTTGGCTAGTCTGTAACATGAAATCCTCTTGTCCGTTCAATAATTCTAAATCGTTAATTTTTAAAGCGCAATTTTCAAAAAATATAATTTTATTAAAAAATATTAATTCAATAAAACAAAACACTGTGACACTAAAAAAAAAATCTTAAAGCGCCTAATGTAAAACACATTTGTCTTACATTAGGCGCTTTAAGATTTTTTTAACGACTTCTATTCAGCCTATTTTTTTGGCTGACTCCTATTCAGCCATTGAAAAATCGCCCTTAATGCAAATATTTACATCAAAACATGTTGGTGACAAATGAAGGGGATCAGAACTAACCGCCTAGACGGTGAATCACCCATTCACGAATAGAGGAAGTTATGGTGACATACAAACCCGTACCGACTCCCATTAACACTCAGGTTCGTTCCTGGAACGATGAGTATGCCATGGGATGACGATGTGTGCATTAACTCTCATTAATAAAATAATTTGTAGCAAACTTCGTGTTAGGTGCCTACTAATTAATCAGTTTCAAGAAAAACAATTCATTGACGTTAATGTTTATTTGTTTACGAAACAAGCTTTATTAAGTAATACTGACTAATTTCAATAGAATATAACACTAATTACGTATTGAATAATATTCACATTTCAGCGGTAAAATAAAATGAAACATTCATAAAAAATAAACAATAAATCCAGTACTTATAATTGACTTTAATAACCTATTCGTTGCTATCGAGGCAAACTGGTTCCAGTGTCGATCTGTTCTAGTCTCCTAGAACGTCTTAGTGTACGCATCATTGTTGTAAGCTGTACATTTTATACATAGGTATTGTCGTAGACCTATAAATCCAGGTGGCATATTAACCAAACTTGAATAATAAGTCGTACCTAATTAATAATTTCGAACAGAGCATCGAGTTGAGACTGTCCCGAAAAACGTAGGTACATATTTCTCTTTATATGTAAGTACATAGTTACATAGTATGAACTGTCTCATTAAAGATATTTTTAGACAATTTTTTTTTCCAAATCTATATCTTTAGTCTTTATCTGTTGGGTATTCCCAAATCTGGTATATAGCTTATATCCTTAAAGAAGACGTTTTAAGCTCAAGTTTTGCTGTCGATAATTACCTACATATTATTATCATTTGTTGAATAGTCATAATGGCATAGTACCAATCACAAACGCCTGCAAATACAGCCTCGACACGAATTCTTCGTGCAGTAAAATATCTAAGCTTGATGCGTTTAATTCAATCCTTGCCAACATAAATACGCAATACGCGTGAATTTTATAGAAAACAGAAAATAATATAGACGTTTTAGGTAATACAGCATTTAATCTAAACTAAAACTGGTGTAAAGTAACTCATATTTATTTTTTTCTAAGTAAAACTTCTTTACGCATACTTGACTCAGGGAGTAAGCTGGTGAAATCGAAGTGAACGGAAGTTGAAGTTGGTTCACGTAGATCTCCATTATCAACATAACAAAGTTCAACTTTTAAAGTACAACACTTTGTAAATGGCCTTTGTGGAGAGGTTATCACAAAATTTGTTTTATTGTCCGGTAAAACGACAATGTACAATTGTCAAGATGTCGACATAAACATTAAAAAAGCAAAAATAAAGCTATACCAGCCGATAGATGGAGCTAAACTATAGAAGTTTTACTTCAGTCGTATGTTATTTAGATAGATGCTAAAACAAAAATGGCTCATATGATGTTCATCAAACACATTATATTAATGTCTTTTAAAATTTCCACATCAGTACCAGGCAAAAAATATCAAAAAACTAACTTCCGTTTCCTCTTGTTGCAGTTCATGTATCTGATGCCGAAACTATACAAGTCGCTGGTGGAAATCCAAAACATCTTCAAACACCTCATCAACGTAGAAGTGGAACTGCCCGATGAACTCTTCTGCACCTACAACAAGACTCGACACAACCTGATCGAGAAAACCCTCAGCAGACTGTACAGCACCATTGCAGAGATCAGGGAAAACATGGTCGAAGTCAATGTTCCTGTACCTGAAATTGCAATAAACAAGAATCTCAAGACGCTGAGCTTGAAAGTCGACGCCCCACAGTGTCTCAAAAACGACTACATTGCCTTCAGGGCGTACGGCAATCTATTGAACAACTGGTACTCAGAGTTCAGGTGTCCGCGCGGCAAAGATGTCATCCGCGTCAACCACAAATGTGCAGCCTACGAAGCTAAACTCAGCGAAAAAAGAAACTCGAGAGCACTTAAAAGGAAGCTTATATCGAGTTGAGCTAGGCCTTCGAAATATTTTAAGAACGGTACTGTCGCTTCGGCATTATTTATTGTTAGGTACGGCGTAGCTCTCTGTGGCGGCCGCGGGATTGGGACGTGTTTCTAACACTTCCACTTTACACTGATCCCGGTATATAACATTTTATTGCGCCAATGTTTAACAAAACTAAGATCCGCCGGCGGCCGTTACAGTTTGAAGTGCTTGACGAAACAACGTTTTGTTGAATAAGTATTGGGTACTTTCTCTGTGATATTTAGTATTCTGTAGATAGTAATCATTAATTTATTGATTTTTAGCTGTAAGCCTCTCTGTACAGTTCCTTTCCCTATCTCTTCATTGTCCTATCATTTCATCTGTATAAAAAAAAACCATTTTAACTTATTGTTTCATGACTATCGTATTTATTAATGTACTTAATTTAAATTTGTTGCGATTATCTCATTAAATTGTAGATATCGTATGAATCTAATTCATGATTTTTGTGCGAAGCATTATTAACAAAATCATTGTATTAAATGCTATGTAATATTTAGGTATCTCGTAGTATTATTAGAAGGCGAGATGATGCCGTCGTAGCCAAGAAAGACTTGTAGCCTTGTAATTACCTAAGGCTTTATCTCAACCAGCGTGTCTGTCGCAGCAGTTTCATCGTATTTACTTAATAATTCCGTTTTGAGGCCTCTTACAGTGAATCATAGAGTAAATCGAGTGGAGTTTCACTGCGACATCATCACTGGTTGAGATGGGGCCTCAGTGCTTATTTATATACTAAACTATACATAAGTTTGTATAAAAGAAGTGCCGCTAGCTATTAGTGAATAAACGAACTGATACCATGTGAATATTACCTACTTTACTTGAATAGTAAATTGCATAATAATTATTATGCAAATATTGTTACTACGTTTGAAGTATAAGTAAATGATTTTAGTATTTAAATGAAATAAATTGATTCATCAATGGAGCAATGTCTTTTCTTTGCATCATTCTTACAACACTTTAACTTAGGTCTTAAGCACGTAAACTTTAAATCATCTAACATACTTAGACGTTAATATATAATTATTTGAATAAACTTTATAGTTATATGTATTATTAATATTATGTATAGGAAAAAAAATTATAATCAAATGAATTTTTTTTTTCGTCATACTTTCTACGTCATGCTTTCCCCGATAAGAGTAGATTCATAGTTATGCAAAATTGTTATAGATTAATAAAAATATTATGAAATGAGGATGACTTGGTAATCAAGAAAAATCTTAAATCACCGAAGTCGGCAAACACAGTTAGTCATTTCAACAAAGCTATGCCGCTATATTATTTCTTAAAGTCGAAGTAAAAGTCAAAGGATTCCATTTCATATAGGCTATTTTGAGCACATTCACAAGTCAAAATGATATTGAGAACTTAAAAGTTAGTTATGATACTACCCATATAAAATTACAAAGTACGTAAGGTCAGATATATAGCAAACCCACCAGGTACAATACTTGTTTGTAAAAAAATCTCTTTCCCACTTCTGGTGCAAGCACTCCGGCACAATGAAGTGACATCAAATCAGTTTATAAATGAAGGAGTTCTGAGGAACCTAACAAAGATTATAAAAATACAACTAACAATAAATAAGAAATTGGTTTATTTTTTTTTTATATCGTAAAAATGGTAACTAGGTTACAAAACTCGAACTGAGTACTTCTTTTTATTGGATTGCCAAATTTCTGGGACAAAAACATCAGGATGTTGATTTTGGTAGTGTAGGTAAGTAATCTGTGTGCAAAATTTTGTTGGCAACTGTTTTGGCGAATGCAAATTATGAATTTGAGCTATAACTATGCTGTACTGTATACATATTTACTCTCTATGTAACATTAAATATCGACTATTGAATGATTCAAATCATGATAAAAATCCTGTAAGTACTATTAAAACCCCTTTTTAATAAATAATATATATAATAATAATATGTGTGGACATCTCACACAACACCATCTAGCCCCAAACTAAGCAAAGCTTGTGCTATGGGAACCAGATAACTGATACAATACTTAGATACTTTTTGTTTGTAAATACATACATAGAATACAATATAACACCCAGACACAGAACAAACAACGATGTTCATCACACAAATGTTTGTCCTGGGTGGGAATCGAACCCACAACCCGCAGTTCAGAAGGCAGGGTCACTACCAACTGAGCTATCGGGCCAGTCAAAATGCTAGAGCGATGACGTTGCAGTGCCTACACTGCCAGTACTTACTGCAACGTCATCATGAGTAAGATACAGCTAGTACCTATACTATCAGCATCTTACTCACAGGCTAGGTATTCCAGTAACTAAGTGGTAAAGTAGATACTCGTTTCGGTAACTGAAAATGAGCGGTTCTAGTTATAGCCGAAGACCGGTCTCACTGATGTGCCTTAGATTTAACTGTTATAGCCCAAACATGTACCTAAGCTGAAGAAGAAGCTATCATAACTCAGTGTGTTTAAGTATAATAAATATTTTATTTTCTGTTTGGTACCATATGTGCCTTGAATTATTCCACGGAAATTCTTAACCCCTCAACGAAATCTGTGGTCGTTCATAAAAAATATTGTGCGCTCTCTACCGGCTTGGTTGTAAACTATATGCTTATTCTACTCGGCAACAGATGGCAGTGATAACACTTTATACTATAAATTAAAGCGCCACCTACTAAAACTTAAGAGCAACACAACGCCTTGTAAGATTTAAATATTAAATTAGTTAGATCATTCACCGCTAGATGGCAGTTTATAAGTTTATTAAAGCGCCATCTACAGAATTTTTACTTAACTACATAACCAAATCTATAAACCTTTTATGTTCTTAGTTATACAAAGCGATGCTAGATGGCGTAAAGTATATATAAAAACTGAAATGTATGATTTAATTTTCATGATTTTAGCGCGAAATCGAAAACAGTAAAATTTTCGATGACAAATAATAATGAAAAAGTGTATTATTGACCAATAATATCCTATCCTATTTACCAATAAATTAATAATTTCATGGAGGTACAATTTAGGGATTTATAATCATGAATCCCTGATACCTCGGACATATTAAGATTCAGACGAACAGAAATTCGCCCGCGTCACCCGGTGCGCACTTTTGTTACCGTCGTCGCCGTACCAGCTAATAAAAAACTTGTAATTACAAAGCGCTGCTACTCTTTTGTCAAAATTCGGCTGGTAGATAGGAACCTAATGGTAGTTGTAATATGTAATAATTATTATGTTGTGTGTGTTGTATTAATTTCCCATACAATTACCTATATTGTTTTGGAAGGAAATGAATGATGACCAAAGTCCGGACGCAAAATGTGTATGACAGCTACAGTAAAATAGTCGATCATCATGCACCCAATACGTTCCCACTGCTGGGCATGGGCCTTCTCTCAGAGGGAGACTATGTAGCCATAGTCCAACATATGGCCAAGTGCACATTGGATTTCACGAATTTTTGTTTCTGATTCTTTAACCTGCTGGTTTCCTCAAGATGTTTCCTCCCACCGTCAGAACTAGTATAAATTTCACACATAACTAAAACGTAATTGGCGCAGGATTCTAACCATTTCATATTCGAAATTATCAAATAACATGCGAAATATCAATGCTATCAACGTAGCAAAATCTGAAGAATGCATCCATACATCATTAAATAAAAAATGAAATTATTGTTCGTAAAGAGGTGGATCACCTGTGCCCAATACTAGGGTCAAGACTCAAGACTCAAGACCCACAAACCAAGACTCTTATATGATTGAAATGCAGAAAAACCAACAGATGCGAAAGAGTCCATATACATAGTCCTCTTCCTCCATTCAATTGGCCTTGCGGTCTTGGTATTTTTAAGGTCTTATGTCTCTTCTCCAGTCTCTAGTCTTCAGTTTTGAGTATACCGAAAATAAAGCTTTCGATATTTCCGAGCGAGTCATCGAACATGTAATACCAAGCCGTGATATAAAATATTCATCGATACATTTCGCAACACTGTCACACGTGTAATTGCCAATTGAAATAGAAAAGCGCAACCCGATAAACATTTTGACAACAAAGCATGCGCGCCGAGGGCGTAGACATTGCGCAGACGCATAAAGCAGTAGAAAGTACTGCGCCAATGTTTAGTCGATAACTGCAAGCGACGCCTGCCGGACGTCTTAGACGCAAATGTTACCGGACACACGCGGGAAATAGTTGCGTCAAGTAATCGTGAATTAAAATTAATTAATACTAACGTTAACAAATCTATTAACGTGACAAAAGACAATATGGGTGTCAGTGCAAGGATTGTTATTGCGTTTCTTTTGATTTCTGCTGCGACAGCTGTTCCTACGGGAGATGCCAGGAAAGCTGTTTTTAATAATGGTGAGGATAATTTTAAGAATTAATTACTTAATTCGAAATAATTTCAATAATGCACCTTTGTTCAATCAGGTCAATCACACGCAAACAACATCAAACACAAACAAAAATACTTTACACGCCTCTCTACATTGGTTATAAGTACAAATAAGTACATAATATTTATCTAGGTAGCACTTGGTTTTTAATTATCTGTACATTAATCTCCTTAGTCATAAATAGACTGATGTGATATAACAACCCATAAAATCAAGCAGTAAACTTAATTTTACATCATAAAATGTGAAAGCGTTTCCTTTATTCAACCTGCTTCTAATCTTAATGAACGTTACATCTTAATAATTATGTACTTACCATTCAAATATGTTATAGCAGAAGCTATTATTTAACCGTTTAATGCACAATAACTCATCATAAGTTAAATAAAATAGTCATAACAGAATCAAAAAATTAGATATCATTCTTGACCTAGGCAATAAAACCGCTAAATCTACTAAAATTACAATTAACGTTGTTAAATATTCCGTGCAACGGATCTATCGCATAAAAATCAAGGAAACTCGATTTCACTGTAAGTGGATAAAAAATTACGCAAACGCCTGGTTATTGCAGAACAATAATAAAGAGCATTTAGCGATAATTTCACAGCGAATAAAAATTTATTTGCACGCCTCTGGTGACACTGACCTGAATGCAATGAGACGGCACTGCATTTAGAAAAAGTCTCGATTGTTTTGTAGTAGGTACTTCAAAACACCAATCATCATCGTGAATTGTTTTTAATATTATGTACGAGGTTTCATTCAAAAAATCTGTTAAATATTCAAGCAGTTCACAATTGCTCCAATAACACATAATTTCAAATATATTCGAATTATTTATCAGTTTGATTGCTTCAAATTTGCCCCCATTTATAATTGAATTTTCTAAAATCCTCTTAAGTAATACACCCTACGCCATAAAAGGAAAACACACTCCAAATATCAATGGGATCTACGATTGACAGTCAGTCACTCAGGACAGACGTTTTTTCCTTCAGCCACACACATCAACAACTTCTTATTGTGTGTAATCTAGTGTATGACATATTGATGATTCAAATCTAAAGAACCCTTTAAATTCATCTTACAGTCGTGGCTCTACTATAAAGTTTGACTCTACATCATGTAGCCTACCACTACCGCACAAAAGCTCAATCTCACACGTTCAAGAAATGGAAGTCATTTATTGCGCTGCATCTGTCGGATACATAATAAATTATGATTGAATGAGCGTCCATTCAAGTAGCGGTTTATTTTGAAGAGCTACCAATGAAGTCGTTCCTGTGTGCTTTATCTTATGTGAACAAATAAATTTATTATTATTATTAAAAGGAATCATTTGGGTGATTAGCGTACGCAGTGCACCGGCAACATCCACAGCATCATCAGGTCAGGCTAGCAGTTAGCCTGATTTTTGTCTTGTAAACATTTAAAAAAAAATTAGGTATTACTAATATTAATGTTAAAGTTAATGTTCTTATATTAAGATTACAAGATTATTTTACTACTGCTATAGTTTCTAAAGAGAAATATATTTTCGAATTCAAAAATTTTAAACCGCTATTGAAGTTGATTGTTGAAGTATCGGACGTATCTAGAATTGAGATAGTTTATATCACTATTATTTCACAAATTGTGTACTCTCCATCCATCCTAAAAGCACTAGATATATCTATCTAGTAGTCCCATTGTTGATACCCAAGATTTTGTAGCATAAACACAAGAAAAACCCGATGGAAATATGTGTGACATACGACATCGATGTATCACCAAGAGTGATTTTTAATGTTTCCATCCAAGCAAAAAAATATAAATGAAAAATAGTGTTCGCAGGTTCTTTTTTTCATGTCTCCGGCTACATAACGTCCGACCACAACAATATAATAACTCACTACAATAAGAGATAAGTTATGGACTACATCTATTCAATGCTGTAGTGTTAATCTGTTGCCCCAATTTCATAACAAAATACTTGTACTTGCATTATTGAACATTCTACAACACAAGATAACCATGGAAAATCATCAAATACGAAACGTGCAAAACAAATTCATCACAAACTTAAACCTTTGTATTTGCGTTATGTTTGTAGAATGGCGACGGGAGTTGTGCCACTTCACCGAAAAGAATGGTTCATATGCTATTGCGTTGAATGTTTTTTTGCCTTTTGTTATCCGCTTATTGTCCACAGCCTCCAAGTCTAGACTAATCTTATTACAATAGAACGCATTATCATTGTGGGCATATCTGTCTAACTATATATCTACCGCAGTATTAGGTTGATTTGTTATTACTTAAACGTATGCTAATAACTCCTACACATTCAAAATTATTCAATATTACATCAAATTAGGCACGCAAAACAACAATCCACGTGCAGCCATATCCAAGGTTTCCCTTCTTCACTCCTATTATTGCCTAATTGCTTCAACCTTTTATGTAGGACGAGCAACAATAGAAGCTGCGCAAGGCAAGCGGCTGTACCATTGCTTAGCTCTATAGCTTTTTCGTAGCTATTGTTGCACTATCATCGGCATACGGAACCACGTTGTCACTTCCGAGGAACTTTGCTTCGTTGTGCAACGTCGTGAGACACTTAACGGGTCGCTTCCATTTGTTTTGCAGCTTATCCGTTAGTGTCTTTACTCATTACCATTTCTAGAGTGTCGTAACGCAAGGAACTGGGGTACGGACGTTCTCACACTTTATATTGTCCGCGGCGCGTCGCCCTCAATAGCTTTAATGTCTGTTTACTTAAGTTTGGTTTTTTTATTTGGTTCGTGATCTTCGCGTTCGATCTCAAATCAGATTAGGGTGGTAGGGTGATGCGCGGTTCTTTATTGAAATCTCAAATCATCGAGATTGAAGGCGACCTTACCTGAGCATTGGCATGCGCTGCAGTTCATTAACCCCTATACCCTCGGGTACCAATATTGACCAAGTGTCCCGATATTTACGACTTAATGCTGACTTAAAAAACATTCTTTGACGAGTGTGATGTTTAAGAGGAAAATGTGGCCAAGTTTATTGAAAGAGAGAGACCATCAAATGAAATGTTTTAGTTCGTTGTTACAGGACTTCCTCTCGTTTGGGTTTTGATTTACGAGCTCATCAGCATCAGCTTATATGATAAGTACCTGAGAAATGATGCACGGCTATAGGAAAAAATTAAAATCCCTAACTTCGGTGAAGTTATTTTAGTTTCTCGTCTTCTATTTATCACCTGACTGCTGGATAGATAACTAACCTAGTGTGTGATTCAAAAACAGGTGTTATGTTTACATTTGAAAATTACATAAGAATTTTATCGATTGAAATAAATCACGTACTTTGCGATCTTATCTAATCAGCAAAAATAGACTTCGACAATTAATAAATATTTAACGCTATTGCACGTATGTCATTTGTTGCATTGTTTGCAATAATATTTGTCATACATTCCCTGCAACACCAAAGTAATGCAATCGCAATGAAGAATGTAACGATTATATCGATTATATTTAAACTTATATTACTTTGGGTTATGTAATTTTTTTGTAATATATATTGGGTAACGGTTTATCAGTTTATTTGTACAATAAAAGTATGGTTTTTATGATCATAAGATATTGCGTGACGTGTGTTAGATCTTTTTTTTGCGTAAAGGCATTTCAAGAAGCTACACTTCACTTTTTATTAGACATATAATCAATTGTCACGCTCGTAACAGACTCGCACGTCTTACAATAACATCTCTTTATCATTATCTAGGTTTGTGTGGGAGTGTCATATATTATCAACTGGCTTTGAAAATGGAAGGGGTACGAATTGAGACTCGTAATGATTTTTTGTTTGTTACCTCAGAATTCCGTTGTTTATTAACTGATACGACATTTCTTTTTATTTTATTCCTTAGAGCTCCGCAAAATGTACTTAAGTTGTAAAGTATACTTAAGTTGTACAATGTAATACATCATTCATAAATAAGTATCATGTATGTGTGCTTGCGCTAAATAAATAAATAAAATATAAATTTCTCAGAACAAGTTCACAATTTGTCGCAAGGAAAAGTCATTTCTCAGGGTTTAATTCTACGAGCTGTTTAATAGAATTATGTAAATTTTCAAGAATATAATCGTCACGATCGCTCAACCGGTTAAGCTGTATCGATCGATACCAATTTTAATCAGAATCAGTTCAGACTTTTAGCGCCCTCGTGGTGAAGAAAAACGGTGATGGTTGGTTGGATGACACACAAAATTCATTAATCGATCAAGCCGTTTCGGAGAAGTTTTGCTACAAACACTGTGACCCGAGAATTTAATCTAAATATATACAACTAAAAGGTGACTGACTGATTGACTGACTGACATAGTGATCTATCAACGCACAGCCCAAACCTCTGGACGGATCGGGCTGAAATTTGGCATGCAGGTAGATGTTATGACGTAGACATCCGCTAAGACAGGATTTTTAGAAATTCTACCCTTAAGAGGGTGAAATGGGTGGTTGAATTATTTTCTCATAGGCCACGCCGCGGGCGAAGCTGTGGGCAGAAGCTCGTATAAAATAAGATAAGATTATTATTGCCAAAAATGAAATGTTACAATTTGTTACTTACAGTGCAAAAATAAACATTGCCTTCAAACTACACTTAAATATGAGCCCCAAACTAAGCACGAAACCTGTATCTTGGGACTTTGGTGTAAATAACCCTAAAATAAATATGGATATATTAGATAAATATAGACTCTAACTACTTTGTGGCAACGTTCTTATTGTCATAGAATTCTTATTGTTTTTTTTTAAATTGGTAAAGTTGCCTTTATTTTTTAGACTAAATACATACTACAATAATACTATCTACACTACCTAATAAAAAAAAATACTATTGACTAGCCATAATGACCTATAGACAGTCCAAATGCACCAGTCTACTACCGGTAGCTACTTAGTAGTAAGTGTACCTAACATGCTGGCAGCATTGTCCCGTTGAATTACTATGCTGATTCGTTGTACCAAATAAGTTATTTAAGATATTGTAGTTATTAAAGATATAAATACATTATACATTATCATGACAGTATGGAGAGTTACTTTTTTTAAAGTTTTTATATAGCTTCTCGTGTCAACTGTTCATTTTACCCAATTGGTTATTTTTTGTACATAAGGTCAATGCCTCGATCAAACAACTCAAGGCAAAGTGAAAGCGAAAATGCTACGATACAAATAAGCAGTTCAATGAGAAATGTTTCGTTAAACATCTATTTATTGCCATTTCTAGTTTATTTTATTTTTGTTTTTATATTGCTTTGATTAAAGTTTCTTGATTACTTTGATTCAGAGAATATAAAAGAAATACCATAACTAAAACTAGTTTTTAAAAAAACGGCAATTTCATAACAGAAGTTGTTATTATGCTTTAACGAAGGAACTTCTTTAGTTTATCCTATACTATATATACTATCTTAGCTCCTTGACTTTATGAATAAATAAATAAATATGTGTATACATTTGACACAGCGCCATCTAGTTACAAGCTTTGCTTAGTTTGGAACTAGATGGCGCTGGAACCCTGATAACCTTGCCTGGAAGAGATCGCTTTTAGCGGTAAAGTTGCCCATTCTAACACTTTTTTTAAATTGTATATTTTTTCTTACTTGGTGTGTGCATAAAGTTTATCTATCTATCAATCTGTCATCCAAATCGTCAAAGCCACACCAACAAACAATATTTAATGATACTAGAAGAGTTATACTTTGTATAAATCTATACAATCAAAAAAAAAACAGATGCAAATATTTGAAAAACGAACGTTTAGAACCAGTCATAAGTGTAGAATGTAGTTTTTTGGCGGGAAAGCGAAAAATATAGCGTCACCGCGTTGTATTATTTTCCTAAACTTGTGTTATTTTCAGTGTGAGTGCAAATTGGTGGCATTCTATTCGTTAAGTGCTGAATTACAGGCGTGAGTGTGGGAAAATGGTATAATGATGGTGAAACGTTTCTTTTCGTGTTGTTTCCAAAACTCCATAGAAGCTTCTAGTAAAGATACCACCACTTTACTAGAAGTATGACTTTGACTGGACTATGACTTGATGACTTCGACTGTGACTTGACACATATTTGCGTGAAATATCATTGACTTGATAAATTATTAATTACTTGACACTGGCTAAATACACAAAAGTGTGGAGCCAAAACATAAAAAAAAGTGTAGAATGTGTAATAAATTGTAATTAAATAAGTTACGAAACGGCCCGCGCAGAACTAGTTCAGTTCGGGTGTGTTTAATTTGTCTATTACTAACAAAGGAGCTATTTGCAAAACCAGCGGCTGGAAACCTAGTAGTGAAGGTCATAGCGAATGCAACAGTGAACTTCAAATACCATTCACATGGTATCTTGTCTACCGAAAATATTTGAAACTACAGTCAATACTTGAAGAAAAGGCACTAATTATTGTTAAGGCGAAGTGATCACAATGTAAATAAAGAACTATTTTTGAAAGCTCAATGAAAAATGACATATAGGCAGACGGGTTGTGCGTAGATTGCAACCTATATAACTATAGGCCTTCAGCATGCGCACCGGACCGTGTCAGGAGCAAGAATGATTCCATAGCACACCGATTGCTCCCTTTATATAGCCAGATGGGTGGGCGAGCGATGACAGTTGCCGGTGTTCCCACTGTAATAAATTTAAATGCTACCACAGGGTACATTATGGTACTGCGCATAGAGTTTACAACTGGACGTTGCCGCCGTCAGACATAAATTCTTACTAATAATATAAACACGAAAGTTTGTATGTATGGATGTTTATTACTCTTTCACGCAAAAACTACTGAATGGATTTTAATTAAACTTGGAATACAGATAGCTTACACGCTGGGTTACTTCTACTACGTATAATAGGAAATAAAACCAAGAAGAAAGGTGACAGAAAATACAATTTAACTAAATAGTTTGGGTTCTTCAAAATATTGAAATGACGGCCAAAAAATACATTGACAACGTAGTGCGCCAAATTTATTTTTTTTAGAATTAAATATCTAAAATTGTCTTTGTGATGTGTTTTGTGAATTGTGTTTTTTTTTATTTTTTTATTTGATATGCCTATTTCACTGAATCTACTAAAACCTGCAAATTTAACACACTTTCAAGCGCAGACCCAGTTAACTTCAAATATGATTTACGATTTTCAACTTTAAACAAAGCTCTATAAGACCCCCTTAAACGTTGTGCTTGAACGCCACCTTAAGACAAAGCTCTAGGAGTCCCATATTTTTCAGTTACAAAATCAATTATAATTTTAAAAGGATACTTAAGAGCCCTTATATAAACGCACTCGGCTTCGTTAAGGTATGTAGAGGTTTTGAACTTTTGAGAAAGTTCCTATAAATTACGATTAATATGATTTTTAGTATCCTTGGCCGTAAAGTTTATTGCAAAAGGCTGTTACCATATTCATACAATACCTACAATAAATTGTAGAAGTTAACAATCTTCCTACATAGGTAGTTGACCTTCTATCTTTGTTGAATACAATAATGATGTGTTTATGAGAAACACCAAATACGAAGCACTAGCGTGTATTCTGTAGAAATACTTTTAAGATATAGCAATACAAAGCATCATAGGTAATTTGTATGTAACAACATTTGCTTGTCTATCTACTATTATCTATCTACTATTTTATTTAACCTTGCCTAATAATAATACCTAGATATTCATATATATTGTTATATCTATTGTTACTTATAGCTCGTGTATATATTTCTTCTCTTTTTCTCTTTGTTGTTCTTCAAGAGAAGTCTTTAGGATTTAGAGGCCTCAAATGAATTAGTTATATAGACTCTCTTAAAACATTCTTTACGTAAACCAACACTATCTAGCAAACTACTTATAATCGAATGGTTATTTGATATAACATCAAAACCATTAGATTTGATAATCCGATGACAGTCATCAGGCTTTGAATCGTTGCAAGCGAAGGTCGCACGACATTGTTCTCTCGACGACGATTTAGGACAAATGAATGGCACAGCCATAATTACCCATTTCGATTACGTTTCAGTCATTGATTTGCCAAATCATAGAGATTGTGTTCACGATCATGAGTATTTGGGTAATCGAAATTACAAAGCAGGCTTTTTGATGGTCAACAATAACAAAAATATGAGATTATTCAATGAAACATTCAGTAGAGCTGATGCAAATGGTGACGGTCGCTTGGTTTTGTACGTCATTTAGTAACAACAAACAACAAAAGCGTTCATTAAAAAACAACAAACTTGGTTTTGTAGATTTAAGACAAAGAAATCATCTTTATGACAAAGTTAGTTACTTTCTCTTTACCAACAAAGAGTTGATTACAATACTTCACAAATTTGTAACCCCATTTGCATTCACCCTGATTTAATAGTATAGTAGTGTTGCGTCCCGTTCCTAGAGTCACGATTTTTAGTCGACGCGATGCAAAATTGACGGGGTCTTTATGTTGAAATGTTAGGTTGATTGTGACGAAGGATTGCCGACACCTTCAATTCAACGCTCAAACTGAAATTGAAGAAAATTAAGTTGTATGCAATATGCCATTATTGAGTTTGTCGTTGCTTTAGAATGGCGTACAAAAGGCTATTGCACGAACGAGAAAAGTGCGTATTTACTCGTACAAATATAAACATGGCATATAAGATTTAAGCTGATGCGTGACCAAAGGGCTGGCAAATGCCTCGGCTATTGAATCAGCCTGGCCATTCAACGAGGGAATGTCGCCAGGTTTTTAAGTGCGCTCTCCGCAGTAGGTGACTTAAATTCTATTCCACCTTTATTTTTTTTATTTTTTTTTAGCTTAGTGTATAAATTAGTATTTTTAAGTTTTCCTATAGAATTTCTTCGTCATATATCAACAACACAATCGTTATTCCAGCTACTTTCGTGCATGCGATATACGACCTCTTACTAAGCCGTGCTCTGCCGTGGATGTGCATAATTTGATGAAACTCCACGATTATATCGCAGTTCAAAATTGACAAAGTAAGGAAATGTTCATGTCTTTTAGTATATCGCTCGGATATTTAATCGACTGATTGATCATTTAGACCAACACGCTATACCTTCGACTGCATCGTCGTTTAACATTATTTACTCATTTATAAATTTTAGATACACAAAAAGCTTACAGTATAAAAACCGAACGCTTTTTAGATTAGATGTAAGTTATGTCAAGCGTAGGCCTATTCGTACATAATACACTTCGTACATAAACAACAAATCGTCAACTATTATTTCTTTGATGCCGGTTGTTAGGTTTGACTCAACGTCGCCATTAGAATATTTACGTATTTTATTACTGCAGTCTTCTTTGAGTTTGTCGTATGACATAAAATATTTGGACAATAATTTTAATGTTTCACCTATAACATTATATATAATATAATGACGATGTGATCATGAGTGCTTAGCAGGCAGTATTGCTAATATAAATCAAAAATCTGTCTCAAAATACTTGTAACTACCTCAGGTAATGGTTAAATTAATATTTCAAATTAAATACTCAGGTGTGGTAGCTTTATGCAAAGTCCAATGATTTACGTTTTCCTCGTGACATGGGGTAGGCGCTGTTGCATAGTGATCGCATGATGCCCATCATCCTTCTATACTTCACTTTTTGTACATTTATGTATTTAAATACATTATTACAACCTTAGCAAACAAACATTCTTGAATAGTTTGACAGTCCCCATACAAATTTAAAAATACTTAGTTCCGTGTTTAGTTTCTATCCCAATTTCCAACAAAGTGGGTGCGTTTTATGTACCTATTTTTTTTCTCGCGTGCACTTTGTTTCAATCTGTTACTTTTTTATGTTTTGGCTCCACACTTTTGTATATTTAGCCAGTGTCAAGTAATTGATAATTTTTCAAGTTAATGATATTTACGCAAATATGTGTCATGTCACAGCCGAAGTCATCAAGTCAAGTCATAGTCTAGTCAAAGTCATACTCCTAGTAAAGTGGTAGCAACTTTACTTGAAGCTTCTATGGAGTTTTGCAAACAACACGAAAAAAAGTTTAACCGTCATTATACCACTTTCCCACACTCATGCCTGTAATCCAGCACTTATCGAATAGAATGCCACCAATTTTATGCACTGAAAATAACACAAGTTTTGGAAAATAATACAATGCGGCTAAGAGATCTTTTTCGTTTTCCCGCCAAAACTACATTCTGTTACTTTTTTTTTATGTTTTGGCTCCACACTTTTGTTTATTTAGCCAGTGTCAATTCTGTTACTTGTTCATACAATGTACGTGATTAATCTCTTTGGTGATTGAAACTAGCAATGTCCATATTCATAATTCAACTACTTTACGTCCCTAGGGATTAAGAGCAATTTAAGTTCCTGTTTACGAAGAATGAACTAGCACGTTCCAAATAGATGTGATAAAAAAATCTACAAATATCAAGTCTTTATATAGGTCCAGTTTTAGATCTACGTTGTCTGTACAACTGTACAAAACTTTTATTTTTATAGATAAGTATAATAGTAACGCTGTACGTATATAGAGACTCCTTTTATTCGGTTATTGCTCTATGCTTTAAAAATATGATATTCGGCTGTAAAACGTTTTAGGTCACGCTAGGTGTTGAAACAAACGACCCAAAGCGGAAAAATACAACGGAATTTGCATACTTTATGCAACACAAGACCGGAGCCAACATGGAAAGTGGTCATTGCCACTCATGGCCTTAGCAATGACTTAACTCGTTGACTTATGGACTTAACGCAAGGCTTAATAGCGGGATAATTCATTGCCGAGAAAAGGTTTCTTGTTGATGCAAAATTTTATTGGATTATAATATAAGAAGCATGATTCAAGTAAAATTTCGCTAAAATGTATAAAAGCTCTTTTTCTTACTTATAGCATTACGAAACGATTGAAAATCATATCATCACATGTATTTACATCGGATCGTTCCATTTAATTGTCTAAGTATGTAATAAATAATCAAAATTAAAATTTCTTAAGAAATCTATATGATATAAAAATGAATCTATATTTCCCTTGGTCATCGCACCACGCATGAGTGGACGGAACATTTTTGTAATTCTTTTTTTTTTTTTAAATTTTGGTATCGCTCCACAGTTTTGTGTATTTAGCCAGTGTCAAGTAATTGATAATTTTTCGAGTTAGGTAATATATATGAATGTCAAGTCAAGTCAAGTCACATGTCAAGTCATCAAGTCAAGTCATAGTCTAGTCTAGTCAAGTCATACTTCTAGTAATGTGGTGGCGACTTAAGCAGAAGCTTCTATGGAGTTTTGGAAACAACACGAAAAGATACGTTTCACCATCACTATACCACTTTCCCACACTCATGCCTGTGATCCAGCACTTAAAGAATAAAATGCCACCAATTTCATGCACTAACAATGAAAATAACACAAGTTTTGGAAAATAATACAATGCGGTGACACGATCTTTTTCGTTTTCCCGCCAAAACTCTGGGTAATTCTTTTATTATTGTGTATATTATTGTTTTTTTTTACCGTTAAAAACAGGAGAACGTTACCATGAAAAAAAATTAAGAATGTTGAGCCATAACTTAGAAAAATTTGAACCTTCACCAACCACGCTATAAAAAAGCGTGCATGCTTTCTAATTTTTTTTTACCAGTAGTTGATTAAGCTGTACCTAATTTAAGCAATGATCGATTAAACTTATCACGCGGATGTGTAAAATTAAAATGAAGGTAGATAAAGAAGGCGAAGATACAACTGACCAAAAGACGGTTACAAAGTAGTGAATTTTCAAAAGCCTTACTTCGTCTGATCTTTAAGAAAATAAGTGTTGTCAATAAAATCAAAACCTCTGAGGTCAGACACCCTCTTGAGCACTGACACTTGAAAGATAGTGTTTTTATACTCAGTAGGTAAAAGATGCGTCATGAGCAAAACGTTTTTGCTGTCTGAATGCAATTTTGATTATGAATAAGCTAATATAACTGTTTGCAGATGATGGATGACTCAATATTATTCCTGGAGAAAAACAATTTTATTTTTATACAACATACCTGATTTTTTCTTTATTGTTGTACTAGCTACGCCCCGCAGTTTCACCCGCGAATAAAAATAAGCTTATGTCTAAGCTATCTATATTCCAAAGAATTCTTTTTACCATTTTGGTATGGAACGTTAAAAATTTCAAAAAATTAAATTTGAGTTTAGGTAATTAATTTAGACGTTAATATAAACTATCTGTGTTCCCAATTTCATCCAAATTCATTCAGTAGTTTTTGCGTAAAAGCCCGCGGCGTCGCCCTCGTGGTGTTGTATAATTGTCCCACGGGAACATACTATCGGAATAAAAAGTATCCTATATGTCAATCTAGATTATAAACTATCTGTGTTCCAAGATTCATGCAAATCCGTTCAGTAGTTTTTGCGTGAAATAGTAACAAGCATTCATCCATGCATCCATACTCACAAACTTTCGCATTTATAATTTTAGTAGGATACCTAATTAATTACTATCTAATATGAAAGAAATGACGAGTTTTTATTTTTGATGTTTTGGCTCCACACCTCCGTGTATTTAGCCAGTGTCAAGTAATTGATAATTTATCAAGTTAATGATATTTTACTCAAATATGTGTCAAGTCACAGTCAAAGTCATCAAGTCAAGTCAAAGTCTAGTCAAAGTCATACTCCTAGTAAAGTGGTGGCAACTTTACTTGAAGCTTCTATGGAGTTTTGGAAACAACACGAAAAGAAACGTTTCACCATCATTATACCATTTTCCCACACTCACGCCTGTAATCCAGCACTTAACGAATAGAATGCCACCAATTTTATGCACTAACACTGAAAATAACACAAGTTTTGGAAAATAATACAATGCGGTGACACAATCTTTTTCGCTTTCCCGCCCAAACTCCAAAATGACGAGTTGACAGTTTGTGGTACCTACAAAATGTTCCTTTTGATATATTTAATTATGGAAGCATTTTATAATAACCAATATAAAAACCAATAAAGCTTCTGTTACTTGTCAACGAAGACAATTTTTTGTTTAGAAATTACTTTTAAAATACCCGATTTCTTCAAGCTGTGTAAAAAGAGTGTTAAAGTAAAGGCTTGTACCTTAAAACTCTTTTTATTTGTACACAACTTCAAACCCGGTGGCTTTTTCCCTACACTAAATCAACATCGAGCCTTAAGTGACAACAATAATTTTAATGATTCAGTATTATGATTAAAAACTTATGAACATGCCATAATTTTTTTATTATCATAATTATTTATGAATATAACACCTTAACAAATGTCGCAATCAGTTAACACATTATTTTCATAACTTCCTTCATTTGTTTCGCCGTAACATTATTAATAAATTTAACATTAATAAAGTTAAGCTTTTCACTTAATAATGTATCGGTATCGGTATCCTTTAATTTGTTACTGTACTTATATAAAATATATATTTAGTTAATTAGTGGTGTCGATTCTGTGTCGCATACTCTAAAGCTAAACTAAATTAACATATTTCTGTCTTTTCATTTCTCCTTTATCAGAAGAGTACCGCCATACTTTAAGTTTACTTTAGTTTTAGAGAATGCGACACAGAATCGACACCAGTATCTTGATTGGCCTACGTAGTATGGCTTACTCTTTTTTTTGGTTTTGTTTTGGTTCCTCGCTTTTGAGTATTTGGCCTGTGTCAAGTGATTGATAATTTCTCAAGTTAATTACTATTATATAATGTGTAAGTCAAGACAAGTCACAGTCCAAGTCATCAAGTTGTGTCATACTCTAGTCTAGTCAAGTCATACTCAAGTCAAGTCAAGTCATCTTTTTCGCTTTCCCGCCAAAACCATGGCTTACTTTATAATCGTGTTATAAAGGTAGTTTTTTTTAACGGGCTAATGCTGTTCGGTAAAAAGTAGAGATACCTTTACAGCGTCACCGGGCGGGTAAAAAGGTAGTTACCTATATGAATATTTAGAGAGCGAGCTATTGTTTAAAAAACAATTGACTAACATAGCAAAGTCTATAAAAATTGCTGTGTTCGATTTGAACAACTTCATGATGCTAGAAGACGGAACTTGACATTTAGCTTAATAACCTATTATTTTCATTGTAAGGTTAAAATACTATACTTACTTGAAATATTTTTAAGGATCATTTATACCTACCCATTTATTTTTTTACAATTACACTGTAATTATCGACAATTACGCATAGCTGTGGGAAATATATCTATTTATATAGATGCAGAAAATACAATACACGAAGTATATAATCAAGCATAATAAAATGATGACATCATAAGGTCAACGATCTACGTTTAGGCAACATCATAGAAAAATTAAATAATTATTATATTTTAACCTTCATCCACTCATTCATAGATTTAAATAACATCCATTTTTATTCACTGACTCAACGCTCCAATATACTTAATGCACTGACCCCAGGTCATTGTCTATATCTAAATATATATAACTCAAAGATGACTGACTGACATAGTGATCTATCAACGCACAGCCCAAACCACTGGACGGATCGGATCGGACGGAGCTGAAATTTGGCATGCAGGTAGATGTTATGACGTAGGCATCCGCTAAGAAAGGATTTTTCGAAATTCCACCCTTAATATGGTGAAATGGGTGGTTGAATTATTTTTCCATAGGCCACGCCGCTGGCTAAACTGCGGGCAGAAGCTCGTTAAGAATAAAACATCTTTACTATCATTATAAACGCTAAAATTTGTATGTTTGTTACTCTTTCACACGAAAACTACTGAATGAGTTTTATTTAGCTTATACGCTAAATTAACAACAGGATACTTTTATCCGCAAGTGAAACCGCGGGGCGCATCTAGTTTGTAAATAAAACACGTTTGACGCTGTTCTGTTATGGGTGGCGTGTCGTTTAACATCAGGTGAACGACTAGCTCGTCCATCATTAACTAACATTAAAAAAAAACCTTTATAATGATAAGTATGTTATTGTCATAAACAAAGGTTATTGTTTTTATTTTATTTTTTGCTGTTAAAATGCGTATACTTACTTGGATGGGTTTTAGTGGGTCAAGTGTAATAGGTCAATAAAAATTAACAATTTTGTTAACGAAGCTGGTTTACAAGGTACATAATAATTATTATTAAAATTACTGCACGTTACTTTAGTAATTGTTTGATCATAACTGTGATCAAACAATGTAAACTCTGTGTTCACCGTTATACATTTGTAGACAGGAAACGGGTTTTGCGTAGGTTGCAACCTATATAACTATAGGCCTTCAGCATGTCCACACCGCGCCGTGTCTGGAACAAGAATGATCCGCAGTACACCGAGCGCTCCTTTTTTATAGCCAGACAGGCAGCGGCGCCATGACAGTTGCCGGTGCTGCCACTGTAATAAATTTAATGCCACCACAGGGTAAATTACGGTGCTCGATCGCTGTGCATAGAGTTTATAACTGGACGTAGCCGCCGTCACATTTATAAATATCACACATAAATATTTAAAAACATTTATCTATTAATTACTATACGAAAAATATGTTTTTGTTTGTTACGTATTTATATTTTGAGAAAAATCGTATCTTAAATGTTGGTACTATTGTAAAAAGTTGGCCTTAAGAAATTGTTAACATGTTTTTTTTTTATTATTAAAATTACTGCACGTTACTTTAGTAATTATTTGATCATAACTGTGATCAAACAATGTAAACTCTGTGTTCACCGTTATACATTTATAAATATCACACATAAATATTTAAAAACAATTATCTATCAATTACTATACGAAAAAAATGTTTTTTAGATACTTATTTATATTTTCAGAAAAATCGTATCTTAAATGTTGGTATTATTGTAAAAAGTTGGCCTTAAGAAATTGCTTGAACATGTTACACCTTAGTAACATTAAGAACTGTTGAGTATTTTATATAATATAGAAAAACCATATAAAAGTCAAACAATAATGTGCGAAATATAATGGAGCAAGAGACGTGGCGAAAAATATATTATAAATTAAAAAAATACATAAAACTAAACCGACATATCTCACTGTCACAACCAAAACGTTTTAAAAACTAAATATGAAAATCAACCAATAAGAGGCCTTACGCTACAACCTCCGTGTCGCTTACACCCGTATAAGATATAAACGAGTTTTGGCGGGAAAACGGAAAAGATCGTATCATTGTATTATTTTCCAAAACTTGTGTTATTTTCAGTGTTAGTGCATTAAATTTGTGGTATTTTATTCGTTAAGTGCTGAATTACAGGCATGAGTGTGGGAAAGTGGTATAATGATGGTGAAACGTTTCTTTCCGTGTTGTTTCCAAAACTCCATAGAAACTTCTGGTAAAGTTGCCACCACTTTACTAGGAGTATAACTTGACTGGACTAGACTATGACTTAACTTGATGACTTGGACTGTGACTTGACTTGACACATTATATGATATTAATTAACTTGAGATATTATCAATTACTTGACACTGGCTAAATACACAAAAGTGTGGAGCCAAAACCACACAAAAAAAAAGATATAAACGTAATTAAACGAGACAGTATCTATGCGTCGCGTGCAAGAGATTAATAGCAAGTGTTGAAACTTGAAAGTGCGAAAGTAGCTGTAAACGTAAACGCAATGATGAAATATGAAAACGATTGTTTCCAATTTTCTCTTTACGGCAACTATTTATATTCATACGAAGAAATCTACAGAACATCGTAGATACATGGAGCTATAAATGAGAAAAACGTATTGATCACACTGTAGCAAAGATGGATTCCGATATTTTAGAGTATTTACTACTAAGAGTTTTGCATTGTTTCAATATCAACAATCATTTTGACGATGGCCACCAAAAATTGTTTTAATGATTGTGGAAAATTGTAGCAAAACCAAACTATTTGCAGTACTTTAAAATATCGGAATCCAGCCCGTGACCGTTTTGCTCACTTATGGCTATAGAGCCAAGAGTAATAATTTCTTTTCTCGTACATAGATACGAGAAAATAAATTGTTTATTCAAGTGGCAGCACAGTCGCCATCATTTCGCAGTCCGCAAAGTTGGTTCACGTAGATCTCCATTTTCGATATAACAATGTTAAAAAATTATATTATTATGTTGGTACGTCCGCTAAAATGATAATTTACAATTGACAAGATGGCGACATTAACATTAAACAACGACCGATAGATGATGCTAAACTAAAGAAGTTTTACTATAGTCATTTTTTATTTACCATATTAATTATACCTACTACATGTTATATTATTAGTTTTAATTTAAATTAATAATCCAAATACCAATCTCCAATGTTTTATCGAGTTACATTTGATAGATTCCGACTTGACAGATTTGACAGACCCAATCATCACCCAATAATGCACACTGACAAGCAACCGCAACAATAGCGATCAACCTTGGACCAATGGCATTTAACTGATGTCAATCACTCGCACATAAAATGCTTTCACTGCACCCAGAGTTGGATCAAACTATTGACATTTGTTGTGATTGATTCGGGTCAAGATCACGATGTTTGCTTTGATCTCAACTGCTTCGTTTGATTGTAGCAATACATTCAGACTTAAAATTTTTGGATTATCTACTTTTTATAATGTTTTTCTTTTGTTGTAATTTTGGCTCCACATTTTTGTCTATTTAGCCAATGTCAAGTATTTTTTTATAATGTTGTTTTATTAAGGTTGCAACAGAAATGAATCTCTGAATTTATGATTTTGTATTTCTAGCTACTATCGATCCATAGACATATATTGAGAGCAGCAAAAAAATATTTTATTATTTAAATAAACTACAAACCAAAAACTTTGGTTTGAGTAATATTCTGTGGGAGTGTACCTATTATTTTCATCTTTGACCAATCTTAAATCAGAGATTAATCATTATCACCATAGCTTGAGTTAAGCACGTACCTTCGTAGATCACGTCGTCACTTTTCATCAGGTGAGACGGTAGTCAATTGCTTTTTTATGACTGAATAGGCCCCTATTGAGTCATAATTGCTTAATTAAAGTGATGTTTACGTACGTACGTACGACACTCGTACGCTTTTTAATTGTTCATATATGTTATGCAAATTAAAGCAGTTTAAATTGGAATTCGTTTTCATTTTATGATTAAACTTTATTTTTACTTATGTGGTGAACAATACCTGTCTGATTCAGTGGGTAGTTGGGTATAATAAAATCAATCAGTTTTAGCATTAAAATTCCAACCCAAATATCTTACATTTGCTTTAGATGTTTCCAATGTTATTATAACTTCATCATAAACAACAATATTGCTGACAATCAGTGGCGAAGTGGCGCCTTTGTCCGATAAAATATTTTAAGGTTGACATTACCTTTTTATACTTTTTACATTCTGTGAAACATTTTGATTGAATCCTACCTAAACTTCAAGATAAGGGCTATAATGCCTTTTTTAAGTATGCAAACGTCCCCGTTTACAGTGCATTCGATGTTCTAAGCATCGCAAATTATACGCTTGCCTCAACCATTAGCATAAATAATTGTAAATTCATTTCGTAAACTGCCTCATTGCAAATAAAAATGAGCGGCCTTGGTCGCGGCGCCGCGCCGCCACCGGGCACCTAGTGGAAATGCAATCATCTACCGGTTCCAGAATCGATCCAATATCGATAATAACGCGATTCGGAGCGTGCCCGTGGACGACATACGGTGCACTGTAACTCGCATGAAAGTGAAACGTGGAATGTTGTAGACGATGTCGCTGATTACGCAACATACACCAGCCGATCCGAGATGCAATTGCGATGTACTTATTCAAATTGCTTACCTGGATATCGTAATGGAATGACCGTATTACAATCATCACTCGTTAATTACAGCTGAATACTTAGCGATTGAATGAAGTGGCAAGCCTTTCGATCTTTTACAGATTACACCATGGTGAATATGCACAAGAACTGCATAATCTCAAACTCTCTCCCATAATTTTATTTCCACTACAGAACTACGCTCGGCTAAGCGCCACCCCTTCATAGTCGAAATGTCACCCATTTGTACCAAGCGATTTGATTCCAGGTTTATAATTAGAACGTTGCCGTTCTATTAATGGAATGCCCTGTCAGCGTCTGTGTTTCCGGCAAAATATAGCCCGGGTGTATTCAAGAGAAGAGTGAATTGGTATTTACTTGGCTAGCATGCTATACCTTCGAACGCATCGTCACTTTCCGTCAGAGCGTGTTTCGCGTGAGCGTCACTAGCATTTGATATGCTAGACAATTTTGAAGTATACATAAAGTAATTTTTTAGTTATCGCAATCGATGTTTCAATGGTTTTTAAATACAACTTTTCAGCGTCAATAATCGACTGACATTGACACTATTACGGGCCACCTCATAAATCATTGCTCGCTCATTAACTCTGTCAACCCGAGCCAATTTAAGAGATCGATATCTAATACTAAACCGATACTTTTTGCCTCTCTATAATCGCAACAAAAAATTAGGAAGTGAATTATCTGCAGCTAAAAATAGTTCATTATATAAAGAAGTGTGTACAGGATAGGTAAGGTGACACAATGAATAGAACGAATTAGGTTGCTCGTATCGATTTTTGATCAGCTATTGTGTGATAACAATATGATTTACTCGATTGTGTCTCTATTAACGCTCTATTATCTAATAATAATTGCTTTTTCACACAATCTCGTAACTTTAGATGTTCTTCCTAGTTATCGCATGCTGGTGCTTCATTTGCCACATTTGTGTGTGCACTTCCGCTAAGTGTTCGCTTTTGCCTATCACGGAATATCTGTATTGCGCGAGATATTAATCTAAAAAAGGGCATCGTAAAACGTTATTGCATTTCCTTATATAGCGTTCATCTGATTATTGTTACGAGCGTTTTTATTAGTTAGATAATTTTTATCTCATTGCTAATCGAATTTGTTCCACATTAGTTATGAAACTCTTATTTATCTTTAGAAGTTATGGAATTCCAATGTTTGATTGGTTCAAAGGCTCGTGTAATTTTAATGGTTCTGATTATTATCAGACTTCAGAATGATGCTTAAATAACGTTTCGATCACGAAACTGTAAAGTTGATTCTCTAGCTAGTATTTTTGCCCTTCAATTAAGTGCTTATCGTTATAAATGTAAAGTTCATCATTCTGTACAAAATGTAAACTATTTCGACAATACTATTCCATTCCGTCAAATAACAATCATCATCATCATCACTATCATAATCATTATTGTGATCATCATCACCATCATAACCATCATCTTGCCATCATCATATCGTGATGAATCCTTTTTCGAAGATATCAGCCACTATTATTATTGCATAAGTAATTGTTATGTAACATAATTATGTTTTAGATTCTTTAATTAAGTTAAAACTATCTGCGCATCAAAATGTTTTATCTCTTTCGATAGGATTCATAAAGTTTAACAGGGTTGCGATAGAAACGGTTGCAGTTGAATACCGTTACTCAACTTGTTAATTAAAATAGCAGATTAATCTATAAACATTTTTACAATAGCTTCTATTATTTTGTGGTTCTTTATCAAACTTAATAAACGCCACGTAAACCAAATTAAGCAATGCCTAATTTTGTGTCTATGAAGTTTTTTTTTATTTATTAATTGATTTTGTATATACCTATTAGTAATACTACTCGGTCGATGCAAAATTACAAAAAGCGCAGGTAATATAATATACAATACATCCAAAGTTTATAATACTCACATCATTTAAACAGGACTAATTTTTTTCTTTTAATAAAACAATAATGAGTCCTAAGTTTGAAACAGTAGCCAACGATAAAGATATCAAACTCATAAACAATTCTAAAGCAATAAAACGTCAAACATTGCAAAGTACACCTTTTATTAGTGTCATATAAAATGTGCATTGTAACACAAAAACAGCATTTAAATACAACTAATGTCTCCGACGACATTGGAGAATCAATTTTTCATGACGGATCAGTGTTCCAATTGTTATTACAAAAGTTATTTTAATTTCATCGCTTTACAAGTACGAGGCATCAAAGTACTGAATCAACGCTGATTGGAGCATCTGCTTTCAGCCACGCTGTTTCAACCAATGAAACCTATGCCTTGCTATAATCTTTGTTTGGAAAGTGAAAAAATGAGTGTGTTTCAAATACGGATATTTGAAACACACTCATTTAATCCTGTATAAAATGTTTTTTTTTCTCTCAGCATTTTTTTATGTTTTGGCTCCACACTTTTGTGTATTTAGCCAGTGTCAAGTAATTAATAATTTATCAAGTTAATGATATTTCACGCAAATGTGTGTCAAGTCACAGTCGAAGTCATCAAGTCAAGTCATAGTCCAGTCAAAGTCATACTTCTAGTAAAGTGGTGGTATCTTTACTTGAAGCTTCTATGGAGTTTTGGAAACAACACGAAAAGAAACGTTTTACCATCATTATACCATTTTCCCACACTCGCCTGTAATCCAGCACTCAACGAATAGAATGCCACCAATTTTATGCACTAACACTGAAAATAACACAAGTTTTGGAAAATAATACAATGCGGTGACGCAATCTTTTTCGTATTCCCGCCAAAACTCTTTCTCAGCGTTACGAATGTGAACTGGTTTAATTGTAACAACGTAAGATCCATAATCACCATCATCTTCAATTATACCATAGAGACTATGAATACTTTCAAGATGGTAATCTATTTACGCCATGTTATTATGAATTCTCTGTCTATGGAATACACCATCATAGACTATATTTACACTATCGTTGAAATATCACTACATTGTTCTCACTTTTTTTGACTGATATTCATCTACATTTGTCATAAGCATCAGTCAGTGGTTCACGAAAATATGTTGTTAGATCTTCCCAAACATTATTCGAAACTTAACAGGGACGAATTGAGAGTTTTGAAGAGAAGGACGACTTTTTTAAACTCAATATCATTTCAAAAATCAGAGGAAAAATGTCAAAATTTCGATAAGCTCGCAATGTTAGGAGATGTTTGTCCGAAAATTTCGATTGATTATTGTTGTAAGCCTTAAAAATGGTCCATTGTAAGAAAATTCGCATAATAACTACAACAAATAATGAAAATTAAAAACTCAATACTCAAACAATCCATTACCAAAATGATAATATTAAATAATAAACTACAAAAATAATAACACTATTTTTGATACCATTGCTCTTTATTGCGTATACCAACAAAAAATAAAACTAGATATTAAAGTACTAAAATAGGTAGCACAATGGACGGCCTTATCACTAAAAGTGATCTCTTCCAGGCAACCTTTGGATGGATAGTATCACAATAGGAGAAGTCATCGGTGAAGCGCAATGTGAATAATAAATACTTATTTTGTATACTAAGGTCCGTATTACAGAACGGTGCTCAGTCATCGATCGGTGCTCAAGCAGAGATTTCATTCATAAAGTAATCAATTATTGAATGAAATCTCTGCTTGAGCACCGATCGAAGACTGAGCATCGTTCTGTAATACGGGCCTAATAGTGTGCTATTACATATAATGTACAAACACATACACATTTCAATAATATAAAATTACAAGGTGTCAAATATAGCAGATACATGCTTTCCACCTAGTTGAATACAACTTTTCTCCAAGTTGTTCGAAGGTAACTGAAGTCTGAACTGCCAATTGACCCGGTATTTGTTTTAATCAGCCGCAGTGCGGTTGCCGCGGTCGGTGCATCGTGACAGCATTGTTACAACACTAGGCTTCACCTAATTAAAATTCACCGATGTTGCAATGAGGCGTTTACTTACCGCTTTAACTTTATCCTTTTTATCTTTTATTCTACTAGATGGTAAGACTTATGTACAAAGTTCATCTAGGTAGGTAACACCGCTTTGCCAGTAATTCGGCCAACCAGTAGTGCGCAAGCACTGCTGTGTTCCAGTTTGAATAGCACTTTAGTTAGTGAAATACTGGGCAAATGAGAATTTTCGACCTAATATCACAGTCTAGTAATCTTATTACAAGATGTATATGTCTCAGGATGACGTGCGCAGTGCATTACTGTGCCGCGAAACTCTATACTTTAGAGTTCCGAGTAGCCCGTTCAAAAAAAACCGCTTCAGGCATTCTGAGTTGACCTTTGCTAAATAAGGAGCTCCGAACAAAGTGTTCACATAAGTCCTACAAGTTGTGATATTATAAACAAACGCTCCTACGACATAATTGAAAATACCCACTGTTTTTTAAAATTTGCACTTGATTTATTAATTACATCTGGTCTTTAATCGAATAAAAAGGCAGCTGTGTGGAAACCGCTACCCACATTATGAGAACAATTAATACCTATTGTACTATGTTTCCTTGATCTAGCTTTCTAATGCACTCGGAACTATTGCAAAAGGGCATTTATTTAGCTAGAACTCGAACCTTCACTTGACGTGTACAGTTATAACAGATGAACTAAACAATAGGCTGTAAAAAGATGTGATACTTAAAAGTCACTGCTGTAAATCAGAACCTGAAATTATTTGTGAAATAATAATAACACCCAACGATCACATACATAGATCCTGGACCCTAACTAGGATTTCCTGTGTCTAGGAACCCAGGAACTACGAGGACCATGGTCCCACAACACCCAGACTCAGAACAAGTATTTGCGCTTTTTTTTCTGTGCACAAAATTCTTTTCCTACCGCGGGAATCAAACCCGCCGCCTCCGGGATATGAGCCGACCTGCTCAACCACCACACCACAGAGGCTGTCAGTGTATAATGTTGTGTGAAAAATCCCAAATCAATTTTGGAATAGAAACTTATGGATATCAGATTTTATCGTTTACTTGTGCTATAAAATCGAGCTGTTACTGACTGAAAAAAGCTGGCTAACACTACCCATCGCGAGTATTTATTGGATAATATGTTTGATGAATATTTCAAGACACTTTTTCAAACATTAAAAGCCGACTTTCAAAACTAATGTTATACTAAATTATTTCATCATAAATCTAAATAACTAAAAGGTTTATCATTCACCTACTTTCCATAAATCACGCAATTCCAATATTAAACTCATTCCAATCTTTCAAAAATCAACGAAGAAGAAACCGAGTACAAATGTGAATGACTTAAGAATACAAATACAGCAAATTACAAAGTTACAATAGGTTGCTTTGGAACCTCGTCACAGTGAGAAAAAATCCAATGTGTATGCACCTTGGCAGAAACGTCCGACTAATTTACACCGATAGGGTGCTAATGCGTAGCATTATATTTGTACATTCAAGTGCGTTATCTAATAGTCGTGAGAAAAAATAAGAACCTATTCACGTAATGCATCGAGTACAGAAAAACGTCGAGAATACGCACTATGATTATCACTCGAGTCAATTCACTTCCGGTGTGATTTTCTAACGTCCTATACAGCATGTTCAAAAGAAATTATTGGCTCATGTCGGTGTTTGTATTATTCCTTTTTTACTGTCAAACCTACACACTCTATTCTATTCTGTTCGACAACAGGTACCATGTACCTGCTATTATTATATTATTAAAAGTAATTTAACAAAAAGCTCGGACCCAGGTGTCTGTGGTAATGTAGCTAGGAAAAAGAACCTCATTTTTATTTATCAAAGAAGGTTTGTGGTATGTTTGTTTACAAATATCCATTAACATTAAATATAATGGTGCATGATTGCAGTTTTAGTGTTAAAATATATTTCCATTGTTATATTTTTCAACAGGAAATGTCATTTTATAATAATAACTAATCATCATCATATCAACTACAAAATGCTAATACAAAAGTCTACACCTACTCTAAAAATAATTTATGCTTCAAAAGAAAGCTTATAATTTTCATATACCTAGTACAAGCTTTGCTTAGTTTGGGGCTAGATGGCGATGGCGATGTGTGAAATGTTCACAAATATTTATTTATTTACTAGTTGCGTGGATAAAAAGTATTTGTTCATATCACGGGAGCATTTCACTTTTCCGGGATAAAATGTGGCCTATATGTTAATTTAGTGTACAAGCTATCTTGGTACCAAATTTCATCCAAATCCATTCAGCCGTTTGAGCGTGAAGGAGTAACAAACATACACACATACATTCATACATACAAACTTTCGCCTTTATAATATTAGTGTGATTTAAGTGGCTTTCAGTTGCTCTTTGTTGTTATTTAAATGAACCTAATGTACTTTTTGATACGATAGATTTTAAATACCCTTTCAATTGTTTTATTAACCTTATATTTATATATCAAACTTACTTACTTAGTTTGGAATAATCATAACGGAGCTTTTTAAGACAGCCTGTATACGACTACTCGTTATACGCGAATGACTATTTGATTACAACTCGATTTGGATATAATGTTGGATCGATATTAATTGAGAATCACTTACGAGTCTCATCTCTTACGAGTGCATAGTTCCTTAGTTGAAATTACGGACGGAACCCTTATCAAACAACTATTTAAATTAAATTATGCAACGCGAATAATATTTTTCCGTTGACGAAACAAAAACAAATGCCTTCGCAATTGATCTTCAGAAATGATGTAAAACAATAAAAGATTACGAAGTTATCAAATTCAGACGAGCAATAAAAATGTGGTCATAAGAATAACTGTAGTCGTTAACTTTACTTAACCTTTCAGCACTGTCATAACAGTTATTAACGCGACTGTACAAGTTACAAAATGTACAATAGCTTCAATAACCGTTCGATAACTTTTGAAACCTGTACAGATAGCTACAAAAATTTTAAGTAAGTTTATTTATTTATTTAATACTTTATGCACAGAAAATATGCAATGGAGGACTTAATGCTAACAGCATTTTCTACCATTCAACCAAGGCGTGCAGGGAAACAGTTGAATTAGGCACACACATAAGAAAATAAGCAAAATTTTGAACATTATAAAAAACAAAACAAAACGATAACAACAATAAAACTATTAACCTTAATAGTTGTATAAATATACATATTTTTACAAATTTAATAAAATACAGATATCAATGAATAGTAATACTATAATTTAAATAATACATACATAATTTAATAAAATATAAATTATATAATAATAAATAATTATATGTTTTTGCTAGTTCGAGTTCTGAGAAATATTCCTTTCTTTGCCTGGCGTTTGAAATTATCCCTCGCGATACACCTCTGGATCTTATCAGCTGGGCAATCACGTAACTCGATTGTAACAAACACATATTTGTATGGATTTGACAGTTTTAATAGGCAGGTTATGTGCATAGTTAGTATGGAAATTTCTCCTGTTGCATTGCAATCAAAGTTTCGTGAGCACCCTCCTGGTAACGAGTTTTAGAGATGAGCTGCTGTGACTTAGAAACACTTAGTCTAAGAAAGACGTAGTATATCGTGGAGATGAGACAACTTTCAGATGTAACACTTAAAAGATAAACGTTGCAATTTGCTTAACACTTTAACAGCTTTTCTCGTGACTGACACTTGTACAGATAATAAATCTGCATGAAGTTTTCAAGTGCAATAAACTTCGCAATGTCAACGATCGCAAACGTAGGCAAATGGCGTGACTCATTGTTTGGTCAAGAATTGCATAAATGTTGCCGTTAATATCTTTGTTTATTTTATATGTAGGCATTTTTACGGTCATTTTATACGTTGACAATAGCTTAGCACTTCTGTTCCTGGTTAATAGTTTGACTGGCCTGATAGCTCAGTTGGTAGTAGCCCTGCCTTCTGAACTGTGGGTTGTGGGTTCGATTCCCACTCAGGACAAACATTTGTCTTATCTGGTTCCCATAGCACAAGCTTTGCTTAGTTTGGGGCTAGATGGCGTTGTGTGAGATGTCCACACATATTATTATTATTATTATTACTTAAAAATAAATGTCTTAAAGGAGTTTTGACGGGAAAACGAGAAAGATCTTGCCACCGCGCTGCATTGTATTATTTTCCAAAAGTTGTGTTATTTTCAGTGTTAGTGCATAAAATTGGTGGCGTTTAATTCGTTGAGTGAGTGAGGATTATAGGCGTGAGTGTGGGAAAATGGTATAATGATGGTGAAGCGTTTCTTTTCGTGTTGTTTCCAAAACTCCATAGAAGCTTCTGGTAAAGTTGGCACCACTTTACAAGGAGTATGACTTGACTAGACTAGACTATGACTTGACTTTATGACTTGGACTGTGACTGACTTGACATGACACATATATATATATATATATATATATATGAAATATCATTAACTTGAAAATTATCAATTACTAGAAAGAAAATCTGTAACACTAGACGTGCTATTGCGTTTACTCTGTGATAATATTCGCCACTGATAAGAAGTAGTGACTATAACGGATGTTATAAAGGTCAACGATACTAGTGACTGGCCTGATGGCTCAGTTGGTAGTAGCCCTGCTTGAACTGCAGGTTGTGGGTTCGATTCCCTTCCAAAACAAACATTTATGTGATGAACATCGATGTTTATTCTTTGTCTGGGTGTTATATTGTATTCTATGTATTTATTTATAAACAAAAAAGTGCCTAAGTATTGGATCAGCTATTTGGTACAAGCCATAGTACAAGCTTTGATTAGTATCGGACTAGATGGCACTGTATGAAATGTCCACGCATATTTATTTATTTATTAGTAGTTTATCCAATACAACAAAGGTTCTGTTAGAACAGAAAATGGTTCAGTAGACACCTGACCCTGGTTAAAAATAATTATCAATCAAAAGCAGCGAGCTAGGCAATGTTTGGCTATTGTTATGGTAAAAAACCCGACTGAATGACCTACTTTTCACGGCATGTGCCTTCCTTGAACCTCGCTGGCAAAACACTCGACAGCACTTGCGGTAAATACTACGGCTATTTATTCAACCAAATGTCAAGACACTGTTATCGTTTGAAGGTATTTGCTGATGAATATGATGATGAATACCTCTCATTGTGTCGAGAGTTTTTTAAACCATTCTGACACGAAAACAAGATTGCTGCGCTGATTCTGACACGTAAACAAAATTGCTGTGGTGGAAACTGAAATATTCGCAATCAGTATAGAATTATTGCTTACAATAATAATAATAGTATAATGATAACGCCCAACGATCACATATGTAGATCCCGACCCTATAACTAGACTAGACTAGTCCCTGTGTCTAGGAGCCCAGGAATTACGAAGACCATGGTCCCACAACACCCAGACTCAGAACAAGTATTTACTTTTTTTTCTGTGCATAAATACTTGTCCTACTGCGGGAATCGAACCCTAAACGGAATAATGTATAATATGTACTTTTAAGTAACAAAGCATATTAGTAAAGCTCAAATATTTCAATAAGATCATAATTAGGTATTAAAAATATTAGATATTAATATTAGAGATAGCCAGAGCCGGCAAAAAGCTGAAAGACAATACATGACTGATGTAATATGGAAGTAAAAAAACAAGAAAAGTAAATGAAAAGACAGTAAGTACTCGCAAAAGACATGATCAACTACAAATACTTTCTTAGATGGCTACTGAAGCAACGTGTAACGAGCTCGTATAGACTTCACTGGACTCTAACCACCTAATATTTAGAGGATAAATAAGGTGGAGATTATGCGTATGACATCATAATACAAGCTGAAATGAATATTAACAAAGTTTAACCTATATCTAATCACGTTTCATAACCTGTGGCAACTCTTACCAAAGATATTCAAAATACCGTTAATGACATCTAATGATTTATGACAAAATCTAGAGCGTGGCATCTCGCAAAAAATCTTAATTAGGAGTCAAACAAGACAGGTCTTCATTAGAGCATTGTGAAGAGATCTTTCAACGCTGTTAACTATGCTCGTAAAGTAATCGTCAATCAATGAGTCAAGAGCAAAATTGTAAGTCAATCCTAAACTCTGAAAGCCAATTACTTGTAGCATTCCCACAGTGAGTTATGAAGTTATGAGACGTGTAAGTAATGAGACTTGTGGTTGTTCTGTGCATCTTGACACGCTATCTATTGTTCTACCGGTCAAGGACAGGATCGCAGTAAACTTACATTTTTACCAGCAAATAAGCAGCTTTCTAGTCATATTACCTTTTAGGTTTTATATATTTCTTGAACAACTGGCTAGTAATGTTAAGTCAGAATTTTGTCTGTTTGTAGGTCTACATTAGATTAACTTAATAACTGTTTATTAAAACTTAAATAATGATGACAATGTGAACGGTTAATTTTTTATATCAAAGTTTTTTGTATTTTACATTTACAATTTTTAACATTTTTGTATCGCCGATTGGGAACTTTCAAACTTGCATCGAAAATAGGTATTTAGATTTAGATTAATCTTTTTTAAAATACTTATTTCTCGTACAGAAACTAGTGTAGTATATTTTTATTTACACCTAAGTAATGTTTTCTTATGATTTGTTTCAGGTATGAAAGGTGTGTCACCGCGTGGTTCGTTGAATAATTAAGTTGATGAGCACAGTTTCTTAAGTTACTCGTTAGTACGAGTATTCTACATAACATCTACCTACATCTGCTATTTCTTCTCAAACGATTTATCATCAAGACAAACACAGTTTGTTGTAACTCTACCTTCTGAACTGCAGGTTGTGGGTTCGAAACAGGACAAACATTTGTGTCATGAACAAAGATATTTGTCCTGTGTCTGGATGTTATATTGTATACTAGTTGTGCCCCGCAGTTTCACCCGCGGATAAAAAACATTTTAATTATCTGCTCATCCCACGAAAAAATTTCACTTTTCCAGTAAAAATGTAGCCTATATGTTAATCCAGTGTATAGGCTGTCTTGGTACTGAATTTCATCCAAATCCATTCAGCCGTTTGAAAATGAAGGAGTAACAAACATACACATATACACACAAGCACACATACAAACTTTCGCCTTTATAATATTAGTGTGACTATGTATGTATTTACAAACGAAAAATTATCTAAGTATAGTATCAGTTATTTGGTTCTCATAGTACAAGCTTTGCTTAGTTTGGGGTCAGATGGTGCTGTGTGAAATGTCCACAAATATTTATTTGTTATTAATTTATTAATTTTGAGGTCTTATATATATAAGGAATATGGAAGATCTCCCATCGAACAGAAACTAGGCTTTTTAACAGGCTAACGCTGTTGGTCCCTTCCGACCTTTACAGCATCACTGCGGGGTAGAATGGCTATAATGAGAGTATCTGCAGTAGGGAGAAGATAGATATATTATAGATAAAAGAATTGGTTATCATATTCAACAGAGTTCAAGCTAAAATTTATGGTAAAAATAGCTACGCCCCACGGTTTCATCCGCGTGGTGATAAAAAAAAAGATGAAAAATAGATAACCTATAATCAGACCTATTAAGTGTGAATATAAAATTTGAACTAAATCGATTCAGCCGTTTCGGAGGTATGGTAACAAACACTGTGACACGAAATATTTATATACATGTATAGAAGAAGAAGACTAATCAGTTAAAAGTTAAAGCGATCTCTTCCACTCCATCTTCTTGATATTTCGTATGATATTTGTATTTTGGTAGATATAGAGTTACTTCTCCGTTTCCAAATTACATTTTGCATGTTGTAGGTTTTTGTTTTGGTAATTGGGTAACTTGCCCTTGAATTTACTTAATTTCTCATACTCTGGTTTTGAAAACTAAGTCAAGGTTTATTTAATTGTAATGCGTATGTTTATCTAGGTATCTAAAGTACCTACTTAAAAATTGTTTAAAGTTTAAAGTAAAAATCATACAATCTGTATTAACTGACAGAAATATAAACGTACAAACATTTTTTTTGGAATACATTAAACGCGTCTGTACTAAAGTTAAACAGATTTTAAGTACGCACATATCTCTTTAGGACGTACAGTAACAATAGAAATGCATTGCAGTACGTTCTAGAGAGATAAGTGTGAACTTAGGAGCTGACAAACTTTAGTGCACACGAGCAACGTTTTATGTTTTAGATAAAATTAAAACAAAGCCCGCATTATAGAAAGCCAGAGATACTAATTACCTAGTCCAAGGTAAAATGCCTACAGTAAAAAGCTGATAAAAACAGTAAGTAAACTGCCGTGACTAATTTGCCGCACGAGCCGTTTTGTAATATCTCTGTCCGCACAAAATGTAGACTACTCGCAACTATCGCAGTCAATCATCGAATTGACTCGAAAACCTTCGTTTTGAGTTTCTATGATATTTTGAACGAAAATATAGGGTCTAAGCTTTACAAATGATGTTTTATATGAGTACATAAACCATAAATGGTTTTTTAACGCGCAAACTGTCTTTATTCTTTTAATTTACTAACTACTACAATAATATAACAACTACTAGCTACACTACCAACAAAAAACAAAACATTTTTCAAATTTTTTTATGTAAACAATAAGTTATTATTTAAGTTTTCTTTTTATCGTTATCGGATTTGTAAACAATTAAACAAATTGGACAATTTGCAGTTGCTTATTATTTTGTTCACGCTAAAAATCTTTGGAATGATTATAATAAGATTATTTCATGAGTATTTCTGTAAACTTCCTGTATTTCCTTGTCATTAAGATATTGTAATAATCAGCGTTAATGTTGTGATTGTATCTTTGCTTTGGGACCGCTGTAAGAGGATTTTTTATAAAGCAAACATTTTCTTTTTTGCTAGATCTGTGAAGGTTTAACTACGGATGCGCTTACGGTTGGTTTGCTGTAATGGTCAGAGGATGTTCACCATTTACTAAAACTGCTTCATTCTTATCATCTAAATGGTCATAGAAACGGGGTCAAAAGGAAGTACGTAGGTAGTATCTACTTATATTTCTACCACCCCCGGTGTTGCAGTTGTCTACAGGCGATGGTAACTGCTTACCATCAGGCGGGCCGTAAGCTGGTTTGTATGTTTATGTTATAAAAAACTTACATATTTACTTACTTTGAACCTTGACTTGTATTTGTATTAAGACCCAAATAGATGGGTGTTATAAGATATCTGTCTTTGGCATCGCAGCTGCCAAAAGAATAAATCAATTTTGAATTTCTTTTTTTTTTTTCGGAAACTGTCTTGATTTGGAATGTTGATTGAATAATTTTTTTTTTTTTCAAAAATAATAAATCCATTTGTATCTCCTCAGCTCTTCTCATTATTGATTGTCGGAGTATGTTTTATAGTTTTCAACTCTCTTTCAATTAAACTATTTGCGAAAACACAACAGTGATTTTTCCAGTATGTACTTAGGTCAAATTGGAAAAGACCAGTAATTTAAATTACTAGAGGTGTTGATTTGCTATTACATGTAAAGTAAAACCATTTTTTTAAATTAGGCTTTAGTACCTACTTATTACATTACAGCTATACTAAGAATAGTATACCAAAAAATTACGACATTACTGGCTGCAAAGTAAGAATACAGTTTTTTTTTTTGTAATATTATTACAGTATCTTTACAAATATATTCATCATGAAACATAATTTATTCAAGAACAAATTACAAGTTTTTAAACAATAAAACAAAAATTAAATTAAAAACTATGCATTAGCAAAACTTAATCTAAGAAGCCGCTACCTGTAGGCAACGTGCCCATAATGCTGGCGGCATTGCCCCGTTGAATGGCAATGCTTAGTCTTTGGGCTAAATAAAGACCAGCATTTTGGTGTGTTGCCTCGATCAGTCGTTCCGAAAGATCTTTCTTTGTAAATTTTGTGCGCACTCGGTCCCCACGGCCCCGGCGTCTCGACACCGAAAGGCAAAGTTTTTTTATTCATTCCAAAAAAGTCTACTCTTAGATACTGAGCCCGCTAGAGTAATGTGCTTATCTGTATAATTAAAACCCTTTACTAAATTACCAGTTTTGAAACAGAAACATTTGAAAGTGAATCATACACTTAGGTCCTATTTCCTAACATCATGAGAATATTCCTAACATTATGATCTTGCAAGAGTTCCGACATTGCCCTGTGAACGATTGTATAGTTAATTATTTTAATGAAATACAATGAATTTAATTATGTGAAAAAAAAGTAAATCGCCAAGGTCTGTATGCAATTCCTCATCGTGTAAATGTTTGTCGAAGGATGTGATGTGACCAGATGCTTTGTGCTTATTGTATGTTAAATTAGTAGTTTTTTGGTTTCTTCAATAATATCTATCCATATGCAGCTGGCCTTCAGTAAATGTAAATGAATTGTTCAGTGGGCATGATGTGAAATTATAGTCACAATCCTTCGCATTTCTTTGATTTTACACCTATTCACCATCAGTCATCAAAATTATTCAGTAAATACTGATAAATTTTGTATGACAAGAATATAACCATTTTTTTGTCCATACAAAAAGCGTCAACGTTTTTCTAGTCCTAATAAATGTTAGTGATTTCAATGACTTAATAAAATGTTATCTACACAGTGAAAAATTATGTTTACAGATTCCTTTTAAATCTTTTTTATGTTATTGTTGACGAGCTAGTCATTCGCCTAATGTTAAGCATCACATCGGCCCGTAACAGTTGCATGGCCACTCAGAACTTTAAAATATATATAAAGATTTGCACTGCACATGAAAATTAAAGAAGCAATGGGCGTACAAAGCAATACATGGTGTTAAGCAACGAAACAATGCCAGCTGCGCTCTATTATTTTACACTCTATGTTTTAACTAATAAGTTTTGTTTTAGTCAGACTGCCGTGCTGGCGTGTCAGATAATGTTGCGATAGGTCATGCACGCACGGCTGAATGCCGCGATCATCACGCGCGGGCAAGGGTTATGTGCTACAGAAAACAATAAACAGTCGGTGACCGTCTTCAAAAAACAAGATAAGTATTAGGTCACAAGTCACAACACGAAAAAAATTACTGCTGTGACTACTCTACAAAAAAATATTTTTGAAGTAAACCTTCTTTACGCATGTGTTGACTTAGGGGTAAGCTGGTCCGCCGGGGGGCGAGTTGGCTGGACTGCAGTCGCGACCTCTTCTCGCCCCCTGTACGGTGGACGAAAGCTCACGGGGGGGTTTTAGTGGGTTTGAGTCACACATACCACGCCCGTGGTGGCAGGGAATTGCGAGGGCATTTCCCCCATCAAAAAACTGGTGAGGCAAACGGAAGAGAGAGAGAGAGATATGCAGAGAGATATCTCACTCTCCAAGAATTATGTTTCGTATTTTACTTTAGGGGCAAGAGAGGTAGAGCTAAAGAAGTTATACTTCAATCGTGTGGTCTATAGCACATTCGTTTTTGTACTACAAAAATAAAACTGGATTCTGCGAATCAATAACTGATATATTTATGCCTTTAACATGCATTGTTTTATGTTTCTTCTTTTATATTTTTTGTGATTATTAATTAACAAAATTGTATATAATTTTATATGCCTTGTTCTCCGATGTTTAAATTAGGTATTAAGAATATGCTTTGTTTAAAAACCTGCCTGAAAGTTTAATCGACACAAAAAGTTAAAAAGCGTATTTACAAAAATTTATAAGTAGAGGTAGATACTTATATATTTTGTAGGATAAAATCACACATATGATCTATTCATTCTATCAAAATGAAAGTTTTTATTAACAATAAGTATAACGATAAGGCATGAATTATTTGACCCGCTCTCATTATCGATTTATTAGGTAATTTATTATCTTATTAATCATATCGATCGAGAATATTGTTATTCAGTTATAAAGAACAATATAACTAAAAACATTCAGCTAAGTTATAGCCTTCTTTTCCTATTAAATAACCATCAACTTTACTTACAAGTTACTTAAATTTAATCAATGCTTAAATTTCCGGTCAACTTATCAGTGACGTGAGGAGGAGGAGCAAAAATGACACTAAATGAAAAGTTATAAACAATTGGTATACAAGCTTAGTACCCGCTACCTACCATAGAGGCTGCCGCGCTACTTCCCGCTACCTACTGCACAAATTGTAGTGTACGATCCAGTGCATGTCTTGGTAGAGGTAATGGTAAGCCACCAGGTTTATATAATGTTGTCGATGCCTTCGATTGATCGGCTGATATATTTAAGGAAAGAAAGAAAGAAAAGACATTTACTCAGGACATCACACAACATGTAATGTAATGTAATAGGAGACATACAGTTTAATTTAGATAATAGACAAAGTAACAGTGTAACGTTGTGGACCAGTGGGGTGATCACGGAAATTTGATTGCAATGCAAAGGGAAAAAAAATCATTCCTAATTGGAAATTGTCATACTAACTATGCACATAAGCTGCGTATTGAAACTGTCAAATTCATTCTATTTTCTGTTTCCATTGGTTGCAATCCAGTTACATCGCCTAGCTGATCCTGACTCAGCATGAGTTTAAGGTCAACGCATGACCATGACCATGAGTCATGACATCAGGAAATTTGAAACAATTTATTCAAAACATTTTTATACACAAACAAGAAAATATAGTTATTATTACTTATTATTTAGGTATATGTACGATTTTTTTCTTCATCTCGTGTAGTCAAGAGGTCAGCTTATATTATGTATGACGGCGGCAACGTCCAACGTTAAGTTATAAACTCTATGCGCAGCGGGCAGTACCGTAATTTATTATAATTAATATTGTAATTATTTAAATTTATAACAGTGGCAACACCGGTAGCTGTCATTGTTACCCCACCCATCTGGCTATAAAAAGGGAGCGCTCGGTGTACTACGGATCATTCTTGCTCCGGACACGGCTCCGTGCGCATGCTGAAGGCCTATACTTCTACATCCTTATTAATAAACGGGTATTAGTCTCGAATTAGTTACTTCAGCTTTTGTCCTTTTTTTGCTACTGGAATATTTAGCTGGAACGAAAGAGACAAAAGATGGTGTAACTAGTCTAAAGTTAGTTCGTGTTTATTAATAAGGCGGCTATAGTTTACCCGGGAGTCTATATGTATATACTATTAATATGTATGATGATAGATTAATCATTCTCATAAGGAATATGTGATTGTTTACTCTATACCGTTTCATACTGCACAGTACGCCTATCATGCATAGATCGCATTTATCAGTGCACCAAGCCGTGACGTTGCAAACCGCAACGATGTTTTCTACAAAAACACCGGCCTTGGGATTTCTTAACTAGTTTGTAATGTTAACAAGGTTTCCTAAACTGTTGATTTGAAACTTATGACCGTGTTATTAAGATTGGGTTTCCCGGAACCCAAGTCAGGAGTCTTTGATAGTGTGTAAAAAAGTCTTACACTTAGGCTGTAAGTGTAAGACTTTAACAAACGGGTATTTATCTCGGATTAGTTATTTCAGCTTTTGTCCTTTTTTTGCTACTGGAATATTTAGCTGGATAGAAAGAGACAAAAGGTGGTGTAACTAGTCTAAAGTTAGTTCGTGTTTATTAATAAGGCTGTTAGAGTATTAATAGTACAATGTAAAAACTAGTACGTAACAAACATCTGTGTTTATCAAACAAATGTTTGTCCTGGGTGGGAATCGAACCCACAACCTACAGTTCAGAAGGCAGGGTTACTTTCCAACTGGGCTATTGGGTCCGTCAAATATATTTAACTATAAACATTTGCGAATTAATAAAATAATTATATACATTAATTTAAAAGCCCGAATCAACAATTAATAACTTACGATCTGATAATGCCGCCATATTTGCATATCATTATTTACTTATCTTAATTTATAATTACTAATTGACACCTCTGCTTAGCTCTATAATACTTACCACATGATTAAAAACTATGAGTTATAATAAAAAACGTTAAAATTTCATCAGTAAATCTTAATTTATGATCATCGTATATTACTTATTGCATTTTATAATTGCCAAAATGTACAATAAATAATAATCAGATGTTTTTATAGTTTTCGCCTTTTGAAATATAGATTTCATAAGACAATGTACCATATACCACAGTATAGGTCTTAGTGCACTCTACGACAAATAAGATTGCATTCAGTACCGTTAATAATAAAAATTAGTTAAATTTAACTAATGCTTAAAATGTTTCTTACTAACGTTTCAAAAGTCAAAGAGATAGGGCATTTAAATTATTAAATCATGAATTTAATTTAATAAACTTGTATAAGTGAGTGGTACACTAATGTTGGGTGGGTGTTGGGTGCTACTTACTAGTGAGCTGGAGCATTTGAGGCCTGACATCATGCCATTAGACACTGAATTCGTCGCCTCAATCTGTTGAATGGGAGCCGCAACTCGCCTCCACACGATGCGTTTTGACTGATTGAGTTGACAAATCGTACGGTAGATTGTATGGAGTGTACATAATGTATACACTTACATCTATTACTATTTAAATATTACCCGAATAGAATTTTGAAGTAAAACTTCTTTACGCACGCTTGACTTGGTGAGTAAGCTGGTGAATGCGAGGCGAACGGAAGTTGAAGGTGGTTCACGCAGACCTCCATTTTCAACATAACAAAGTTAAAAAAAGTGTATTATTATGTTGGTATGCCCGGTACAATGACAATTTACAATTGTCAAGAACTTTAAGATTAAACAAAGAAAAAACAAGTAAGTAAGCTAAACTAAATATGTTTTACTTCAGTCGTGTGGTCTAGTGTTTTTTTTTAAATGTATGACATGTAACATAGTTTATCAATAAATGAGTATGTGAGTATTGAGTACAGTATAGCCTGGAGGTGGCGGGTTCGATTCTCGTGGCAGGACATGTATTTGTGCACAGGAAAAAAAAAGCTCAAATACTTGTTCTGTGTCTGGGTGTTGTGGGACCATGGTTCCTGGGTCCCTAGACACAGGGAATCCTAGTCAGGGTTTATGTATGTGATCGTTGGGCGTTTTTATTGTATTAATAGGAACGATTTATAAGTAATTAAACAACTACAGCAGCTACGATAAATGGCGTAATTATAATGTGTCCTCGTGGTAATTATTGCAGTTATTTAAATAATTTGTGGTTAGGGTATGGAAGGGTAAAACTTACCTCGATGTTATTAAAAGCTATCACAAAGTATTGGTGTTTTTGCCAAACTTAATCCATATAATCCTTACTAAGGTATATAAGTAAAACATTGTCAGTTATATTGTGTGAATTTCAGGTCAAAATGACTGAAACAATTTGGATGACATTTTTCAAATAGAATGACCAAGATATAAATAATATCAAGAAGAATGCTAAAGAGTAATGATTTATAGCAGTATCGCCTGCTTAGATTGAACAACAGGTTCACTTTATTGGAAAATAAAATTAATCAAAACTCTAAGATTCATATTACTTTTTATTTCATAAAACTTAAAGTTCATATGCGGGAAATCTGATAAATGAAATGTATTGATTACTTTATCTATGGTTTGCGGTCCAAAAATTTTATTTTAGACGTAGCTTTTGATGTAACCAATAATTTAACTCTCTCTCTGCATACTGGTCGGGAACTTTAACTATCATTAATAATTGAGAACACATTTTATATGCATATTCCAGATGTCACATAATGCCCATTCTCCTCTTTGACCTCTAGTACCAATTTTCCCATGTTCATAAAGGTCTCATGATTGATGCGCATGAATCAGCGCTAGACAAAGATCACCACCGCTAAATCAATATTGTACTTTATAAATAAAACGGTTACATTACGGTACATTTTTTGCACTAATCAGTCTTTAGTAAATAAATTTAAGTATTCATCGTTTGACCTACAGCGTTAAATGCGTTAACGCACATACCGCACAACTGTACATTATTATTTTAACGGTTACATAGACTTCATTTCTAATTGATTCAATGCGAGTAGCCCATAATAACTAGTATGGTTTTTGGCGGGATAGCGAAAAAGATTGCGTCACCGCATTGTATTATTTTCCAAAACTTGTGTTATTTTCAGTGTTAGTGCGTAAAATTGGTGGCATTCTATTCGTTAAGTGCTGGATTACAGGCGTGAGTGTGGGAAAATGGTATAATGATGGTGAAACGTTTCTTTTCGTGTTGTTTCCAAAACTCTATAGAAGCTTCAAGTAAAGTTGCCACCACTTTACTAGGAGTATGACTTTGACTGTACTATGACTTCGACTGTGACTTGACATATATTTACGTGAAATATCAATAAATTATCAATTACTTGACACTGGCTAAATACACAAGAGTGTGAAGCCAAAACATAATTTTAAAAAAACTAGTATCAAGTTTATATAATAATAACGCCCAACGATCTTATTACGTAGCGCGTGACGTCACCAGCCGCATAGCAGTACATTAGCTGAACGATGCAGCGTCAGCATGTAGGATCTCATGTCATTTTAAAGTTTGAATTCGCTTTATATAACTACTCCGGTCCCGGTCTTGGAGCCGGGAGCACCTCCCTAGATTGTAGGATTTTTATAGAATAAATCAACATTCGGGCCACACAGCTTCTGTTTGCGTGTGTGTGTCTGTGTATGTGTTTTGTGCGCGCGCGTGTGTGCGTAAGTAAGTTACATCCAAGTTTAGTTTCAAACAAGAAGAGATAGGTACTATTTAGGCAGGTAGTAGTAGTAGGCGTCATTCGGCTAATTATTATTGTGACTCCAAAAGAAGATACTTAGATTTGAGAGATAAATAATAAACATTTTAAAGTTTTCCTGAAATAAAATTATGCAAGTTAATTATGAAAGTTTTTCCTAAACATTTTTATTGTTACATTTAAAATTATGTAAAATAATAGCACGCTATCTCTGTTATATAATTCCCTACTCCCTGGTCTCCTTGAAATAATTAATAACTCCATGCCGCACGAAAGGAAACCAACAAGCTTAATTACATAACCTTGTCCCTTAAGGCGTTCACTAATCAATATTCATAAGCGCCTTATACCAGATTTAAGATTATCTCTAACAACAATGAATATCGTAACTTTAAAACATCGGAACAATGAATATCGTAACTTTAAAACATCGGATTACAGTGTGTATCATTACCAGAGAAAGCTCTATTGTGTAATGTAATGACATAAGAGCGATTCCGTGGTCAGACTTTAAAGGATGCAAGGCAGTTTCCCTTTATTTGCATATAGGTGGGCTTATAGTCGATATTGGGGTAACATTTATTGGTCGAAACGTAATGATGATATACGGTTGGAATGTTGTTGGAGGTTTTTTTTTATGTTACGAAATGACATGACGAGCAAGCCGCTCGCCTGATGTTAAGCGACACGACTGCCCATATCAGTTGCAGTGACACTTGAAACTGGATACACAAACGTTCCGGTTTGAAGGGCACTAGCTAGTGAAATTACTGGGCAATTGAGACTGTGCTGATGTCTCAGGATGATGTGCGCAGTGCAGTGTCACTCGTAACTCTGTTTTAGGGTTCCGAAAGACACTGTTCTGTTATGGGCGGCCGTGGCACTTAACATCAGGTGAACGAGGTGCTTGCGCACTACTGCTTGGCGGCAGAATAACTAGCACAGCGGTGGTACCTACCTAGACGAACTTTGCAGAAAAGTCCTACCACCTAGTATAATAGGATGTTTTGGGCATGATATTATTATTACATTCTGTTGGTGTCAGCAGCGGGTGGAACGTCTGGTAGGGGTTTTACTTTTGTTTTGTAACAGCCTATCTACATACATCAGCCTACTTATGTATTATTATAGTCCCACATATATATTAAGTTACAATTATAGCAATACTAGTTGCGCCCCGTAGTATCACCCGCGTATAAAAAGTATTTTAATTATTTGCTCATCCCAAGGGAAAATTTCACTTTTCCGGGATAAAATGTAGCCTATATGTCAATCCAGTGTATAAGCTATCTTGGTAGGGAATTTCATCCAAATCCATTCAGCCATATGAGCGTGAAGGAGTAACAAACATACACACATACACACAAACACACATACAAACTTTCGCCTTTATAATATTAGTGTGACTGCCAAATTAAGATTGGTTACAGTAATATTTCTTACATCAGTACAAAACTGTTCTATACTCGTAATACTAGGTTTTATTACTCTATCAAAGTTATAAAAGAACATATATACCTAGTATCAAATACTAGTTACTTATAATATTGTCTCTACTAATACTATACTAGTGTATAGTGCATACTCATAATAGTAATTAATTTGACTTAACCTATTTATTATACTTCAAAACTTACCTAATCTCAATACTGATTGCTTTAAATTGTCTCTAATATATATATGTGGGCAGGAACGGGTTTCTGCGTAGATAGGTTGCAACCTATATAACTATAGGCCTTCAGCATGTCCACACCGCGCCGTGTCTGGAACAAGAATGATCCGTAGTACACCGAGCGGTCCCTTTTTATAGCCAGATGGATAGGGAAGCGATGACAAATGCCGGTGTTGCCACTGTAATACATTTAAATGCTGCCACAGAGTAAATTACGGTACAGCCCGTTGCGCATAGAGTTTATAACTGGACGTTGCCGCCGACATATATATACTCATACTAGGTACTTTTACCCAATGTCAAAATACTACAAATGCTAGTATATTTATCTCTATACTTAACTAATTAGTCATGCTTTAAGTCTATACTAGCTCGCAGTAGCGGTCACTGTGGTATGGTCAGTGGGTGAGCCGGGTCATTGGCCCCATGCGACCTACTCCGGGTAATCCGTAGCACTGTATATTAGCTCTAGTAATATTATTATGTGTTACGTAACTAAGATAATCAGGTTTGTAAATGTCATGCTAATGAAACCAAATAAAATATTTTGTAAAATTATGTACTAAATATATTCGCACTCTTCACTTGGGGAGTAAGCTGGTAGCGAGGCGAACGAAAGTTGATTCACGTAGAACTCCATTGCCAACATAACAAAGTAGAAAATTTGTATTATTATGTGGGTATATCCGGTAAATTCACAATTTACAATAGTCAAGATGGAGACATTAACATTAAACAAAGTTATAATATAACAAATAATATAATAATAAACTAAAGAAATTTTACTTCAGTCGTGTGGTCTATTGACATTGGTTTTTTGGATTTGATATAGATAAAGGTTTTTGTAAAACATGTAGGTAATTGTTGTACACTAAAGTCGTCCTGCGATTTTACTTCCAATATATCAATTTTACTGCGGAAGCTTTAAATTTTCCGGAATAAAAGGTACGCACGTACATATACATACATACGTACATGAAAATTGATAAAAAATACGTACGTATAAAATAAATAAAAAAGGATAAAAAATAAAATAATAGGTCTTTACCTATGAAATTGCCGTATTGCAGTACAGACTTTTTCAAACAAAAAAAAGTTTTGATTGGCTATGAATTCTAAATTCAAATTAATTTTGTTTTATAAATATGACATTCTATTTACAATATAAGTCTTTTGTTTATTGATTAGCGTTGTATTTTCATTACATTACAACATTTTTCCTCATAATGGATACTTTGAAATTTCGTGTAATTATGGAATATGAGTTCCGTCGTGGCACCAACGCGGCACAAACGACACGTAACATCAACGACGTTTACGGAGAGAACTGTACAAACGAACGTACAACCCGTTATTGGTTTGCTCGGTTCCGTTCTGGGAATTTTAACTTGAAAAATGAACCTCGTGGTCGTCCGGAAACTTTGGTCAACAATGATGAATTAAAGGCGAATGTGGAAGCTGATGAATCTCAATCTACAGCTGAGCTGGCAGCAGCTTTTGATGTTAGCATCAAAACAATATTGGTCCATTTGCGACAGATTGGCAAGATAAAAAAGCTTGATAGATGGGTGCCCCACGAACTTAACGATCGCCAGCGCAACGTACGCGTCGAGACTAGCCTTGCGCTGCTTAACAGGCACAGAAATGAAGGAATTTTGAACCGAATTGTTACGTGCAACGAAAAATGGATTCTTTTTGACAATCGAAAGCGCTCAGCAAGTTGGTTAGATCCTGGTTCGGTACCAAAGCAATGTGCAAAACGAAAAATGACCCCTAGAAAGGTGATGGTCACAGTTTGGTGGTCTAGTGCTGGTGTGATTCATTATAGCTTTTTACAAAACGGCGAGAGCATTACTGCAGATGTGTACATTGAAGAACTGACCACAATGATGGCGAAACTCGCACGTCTGCAACCAGCTTTGGTCAATCGGTCGTCTCCACTGCTACTTCACGACAACGCGCGACCCCATACTGCACAACAGACCGTCTCTAAGCTGCATGAGTTGGGTTTGGAAGCTCTCCCTCATCCGCCATACTCACCAGATCTTGCGCCTACTGACTATTACTTTTTCCAAAATTTGGACAACTTTTTAGCGGGAAAAAAATTCAATTCCCGAGAGGCAGTACAAAACGCCTTTGAAGAGTTTGTTGTCTCCCGTCCCGCTGATTTTTTCAAGAAGGGCATCCATAAACTGCCACAGCGTTGGCAAAGATGCATTGATTGCAGGGGTGATTACTTTGAATAAAAGAAATAAATTAGTTCGAAAAAAAAATACTTTAACTTTTTTCAAACAAAACGGCAATTTCATAGGTAAAGACCTAATATTAACAGTGTTTCAATCTCGAGATTTTATGTTGATTTATAAATGAATCTTAGGCTGTGGTTTATATATTTGCCGTGTCTGCATTAAAAAGTATATTAAATAAATAATATGGATCTATAATATAAAAAATATGCACATAAGTAATTCATTACTTTACGTATCTTAAGCCTTTCAGAATCTCTTTCAGAGCATAGATTGGTTTAGATATCTCGATGAAATCTGCTTAATATGTTTATCTACCATTATTTTAAAATTTGGGCACACATTCAGCAACCTTAAACAAATTCTATTAAAAAAATTCCAAGCGTCAAACGCGGGCGCCTTACCACTGATTACTATAACAAAATAAAAATCACCCATTCTACTTTTTGTCCCTTTAAAGTTTTGTTCCACATTGTTATAATTGGAGTTTACTTTGGTTATGCATAAACGAGTGTGATTTTGAATAAAGGGATGATTAAGAAGCTAACACCATTATTAAATAGCGCAGGTTAACTTTACGTAACAAACAATACTTCTTATTAAAGTTGTGACATTATAAACTAATCCCCTGATACCTATTACATATGACAGGTCAGGTCGGGTCAACTTGTTTATCATATTTCCGCAAATATTCAAATTTTCACTGTTGCAAGATCTTTGGAAATTAATCGTTCATTTCTGAAGGTTAAGATGTTTTTGCCAGCTACTTCTTATATAACCTAAACTTCAACATAAAACATATTTAAGTACATCGTGGTAGGTGGTAGGACTTTTCTGCAAAGTTCGTCTAGGTAGGTACCACCGCTTTGCCAGTTATTCTGCCGTCAAGCAGTAGTGCGCAAGCACTACTGTGTTCCGGTTTGAAGGGTACTGTAGCTAGTGAAATTACTGGGCAAATGAGACTTTATGTCCTAATTCACACAGTCTAGTAATCTTATTGCTAGACTGTGCTGATGTCTCAGAATGACGTGCGCAATGCAGTGTCACGCGAAACTATACTTTTGAGTTTCAAGTGTCACTGCAACTGATATGGGCAGTCGTGTAGCTTAACATCAGGTGAGCGACTAGCTCGTCGTGTCATTTAGTAACTTTAAAAAAAAAAAAACATTCCTATCAGCTTTCTTTCACGGGACTACCTTTTTATGGTAGTTATGCCACAGAATAAGAAGTGCAATGACCTGGCATATCAAAAAACGTAATCTTGAAATGCATCACCATAGATCGTCCTTACAAGAAACTAAAATGACGTTGCAGGTCCAAAAATAATCCAAATACTATCTGCTCCTATTACCACAGGGTAAATGATAACAGAAAAAGTAATAGTACTACTTAGTAATATGCTATAACTTAGTAGGGATTTTGAATCAAATTACACGTTCTGAGGGAAATAACATATAAGGTTATATTTAATTAAGTACTTGGACTAGCAATTACTGACTTGCATTTAGTTGGACTGTCGCGGCCAGTGTATTTAGTTCAATTTTTTTTGTAGTAGCTAGTGTTTAGTATTAGTTATTATAATATCTTTGTAGTATTTAGTTGAAAAAACAAATGCAATTTGCCGGTAAAAAAAGTAAGTACTTTAAAGAGAACGCAAATCATTAAAGTTTAAGTTTTAACGGTATTTGCCTTCTCTGTAAACAAATCGCCCTTATGCCCTTATGCCGGTCCCTGCGGAACCTTAATGCACTCCTCGACGCCAACCCTGATTTTGATATCTTTTTTGACAATTGGAAAACTGTTTTATATGTGTGTTTGATCTATTGCAAAAATGTTTGATATGTATTGTCAATGTATTTTATTAATTGGTGCTTATTTGAATTTGATTTATGTAATTTAATTTTAAATATATTATAATTAATAATTTAGTAGTCAGTGTAATTGGTCTGAAACCGTTCTTATTACAATAAATAAATAAATAAATCGCGTTCGAGATTACATCATCACTTTCCGTCAGATGGAGATAAGGGTCAAATAAGACTGATGAAGCCCGAAGAGTAATGCTGCGCCCACGCCTAAAGACAGCAAAAACCTTTAAACTTTCTATGCTAATGAAGTCAAGACCTCTTGAAATTCATATCGACCATAACAAAGATTACGTAACCTATATGTACAGTGTAATAATAACAAACAAACGTGTAGCTAATGGATCATAGTAAAGTTAATTATAATCGCAATGTCAATTTCACAAGATCAATTAAGCTGCAGATCAAAAATGCCTGAGAAAACTCGCGATCTGAGATGGTTTACATAACGTTTCCAATTTGGTAAATCAATGCGTATTACTACCTATATAACTCAAGTCTACACTTCTGTATTACATAATGTATTGACGTTTTATAGCAGACGAGTTTCTGCCCGCAGCTTCGCCCGCGGCGTGGCCTATGGGAAAATAATTCAACCACCCATTTCACCCTCTTAAGGGTGGAATTCTGAAAAATCCTTTCTTAGCGGATGCCTAACATAACATCTACCTGCTTGCCAAATTTCAGCCCGATCCGTCCAGTGGTTTGGGCTGTGCGTTAATAGATCACTATGTCAGTCAGTCAATCAGCCAGTCAGTCCTTTGAGTTATATATATTTAGAATAGATAGATGTAATAAGGCATTAGATTTTAACATTGCTATGTAAATTAACCATGTCTGTTGATAACGTGTGATGTGTGGATTTGTGAAGAATCCTTCCTCTAAATAAACGCATATGACAACTTGGAGCATAAAATTCAGTGCGTCTAATTCTAACTGGAATGGAATGGGGATCAAACAGGATATTCATATTAAAAATTAATAGTGGTTGATCGTTTACCGGAATAGACAGTTTTTCTGGAAGTAATTTCTCGTATCCTTAGTGAAACTACATTTGTTTAATCACACTAATATTATAAAGGTGAAAGTTTGTATGTGTGTATGTTTGTTACTCTTTCACGCTCAAACGGATGAATGGATTTAGATGAAATTCGGTACCAAAATAGCTTATACACTGGTTTAACATATAGGCTAATTTTATCCCGGAAAAGTGAAATTTTTCCATGGGATAAGCAAATAATTAAAATACCTTTTATACGCGGGTGAAACAGCGGGGCATATCAATAACCTGAAGACCGTCCACTACAGAACATAAGCCTCCCCATAGAACGCCACTTTGAGTGGCTGCTAACTTTCAATAAATATACACAGAAACCTCCGACCAGCTTTTGTCGATACAAAAGATCGATCACTTTTCGTTGGTTAGATAACACGGGGAAGTTTACTTAGAGTTTTGAAAATAAGCTTTCTATTCCTTGTCAGAACTAAGTGTTGCCTCTTCATAATCTTATGAAAGAGTCGTGCCTTCTTCGCCGATATAAAATGTTTGTTAATCTTCTTACAGGTACCTGACATTATGACACTTAGCACTTAGTATAAAAAAATACTCTATGCAACACAGTCATGACTAAAATGCAGTTGAAATGTAGATATTTGGCCCAAAAGCTAAGCATTACCATTCAACGGAGTAATGCCGTCAGCATTTTAGGAACGTTGCCTACTGGTAGTGGCTTCTTAAGTTTACGTACAGCATTCTTTGATAATTTTAGTAGTTCTGTTGTTTGATTACACTACATAAGCTATCCAAAGCAAAATACATGTATATGACGGCGGCTACGTCCAGTTATAAACTCTATGCACAGCGATCGAGCACCGTAATTTACCCTGTGGTGGCATTAAATGTATTACAGGGGCAGCACCGGCAACTGTCATGGCGGCCTACCTGTCTGGCTATATAAAGGGATCGATTGGTGTGCTACGGATCATTCTTGTTTCAGACACGGCGCGGTGTGGACATGCTGAAGGCCTATAGTTATATAGGTTGCAACCTACCTACGCAGAACCCGTTTCTGTCTACATCAGAAGTGGGATTGCCCATTTCTACATCACTCTTCAAGCAACGCGAAACGTGACGAGACGTGATGTGAATGATGACGTGACGGCGGGTGACACTAATATCAAATTTAGTTGCAGGGTTAACCCAAACCAGTGAAAAAAAAATGAAAAAAAAGTAACGATTCGTTTTTTTTCGAGAAAAAAAGAGAATGTAAAAATGATGACAAGAAAAATGTGTCTGAATGCTAAAGGGATAATCTATCCGGACTAGCACTAATGGTCCATAAAAAAAATGTTGGTTGCTAAAGGGATATCTATCCGGCCTAGCACTAATTGGTCCATTAAAAAAATGTAGGAATGATGATTTTTGGTTGCTATAGGGATATCTATCCGGTTAGCATTATTCGGTCCATTTTTTATAAATGAAGGTATACTAATGGTCCTGAAGGGTTAACCCTGACGATGACTGGAAGGTTAAAATACTTTTGACTAATCAAATTGAAAACTAATGTTTTGACTTTGACTTAGACTCCAAGTTTAACTCAATTTAATTGTCAGGATGAACGAGCAATAACACTGATGTCCCTCACCAGGTACATAGTGAAGCTAAGCGTACGAGGACGTACGCACGTCAGTATGGCCGTGACGGCGGCTACGTCCAGTTATAAACTCTATGCACAGCGATCGAGCACCGTAATTTACCCTGTGGTGGCATTAAATGTATTACAGGGGCAGCACCGGCAACTGTCATGGCGGCCTACCTGTCTGGCTATATAAAGGGATCGATTGGTGTGCTACGGATCATTCTTGTTTCAGACACGGCGCGGTGTGGACATGCTGAAGGCCTATAGTTATATAGGTTGCAACCTACCTACGCAGAACCCGTTTCTGTCTACATATACATAAGAATCAGTTTCGGCTAACTGCAATGTCAGTGTCAGTCAAGATTACTCGACCAGTTAGTAATCAAGTGTGGTGTGCGTAAGAGATCCGCAGGAAAACTAACGTGACCGATATAGCCCTTAGAGTTAGCAATTTGAAATGCCCATGGACTGGTCCTTAGAACTGATAAATGATAGGGAAGAATGGTTCTCGAATGGCGACCACGAATCGGGAGAAGCAGCGTAGACCGGCCCCCCACTAGGTGGACCGACGATCTAGTGTAAACCGCGGGGAATCGATGGATGCACGAGGCAAGCCCCTCAAAGTGGCTCTCAGGCTTTGATGATGATGCGATTGAATTGTTTGCTGTCATCAAAAAATTTATATTTGACATCATAATTAATAAAAACCGTTTGTGAACATCAAAGGTTGCGTACACAAAGCCAAATCTCTGGCTATGGCGGAAAAAGTAGTGGTTGAGGACAACTAACTAGCTAACTTTTTTCGCTATAGAACTTCGTATCAAGACAAAAAGCCTTTATATTGCAACAGGTTACCTACAAAGAAGGAAACTCCTCAATCACAACCAAAGTTGTGAAAATCAGTTGCCAAAACCGCCGAAATGATGTTATGCTTAACAAGCTATTATAATGATATAATTTTATTACAAATAAAGTAAAATTAATTATATTATTAGAAAGGTTCCAAAATGATACCCTAATATTTCAATAGAATATACCATTTACATTCAGACATCTGGTAGGTATGAAGAAATCGATAACGCCAATAAAGTTGTTAAACAATGTATTAAAGTCATCATTAAATTTTCGCAAAAGGACTTATTGATCACTTAAGTCACGAACTGATAGAGATTCAATAGATTTGTACGATTGGCAATAAATTAACACTAAATGAACAATAATTAAAATGTATAACCGTCTAAGCAACATTTATTTCATATTTTATTATGGTTGTCAGTGAAAAGTCGGTCTTTTCACCATTTTTTTTTTTAATAATAGCAACGCCATTTAATATCAGTTCTTTTAAGTATAGGCCACAGATCCTATAAAAAAAGTGGATCTGTGATTGACGCACCAAAAATAAATTAACTATTGTTTTGAATTATTTCGTCTTAATACCACAATATTAATTGAATTTAGTATATTTAGTTTGGTTTCTCATTATGACATTGCATTTTTTGTAACTGAAAACTTCTTATTTTAATCAAAGGTTCGTCGACAATAAAATTCAATTGCGTTACAGACGATATCGTTTTTACTTGGTTGGATAAAAGAAGGCAGAAATCTCTCATGTGTGTCTACCATGAGAAATTTCTTACTAAATGTAGAAAGTTAATAATTTATCAGCGGTAACCCTAAACTTAATACATACATAACACAATTGGATCCATAATTCAAAGATCTATCAGGTTCTCATTATTTCAGTCACGGTATTTGTTAGGAATTTGATACAAATGAGTAAAACCTTGAGGCCCTCTCTAATGCTAGGATGTTAATATGTACAGTACCTACTCCAATCGACATCGTTAGTGGTAAGTATTGTTAAGAAATAATAATAATAAATATTTGTGGATATTTCCCACAGCGCCATCTAGTTCCAAACTAAGCAAAGCTTTGTACTATCGGAACCAGATAACTGATACTTACATACTTTTTGTTTGTAAATACATACTTAGATAGCACCCAAACACAGAACAATTATTGATATTCGTCAAACAAATATTTGTCCTGGGTAGGAATCAAACCCAACCTACGCCTCAGAAGGCAGGGTTACTACCAACTGCGCTATCGGCCCAGATATATATTATGCGGTTATATATAAATGATCTAAAAATTATTTGGACTATACTTTGGACTACAATTATTTGGACAGTAAACCGAACAAGACTTTATTAGGCTTTTTAACTTTATCGGCACAAAATCGGCCTAACTATAAGTGAAAATTGCAAATATACACTACTTGTTAAGTGTCTCTGTAAGCTAATAAGATGGCCTTTGCAAGACCATCTTTGCATAGCTTAAAACTGAAAAACCTTAAAAGAAAAACGTTTTAAAGAATTTTGAAAATTGAATTCACAAAAACGTCCATATATTTATAGATCCTACTCACAAAATCTCATAAGAATCGGTTGAGAAATACGACCTGTAGGAGAACAACCGGATATCCGCAAGACTTAAGAAATACTTTTTGCCTGAAACGGAGACGTTTCGCTCGCGTTTCGCCCTCGCTCGGTAATTCAATTCAAAAATTGTGACGAAATCTCACAGCCTTATTTGTAGGATTTATTTGCAGCTTTTGTTGAACGCTCTTTATTATACCGATATCTTTTTTGGATGATACTGTCCATTGCTGGCATGAGATGATAAATTAAAATGAAATCAATCCATGTCACTACGCCAAAATTTCGACAGAAAACCCCATTTTTAAAATAGTTACATTTCGACAGTTAGATATACCATTATGTGCCTAAAATAGATACACAATAAACCTTCTTGAGATAGTGCCTAATTACATACATCATGGCTATTACGTCAGCAATTATACACAATTGAGTATTTTTTCGCTTATCTTAAAATATTTTAACATTATTATGCCGTATTATTACCGAATTATGCACATTCAATTTGATTTTAGAACACAAAAATTCAAAATAGCTTTTCAAAAGAAAGACACACCTACGGTCAGATTCCTTAGCATCGCGATTTTATCTCGGACAGGATCCGGTGTGGAAAGGGTTGTGGCCTTCTGCGCTTTTAATTCAAAGATAAACATAAGGCTTTTTTTTCACGTCACATATTTACGATGTCGTTACAATTTTTGCCAGGAATGTGGTATAACAATATAAATAAATAGTTGTGGACACCTCACACAACGCCATCTAGCCCCAAACTAAGCAAAGCTTGTACTATGAGAACAAAATAACTGATAGAATACTTAGATACTTTGTTGTAAATACATACATAGAATACAGTAGCACCTAGATACAGAACAAACACCTATGTTCGTTGCACAATCGTTTGTCCTGGTTGGGAATCGAAGCCACAACCAAAGAAGGCGAAGACAGAGCAACTACCAACTGATCTATGAATTGACTGTAAACAGAAATTATGAACTTATTATACAAGTGTACGTATACGAGTAATAATTGACTATTTATATATACGTATATATATATATACTGTCATACTAAAAATACATAAGTAAAGTTATATAATCTATATAATAAAAGTGTAGCCAAAGTATATATAGTATGTAAATAGAAGAAAATTTAGACACATTTTCGTAGTATGTTAAAATAGTAGAACTTTTACAAAAATATCGTTTATATGTAATGCTGTTATGTTTTAAATGTATAAAATGGCGTGTTTTCTTTAGACATTTTGGGCGACAAAGAAAAATAATGTTGGCCTCATCTTTATTTAATTCCAAGTGTAACATTATATTTTGCCGAAGGGGACTGCTTGTGAAAGGTTATGTTCGAAAACCAGTTTACGTAGCTTTATATTTACGGGTCACGGTTTATGGGTCAATGCATTGACCCATATCGATATATTGAACAGAAGGGTCTCTGTTGAACTGGTTTGAGGGTCAATTACTCGATTTTACAAATAAAAGATTTAAATCTATTGACTCGGCTTGATGTCGTGGAATTTCTGTTTAATTTTTTTTTTAAATCTGCTCTTATAGAAACCAACGCTATTTTTGCAATTGCGCAAATATTTTTTTATAAGTTTCTGTTAATATCGAATACGCGATTATATTATAATAGTTACTATATAAACTATTTACTATAAAATCGTAATGTTTATTGTGTTAAAAGTAGTTCAACCTTATTCCGGCAGCTAATTTACATTCTTCAAACGTGTTTGCTTATGAACTATTTTTTTTAAAGTAAGTCGTAATGAGCCTCTAAAAAGGTGTTTATTCTTCATCAAAGCGCCACTAAACTGTGCGTAGCGTCTTGTAACAATAAATAACACATACTTGCTTAACCTTACAGCTGTTACCGCAGCTTTTCAAGCCGGAAGAATTGTTTTTTACGGCTCTACGAAGATTAATCACTTGAGTGGAGCTAATAGAGGCTTTACCGTAACTAGTTGATCTACATACACGGCTTTGTTACTTTCCGGGTGTTTTTATTAGTTTAATGTTCTATGTGACATTGGGCATTCGTTTCGTGACGGCTTCTTTTACGCACGGTTTTTTTTAATGTATCTTATGTCACAGTTGAAATAAGATTTATGGAGTGATTTATTTTGGTTGTACTAATACAATCTTTTCTTTCTAAGTAATGTGGTCATTCATATTAGTACAGAACCATATGGCCAACATTAAAAAGCTTTGACCACAAGTTTTGACCATGGTTTTATAAAATGTTAGTTGAAAAATAATTAAAAAGTATTTTATTTGTTTTGTTTTTAATAATGCATTAAAATTTGCTAAAATTATATGTTCGATATTATGAGGCAAAATTAAGTTTTTTACTAGAAGCCAAAAAGAAGCCAGTAAACGCCTTTGTATCAAAATGTCGAAGTTTTATTTTTGATAGTCATTGTATAAATTATGCCATTTAGATCGATAAGTATCGTAACATAATACATGATTTTCTTATCAACCGACTTTAAAAAAAACAAGGAAGTTCTCAATTAGGTTAAATTTTTTATTTTATATGTTTATTACCCCGTATTTTTAGAATCTGATTTGGAATATTTTTTATGTGAGAGGACATACTTTCAGATGGGTCCCATACAAATTTCATCAAAAGCAATTCAGTAGTTTAGCTTTTAAATCAAAATAACTTTTTTTGAACAAGCTCTTAGTCTCTACCGACCTTTACAGCGTCACCGAGCGGGGAAAAGATCAAAATAATAATAATAATATGTGTGGACATCTCACACAACGCCATCTAGCCCCAAACTAAGCAAATCTTGTGCTATGGGAACCAGATAACTGATACAATACTTAAATACTTTTTGTTTGTAAATACATATATAGAATACAATATGACACTCAGACACAGAACAAACACCTATGTTCTGCACACAAATGTTTGTCCCACAGTTCAGAAGGCAGAGTTACTACCAACTGAGCTATCGGGCCAGTCAAAAAAGTCAAAAAATAACTGGAAAAAGTATGTATTATAATATCATCCAAGTATGTTATCAGTATAAAATTAAGGCAATTAAAGTCGGTTTTACCCCCTTTTTAAGAAGACATTGTTTTATTAATAACATGAGAATAACTGAATATACAAAATCTGTTATTATTATAACTATGAGCCCAGTGAGAGCATGTATCACAGTTTCCGAATGTACAAAATGAAAAGTAGTGCATTGGTCGTCCGCTTGAAAGATCTCCAACAAAGACAAAACAAGACAAAGCCGTCCTTCTGACAAGAAAGCAGTTTGATCAAGGGTATCCGACGAGGCTGGAGCCTCAGCTTTATCTGGTACTGGGAGTAGAGGATCGGGAAGACTATGTCCACGTAGTGTAAAGTAAGAGTGAAGCCTAAACCAGGAAAACATTAAAAAATACGCCCTGTTCACAGGACACATGCTGCAGTTTGTAGGGGCACAAAATGCTAACGCGACAGAAATTATTGCACGCGGCGACCGCGCCGCTCTGGCCTCCTCAGTCGTCTCTCCACCAGTACCGCGTCATGTTGTAGTTTAACCGATTATGTATACCAACTCGAAATATATATTTATTTATTAGTTACCGTGAGCCCTAGTTTTCCTTGGAGTCCCCCGCACCATAGATAATAACACGCCAGACAATGGAGACAAGAAAGAATACGTTACACCCCCACAAGTTACCCCCGTTGTCCTATGGCATGAATATTATGTGGTACAGTTTTGTGGCATTAAATAGATTTTTTTATTTAAAGAAAGTTACCAACAATAGAATGAGATAACAGAAGATAGGTATATAGCTATATATATAGCTCATCCACACCTTGTAGAGCCGTAGAAATCTCGCACAGTCCGTTTTTCGAGATCGTTTCTGCCACACACCTGCAAGTTGTGGAATGAGCTACCATCTGAGGTATTTCCGCTGAGCTACAACATGGGGCACTTCAAACGTCGGGTAAAAAGAGTCTTGAAAGGTAGGCAACGCACTGGCAGCGCCCCCGGTGTTGCAGGTGTCTATAGGCGACGGTAACTGCTTACCATCAGGCGGGCCGTATGCTTGTTTGTCTGTCTCTGTTATAAAAAAAAGGTCCATCGACCTCGCTGGTCTTAAGCGTGCACTTATTTATGTAGTTGTTGGTTTTGTTAAGTTGCGTATTTCTCAACTCTGCTCATCTCGGGTACAAAGTGGCATTAAACTAGAGCATGACATCGATTTCGCACGTGCCTCGCATAGGTATAGTTTGTCAACGGCCAGCGCACCATATGGCAAAATCTGGAGCTGGTTATTTCGTAATGTTACGTGGCCATTGCTTACGCATATACGCAAAATTGTTTGACTTCATTTGCGTGTAGCAATCGTAAATGCGTAGGATCTTGTAGACGTATTATTTTCAAGGATTTAATTTCTTTGAGTGTACACTGTACAGCGTCAGATTAATGGTTAGACAATAAAGTTAAATGTACCTATATTAATGTAGTTAATTTTTTTCTAATGAAGCTTTTTGATTTCATGATTTAGTAAAGCCATCGCACATGCGCAGTTACGCGTTTTGTACAATTAGAGTAGGTAATATGAGTAACACTGCAACTGATATGGGAAGCTGTGGTGCTTAATATCAGGTGAACGTCTCGCTCGGCATGTCATTATTTAAAATCAAAAAAGTAACTGGTTAAAATTATGTAGCATTGAAATTTGACTTTGCCCGCACAGATCAATCTCCATCATTTATTTTCTCTATCCACGCTACATTGATCAAATTGTGGCAACCCCGAAGCCCCAAGCTAGAAGCCATAAAAAGAAGTGGATGTTGAAGGCACTCTTACAAATACATATATAAAAGTGGGCCCTATAAAAGCCTACAGCCCTATAAGGGCCTGTTTATTCCTTGAGTAAAAGAATAACAAAATTTAGAAACAATAATAATTTTGCTTCAATTAATTTAATTATAAGCGATTCGTTTTAATATTGTTTTTTTTTAAATACTAATATGTTAATTTTAGTATTAAAAATATTTTTTCTTTAATTATTTTTTTAAATAAAAAAATAGTTAAACAAAACATAATGACTAAACCTAATTAAATCTAAGTCATAATAAACAAAAAATTATACATATCTAAACTTATAAATTTATATTTAAACTTATTAAAAAACCACGATTAAGTCCATTTCTTTCATGCTTAAGTCGCTGTCTTAGGGTAAAGTGCCCAAAAAGCTTATAAACAATGTAAACTTAGGTATACGTATGAAAAAACACGTAACTCGCGGAACACAGCTAGTATTAAATAAAATAGTTTACATAACAATAACATTGTATGAATTGCATTCTGAATAGGGAAGTACTAATCAGTAGCAAATAAAATGACAAATCATGTAATAATACAGCTTGTGCATATCGACACAATGCGCGTCGAAGTCTTTTCATTGGCGAGCCGTTGCAATGAAACGTGTGTATTATAATATTATTTCAATTCGTTTAACTAATTATTTGTGTGTATACCACAAAAGGAATTGAAATTATCATTATGCATAGTGATTTTCACATAATAATCATCGTTTTGATGATTGAACAGCGGAAGCTGCAACACAATAATTTACAAATTATTTACCTGAGGCTGTCAGGAAGGCGTTTTAATGAGGGAAGCGATAAGATAATGGAATTGTGTAAATATTAGAAACAACTACGATATAATAGAATTGCTATGTAAATTATATTTAAATTCGTATGGAATTATGATTGTTTTGTTATAGCGGAGAATAAAGTTCTTGATATAGCGTCGTGTGAGCTGCGCGTACAACTATGGCATACAATAGGCTATTTGACTATTATCAAAAATGAACAAGTAAATATTATTTTCGTAAAGTAGGTTAAAAATGAATGTAATCATTGTAAAAATAAGTAAAATCGGTAAATTAATCACGGAGTAGTACGCTTTTAAAGTTTCATCGCCTGTCCCTTTCTCGCAAAACAGAGATCGTGTTGAGCTTCCTCACAGCTACTATGAAGGCATGGCTTGTGACGTCACATGCCAAAAAGTTTGTATGTAGAGCTACCACAGCTTAGTAATGAGTTACTGTGAGTACTGGTAACTGACGTCACTGCGTGTTTGAGTTGTCTCTTTCTATTTCTGTATTTTAAAATGCCTGTAACTTAGTAATTTTTTGAGATATTAGATATTAGATAGTATGTAATAAAAATATAGTAGTCAAATAGCCTATTGTATATTATGTAATATTATTGTATATTATAATTTGTTTTTGGAGTTTAAATGCAGTATGACAAGTAAAATAAATATATTATTATATTTATTTTGTAATATTATATTAAAAGTAAATAATTAAATGAAATGTAACAAATAATCAGGTTATACGAAATAGACTAAAAATTATATCTTTTAATTGAATAAATAGTTTCATAAAAGATTGATAAATAATTTAAAATTAACTGCTCCTTTTTTGTTATTTTTTACATAAATTCATCTTAAGTAATAATTACTTGCATCGAAACACATTGCGTAAATTGAGTTACATTAGTAATTGCCTACGCGGAAATCTATCCATTCATTCTAACGAGCTTTGCCAAAGGACACTGCATAACATTACGTGTGATACGTAATGTTATCCATTCTATTATCGTCTTTACATACGCGTGATAATGATCAAATTTGCATAAATGTGGCAGGTGAAATTGAAGCGTTTACAGCCTGGAGCGAGATGATAGTAATAATAGGCACAATTTCTAAAAGTGGCTCTGGGAAAGCCGTAGTCGGTAACATTGTAATATGAAAAGTGTAAAATATACACAGCTTAATAATCCCTACACTAGATCAGGTCCAACTCCAACAAAGGGAGGTGAAGAATCCAACTGGGCTGGGCAGCGTTCGGGAAGGTTCAATCTTCGAAATACCGCAAAGCCTGAAAACAAACGTTTCCAATCAGTGTGCGTTTTGCCAGTGTTACTGATACGTTTTCCTTTTCTATTGGCCTCATTAGTAAGCAATGAGCCATGGAGAGAGCTACATGCTTGGAGTTTTCTTGCGAGATAATACCGAAAATCAGGAGAACCGCAGAACTGAAGTCACCGAGCTCTTAGATTTAGTAAGTTGTAATGGCAATGGGCAGGCCACATCTCTAAACCGACAACCGTGGAAGAAAAGTTCTCGAGTGGCAACCATGAACCGGAAGACGCATCTTAGATCGACCCCCTACTGAATAGGTTGATCGACGACCTGGAGCCTTACTGCGTAAGTCTGGTGGAGATGGTAATTGTGTTCTCTCTTGCTCGTACTCGTGGACTTGTTGATTGGCGCGTGCAGGATGGCAGGCGAAGCCGATTCCCAGCACAGTTACGCTGTAGGGGTGCTGGTCCAAATGCGGGGAGCCGATGGATGCAAGAGTATTTTTAATAGAAATGTAGAATGAATAACCGAAATAGTGGCTTCCATTCCCATGGCAGGGCAAAAAAAACGTGCATAGAAAAAAAGGGAAAATACTAGTTCTGTGTCTGGGTGTTGTGGGACCATGGGCTTTGATACAGGGAATCTTAGTTAGGATCCAGAATCTATGTATGTGATCGTTGGGCGTTATTATTTTATATTTTATTATTTATTTATATTTATTACTATTTATTATTTATTATTATTATTTTTTAGATAATCTAATCTAGGTTAATTGTCTACGCCTATACACTATATAGGCGCTATATATACACTATACACTAGGACTATATATACACTATACACGTAATCCAGCTGGCGATGGCAAGCGATGCAATTTAATTATTCTGCCCCATGTCCTCTAAAGTAATTATAATGTTTGCATTACATAGACATTGATTATTTTTAACATTTCGTTGATATTTCTAATCAAAACTAAAATTTTATCGTTAAAGCCATATTTGTTTCTAAATGCCATTATTAAATCTATACTTTCGTTTCTCAAAATGATTGCGTACTTCGCAGATTTCATCAGAGACACAGACTAACTCAGAAGTACAAAATGCATAGAAAGAGATAACAAAAAACAAACGACAGTCGTTAAGCTAACGTATTCAAATAACAAAAAGCTGGTCAATGGCTACTGCCGCTATTAAACATAGCATTTACAAATGCACAGTGCAGTAGTTTACTAACACTAGTAAATTTTCGCGACTCTCCCTGTATTTTAAGTGAAAAAAAAATTTGCTTTGCCTTGCACTTTATTAATATTTGGACTTGTTATGTTATACTGCAATAGTGAAAAGAGATGACCTGACTTCTTGGATAATGGCTATATATAATAGGTAGTTATCACAATTTTGTCAATGTCCGTGTCATGCTAATGTCATGAACTTTTGGAGGTGATGCTAAAACTAAAAATGAGAGGAGCAGAAAGACTCAGACCAAATGCTGAAGAAAAAAGAGATGTTTTGATTAATTAATAATTGCTGAAAATTGTTTTAAAAGCCCCTCGGAAAATAGTACCGAACCCGTTTTTTTTTCGATAATTGAAAGCAGAAATGTAGAAATTTTTAAACATAGAATCTCATTCATCAAGCACTACCCACATTCCATTTTTAACCGTATAGACCAAAGAGTAACTTCTACATAAAAAGTACAGACAAGCAGACAGAACTCTAAAATATAAACGTGAAGGATGTTGCAAGAGCGTTAACCTATCAGATGAATCATAAAGCGAATGTGTCTAATTTGCATTCAACTATGAACAAAAAAGGCGTTTCACGTAACAATGTCATAAAGATAAACGGTTATTATTTAGATTGGTGGCTGTGGGTTACAGTGTTACTAGGTTTTAAACATAAATCTACTGTAAGATTGTTGATAAGTTGCTGTTGGCTTACCATTTCAAGTTGCTATGTCACTCGCAGAACCGACAAAATAGGGAAAAAAGGTTCTCGAGTAATCACGAACTAGAAGACCAATAAAATAATATAGGCAGAAATATCTTATTTAGCTAACGTAAATTTACATTTTATTATACTTAAATATTTATTCAAGTATTCAGACGAGTCAAAATTTGGTTTGATAGCTACTGAGCTAGTCTTTTTTTGATTGAACCTATCTACTACTAACTGTAGTAGTAGATAGGTTCAATCAAAAAAAGATTTTGGTAAATAAATAAAAAGCCGATAGCGTAACATTTTCACGTTCCCGCCAACACTACACAAATTTTATTAAGCAGTAATCAATAAAGATATGCAATATGCAATCACTTAGTTACATTAAAGCCATCTTAACATCAAGTGAACGATTAGCTCGTCACATCATTCAATAACCTAAAAAAAATTTTAAAAAATCTATACTAAACTTTGACAGCTCTCACATATCCTTCTGACATGCTACTGCAATACATTTGAGTATGTGACAGGAATAAGTGCGAACTATATTTTTTTTTTGTTTTGGCTCCACACTTTTGTGTATTTAGCCAGTGTCAAGTAATTGATAATTTATCAAATTAATGATATTTCACGCAAATATGTGTCAAGTCATAGTCGAAGTCATCAAGTCAAGTCATAGTCTAGTCAAAGTCATACTCCTAGTAAAGTGGTGACAACTTTACTTGAAGCTTCTATGGAGTTTTGGAAACAACACGAAAAGAAACGTTTCTCCATCATTATACCATTTTCCCACACTCACGCCTATAATCCAGCACTTGACGTATAGAATGCCACCAATTTTATGCACTAACACTGAAAATAACACAATTTTTGGAAAATAATACAATGCGGTGACGCAATCTTTTTCGCTTTCCCGCCAAAACTCAAGTGCGAACTTTTGCCCGTCTGTCTACATGTGCTGTCAAACTTTGTACAGACGGTCAAAAGAGATTGCAATCACAGCATTAAAATCTATCGTATGTGGCAATAGAAAAATCAAGACTAAGCCACTGCGTACTTACCCCCGTACCCCGCCAAAAATAAAATCTACCTAAGCCATGAAGCTTGTCTTATCTTTGTCACTTTTTTAATAAACCATTTATTTAAACCGATGCAATTTATTTGCGATAACTGTCATAATTTGTCTGCTTTTTTGTTTATACTAAAGTGTCCCGATAAGGGTAATAGCAATAAATACCCGTTCAATGTATTTTGTACCAAAATAAACGATGTCTAATCACCATTATATTTTAAAATATCGCTGAATATGAAAAAAGGATAATGTGATATATAAATAACGAAAATTGTTTTATCTTCTTATGAGTATGAAATTGGGAGTTCTTACAGATCGCTTACGGGAAAATAAAAATAAGTTTATCACCATAATAATAACAGATAATGATATGCCTCTGTGATGTGGTGGTTGAACAGGTCGGCTCATAACCCGAAGGCAGTAGGTTCGATTTCCGTATTTGCGCATAGGAAAAAAAAACGCAAATACATGTCTTGAGTCTGGGTGCTGTGGGACCATGGTCCTCGTAGTTCCTGGGCCCCTAGAGGCCCTAGATACAGGCAATTTTAGTTAGGGTCTGGGATTTGTGTATGTGATCGTTGGGCGTTACTGTTATTATAAACTTAACTATAAATAAAACCTAAAATAGATAAAACTATAAAATATAACATGCGTCAAGCTCGTGAACGGGTGCTGCTTGCGGAAGCTGGTTTGCTCGGTGGTGTACGCACAATTAGAAATAAGTACTTATGTTTACGTGTTATTGGCTGTATTGTCCTCCCTGTATTATAATATATATATGTTCATGTTAATAATAGGCTTAATTAATAAATATAAAAAATAATCTAACAAAAAGCACGGACCCAGGCGTCTGTGGAAATGCAGTTTTAAAAAAAAAGCTATAAAATACATCTCGGTAAAGGTAAAAGTGCCGAAAAAAAAAACTTAATATATAAAACTTAATCTCTATTTCCCTTGGTCATCGCATCACGGGTGAACGGATGGAACATCTTCGCATTTTTTTCGCATTTATTTTATTGTATTTATTATTTTCAGGAGAAGGTTCTTATGAAAGAAAAAGTTAAGAAAGTATGGGAATTTTTCACCACGTGGACGAAACCGTGGGGCAGCTAGTTAATTGTAAATGATAAACGTTATGCGAAAATCGTTATGTTCAAGAATCACATAGTTCCAAAACATGTGTTATCATCAACCCACTTGAACTTGTCTAGCATATTGGATTATGACCATACATACATACAAACATACATACATACTCTTTTCCTGCGAGAGAAGGCTCGCCTCTCCGCAGTGGAGATTTTATTTTTAATTTTGTATAGGCTTGTGTTTCACCACATTTCTCTTGATGTGGTGGATTATGACACAAACACATACATACATACTCTTTTCCTGCGAGAGAAGGCTCGTCTCCCCGCAGTGGAGATTTTTTTAAAAATACTAGATTGGCTTCTGTTTCACCACATTTCTCCTGATGTTAAGCGACAACGTGGGCGACGATGAGCTGGTGATTTATAAACATCAATAAATTTTGTAAGATAAAAATAACGGCTAAAACTCACGTCAATTAAAAGTCGAAATTACTCCGACCAGGTTTCGGACATATTCGATGTCCTTCTTCTGTCCGAAACCTGGTCGGAGTAATTTCGACTTTTAATTGACGTGAGTTTTAGCCGTTATTTTTATCTTACAAAATGTGTCATACTCACGATAGTTTTCAAACATCAATAAATTACACCATGTCACCTATAGGCATCCATATAATTAAAAATGTAATTTTCTTATGAGAAATATGGAAATATATGCGTGTGTGAAACTTGATATTTGTTTTGAGTTTATTATTGATTTATATCAAATGAGTGTCTCTGTTACAGCATATTTTTCCATAATTTATCATTGATTATCATGAAATCGTATCAATGTAATGCTATTTTTGTGATAACAATAGCATGTTCCTTTTATTTACCTTAATATTTTATGGTACTGAGTTCTCAAGAGAAAAATAGTTATTGAATTTAATATATCTAAGTCGTTTACCAATATCTGGTTTTCGTTTTTTAAGACTTTTTTTTTGTTTTATTAAGATTTCAAGTTACGTAAGGCACTTAGGACGTTTTTCTCTTGATATTGGCTCTATAGAGTTCAATTTTGAACTCTAATACGATCATCAAGGTTCCCTAGTTGTTTAGAACTTTATTTTCAGTTTCTCCTACAAATTTAGAGTGAATAGGCACATCATGGGTAAACATGCTCTAGCATAGATGGCAGCATAATGATGCTGTAAGTAGTAAGTAATGTACTTTCCATCAAGTGAGATGTTGTCAAACGTGAGCCTATTAAACATCATTTTTTAATAATAGCACGAACAGACAAACAAGCTGACAACCAGCTGACAACCCGCCTGACGGTAAGCAGTTACCGACGCCTGCAACACCCTACCTACCCCTGCCTTCATAAAGAATAGTATAAAACTGTTTTTTCGAATGAAAATTAATGACATGACGAGCTAGTCGTTCACCTGACGTTAAGCGACCCAGCCATACAGTTGAGGTGTCACTTGGAACACTTATAAAATTTCGCGTGACACTGTACTGCGCACGTCATCCTGAGACATCAACAAAGATTACTAGACTGAGATCAGAGGGGTGATCATGAAACTTTAATTGCAATGCCACAGGAGAAATTTGAATACTAACTATCGCAATAGTAATAGATAGAATAGAATAATAGTAGATATAGAGTAATAGTAATAGAATAGATTGACAGTTTCAATACGCATATTGAAACTGTCAAATCCATACAAATTTGTGTTTCTATCGGTTGAAATGGAGTTACGTGATCGTCCTGCAGATCGTAAAGTCTCATTGCCCAGTAATTTCACTAGCTATAGTGAAATTAATGGGAATGCCGTTCAAATCGGAACATAGTAGTGGTTTGGTGCCAAAGCGGTGGTACTTCCCTAGACGAACTTTGCAGAATGTCCTACGACCTAATAAGATTATATTGCTTTATTAAGAAGTAGATCTATTTTTTTAGATACACAATAATGAGTTCAGATTTGCACTAACTCGGCTAATATAAAGTATAGCAATTATCCTACATTGAAATTTATTCATCGGCTGCCCCAATCAAGCGTGGATTGCAAAACTTCCATTATTTACACCACTTACCAATATCTTGGCATGTTCCGTGGTACATTAAGCTTTCTCTTGACCTATGGCACAGTTACAAAACTATTTTATATATTTTAACGATAAACGCATATTTTTCCTAACTCGGTCATAGGTCGATTAGGTTATTCCGCTCATCTCAATATTATTTGTTAATAGAATACGCAATATTATAAATCCATATGGCTTATGAAAAGTGCTATTGAAAATTGCATTATATATACTAGTAATAATAATGATAACGCCCAGCGATCACATGCACAGATCCTGGATCCTGACTAGGATTCCCTGTGTAGCTACTAATATACTAATATACTCAGGAACTACGAGGAAAATGATCCCACAACACTCCGACATAGAACAAGTATTTGCGCGTTTTTTTTTCACACTAAACCTTGTCCTGTCACGGAAATCGAACCCGCCGCCTCCGGGTTATGAGCCGACCTGCTTTACCAGAGCACCACAGAGGTTGTCGAATACAAAATTCATTTATAATATATAATATCTGTGTAAAGCAAAAAAATAATATAAAAAATTCGTTAATTTCATGCAAGGACAAAAATACAAATGAAACAATACAAATAAAATAATATCAATATTGCGGCGGCAACGTCCAGTTGTAAACTCTATGAGCAGCGGGCAGTACCGTAATTTACCCTGTGGTAGCATTTTAATTTATTACAGTGGCAGCACCCGTCTGGCTATAAAAAGGGAGCGCTCGGTGTACTACGGATCATTCATTCTTGCTCCGGTCACGACCTGGTGTGCATGCTGAAGGCCTATAGTTTTATAGTTTGCCCACCATTCTTAACTTGGAGCCTATAAATACAAAGAAAAACCTATTCGAATAACCCACTGCTAACTGTAACCGATGCTAAATGCTGGATGGCTACCGTACAACCGTTGCACTAGGTGCGCAGCCGCAGCGGTAGTCACCTGTTTTTTAAAGCAATATTATTATAACCTAACATCGTTATACTTCTTTTAATATAAATATTGAATGTCCAGGAAATACTATAAGTACGTAATTGACATGTTAATTACGTATATTTATTAACAATATTGCCATATAGAACGATCACATCCTGCCAATCTAGTTCGTGATTACACCTTACTAGGGCAGGTTTTTTAGCAGGAAATATGTACGGATTACGGATACCGCAAACCACAAGTACATTAGATACATGGACAGTGCTAGTTGGTCCGTATGATATAATATCAAGTTTTCTCTCTGTGAACTCCAGTTGAAGTATGTATGACTCCCACTTTCACTTAGAAGGAACAGTTTCAAAAAGTGCTGTCTTGTGTAGATTATGATATCGATTGCGAAAAGCGATAAACAAATTTTATTCTTAATCTTTCTTAGTGGAATTTTGTTAACAAGCTTTCGAATAAATATAATAATATCTGTAATAATCACTGTATACCGTATTCCATACAACTGCGGTTTAGCTTGCTCATCAGTCCAATACGTTCCCACCGCTGGAATATGGAACTTATCTTCTCTTTCACACGCTGACCAAATGCGGATTGATAAATGACACAATTTCCTCAAATTTTGTGATTCTAGAACATGTCTATTTACTTACGATGTTGTCCTTCACCGGTATAATACAGTAAAAATCCGCACATAACTTGAAAAGCCAATGTTGCACGGCCGCGCGGGATTTGAACCAAAGTCACACGGGCTAACACTGAGCCACACTAACTCTCACATATCTACTTATAGTTAAATAGACATAGACAAGCAATCTAACCGTAAGTTTAAAAACATTGACACTTTTCTAACAGAACTCATTAACAAAGTAGGTAGAGCGGAAAACTCCTATCAACTGGCAACACACACGAAACCCGATACGTAACCGCTACGTAATCGAGACCTAATGAGACACAACATTAATCACTGGCAATCTTAGATTACGCATGCATGCGGTATGCGACTGACCTGTGACTCTATCGAAATATAAGCTCGAAATGTTTGAAAGAAATATAAATATTTTATTTTTAATTTGGTCAACATTGGTCAAAGATTCAAAGTGGATATCAAAGCTAGGTCAATGACTGATGAACACATTGGCTTTTACTTTGAATGGATTTGCAATTTCACGCAAAAAAATCAATTGTGGGGCCTAGTTGAGGCCACCACACAGCCCGCGCACCAATTGACCTATTTCTCCAGGATGGTAAGAGATGCAAAAGTTTGAGGTGGAACCACTCTTACTCAGGTGTACAAAAGTCCAGTCCAACTTTCTTTCTACACACAGACACTGCAGTAAATTTAAAGGTCTATAACTGCAATGAATTATTTACAAAATTAGGTTCAATTTAAGTTTATAAAATAAACTTACACATAGAAGCATTTATGCTTCTATGTGTATGGACTATGCAAAGTAGTTAATAAGAAAATAAAAACGATCTAGATAATAAGACAAGATGTTGATGACTTCAACTCACAATAAGATAAATCTTATAATATATTCTGTAATAGAGGAGATTATACAACAAGGAAACATTATGAACTCAATGCGGTAGCAAATTCATCGTAAGGACATATACGATACCGTCATTAATCTGGTATACATGAAGCCTACAGACGTTTACCATAATTCATTCCTACATGTTACCCGTCACTTCTTCCACCCACTAAAAAACAAAAACTTCATTACCATGTGTTATGTTATCTTGGTCCATTACATCCATCAAAAGATTGTCACTTGCAATTGCATAAGAATGTAGATATAGTTACACCTATATCAAATTGCTTTTAGACTGGTCAAGGTCTACGTACCTATAGACTGGTTTACCTAGATATCGATTTACGTTTGTACACGTACCGTTTCTAGACCTAGATATATTTACTACAAAATTCAATGTCATATTAATAGAAAATGTTTCATTGTTGCAGATGAAACCAGTGACCTGAATGCGGAGTCATCAGAAATCATATCAGAAGCTGTAGAACCGCCTCCTTACCATACATTTGAAGAGCCAGCCACCGCTGCTACGGCTGACCACACGGATCACACAGTAGAGATCCTTAGCGACTCGCAGAACTTCTTCCCGACCTTCGCAAACCTCTTTGAGCCGAGGCAGAACAACTTCAGACTAGGATTTAATAACCAAGAAGCAGCTTACAGTCAGCGACCCAACTCCTACCGTTCGTTGCTTAACTATCCGCTCTTTGGAGGGAACAGGAATGGAGACTTCTTTGGAAAGCAAAGCTCTCCTCCTACAGCTGCACCACTTATCGATGCCAGCTCCAGTGTACTGGGATCTGGAAACTTTGGAATTATCAGAGGAGGAACATTCTTTGCTCAAAACGATAAGGACTCCAGCGAATTAGACAGCTACAATTCTTATTACAACAATGGGCATGGAAGGCCTTCGTACGACTTAGGATACGTCGCCAATCCTAGACCGAATTACAATCAGGATCAATTCGCCAATTTTAGAGATTTCGCCGACATCAATACACCATCTAACTCCGCATATTCACACTTTGTCGTTGTATACGCTAACAAGAACTCCACAATGGACGAGATCAGTGAGGAAACTAGAAGAGTGGTATCAGAACCTAAAAACATTATTGAAACATTAGAACGACTTGATGAAACGACAACGACAACGCCAAAGCTGTCGAAATCAAAAGCGAAATTGGAACTGACGAAGCAAAAAATGGTAAACAAAAAGGATCAATGGAAGAAGATTAACTCAAAATCTTATAGCTCAAAGCACGACCCTGAAGAACCTCTATTAGCGTTAAGTTAAAGCTAGTGAATACAAAGACTTGAGTTACATAAGTGACTGAATTACCATTAGAAATATTGTGTGTGACATCGTTACCGATGTGTGTGACGAAAGCGAAAGGAGTCCACTGTCTATCTAAATTTTAACTTTATGCTGTATGTTGAGTTTTATGGTTGTGCAAACGTTATAGATGTACGCGTGATGAATGAATGTGTGTTTGTATGGTAACATGACATTATAAATAAATTAATTTTGTAAGAATACAACTTGTTTTCTTTCCTATTTTCGTCGACAATGCAGATTTTTTTGACGTGAGGCAAATAAAGATAATTCCATACATTTACCATCAACATCATTCTTAACAACTTAAAGAATCTATGTATTTACTGGTTAGTGAAATACCTCTTAGCATTCATGATCTATCTACTTGTACGTAGACAGTAAATATGTATAAATATGTATACATAATATGTAACGGGGTGATAAGTTTGAAAACAACCTTGAGGGAAAGTAATTAAAATTTATACATACGAGAAATAGATGGGAGCCATTTTTATTTCAAGGTAACGATTCTGTTTATCAAAGTATTAGGAATGTGTAAATTAGTTACTACTTATTTTCAAAAACAAAATATCATTACATTTACTTGTACATAGATAGTAAATATGTATGAATATATTGAACATAATAAACATACATGAACATATTATGTACCATATACACGTGGAAAGAAAGATTTAAAAAACCTTGAGGGAAAGTCATTAAAATGTATAAATACTGGAAAAAGATAGTAGCCAATTTTATTTCAAGGTAACGATTCTGTTTATCAAAGTATTGGGAATGCATAAATTAGTTATTTATTTTAATAAACAAAATATAATTTCCTGGGCTAAAATATTTAATATTATTGCTGCTCGTACTCGCCGGACCCGGTGTAGGGTAAACTTGCCTTATTCGTACCCCCTAAGAAGAAAGCCTAGTAACATTGAGAAAAATAAATAAACACAGATTTTATTAATTAAACTTTAATATTTGATTATATCACTATAACAAACTTAATGAAAATAAATCAGAAACTTCTTCATCTTTGACAAAATAGCATTTAAAAAAAACATTTAAAAAGTACGATTTAAGATTAATGCTCTTAAATCGTACTGATCTATTCCTTAATCGTACTTTGAGATCCTAAATCGTTTCAATGCAGTCTTAATAATCACAATCCTTAAAACTATTATGTTTATAATCTATAATCATTCTTCGCAAAATGTTTTCATAGTAATGGCCAAATCGGTGCAATCATCGCAGTAGAAATTTTTGGATTTTTGTCTGTGCCAGCACATAATTCGTGTATCCAGGTTTCGCATTGAGAACATTGAATCATGTCTTCTTTTAGGTTTTCTTTGCATAGTTTGCAGAACCAATCATCGTCTTCTTGTTTTTCTCTTTTGATTTTCTTGGTCTTATCCGGCTTGATATACTTTCTTTTCAAATCTCTCTTCGCGCTAAAGTTTTTCGCTAAGCTTTTCTTTTTAGAGTCTTCTACCTTTCTTTCTAATTCTTTCTTGTAGGGGCTTTCTGTCAGAACTTGAATATTTACAGTTTTTCTCGTCTTTCCTTGTTTTGAGTGTCCTGGAACAGCTCTTATCGGAGATATGTTTTGCAGATCTGTACGAATAGTCTCTCTATCCAGAATATTTTCTTTAATATCAATGTTCCCTTCTGCAGTTTGCTGTTTCAAGGATTTAGTGTCCTTTTCTTTTAAAGTTGATATCGAACAGTCTGCAAGTTTTCCTTGTTGAGGAAGTTTTTTCTGCATAACCCTTAAAACGGAATCGTCAGTTTCTGGAACATTTAGCTTCGTAGTAGTCTTGAAACTGTTGGCAGGTCTCAGAACAGTCTCTAACTGTCCTGTTCCGTCTTGTCCCGGTCCTGTTTCATCATTTTCGTCGAGTACAACATATTCTTCATATCTAATCTTAAAGCGGTTACATGGCCATAGTCCACATGATTCGAAACCATGCAAAGCAGTTTCCATACAAACAGCCTTGGGATAAGCTATTCCCAAGATTTCTGCAATATTTGACTGTTTAATGACAGATCCTGGATGATTACGCATCCAGGCACCACTTGCAACATTGAAATTGTGCTTCAGAGACTTAAAAAATGACTTGTCTAATGGTTGAAGTTTATGCGTAGTGTGTGCTGGTAAAGACAGCATTACAATCCCGTAGTCTCTTGCTAGATTGATTGCGTCCAAGTTCTTCGTATGTGACGTATGACCATCCAAAATGAGGAGAATTTGATTTGGTTGGTTTTTCTCCAACTTTGAACACTTTATGAAATGTTCCAGCCATTCAACAAACAACTCGCAGGTTATCCACCCTTTATCCGAGCACTTGAATGAGGCATTTGGTGTTCCTCCTCGCTTCAGTTCGTCAGCCATTCTTTTTCTTTTAAATATTAGCATCGGAGGTATGAACTTACCAGCAGCATTCATACTACAAATGCAAGTCGTGTTCACTCCTCGTTCTCCACTAGTAACAGCGCCAACTTGGTGCTTTCCTTTTCTAGCCAAAACTTTAGAAGGCTTATGGACTGTGCATAGTACCGTCTCATCGACATTGTAAATTTTCTCAGCTGTAAAGTGTCCTTCCTCCAAGACTTTCAAATTTGTCAATTTCATAACAGTTTCTTTATTAAACCCTTTGCAACGAGCCATAGATGTTGCCTCCGGAGTTCGCAGAGATATTTCTGGGTCTTTTTGCATGAAACTATAGTACCATTTAAACCCAGCCATCCGCTTTACTTTGTTAAACCTGTGATTTATTTGATATCTTTCAGCTAACTTATAAGCTGCTTCACGTAAGTCTTTTGGGGTCATACCAAAAAACTTTTCCTCCATGTTCAAAACATGCCTAGCTAGTTCATCTTCCATTTCTTCTGTTAAATCTCTTGGATGTCCAATTCTGCTGCGTTTATTTAATCCTTTCAAATGCCGTCTAAATGTTCGTTTTGGTATATTGTACTAACGACAAGCTTCATTAAATTTAAGTTCTTCGTTATTGTACTTTTCAAGAGCTTCTTCCATATCTTTAAAACGCCAGGAATAGTAATTTCTTTTGGACATTTTGACCTGAAACAAAGAAAGATAATTTAATAAAAATATTTATCCTAATTCGTACCGGTACGATTTAAGAACTCACGTTGAGTACGAATTAGGCGCAATAGTTCATTTAAAGTCAACATAACCTTGCAAAAAAAAAGAAAACCTGTGTGGACATGTTGGTAACAGAATTTAAGTTCCAAATAAAAGTATTATATGCTATGTATATCTTAATCAATTCACTACAATGTTACGGGAGACAAAAGACTATGACTCATGCCAAAAAGTTACTGAAAATGTGGTAAAATACTTACTTCTTGATTATTTTTTCACGCAGCTATGATATACACTGTCACTTTGAGTTTCAAAGATGGCCTACTGATGTTTACTTTTTGTGCCACTAGAGGCGCAGCTAGCTATGACAGACAGAACCCGAGATATACGTGTGGTACGATTTAAGCGCAGGTACGAATAAGGCAAGTTTACCCTACATTTATTTATGTGATGCAATATAAAAACAGACGTTAAAACGCTAGACGTTAGACGCTAAAGGCTCAAAGATTCTTTCAAAGATTCTAAACGAGAAGGAGAAAGATTTACCCATGTGAAAGCTATCACAATTCATATGTTATATGATTGGTCATATTTTTATTTTCACATTTTCACATTCACATTTTTACTTTACGTATAATAGGAACGATATGTGATATGTACGCATAATTTGGGAAGGCCAATAATAAAAACAAGACGACCGAGTATCTCATTTCTTTAATTTATATCAGTGCCATCTGCTGTTTAGTAGCAACACGATCTTATAAGAGATCGACATCTACTGACAGTATGTAGAACTAATTTGTTTTTCAAGTAAACTAAGAGGTGTCGTTACAAGCAAAATAATATTTTAGATGTTGAATGCTTGAAATTGATGAAACAGCATGAAAATTTATAGTATTTTATTTATATTATAATTAACATGAATGATATTTTCATATTTTCATGCTGTTTAGTTGTTTGTTGTGGTTTATGAATAATTTCATGTCTTTTTTCTAACCTGTCTATAATTTATTTTGCTTCTGTGGTAGGCATGTGGAAGTGTTGCTACTACACTAAAACTTTCCTTCATACAGTGGACAGTTACTGATAATGGAAGTGGATAGTTGATGATAATGGCTAACAATAGTCATTTTTCTTATATCATTGAAATAAAAAAGCTACCGCTATGTTACTGTTTCAGTTTTTAGGCTAACTCAGGCTAACGAAAAAATAAATGGTATAAAAAATATTAGAAAATACAATAAATTACAGGGATAAGTCTAACCCGGCAATGGCAACATTCATATTCATAAATAAAAAATAAAAAGAAGTGTGGTTTTGGTGATTGACTATAGAAAAATGAATTTTTGTTGAGATTAATTTAATTGAACACGTTTTCATGCATTTTAATATTTGTTTATATGCACTGTGCTATGTTTTTACAAAAGCGTTCGTATTTATTGTGTAAATGACCAAACTGTAGCCATCATGTACTCTAGTAAAGATGCCGCAAACCCTGCGTACCCTACGCAGTGGGCGCTCAATCCTACCGCATATCAAAACGTAGACACTAATTCAGTAGACTGGGCAGCTTTAGCTCAGCAATGGATCGCTATGAAGGAAGCTGCGGCGGTAATGGCCGCGCCGCCGCCTCCGTCAATGAAACCCGACGAAGAAGGCGAAGCTCCTATGGAAGTCGAAAATGCGGAAAACAATGATAGTTCGATCCCTCCTGGAGCGGAGTGGAATCCAGCTACTAACTCTTGGAGCAGCGGATGGAATCAGTGGGGTAAGTAGTGCAATGAAGCACAGTGGTTCTACATTCAATACAAAATTTTGTGCATGCAGTCTAAGAGTTTGAGCACCTAGCCTCCTAATCACTTGTAGGCACTAAAAATCTTCAAATATATATATAATACAGGCTGTCTGTTTGTTTTTATGTGACTATTAAGTTGTGTATTAATAGCTGGGTGTATTGCATTTAGAAAGTACCTTACTCTACAACCCAGAAAATGAAAATAAGAAATCCTGCTGGCAAATGCCCCTCCACTTATCAGTGTAATTACGCACATCTTTAGAAGTCTTAAAGAACTTGTAACTTGTATACAGTAATAGCACGTATTTAGAAGTCTTAAAGTACTTGATGAGCTATTCATAGTAGATGACATTGCACTGCATAGTTCATCCTGAGACATCAGCACAGTTTAGTAATATGATTACTAGACTGGTCTGATAGTCTAGTAATCTTATTACTAGGAAGTAATAAGATTGGAAGTAATAAGATTACTAGACTGAGGTCATTTTGCCCAGTAATTTTACTAGACATAATCTACAAAGTTCATTTGAGGAAATCCCATATACCTAGTATCCAGCGGTAGCAAGGTGAGTTTTTTGAAATGGCTGGGTGGTCAATAAAAATTGTTAAGTAAAGATTCAACATTTTACAACACAACAATTATTTTCACACTTTTCCGAATAATTAATGGTAAGCGGCCTCAACCTGCCAACCTGGAGCGGTGGTTCACCCAATAAACTAGGCCAAACATGCAGATAGGTCCATAATACCAAGGGAACATGGTATTATTTGATAAGAACATGTCATATCTGTTCCATACAATTATTGACAACATAGTGTTCTTACTAAAGGGCAGGATCAGAGTAATATACCTTTTTATAGGTTGGATGCTTTAAAAAGATTTACCTCATTCCAATCAGAGCTCAAAGCTTACAAACTAATGTTGGTGCATTCAACATTGGAGGCTCTATGCTAATGCACCATCATTGGTGCATTGGACATGTGAAAGGTTACTGCTATGCTAATTCAGAATGAGCTAGATTCTTTAAAAAAAACATTTATTATCCCTTGTTTTTAATTGTTTACATTTAGGCTGGGGATGGTCTGCCTCTGGTGGTGTGGATCCAAAGATGGCAGCTGATCCATCAATGTCAATGCCACCCATGATAGATGGTTACCCAGTAGCACCTGAGGCCACTGCTGCGCCAATACCAGGGTAAATCTGCATAATATAATATTAATACAATGATTTTTCACTCTCATATAATAAAGGCTTTTATCAGTATACCATCTGCACTGGATTACATTTATTGTTTTCTGTCCACTCTCGTAAACAAAGGGTTACATTTTATTCCAAGTGCAAAAGGGTCAGGCTACACATTTACATAGCTCTAATTTTTTAATGTTTACCAACATATTAACACTACAAATCTCTATCCAATCTGTGTATGCCCTTCTAGGTCTGGTTCTTCTCTTCTAACGTTTCTTCTAATTTTTTTAAAGAAGTTGTCATGTTTTTGGCAACCTAACATAGGTTGACAGTGGACTTTTTCAGGTAGATGAAGTAAGATAATGTGGTGGTATATCTTTCCTCTTCTAGTTTCTATCATCCCTAGTATGTTATGTATTAAATTATCATTAACCATAAACTAGCGAGACATGCAATAATACACTAATGTGTTTGCTAATTTTGATAAAGTCCAATTGAAACAGAAGCTCTGTTGACACGATTCCAGTTACACGACCGGTCCAGTCCCGCCGCCGACGTTCCAGCACGGCTACTGGACCGTGCCTCAACCTGAACAGCAGACTTCCAGCAACCGTGTTACCAGTCGCAGCCGGGACCGCCGCTCTAAAAGCAAGAATAGAGAGCATAAGTCATCAAGAAGTTCTAGGTTACCAAGGTAAGCAAATTTCGTAACTCCACTAATAGATATAAAAATGAATGAAAACATTGTGAGAAAATCATAGTAAGTAGGTTTACCTGTTAATAATAACAACATACGTAAATCACAGTTAGTTTAATTTTCGAACAATACAAAGTACAATTTTTAGGTAGGTTCATAATTTAAATGGACGTGCGATCACCCAGCGTCGGCTTTGCGGAGTGGGGCGGTAGTCCAAGCAGTCAGCTGGTGTAGCCCCCGCGCACCGCGCACCCCCTTTATCTCCATCAAACTTGTCTGCGCGTAGACATCTTCCGGGGCCTTGAAAGCGCTGCTTTCAAAGACTTAGCATTAGTATCTGCTTCATTGGAATAGTCTGAAGCTCCTTTGTCCGAGTTTTCTACATTAGTTTACTCGTCTTCCTGATTTGGAGTCTTAATAGTGTTGTCGTCGACGGGTATTATACACATTTTATTTATGGCCCTCCTCATTGTGCCTTTTGTAGTAAGAACATCGGCGACTCTGCTTATCCCGTCTGACCCAGGGTATAATTGGCTTATGCGGGCAAGTCGCCATTGCAGTGGAGGGAGATTGTCTTCTTTAAGTATTACTAGGTCGCCGAGATGAAGTTCTCGCTGCTTCGTCTTCCATTTAGTTCGCTGCTGGAGCTCTGCTATGAATTCTCGGCGCCACCTCTCCCAGAAGTGCTGTCTTAGCTTCTCTATAAGTTGGTATCTGTTGGGGTGCTTTGATGTAATTGGCTGTGACGGCACCGAGGTAAGAGGCCGACCAATCAGAAAGTGCCCTGGAGTTAACGGTGAAGGATCATTTGGATCGGAGGACAATGGGGTTAGCGGACGGGAGTTCAATATCGCTTCAATCTGCGCAAAAAGGGTTGCGAGCTCCTCAAATGTTAGGGAAGCATTGCCTGCTATGCGACGTAGGTGATGTTTGGCTGACTTAACGCCGGCCTCCCAAAGTGAGGTGAATATGCGGGACTAAAGACAAATTTGAAGCCTTCATTAGCAGCATAATTACGAACAGACTCGTAACTGGATCGGAGTATTTTACTCATTTCGTTGTTTGCTCCTTTAAAATTAGAGCCGTTATCACAAAAAATTTAATTAGGCTTACCTCTTCTAGATACAAATCGCCGTAAAGATAGAATAAATGCCTCAGTACTTAAGTCACTTACTAATTCTAAATGTAACGCTTTAGACGAGAGACAGATAAATAAACATAAATAACATTTTGAAATGCGGTTGCCTTTTCCCTTGCGACAAGAGATCATGAACGGTCCGGCAAAATCGACGCCACACGAGTAGAAAGGAAATGATGAGTCACTTCTTTCAGCAGGTAGGCTGCCCATCAAGGGCTGCAACGTTTGTCCCCGTAAACGAATACAAATCATGCACTGCTTAGTCGTAGTGCGTGCTAAATGCCTGCCACCGATAGGCCAAAAATTATCTCTTATAGAGGCAAGTAGATGCTGAGGACCAGCATGAAACAGGCGTTCGTGTTCACTTTTAAACAAAATTTTCGTGAAGTGATGTTTTGAGTCTAAGATCAAGGGATGTTTTTTATCATAACTAAAATCTGAGTTTTGTATTCGTCCACCAGCTCTTAACAAACCGTTAGAATCTAGAAAACAGTTCAACGACAATAGTTTGCTCTTATGATTTAGAGGTTTGTTGTTAGCTATTAATTTAATTTCTTCATTGAAGCTATGCATTTGACTAGATTTGACCAGTATTTGCAGTGAATTATTTAACTCATTAACATCTAAAGGCCCAGTGACACGCGAGTTTTTGTTTTTACAATTTGTAATGAATCGTAATACATACGCGTATACTCTTTTCAATTTATTAAGGTTAGAATATTTTTCAATCAAAATACTGGTATTTGTTGATGAAACATGACATTTAATAACATTTTTTATTTCAGGTAAGTTTGTAGGTGTGTATGTGTGCGTTTGCTTAGGCCATGCAGATGGACCAGATGCGAGGAACGAAGGCCCTTCCCACCAAAGGGATGAAGAATGAAGCTGTTTAGGACTTATACCTCTAGATGCCATGTCCGCTGGGTTTTGGTCAGTGGGAACATGACAAAACGTAAACCCATCAATGAGCTCATTAATCTCATTTACACGGTTGCACACAAAAACTTTAAGGTCCTTTGGCGGCGTTTTTACCCATCCTAATACGACTGTAGAGTCAGTCCATAGGTATTTTTGAGTCACATCACATCGTAGCGACTGAAGCACCTTTGAGCATAGACGAGCACCTAATAAAGCACCGCATAACTCTAACCTCGGTATAGTAGTTGGACTTAGAGGTGATACTCGTGTCTTAGCGCACAACAACCGTACTGTGATACTTAGATCCTGATTCTCAGAACGAAGATATACGCACGCTGAATAGGCCTTCTGGCTGGCATCTACAAAACAATGCAGAGTTATATTGCAAGGAGTTTCGCACAGTGCCCTTCGAGGGATCTGTATTAGGGATAAATTAGAAAACTCTTTCAATAAACTTGACCAATTTTTAGAGAAATCCGTGGGTACGGGATCATCCCAGCCAAGTTCAGAAGACCATAACTCTTGTAATAGAATTTTAGCTACAATTATACATGGGCATAATAACCCTAAGGGGTCAAAGACCTTGGAAGTAGCGGAAATTACTGACCTTTTGGTAATTTGATTAGAAGGTTCTATGTCGGTGGAGAACTGCAAGAGGTCTGATTTAGGAGACCAATTTAGACCCAGTACACTGGATTCTTTATTGAAATCCATCGGGTTGGACGAGTTTATCTCGTCATCGAATAATTCAGCACAATTTGTTCGAAACTTTCGCAGTGGAAGGCATGCGGAATTCAGTACATCTACGACATTCTTATGAATATATTTTAAGCCTTCTACCGTGTCGGAACCTGTATTTAAATCATCTGCATAGAAGTCATGCTTTATTACGCAAGCTATAGACTTATCCTCACATTCATTAGCTAGCTGTAGGAGACATCGAGTACTCAGAAACGACGCCGACGCAGTGCCGTACGTCACTGTGTTGAGTTGCAACACATCAATTTTATGGTGAGTCTCTTCACGCCACAGGATGAGCTGCAGGTGACGCTGGGACGGCGCAACTTCAATTTGGCGGTACATTTTCTCTATGTCCCCTGTAAGAACAAATTTATGCGCGCGAAAACGAAGTAATATTGATATTAAATCGCTTTGCACTACTGGCCCAACCATCTGAATATCATTTAGAGACTTTCCTGAATTTGTTTTTGACGACGCATTAAATACCACTCGAATCTTAGTTGTTTCGCTCTTCTCGCGTATAACCGCGAGAAGCTGTGGCATATAATATCCAAATTCAGGTTGATTTATTTTACTAAGGTGTCCCAAATTAGAATATTCATTTATAAACATTTTGTAGTTTTCTTTTAGGGTTGGAAGTTTAATAAACCTTTTTTCGAGATTTTCTAAACATTTTTTGGCAATATAATAAGAACTACCGAGAGCTTCCTCAGGTGAGTCCTTCATTGGAATTTTAACAGAAAACCTGCCATTTGGTAAACGAGTAGTATTTTTTACAAAATGATTTTCACAGAGCTGCTCTTCTGGTGAATATGTTTTTGCCTGTGGTAAGTCATCAATTTTCCAGAATTTTTCTAACGAATCCTGTATTTCTTGAGAAAAGTTACAATGAACTTCTGGGATTGACTGACTTGTCATTATAGGACCACCTACAAGCCACCCGAGCTTAGACTCTTGAAGAACTGGTTTATTAGAACCAAGTTTTATTAAGTTAGTGCCGACTATTTCCCAATATACATCTGCACCTAGGAGAATGTCTACCTCTGCAGGGGAAAAATATTTAGGGTCAGCAAGTTCAATATTTTCTGGGAATTTCAGGCATTCAGTATCAATGACTGAGTTCGGTAAGATACCTGTGATGCGTGGCACTACCAAGCATATCACATTAATTTCAAACGGTATCACTCTTGACTTAATTTTAATATTACATTTTTGCGAAATATTACAGGCCACATTATTAATGCCGCGGACATTTACTAAGTGAGACTCATCAATAGACAACCCTAGCTTTTCTTTCAGCCTTTCGGTGATAAATGAGGACTGACTTCCCGTATCCAACAGTGCACGTGCATGGTAAGTTTTATTATTCATCATTATTTTGACCAGAGCCGTACACAACAACACCTGACCAGCTGATGAGGACGCCGTGAGTGAAATAGGCAACGAAGAAGTGGAGGGCTGAGGTTCTGCTGAGGACTGGTAAGTTTTATGTATAAGTGTATTATGCTTCTTTCTGCAAGTAAGACATAGCCCCTTAAGTTGACATTGATATGCATTATGACCACTGCGAAAACAATTCTTACACAGTTTTAATTTAGATACTTCATTGATGCGGTCATCGACATTCATATCCTTAAATTTAGGGCATTGGTGCAACGCGTGACCTTCACTACACAAAACACAACAACCTTTATTCTCCTTCTTATCACAAGACATTACAAAACTTTTAGACTGAGTATTAGGCTTATTTTGTTTGTTATCAGCTGATCTATCAAACCGGTTATTATTGCTATAAGCAGTTTCCAGCACATCAGCACGACTGCGCAAGAAAGCAAAAAACTCACTTAAAGTCGGTAAGTCACCAAGGTTGCATTTATATTCTTCCCATTTTCTACTCGTGTGTATGTCTAACTTGGCCGAAACCATAAATATAATTAGGGCATCCCACATGCTAGTAGGCTGGCCAAGAGAATCAAGGGCACGTAAATGTTTTGAAACATGGTCAACAATAAACCGCAACGCTTTAAAAGATTCTCTATTTAAAGACTCAATACTAAATAACGCCTTTAAATGGTTATTTATTAAAATATTTTTATCATCATATCTCTGACATAATAACTCCCACGCAATTTTATAATTTTTAGCGCTAAACTCAATGGATTTTATAACCACGGCTGCACTACCTTCGAGCGAGGAGCGTAAATAATGGAATTTATTAATTGGAGGAATCCCTTCGTTGCTATTTATTACCGATTCGAACGTGTCCTTGAACTCTAACCACTGTAAATAATTACCGTCAAAAGTAGGTAATTTAATAGTAGGTAACTTGATAGCATTAGCCGAATGGGAATGACAACTGTTAATAGATGCATGCTCACAATCACCTACGGAATTTATATCCCTTTGTTTTTTATCTGGGCGACTATCTAAGATAACCTGGCAGTTAGATATCAAATTAAGGAACTGATTCTCCAACGCATCTCTTTCTTTAATTTGTTCATTAGAATCCGAATGCAATAAATCTATTTTATCTTGTGTATCTTCGTACTCGGTTAACAACGATTGGCATCTATCAGATTTAAGCTCTAATTCTTTGTACTTAACAGCAGATATATCTTTTAAAGCTTTAAAATTAGCAATATAGTCGGCAAATTTAGTTAGGCGCCCCTTAATAATACCTCTTTGTTTTATTAAATTGGATAATTCATTTCTCTTTTCGCGTTCTAACTCAACCTCAGTTTTTGATTCTTGACTCATTCTTAATAATTATAAATCACTGAACAACTTGGAAAAGAAACAACGAAATAAGTAAAACTAATCAAACCTGCTTGAAGCATTAGCAGCTCCAGATCCAGTTTACGCTAGGGTTACCCGACGTTGACAGAAGTAGCTGTCTGGCCGAGCACACAGCTAGGGTAAGCAAGCCCGGGCACTGCCAGGGCCAGCGAGCGGAACAGTGGGGATTGCCAGGACGGAGCGCGAACGCAGCGGAGTAAGCGCACGGTTCTGGCGTAGTCGCTCTCACGAGCTGGAATTAGTCGGCAAAATCGGTTTAAATAATTGAATAGAAATCAATACACTAAGTTCGTTTCTATAGGTGGGTGATTTATAACGATTACAATATACCTGCCGATAGCTAAATTAGCTTTGCATAGAATAGAAGTAAAGTTATTTATTTGGGTGCAAAGAAATGAGAGAATACAATAAGTTGTATTTAAGAAAGAAGTTATAGTTTTTTAGAAAGAATTAAATTATATTTTAGCAAGGAAGATTGAAGCATAATGAATTTATAGGGAATATCAATATTTTATTACGTGTTAGCGATTGAAATTTAAAGTCGCTAAAACGTGAAATAAGCCTGGATAGTCTTACTTTAAGCTAGATTAGAATAGATATCTAACGCTTGAGTAGCAAGTCGGCCATTTCACACAAACTTTTGCGTATTGACGAAGAAGAAAGATTCGGAAGTTTATTAGGATTAGGGCTTACTTTCTTTGGATTAGACCTCTGTATTATGATGCTCCAACACAGGCTCCAAAAGCAGCTTTTTCTTTGTTCGACTCCGGCTCCGGCAATTGCGATTTGAAGCGCGTACAACAATCACGTAAGTAGTCTTCTGTAATGACGTTGCAATTTTCGAACACGACACGGGCGACTAGGAACTCGATTGCGAGCTTTTTAGCACTGTCCTGTCACGGTCGCCAACTTTGTTAATAATAACAACATACGTAAATCACAGTTAGTTTAAGTTAGGTTTGTTTTTTATCTGGGCGACTATCTAAGATAACCTGGCAGTTAGATATCAAATTAAGGAACTGATTCTCCAACGCATCTCTTCGCCAGCCAACTTTCTTAATAATAACAACATACGTAAATCACAGTTAGTTTAATTTTCGAACAATACAAAGTACAATTTTTAGGTAGGTTCATAATTTAAATGGACGTGCGATCACCCAGCGTCGGCTTTGCGGAGTGGGGCGGTAGTCCAAGCAGTCAGCTGGTGTAGCCCCCGCGCACCGCGCACCCCCTTTATCTCCATCAAACTTGTCTGCGCGTAGACATTACCAAGAGATAGAGTAACTGCAAGGTAAAGTTTTTTAATGTTCAACCTACAAGTAAATTCAATACATGTCATCTAACACAATAATATCTTCAGATTTCAATTATAAATTCACTAGCTTATGCCCGCGGGGCCTATACGAAACGAAATTTTCATAGATAATTCAACCACACATTTAACCTTCTAGCTGCCGTCAGGTATAAAAGTAACTTTAAATGAAAAATGTTTTCCAGCAAATTGGGCGGTATTATATCTGTCAAACTCAATTTATTTACCAACTAAATGTTAAAAATGTATTAGATTGGTATACCTATAGGTAGGTAGGATGCACACTAACATGACTTCCCTCAAAAAAGCTACTTTAGACGCTTATCATAGGGGGATTGATTGGGTGTTCCATAATAATTGTTGCTGATGACGAGGTGATTCCCGAAAATAAAAAACAATAATAATGTGCGAAATATAAAGGAGCGGCAGACGTGTTGAAAAATATTTTATATTAAGAATTAAAAATTTTACATAAAATAACCAAACAGTTATTTTTCTTCTTGTCTAAAAAAAACGTTCTTAAAAACTAAATCTAAAAAGAAATCAAAAGAGATCCTATGCTACAACCTCTGTATCGCTTACAATGCTTGGCAACCATCTTGGTGGTCGCAAAAGATACTATATATACGGAGAGAATTCTGCTGGCCATGCCCTGGATATTCCCATAGCATAGCTGGCTGTTTCAGCATCTGTGGGAAGAGATAGGGTGGTACTATTCACACCGGATACCACACAAGAAGCTTTATAATAAATGTTATTTATTTGTTACTTCAGAGATAAGCCAACGATCGTGGCGGCTCCGGTGGCGCCACCTGTGGCCGCACCGTTGGCAATGCCGACGCCAACCATCGACGCAGCTAAACGAAGGCAACTACCCGCATGGATCAGAGAAGGTGAGGAAAAATTAATAAGGTCCTCAAATAATGTTGTGTGGTCCCAATGTAAGAATAAGGCCACCATATCCGTTCCCGCGGGTGCCGTGAGAGCCCGCTAAGGGAATAACCACGAATGAGCAGGAACTCATGAAACTGCATTATAATTTACTACGATCACCAATGCAATCAGCAATGGATGCATCACAATCGTTTCGTTTACACCTTGGCGGGAACGCTGCCATTGCTGAAAGAACTTTGATATATGGTCTGTTAACTTTATTCCAATAAATCTGCGTTTCAGCAGCATGTTCTGACTGTCTGATTTATCGTCTTATTCAATTTGGGGGTGGTGACATCGGGGTGGTGGTATGGGGCATATTATGAGCTATTAGCTTCTTTATGTAGTGAGGAGTTTATCTAGCCTATTTATCTCTTGATGTTGCTAGTGCAAATATGCTTGTGATCATATAACTACTCATTATAGGCGCTAACCCTACCTTCTTTCATTTAACTACTCTAGAAGCCTGCACTTTGTAGTAGTGTAGTTGCATACAAATCATTACACCTGTTGGTACACTGTCTCCCAGGCCAAAATCTACCACGCTGGCTAATTTTACTATGATCGGACAACCCGGTTTCTTCACTGTTTTCCTTCGTTATTGTAATAACCGTACATACTTGTCACATATAACATGATAAAAATGGTAATTTGTAAGTAAAAATATAAATTCGACTTTATATAAGGTCTTGAAAAAATGGAACGCGAAAAACAAAGAGCAATAGAGCGGGAAGAAGAAAAGAAATTGCGCGAAGAAGCCGAGAAAGAAAAGAAGAGGTTAGAAGAAGAAGAATTGCAGAGATTGAAAGCAGAGGCAGGTGGACAACCTTTGCTGCCGCCGAAAAGCAAGTTTGTAAGTAAAGAAGAAATTTAATGCTAATGTAGCGCGCGTCGCCAGCCATTTACTCATTTTTTAATGCATCTAACAAAATTACATCGCAATTTTTTATGCTATAGGTAGCAAAAGTATGTAATAATAATTCATTGAATTATATGATACCCTTTGTGGTATGGTAGTTGAGCAGGTCGGCTCATAACCCGGAGGCGGCGAGTTTCATTCTCGCGACAGGATAAGTGCATAGAAAAAAAGCGCAAATACTTGTTCCGAGTCTGGGTGTTGTGAGACCATGGTCCTCGTAGTTCCTGACTAGAGACAGCTGGAATCCTAGTTAGAGTCCAGGATCTATGTAAATCGTTGGGCGTTATTATAGTATTATTATTATTATTCAGGCAACTAGCTTAAAAATAAACAGGCCCATATTTACGGATAACATATTATATATTATTGCAAAATTACTTAATCACTATGTGTACAGTGTTCAAGAGTCACAGCCCAGTCTCAGTTGTTATAACCCTCCTAATGAGGTCTCCATATCATTGTTTTAACGGGATAATGCAGTTGGTCTCTACCGATCTTAACAGCGTTACCGCGAACAGGTCTCATAGCCTATAGATTTCTGTAACTAGGCGAGCCACTAGTGCATTGCATACCACGTTAAACTCCTATAAAGTATACATGTTGTAGCTCTGGGGAAGCTCATTTTTACAGGTATAGGGCTCAGTGGGGCTGTTTATGTAGGGTATGTTGCTAATAATCCTAATATCCTCAGGAATCAGACTCCGAAGATGGAGAACAGGTGTCAGAAAACGGTGAGCCTGCGTCATCGAGCCCCGCCAGAGAAGACACTCGGGAAGAAGATGCTACAGGAGATGTTCGAGAGGAGGCACCACCGCCGCTAGTCAAGAAAAGCAGAGAAGAAATCATGCAGGAAGTGGTAAGAATAGTAAAGTTTATAGTGACGTCGAGGAATGTTACTAAGTCTTCAAAGTTACGGGATAAAAATTATTCGTTGTTGGTTAAAAGCAACCCATTTCAGACAGATAACCTGTCTCTTTTGTATATTAGTAGGTATAGTATGGTATAGATCCTGTATGTACTTGGTTATAGATGCTCGCCGTTCGTCGGTCGCTTACGGAAATTCTTCTTGAAGTGACCGACCAGGAGATTGAAACGGTGAGCCAGGAAGAGTTCTACAGATATACCGCCGCACAAGGTATTACCACTCAACTATGCTTACTCCAGATCCAGAGACTTGTCAAGACATTATTCTGTACAACGTGAACCATGCGATATTGACTCTAAAACAAAATGTGATACTACTGTGATGTGTTAAACTAAAATGTGTTTTAATCATCGCTAATAAAGTCTTATTTCAGATGTTACGGAATACATGTGGTTGTGATTAATAATGGTTTTATTTATATGGTAAAAGCGTCGCGACTCAACGCGGTAAAGGCGAGCAAGTCCAAGGCACTCGCTGCTATATCTGGCCTTGGTGAGTACCGTGCTTCGCTCTTTGATATCAAATATCTCGCAAACGGAAAGAAAAATCTCTATTCATTAATATTGAGTGTACAGTTTTAATTTCTTCAATCTGGTTTACTGTTAAGTTTGCCAGATATTTTGTGAACATGCATGGTGGTTACTAAAATTATCCTTTTGTGTTGAAGTATCACAGTCATATGCTTTATATATGACTGTACTACAGACGCCATTAAAATTTTCTGAAAAGATCAGACATGTCTACTGCCGTCTCACTCTCGCTACACTTTCGACATAGTGGTGAAAGTGAGAAACTGTATTTCCAGTATTTTGTATTTTGGCCTGCCAAGGTTTCTAGATTCTAACTCATGGTATTGGAGTTTTATGAACATTCCTACTGCTTTCTCACTTTATGCTCACTTTGGCATAGTTTTAGGCGTGAGATAACTAGATGTTCATTTTGGTGCCGTGACCAGGAACGCTGTCAATTGTGTTTGAAACAAAACGTGATTGATAACCACCATGCATGCATCGTATAACATTCCATTTCAGCATAACTACAAAAATAGTATCCCCATATGATAAAACCCTAAAAAGTGGTAAATATTTTGCGGAAAATTGGTAAGAAAAATTAATATACCTAAAATGGAAATGATTGTGTTACGTCGATGTTCATATCTATAAAATGAACATACTTTGTTATTGAAATAGATGTAAAGATTTTTATGCATGTTATTACAAAAATAATACACAGGTGAGCGGTTTTCAATGTTGTGATAGTTTCCCTCCTAAATATCCCCACACGTCACCTGTGGTTTCTGAAACGCACCGGTTGACTTTGTTCTAGTTATTGGATTGTAAATGTTAGATAAGTACATGCACAAAAAAGCAAAAACAGCAAATATGCATATGTTTCCATATCTACTTGGTAATAAATCACACAATATGAGCCGAATCTTAAAAAAGCGTGCTGAGGTAATGTCACATGTCGTAAGTGACGTGAATAGTATTTTTCTGATAATTGGCCTTCAATTGAGTTTTTGTTTTGTTTGTTTTGGCTCCATACTCTTGTGTATTTAGCCAGTGTCAAGTAATTGATAATTTTTCAAGTTAATGATATTTCACGTAAATATATGTCAAGTCACAGTCGAAGTCATAGTCTAGTCGAAGTCATACTCCTAGTAAAGTGGTGGCAACTTGAAGCATCTATCTATTAAATATATTATATATTTTTGTCAGGTTTGGATTGAAATTAAAAAAAACCACATATTAAAAAAAAAATGTTTTTATTACTATAGATGAAAATGATCACTGTATCTAACTCTCATCACTGATCAATGTATAGCGAACTTTATGTTATGTTGCTATAAATACGCCTACTTGACTAATCAATCAGGGTTTTGTGCTGAACTTACGTAGCCACGGAAGCCATGGATTAATTGCCTTATGAAATTTTCCTCTTTTAGTCAAATTACTGGTGGCACAGATCATAGAGGGCAAACAAAACTCTGGCGGAGTACTACTCGGCTCAAAATGATTACACTTTTCCTCAGCTTATTTGCAGATAAACTTTACCAAATAGACAAGTTCCTATGTCAACAATAAAGATACGTAGTTAACTTGAATGATATACCAAGTATGGCACACACACATGCGCATGGACACGTTGGTATTGGTTCTTCTGTGTGTGCAGGGCTGGGCGCATACGAGAGCAGTAGTGAAGAGAGCGACGAAGAAGATGAAGTAAACGACCTATCTGATCATCAGTTACAGGTACTTATTGAATGACTTGATTACTTTTTTACATATTTTCAGGTACATATTTACTTTATGATTTTCGGCCTATACAAATAGTAGCTATAGTTAAGAGCTTTGGGGAGAAACTACAGATAGATTAAAATCTAGTCATGATTTGCTGTGATTATTGTTCATCAACTGCAACTATGCAACTAATCAAAGCAGCTCAATTTTAACAGTATCGAGAGTTTCTATCCAAAAACCGTTTATTGGATGTGAATAAATTTATGTGTAGACACTGTTCATTACATTGACAACCTCTGTGGTATGGTGGTTGAGCAGGTCGGCTCATAACCCGGAGGCGGGTTCGATTCTCGCGGCAGGACAAGTATTTGTGCACAGAAAAAAAAGCGCAATTACTTGTTCTTGTCTTGGTGTTGTGGGAATATGGTCCTCGTAGTTCCTGGGTCTCTAGATACAGGGAATCCTAGTTAGGGTTTAGGATCTATGTATGTGATCATTGGGCGTTATTATTATTATCAAGTTTATTTATTTATAGACATAGTTCATTTCACGTTTGAAACAATTTTATCACTTTTTTAAATGCACTAAAAACAAAATATGATATTCTTATAAAGTTCAAATTGCGAAGATCTGCGGTAAAGCGAAGAGGTAATTTTTTTTAAAACAAAGATTTATTTTAGGAAATTATACGTCGAAGGAGGAAAGAGTTCGAGCGCACGGCACAGGACATCGAAGCGGAGGTGAGGCGAGCAGAAGCGCGAGAGGCAGGAGACGACCCGCCCACACCCAACAGTGGGACTCCGGAACCTCCTAGAAGATCCTCCAGTAAGCCATTTAAACTTTACGTTTAAGATTTGTCTTCACTTTTCAAAGAAAACTTTTTATGATGTTATGAAAATTGCCACAGAAGCCACTAATCAAGATTCAATTCAAGGTGTTATCAAGTATTAGTCGTTGGGTTTTTTAGTTGTAATTTCATGTTGCACACAATTTTCCTGGATTAAAGATCCAGATTGCAGGATCCTAAGTATGTACACTCCAAATTTAATGAAAATCCGTTCAGCCTCTCATTATTTACAGGATCGTCAGCTACTCCACCGCCTTTCGATACCACCCCAGAGAGGATTCCAGAACGTCTTTCGAGAGACAAAAGGAACAGTTACAAATCTGTAGACAAAGTCGACGGAGTAAGAAAATCAGACACAGAAGAGAAAACTAAAAAATCAAAGAAAGAACGCTCTTCTAGTCCCAAAAGCAAGTCAAACAACAAGAGCTCAACAACCAGTGATTCGGAAGACCCCTCGTCATCACCACACAACTCGTCATCGGAATCGGAGCCGGAGACAAAACTCGAGAAACTGAAAAAACGGAAGCGTCGCAGCTCCAGCTCCGACTCCCAAAAGAGAAGAAAGGATAAGCGTAAAAAATCGCACAAAGAGGATCGTAACTTGAAATACGACGAAGACAGATCGGACAAGTCTAAATACAAACGGAAGGACGATTACCACGAGAAACGCAGATCGAGTAGGGATTACGACAGGCACAAGGGATATAGAGAGGATTCAGAGGAAGAACGGCCAAGGAAGCGGGCGCGATCTGGAAGCTATTCGTCGCGATCGGGAAAGCGGCGGTCGCGCGATCGTTCCCGACGTCGCGATAGGCGATCCCACGACCGCGATAGGCGATCCCACGACCGCGATAGGCGATCCCATGACCGTGATAGGCGCGAACGCTCCCACGACCGGTTGCGCGACTACGACAAGCACGATAGGTATGAGCGGTCTAGGGACTACGAGAGGCGACGATCGCGTAGCGGCAGTCATCGACGGGATCGACGCTGAACACCAGGTTACCTGCGTAAAAGGTTGTACATATTTTGATTATATTTTTTATAAAATCTTATTTTGATACCCAGACTTGCATCCTAACTTGGACGGAATTTTTGTAATAATGCCATAGTATATATCTTGTCACTACAAGATCATGATTATCTGATATCAAATTCAAATGATAGCAAATCGATATGAAATTCGAAATTACATTATATTATGGATTTTTTGCATAATGGACAACATTACATTTTTAGGTAGTTACCGAAATTATAAAATCATTTCCAGATTATTCTAAAGAACTCATATAAAAATTGTATATTCAGTATTACAAGGTTATTTAAAAAAAAATATGAAATTTGTTTTGGCGTGTGAAGCCTAATTTTTACAATGACTTATTTAAAAAAGACTGAAACGAAAGGCGTTTTTTTTTTCTTTTGACTTATTGCGAAAATCTTCATTCAACGTCACAGTAACCAATATTTATACAATTTTAAATATTGCGTAAGAACAATAAAATATGTGTATTATTTTTCATCTAAATTTGAACTAAACTAATAAAAGTTGTGTGTAAAAAATTTGCAATGTTGTCCATTATGTATGGTCTGTTTACAAAGATTCTATATAGAATTTGGACAAGTATAGTAAATGGTAATGTCGTCTGTTTTATCTATTCGTGTGTTTTATGATTTGGGTTTGATCACAGGTCACTTGTTAATAGGAAAATATGTGCTTCATTCTACAAATGTACGAAGATGTCAGAAATGTATAGTATTTTCAAACAAAGCACTAAGATACTGCAGAAACAGTATATAAATTCAATGTTCAGATTTTATTAAACTAAGTTGTCTATAACTGCATAAAAGGTATCCCAATATCTCGACTATAAATTATTAGTTTTTTTTAAATGTTAATATATATAACTCAAAGGTGACTGACTGACTGACTGACATAGTGATCTATCACGCACAGCCCAAACCACTGGACGGGTCGGGCTGAAATTTGGCATGCAGGTAGATGTTATGACGTAGGCATCCATAAAGAAAGGATTTTTCGAAATTCCACCCTTAAGAGGGTGAAATGGGTGGTTGAATTATTTTCCCATAGGCCACGTAGCGGGCGAAGCTGCGGGCAGAAGCTCGTTATATATATAATAGCCATCTTCTGCAAACTTAGCTCAGCATTGATTTAAATTGTAATTTGAATACTTTTAAGAGACACCATTCCAAATCGTCTTCCTTTGAATACTACCGAATCAAATGTCGGTACCCCCATATATACATATAGAACGGAATACCCGAACGGTACTAACCAAATGAAAACAATGGTGTCGATTCTGTGTCACATTCTCTAAAACTAAACTCAAAGTATGGCGGTACTCTTCTGATAAAGGGGAAATGAAAAGACAGAAATATGTAGCTTTAGAGTATGCGACACAGAATCGACACCATTGTGTATGTAGTTATAGCTCGGGTTGGCCTAGCCGATTAACAAATGCTGCCGAACCGAAAGTGCCGGCCCGCTTATGTTTGTAGCGCCCCTTACACCCCATTATACACAAAGTCATCATTAAAAAGAAAAAAATTATACTTTAAACAGATTGTTAAATTTAATTGGTAATTAAAATAATGTTATTAACGAAAGATTATTTTTAGATAACAATGGGCGGCTTGTAGTCTGAGAAAGACCTTTTTAAATTAACATAGAAGTCATGAAAAAGTTTATTATGCAAAAAAAATTGTGCCTTTAAAGGTGTCATATTATTTTTGACATACGATTGGAGTTCGTTTCTACGACCAATGTATGTGTATGTTATACAGCAGGCTTAGCACGGCATGTGGAGAAATTGTCTTTCCCCCGGTTTTTTCCACCTGTCAGTGAAAATAATCCCCCTCTCCACCTTACGTAGCACGGCAACGAGGAGAGGAAAGAAATATTTCCCTTTGACATTATGGTAGACATTATATCCCGCTACTCCCAGCTTCAGAGCACGGACTCGGAAGAAAGTGGATAATATTCTCTTGAATTGACATAAAGCAGAGAGTATTTATCTTCGACTCTTGTAGGTGGGTATAAGGAAGTCAAAGTGTTTTAATAGGCACAAAAATGTCGCGTGCCTATTATAACTATGTTTAATCGCGGGAACTCGAATTTTGGAGCGAAAGTTACACCGGGAGAAGCATTCGGAATACAAGTAATCCCTTCTAAATCCCGGAAAATGAGTTTCAATACAAAAAAAAATACATAGCGAAATATTCGTGAAAATACAATTATTAGTTTAGTTTTAATAAGGAAATAATTTAATTTACGTAATTAACTTAAATGATGCATATATTTTTTGAGTATATTTTATTATAAAATATATACATATAAAAATTTAAAATATAACTACTACACAATAATTAATCACGTTTTTCCGCTCATATTACAAACAAAATAAAATTTTAATATAATTTAATATATACTCACTTACTCTCACTCATATACATAGTAGTCGTTATATACTCTTTGATTAACACAAGGACACAGACTCAAAAACCTTATTTTTTCTTAATTTTTATATTTTGTCTTGAATCCCAGTATATTTAGCCGAACAATTATCGATGGTTTGATGGACTGAACAAAATATTGAAGCATGTAATGTCATTTTAGTTAAATTTTCTCGTACTGGCAACAATACGGTAGAGAAATCTAAAAACGCTACTCCCGCCGTTTATCCCCCGGATAAAGCTTTCCACTGTCGCGGCCATGCTCGCAGAGTGGAATAAAGTGACAGTGAGGATAAGTTTGTTATCTACTCCCTGGGGAGAAGTTATCCACCGGCCGTGCTAGGCCTGCAGGCGTACATCTATATCTATCTATATAACATGAAAACGAATCTATTTCCCATAGTCATCGGATCACGCGTGATCGGATGGAACATTTTTTTTTTTGGTTTATTATTGTCTGTAAAAGGTACTTATGAAAGAAAATTTAAGAAAGTTGAGCGGAATTAGTGAATTATCACTACGCGGGTGAAACCACGGGTTGCAGCTAGTAATTTATAAAATAGTAAAATATAATAAACAAATAGCAAAAGAATTTTTATGAATATCTTTAAAATGATGAATTTATATAATACGCGTGGTGATTTCATAGTGTAAGATAATACCTACTTCCACGCAGACGTATAATATACTTACGTGACTTGATCAATACGCTACGATAAAACATTGCCGGCAACGAATATGCAGCCGCTTTTTATCCTCATAAAGGGAAGAAGGAAACGAAAGGGAAAGAATGAATGGATGGGACGAACCTGGAAGCAAGCAGCAGGTCCTTTTTCCCTAACATTTCTCCTTTCGCTTCCTTCTTCCCTTAAACAGAATTAAGGCGTAAAACTAACGTAGTCTGAACACAGTTGTTGCAAAAACGTGTGTGCTCGCGAGATCTACCGTTCGAGCAAGCAGCAGGTCCTTTTACCCTAACCTTTCGCTTCCCTCCCCTCTCCCTCCCTAAATGAATATTAATTGTTTTACAAGAATCTGAACATTTTGTTTTGGTAAAAGCAGCACATTCAAATAAAACAAAAATATTTTATTTCGGTTTGCGTACATGCATAATCAAAATTAATTAAAATTTACACGAGAATACATTTCTGACATCCGCAAGGCAAAGGCTGTGATATATTATTTTTATTTTTTCTGTTTCAGATGGGAGCGTGGTAGTGCTTGAGGTGTAAATATTGCGTTTTGTGAATAGTATTCTAGTTTGCACAGGCATTATTCCAATAAACATTATGAATTTATCGGATTTCTATTTATTTTAACCCTTGAGTAATATGTATGTACTTATCGTTCCATACCAATTTAAATAGCTGCAGTACAATATGCCCATTGTTTTAGTGATTTAAGCAAATTACTGCATTAAACCGTATTCACCGTCTCCAGAATCTGCCCTAAAACAAATAATCGGATATTCGGTAGGTATAGGCACAAAATGTATAGTAGCACTACGTAGGATGGTTTAAGGACAGTTTTTTTCTTCTAATCATAGCCAATAAGAGCAACGGAATTTTTCAGTCCCGGCCTTGACCACTGGCAGTGTATGGGAATTCTTTGCCGTCAGCGGGAACAGAACTAGTGATGATGACAAAAGAACAAATCCTGGCCTGTATTTTCTATCTATCCTACTAATGTTAAATATTAAACTTATTGATATGCAAATAGCCTCATAAGTTAGGTAGGTAATTAATATAAAGAGCCAATTTTTGACTGGCCCGATAGCTCAGTTGGTAGTAACCCTGCCATCTGAACTGCAGGTTGTGGGTTCGATACCCACCCAGAACAATCATTTTGTGTGATCAACATCGATGTTTATTCTGTGTCTGGGTGTGTTATATTGTATTCTATGTATGTATTAACAAACAAAAAGTTTGTGAAGATTGTATCAGTTATAAGGTTACCATTATTAGTACAAGCTTTGCTTAGTTTGGGGCTAGATGGTAAAATGTCCACCAATATATTTATTCACTCGTGACCACAGCCAATGCAACTTAATCGATACGTCCAGGTGAATAAATAATCTATTTGTAGCACTATTAAGTCCTGTGTAAACAAAAACTACAAATCGCAAAAATGTAAGAAATACTATTGGTCTGGTAATAGGTAGGTACCCTTGGTCAATATCTATCACTATTCTTGTACCATATATTCCGTATCTGTGGACAAACCATTTCAGTAAGGTATCAAAAAGTACTAAAATAAATATTAAAACCTTACAAGTTGAAATAAAATTGAACTATATATTTTACTGCTTCTGTTTAATAGTCAACAATCAAAAAGGTTATTGCTAGGTATTTGAAAAGTGGCCTAAAAATGTCAGATGTAATGAATAAATACAATATACATAATATGTATCAAGCGTTTTATTTTTATAAATATGAGTGCTAGAACTTATCTTAATAATTTATTACTTTTCATTATATCTATAGTAAAAATATAAATTCTCTGAAAAGCAATAGTAGTGGAACATGAATAACAAGAAGAATAAAATAATGATCCTTTTTTACATACTAACATACAATATCTTTCAATTTATTAGAATATTAGCCAATACAACCTTTATACAAAGTGTACTAAGGACTAGTTTACACTAATGAACAATGATACATTTTAACAAATCATACTGAGTACAAGGTGATGAAACTTAAGATATTGGATCATTTATATATATAAAACAATAATGTGTTGCCACTGTTTGTATGTAAGCATACATATGTCTTTAGAAAGTAGTAATCTCTGGTGCTACTGAAAAAATTCTAAAAATTCTTTCACTGGAAAAAGCTACATTATCTCTTGTCATACTAGCTTCCTCCCTTGCTCGTATTATGTACATACATATATGTATATATATATTGCATTTATACCAATAAAGTTCATAAATAATTAGCTTTGATGAAATTCAGAATGTAAATGGAATTAGCACTGGGTACATTTTATCCTGGAATTAATGGGTGGGAATGTGAATGGGCAGACATAAGCTAATAAGAAATGAATTCCATTTACACAATGATGCTGCAAGTAAAATAAATAGTGTGGTATATGCTAAAAATGCTCAATGACTGAATATATGTATTCAGGAATGGTGTACAAAAATATCTCATAATCATTGAACTGATAACACTGTACACTGACTATCTCTTTACATAATGGTGATAGTAAACTACTGAACTTTATATATCAAATAAACAGAAATATACATAGACTACACAGACTCGCACTAGATAAAACTTTACAGAACAGATAACACTTTTAATTTAACTAATATACTTTTTACATAATTACTACAAAGTACATGTTGTATTATCACCATTATGTCAAAGATCAATAATTTTTTTAAACTTAGGCCTACAGTTTTGGCATTTGTATTTATCCTTCATCATTTACCAAATCTCTGATCACATTTGTTATATCTGTACAAGGCACCTATAAAACTGTTTATATTTACACTATGATCTATTGAAAGCTGAATAAATTCTGTTAGTCTTATTTGCCATGGTAGAAAGCCATGTGTACAGCATACATGACCTGTGTACAAAATTAATTCAGGGCTGGGAAAGGATGGGTACATTAAACTAAGAACTTCATCCAAATCTTGTGCTGTAAATTCACTAGGATTATTCTTCAAATCAATCTTCTCTTCAGCAATTTCACGTATGCATTGTGCTATCCGCGGCTTTCCATCATTAAAGGAGAAAATGTTAATAGTCACTGTATTTGCTTGTATCCCATTAGTGTAACCATTTAAATCTGGTTTGTTTGACCATTTTATACAGCCTGGTATGCCTTTTTTACATTTCTCCACTTTTTGGAACAGTTTCTCTTCATTTTCTCTCAATTCACCTAAAAATATCAGAGGATAGTAATTTTTATTTATTATAATAATAAATATATTTTTCTTATGTTTAATCTATTTGTTATTTTAATGCTTTATTAATTAGGAGCACCATGCAGCAATCTCCAACTTATAAAATAGGCATTAATTAGTGGTGTCTTACAGGCTTTAGTATTATTTCTCCTATTTATGCATGTAATAAACCTAAGCCCTAAACTAGAGCCAGAGCCCGGAATTTTGTTAGGGTTAAGGATTTATTTTTGGGAAAAGGAGTTTTGGGTTGGCATACTTCATAAACATGATGTATCATAGTAGAGATGAAGTAGAAGATAAGAAGGGATATCTTATGTCTAACAAAATTTGTTGACATGTTTGGCTTATTTACCTGTAATATCATGAAAACTGACGAAGGGTATCCCAGCTACAAGGCTCCAAATGATCACTTGGGCGAGATCATAATATGTATGATTATCCATGTCAGCAAGAAATACTAAATGCTTCAAAGTTTTGGTAATCTTTGCCTTATGACCTAATAACATCCTTATTTCACTTTGCTTCTTCTCTTCTGCAGGCAAATTGCACTTTTTTGACGAATAATGCCGACAAAATTTTCGAATAGCAACAAGTACGTCTATAGTCATATGAATGAGGTAAATAAGTATATGCCGCAGTAGTTTCGACAGCATCTTTAGAGCTTATTTTACTACGCGTCAATAAAAGGGAGATATCATATATTTACACATTTTCCAAAATAAAATTACAATCATATCGGAGAACGATCACATCACACAGCACGTTGACATTCGTCAGCCGCTTTTTCTGTCAGCCAATCACGAGCTATAGAGTGTAAAGAAGAATAGGCAACATTATAAAACCAACTTCTTTATTCGGATTATCGACTACGTGAACACAGGTTAAAGAAAAAATCAATGTGTAGGCGAACGAATGATACGGAGTCTTCTTAGATAAAGCCCTGTATTGTTCTGCGTATTAGACCCTTTTTACAAAACTACGCTCAATGGTGATTCTCTACTCAAAATGATATTTCATTCCCAAAATGATCAAAAAATGAAATCTTTACTGAGCAACAGTTGACTATTGAGCATAGTCTTATAATTACGAGCCTTAGATATAGACAGTGACGAATGTTCTTAGGTCCGTATTACAGAACGATGCTCAGTCATCAGATATTTCATTCATAAAGTGATCAATTATTGAATGAAATATCTGCTTGAGCATCGATCGAAGCCTGAGCATCGTTCTGTAATACGGACCATAGAATAAAGAATATAGAAAATAAAATAAAGGCACTGGCTAAATAAATTAATTACGTTGAGCCGTATAATGAAAAACAATGTAACGTTTAGTCGATTTTTTAGTGTACATCTCTAATTAAAAAAAACTACAAGTATTTCCGTCCGCCATTTTTGTTTCTTTCTCTTGTCAAAGTGGATTGATAAGGTTAGAATTTCGGTAATTTCCACTTAAAATTATAGTTTAATCTTTTTTAGCCATGCTTCTTATAATTAAACGGTGTTACTAGAATTGCCCTCAAGCATTACAGTGAAGTTTTGTTGAAATGTCTAGCTTAAAAATTATCAGCAGTTTGTAATTTTGCCATATCGTGAGCGGTGAGGTGACCACGCTGTAGCTTATTGCGTTCTTTATTTCAGAAGCCTCAAGATGCAGCTGCATATCAGAGGACAGACTACGCACGTTCTAGACGTCAATGGAGAGGAGACCATTGGACAAATCAAGGTACTACTAGAATACATTGCTAAAAAGATAATTATTGTATGATTCAAGCATTCTGAAGCTAAAAAGATGACCAAATCATAAATGCATGATTTAAGCACTTTCAAGCGTCAAGAATTTATTATTACCAAAATATGAAATAGAGAAATTCAAATATCTGGTACCTGATCTGTAACTAGTGTCGCTGCTTGTTTCCTAGTTTGTTATTTTACCTGGCAAAAATGCGAATTGCAGGTTATGTTTCGCTTCAGAATTTCGGTCAGATCCTCACAGCATTCCGATTTAATTCAGAAACTATCAGTGTCACAAAGTAGTATAATGCTACTTTTTGATGGACATAGATAAATATATAATATATATTTATACATAATAGTCTGGTCACTGGGAATAGTGACTCATAAATATATATACTCATACACCACCATACGCATAGACCAGATAAATTATATTGTACAAGAATCTACTATTAGAAACGGCTGTTAACTGTCAAATGATAATTTCCAGGATCGCATTGTAGCTGAGGTAGGTGGTGATGATTTCACCCTCTCAGTTTGCGGTGCTCCCTTAGAGGACTCCTGCCTTGTGTCGGAGCTCACATCCACAGACCTTGACCTCACTGTCCCACTGCTTGGTGGTAAAGTGCACGGATCATTGGCTCGTGCCGGTAAGTTACATTATACCTACATGGTATATATGATTGAACTATTACTTTCTTTGTAAAAGTTAAAATGTTTTTAAAAATTCCAGGAGCTAAATGTTCCTATTCTTATATTTTAGTTCATTTTATTTCAATTATAATATGTGGTTTTTTAAATTTGATTTGTATGATATTTCATAGAATTTAACTTTTTATGAATAAGCTGGTTATTGTAAGTGTTAATTTGGGTATTCTATCTGCTCAAAATAGCTTGTATGTTTATCTTTCAGTTTTAATGTAAATTAAGAAATAAATTAAGACCGAAAAAAAAAACCATTAAGATACACTGTGGAAAAGGTTTTTTACCATACACTTTTCTTGCACAAGTGTCTGTTTTATTGATCCATTATTTCAATAATGTTAAACAGACTTTGTTTGCAGACAGTTTTGTAACATTGACATACTAGTCATGTCAATGTTACAAAACCGGCAATGAATCTTCTTTATATTATTGGTAAATTATTATTTAGTTTAACAAAATAAATACCGAACAACCTTGTTCCAAGTAAATTTCAACTTTGTTGTTTAACTGTTGGACATAATTTTCTATGCAATGGTATGTTCAGTTCAGTAATATAATATGAATAGGACAGGTAAGGTGCTTGCCACACTTCAAATGGATCAATTTAACTGATGAACCAATTATTTCACTGATTATGTATACATACATTTTAATATTTCAGGTAAAGTCAAGGGCCAGACTCCCAAGGTAGAGAAACAGCAAAAAAAGAAGAAGAAGACTGGCCGCGCCAAGCGCAGGATCCAGTACAACAGGAGGTAACTAAACTGTTTTTGTTTTGTTTTACTGAAAGATGAAATATTACAGCCAATTAAGGGTAGAATGAGATGCTATCTCTATTCTCGAGAAGGGACAAATGAAAACGCAACAATGGTTTTATGGCGTGATCGGCGTGATAACTAATTGGTCAAACGAGATGAGAGAGAACAGCTATATTATATTGTTTACTGTAGTAATGAGCTGTAGCTCGTGCTAACCATGCCACAGTTTCTTCACTGTTACATTAATAAAAACGAAGTGGTGATAACTTGCTGTGGTTCAATTTTGGGCAAAATTGGGCATCCTCCAATGACCTGTGGTTGAAGGACAAGATGATCATGGTGGTATGGCATTTAAAAAAAAACAATTGTGGAATGCAAATAAAAATTGAATTTAAAAAAAAAACATGATCTGTTCCATAGCTTTATTGTAATAATAATATTGCCCAACAATCAAACTAGTACTCCTGTACACATAGTTCTTAGGTCCCTAGATACATATAGGGACCTAAGAACTATGTGGACCATGGTCTCAAACACCCAGACACAACTTTTTCCATGCACAAATGTTTGTCCTGCTGTAGAAATCGAACTCGTCACCTCCATTATGGGCTTATGACCTGCTGAACCACACCACAGAGGCTGTTTGTATGTGGATGTTTCATGGGGGACAGACGGGAATACAAGTCATATAACGTAACATACGTTATATGACTTGCATTCCCGTTTGTCCCCCTTTCTAAAGATAGAACTTAATTCTCATATTTTCTCTCTCATTTCAGGTTCGTGAATGTTGTGCAGACCTTCGGCCGCCGTCGTGGACCCAACTCCAACTCGTAGATATAACATTTTGTAAATATAAAATGCAAATATAACATCTTTTGCGCCAAATATATATTTTTCTTTTCTGACATCCTAGGGACCCACCTACTCTCTAATAAATAAAGCGGGGAAGGTTTGTCGAAAGTGGTTAGTTTAAATTAGGCGAACGCCGCTACAGATAATAAAACACTAATCCAATACTAAATAACATTTTTAAACCACCATTCATTGATACCTAACTAGGCTAGTCTACTTTTTAATTTTGTCACAGTTTCCAACTGTTGGGAAAGACTGGCAATACACTATATGAAATTAAATGAGTACTACAAAAGTCATCCTACTGACGAGCTGTTTTCAATATATATTTATTATACAATTATAATAATAACGCCCAACGATCATATTCATAGATCCTTGACCCTACTAGGATTCCGTCTAGGGACCCAGGAACTACGAGGACCATGGTCCCACATCACTGAACGAGTATTAGCGCTTTTTTTTTTCTGTGCACAAATATATCGACTGGCCCAATAGCTCAGTTGATAGTAACCCTAACTTCTGAACTATGGGTTGTGGGTTCGATTCCCACCCAGGACAAACATTTTGTGATGAACATCGATGTTTGTTCCGTGTCTGGGTGTTATAATGTATTTACAAACAAAAAGTAGCTAAGTATTGTATCAGTTATGTGGTTCCCATAGTACAAGCTTTGCTTAGTTGGGGGGTTTAGATGGCGTTATGTGAAATGTCTACACATATTTTTTTAAAAATCTTGTCCTGCCGCTGGAATCGAACCCGCCGCCTCCGGGTTATGAGCCGACCTGCTCAACCACCACACCACAGAGACCGTCAATACATCAATTATAGAAAAGTGCGGTTGTTCAGGGTTGCAAAGAAATAATTCGCCACTATAAATAAATGCCCTATTATAACTTACATAGATTTTGAAATCTGTCCACCTATCAAATAATTTGTCATTTGAGCACATGACAATCACCATCATAATAAGCCAACCATTTAGCATTTACAGGCCGTGTGCAGCTCAGAGGCGGCGGGTTCGATTCCCGTTTTATGTGATTTTTGAGCGTTATTTTTCACACATTTATTAGGTACATATTCTTAGACTTCAATTTGTTATACAACATTTCTATAAGAATAAATTACAAAAATACAATTAAAAAAAAACCCTAAACTTGGAGTACCGCAAGAAGTGGGGCCAGGCCCAAGCTACCGGTGGTTAGGGCTCCAGTGTGAGGAACCTGACGACAATACGTGCCATATCAAGGAGTACTGCCTTCTGAATCTGGCCCTTGATCCAACCCTCTAGCGAGAGTCTCGAGGTGTTGGTCAAGGCTCTTCGCTATAAGGCCTTTCGCTGAATTACTTATTATTTATGTTTTATATTCCCACAGCACATCTAAGAATTGTCTGAACTGAAGGGAATAATCATTTTCCATAAATCAACCCCTTGATTGTTAAATATCGATCATAAGAGTTAGTTGGGAATTTAGGACTTAAAAGTAAAACAACAGATCACAATAACTTAATTAGAAACGTTTAATTGCATTAACAATAATTATATTTGATGAAATTAGATATTCGTGTGTTACATCAGTACCTATACCAACTGGCTAATACCAGAAAGACTCATTTATATACAGAAAATGTAACTTTACATAAAAGGTAAATACGTACTACTTTTGCGGAAATCATAGACAGAACATGCAGTTTTTATAAAGTATTTGTATGAATTAAGGAATTATTAAGTACCTAGTAATTTCTTTAGGAACATAAAAATCTTAAACGGGTTCAGTCAGTAGGTTTTCGCAGTGTTGAACCACCCCAGTCAAATGGTGCGTAGATATATTGTTATTTTACTTCCTTTTGCAGTTAATTTTTCTTGATATTCATCTCATCTCAGCACTGAATAAATAAAATTGATATCTAAACGTATTTGTTGTATACAAACTGTCTATAAGTCATCGCGGCCTGTATAATAGTCCAAAAGTTTTTTTTTTGTAGTAGGTAGTGTTTATATATTGTAGTATGTGTTTAGTTGAAAGAAAGGCAATTTGCCGGTTAAAAAAACGTTCATGTTTAGTATGTATTGTCTTAAATTAACGAATCTTTCACATATTTTAAATATTGTGTTCTGTGACATAATTCATAATAATCTTTTCACTTCAATATAAACTTCACTTGTGGAAATTCTTCCTAGCTCTTTATATAGTTTAAATCAACTACAGTATTATCTATAATCTACTATTTTATAATACACATAATAAGATTCGAATTGAAGTTCATTACCCACGGCTAAAAGACACCGCCAGTGTGTCATGACTCTGTCACTGTCAGTGACCAAACTATTAGTGAAAATATTATAAGTTAGCGTCATCTAACGTTGCTGTTTAGAAATCACACTAATATTATAAAGGCCACACGAATATTATATATGTATGTTTGTTTGTTACTCCGTCACGCTCAAACGGTTGAACGGAATTACATAGAATTTGGAATTTAAATAGCTAATATACTGGATTAACACATGGGCTAATTTTTGCCCGCGAATGAATACGCGGGGCGCAGCTAGTACGACATACACAGTTTTGCTACTCCCCAACAGATGGCGTCGGAATACATAACCTGCAATATTTTGCGGGTAAAATACAAATTAGATTAGAATAATTCTTTGGTAAGATTTTCAATTCGCTTTATTTAACGAGGTTAGAAAAAAATCGTTTGGGAATGGAATCATATTAGGTACCGTTTCTCGAATAAGCCATTCGACCGCAATTGATTTGAATTGATCGATTGATTGAATTGAAAAACATAAAAAACCAATCGCTGTTGGTTAGTTTGCTAAAACTCAATAATGGCTTGACTGATTTGATATTTTTTGTTCGATTGAATATAGGGCTAGTTTCAAAAAGAACGAAAATAAGGAAAACCAATAACAAGTAATACACCCGTGCGAAGCCGGGGCGGGTCAGCTAGTATGTAATACAACTAATATCATATAGGTAGGTTTATATTTTTTTGGGTACCTTAATGACGTAGGGACGATAATGACGACGCCGGCGCCGACCTAAGTACCTATATAAAGGGCGCGAGATTTAATAATTAGACAGTTGCATAAGTAGTTCAAATTCGGTCGCAGAGTATGTAGAGTAGTTCCTCCATACCATTTGAGACGCATGTCCGCACACACCCCGGGCTTGTTAGTTTTGTGTTTTTTAAATCATGTGTTCAGTTGTGTGGACTAAACATATGGTGAAAAGCAATAACAAATTTATCTGATAGTGAAGTTATTAATAAAAACCATATGTTCAATACCCATCCTCTCCCACTAATCTCTACACCACACTTTTGTTTGGTACCAGTGCCGACAGATTTTTGTAACCTTTTGCAAAGGGTGGTTCAATACATAACTGAAACTGTCAGTACATAGACATAGACATTAAGATGAAGATTTGGACATTCGAAACTATAAAACAAACCTACAATCTTCATAAATACATATAGGTAGGTACATTATGTAGACCTACACACAAAATTGTACTTCAGCTGAAAGCACTGAGGCTAACCTAACCTAGACATGTAAAAAACATACGTTTTAATAAGATACTATATAAAAAGAGGTCTTAACGATTACGATTACTTACGGCTTGAGCTTATGACATTGATTGTGCTCATTGTGGGGGTGGTCCGGTTTCGAACATAAAGGCAGCAAAAAGCAGGTTAAGTATAAGTACATATTTTTATTTACAAATTAGAATTTTGACATGTTTCAATGGAAATGGTTCACGTAAGTTTGCACACGATCTTGGTGCTGCTTCCGTGCGTTTATAAATAAAATCATTAGACCAGCACAGCCTCAGATGTCTTACAGAATCTTATTATATATATACCTACTTACTGCATGAAACAAAAATATTCGTTTATAAATTCATTGAAAGTTAATGGACTCCGATATAAATGAAATTGATCGTTTTTTAAGACTACGTATATTAAAACTAAACTAAGTAGGTAAACATTAGTATCACTTTACATATTAAGGCACATCCATCTCTCCAAACTAAGGTATATATTCATATAAAATATAATACACACTCACACTACGATATAAAAAGTTAATTAAAAAGTCTTAAATTATGCACCGCTTTTAGTGTACCTGAGTAAGGCACGCGCAATACGCTATAATTTTAATTAAAATATAATTTAAACATTAAAGTACATTTTGGCTTTCAGATCTCCAGTTCGGACGATATCGACAAAACTGCAACACTAAATAATATTTCGAGTCTTTGTACTGTAACTTCTAAATCTAAATTTAAATGCATTGCACTGACTTCCGCTGATCCATTGCATTGAATAGCAACATGATTTGCAGTTTCGCCGAATAACTATAAGGAATGTACTAATTTCTAAATTTTCACAATGCACACTTTGCATTAAGTATACGCTAATTAGGTACCTACATCGAATCACTACGTTTAATAATTTTATACAGTGTGAACGACACTTTGATCTCTTAATTACAAGAAGAAATAACATTTGTATTAATAACTGAATCACTATTGTTCTTGATCTTCATAATCTTTTATTAATCTTAGTTATTCCTAATCTTTTAAAAGCTACAACCTGGAGTACGAAAATACATTCGGACATTTTTGTGTAATCCATTTTCATTCATTATCTAAGGCATTCAAGTGTTATCGAATATTGAATTAAAAAATAAAAATAAAAACAAAGCGTTGTAATAATCTGTCGATCTCTAATAAAAGTTCTAAAAATTATGCTATGTAAATATTTTAATAGTTAAATGTACTTATAGAACATTTTTGAATCTCGGTCAACCCTTTTATTCATGAACGAGTTAGAGAGAATCATACAATTAAATTAGTCATCCATGAATACAGGAGTTGAGTAGACTACTAAAGAGAAGTAAGAAACGACAACCTTTTAGAATAGATTTACCTAAATCTTCATAAATATAGTTAACGATTTTCATTATAGAATACAATAACAACGTTTTCGAATCTTAGTAAATATTAATCTTAAGGTCAAAGTCACATAGGTGTAAGTACTTATATGTTTTTAAATTGACTTACAGTCTTACATGATAAAATGTCCCCATATAGAAACTGAAACCTAAAGAAATATTTGCAATGTTTTTTCCTACAATTTATTATGTTTTCATTGAAAGACATTAAATAACTAAGGGCCAAGACTGGCGCCCTCGGGCACTCCTTATAGGCAACTACAATACCTAAAAAAGGAAGCGCTGAATTGACTTAGGACTCTATAAATCTATGTTTGACTATCTCTATTTTGCATGTGTATTTGACACAAAGCCTTTATAGTGTTGAAAGTCTCAGACACTGTAGGGTAATTTTGGCACTGATGCAGACTCTTTGACGGTTCAAACTTTAGGCGACGCATTTAGTTTGTTCCTCGACTTCTCCCACTTACTGACGATGTCAACGGGGTAGCACATAACGGCAGAGAATAGAAGGAAACCTCCGGAAACGTAGAAGCATACATCGTAATTTCCAGTGTAATCGTAGAGCATACCTGTAACAATGAAAGGAATAGAGTTGACTAAAAAAACATACTTTTCATGTCACTTATTTTAGGTAAACATAAAAACACGTAAGGATTACTATAATAATGAAATGGATTCATATATCCGTATGATGATCATCGTAAAACTTATACTTATGATATATATTATGATAAGGTAGAGGTTACCCTAGGTCATAATTACATGCATGCGGGCACGCGAAGGTAGGAATTTGGCACTGCGCCTCTAGCCAGCTAGATCAGAAATAGCACGGCGCCAAGCATTAGGCAATACATTGCTCTAATTACATCACATAGACTAATAAACAACACCTACGTCGGATACTAATGTAGTTGTCGCACTAAAACTTGTCGAAAGATATACGATCAGAATCTGCTGATATAAAGCTGCGTAATAAATTACGATTGATTTATTTAATAAATAAATTAGGTTTATTTACATAATTAGATGGGCTTTTTATCAATCTAATTTAAATCTATAACTACGAGTAAGTAAACTATATGTAATAAGGAGCACTATGTGTCTGCGATCTTTGGTGGTTCATAATTAGATGAAAATAATTAATGAATACTAACCAGCAATAGGAGCGCCTAATAAAGCCCCAAGTCCTTGGAACAACAGGAAGAGACCGAAGCAGTTTGTGAGCTGTTCCAATCCAAGATATTCCACGACCAAGATTGAACGGAGAGAAGCGAAGCATGCTGGAAGTAAAATAACATGATTACTTACAAACATTTTATATTAAGTTATATGTGTGGACACCTCACACAACGCCATCTAGCCCCAAACTAAGCAAAGCTTATATTATGGGAACCACATAACTGATACAATACTTAGATACTTTTTGTTTTCTAAATACATACATAGAATACAATATAAAACCTAGACACAGAATAAACACCTATGTCCATCATACAAATGTTTGTCCTAGGTGGGAATCGAACCCACAACCCACAGTCCTGAAGGCAGGGTTACTACCAACTAAGCTATCAGACCAATCAAGTCAAGTCATACCTACAACTTTACTAACAATATATTTTGTACAAAAATTCTTAGAAATATGGTATGCAAAACTAAAAAGGAAAACTTACCAACAGCAAGACCGAAGACGCAGCAGTAGGTATACTGGAAGTACGTGTCATAGCTCACGCCACTTAACATGGTTGCAATTCCTCCAGCTGACAGGGCGATATTATTCACCCAAAGTGGAGACATCTTGGGCACTGAAGAGATCAGTCCGCATAGGATACGACCGACGATATTCGCCACCCCAATCACAGACACTAACCAATACGCTGCAGACTCTGGCATGCCGGTCTTAAGGACCCTTCTCTTTGCATACACAAATGGCACGAAGAAACCCAACATCGTGAAGAAACCGCTCACAGCAAGAAGGACGAAGGTTGGTGATCGGAATAGGCTGACATCTAACATAGTAGCCAGAGCTCGTTTGATGGCTTGGGGACAGAACCGGCACTTTCCAGATTGCTCCTCTTGAGCGTCTTCCTTGGTCGGAACGTGAGTGACATGCAAGTGGTAGCCAAGAGAAGTTCTTGACGTATATTGAGGTAGTCTGGTCAAACTTGCTCCGAAGAAAATATCATCCCTGTAGAAAGGTCGGGCGACTAAATCGGCGTGTGATCGACGGTAGTTGTTATGATTTTGCGACGGTACAACTTTCAGGGGAGTTCCGATCAAAGGTTCAGTGTTGTCGATGTTGCTGTTGGAATCTTCTTGTTCATCTTTCTCTACGACAGGCACGTCGATGAACAGAGGCTTAGTTCCAAGGTTGTTCTTTATGGCGCCAGCGTTGGCTGAGGAACGCCGTCCCAGTTGATTGTTGCTGAGGTGTGAGTTGCTGCCGCGAAAGACTTCTTCGGCTGTTGGGTAGCGAGTATTATTCGGTACACCCATCCAAGTGTGAGGGCTTATTTTGTTTGTGAAACGCATTTCTGGAGACATGGATATTCCAGAATCAAGTTTATTGTGGAGTTTCAGGATGGAATTAAGTTTCTCCACGGCTTCTTCGTGACGGCGCGCGGTATCTTCCTGTTCAGGGTTGTCAGCGAGGGTCACTCGGACTGGTTTAATAGGGCGGAACATCGCACCAAAGAGTATACAGAAAAGAAGTAAACCTGGAAAACAAAAGACATCATTAGAAAAACAAAAAATCCCACGGTGTACACAGATTACCACGGCGTTTGGGCGTACGGCTTAGTGAAAATAGTTCTAAATTATTACAAACCTGCATGAACGAGAATGGTGAGCTTCCATCCTAGATCTTTGTTCAGCATGTCGGTAAGTGGCGCCATTAGGAAGGTTCCTACTCCGGACCCGCAAAGTGCGAGACCGGTAGCTAGTGCCCTCCACTTCTCAAAGTAGAATCCCACTGTCAGCACAGCTGGCATGTAGATCATGCACAAACCGATTCCTGAGAAAAAAAAGAGGAGGTTATTGTCATGGTGAACTGCAATTAGCAGGTAGGATGTAGGTGTCTTTATATTTTTGCACGATAACGCGATATTAGGTACCAATCATATTATTTCTCTGCTTTTGGCGAAAATTTACAGTCAACCTTTTGCGCGACGACATGCTGTGGTACCTCGGTGGCGTAGTTTGCCACGGCAGGTGACCCTAGATACTGATTCGAGTCGTGTACGTCCGAGTCTCAATATATCTTTCGCCTTCTACGACATCCCTTGGTCACCATCCTTAGGGCTAACACATCCAATGTCCAACGCGACTAATAATATATGAAAGAAACATTTTCACACATTTACCTACTGTAGTACGTGTTAATAATTAATTAAGCTCAATTATTTAGATAAATACAATGTTGTTGTAGCGAGCAAGGCTATTATGGTTATCGGGTAATCAGAATTCCTAAGTTGGCCTAGATACGAAAAGTTCTAGTACCTTAGTATCTACATCGTAGGAATCTAGGTTTGGCACATCATACATTGTATGTGACTTTAATTGCATGCTGGGAGTCCTATCATAAGCAGCCATATTTTATACACTGCAATCCCATACGGTACCACCTACCTATATAGGCTTATATAATTAATAGTACCTATATTGTGTCATACACATAAGCCTGAAAATAACTTCTGATGAACAATAGTCCTTCATACAGTTGCCAATTTGAACAAACTCGCCGCTTACATCCAAGCGTCTATATCCATCGTTGCATCCATATGACAGTAATCGTTTTTTTTTGAACGGACTAATGCTGTTTGTTCTACCTACCTTTACAGCGTCACTGGGCGGGGATAGGTCGTTGCATTAATCTACCTAGTAGTAGAAAGGCCGGCCTATCAACGACCACGAAGCAAAAGGAGGTGTTATATAGTATTCTATTTATATATTATTTTTTTTTGGTATGCTGCTTAGCACAGACTCCTAGGTCCGTGCTCGTTTTTAATATACTACTTACATATTGTTAGTTGTGTTATTATTATTATTTATTAACAAAATATAGGAGGGACTTATTTACAATTTTTTTTCTTTTTTTTTAAATTTTTGGACACTACAAAAATATTGGGAACATCAGTTGCTTTACTTCTAATTGCGTATTTGGGTGTACACCACGAGCAGACCGCAAGCAGCGCCCGTTCACGAGCTTGACGCATGTGCCAGCCATCGCCCTCCTCGACCATTTTTGAGGGAAGAGGACGACCCGACACATGACGCCGCCGCATGAAGAAGCTTTTTAGTGAGCATGAATGCTTTAGGTACACAACATGAAATCTAATTATAATCATTAAAAATGTATATATTTACAAACAAAAGGTATCTATGGTCTATACCAGGTGGTTCCCATAGTACAAGCTTCACTTAGTTTGGGGTTAGATGGGACTATGTGAAATATCCACAAATATGCATTTATTTATTTATAAATATAAATCGGGAATCAGAATTGGAAGACACTTATGTTCGCTGCGTCTTATAATATTTATTGTCATCCGATTCGTGGTCGCCATTCAAAAAACTTCCCCATCGGTTGTAAGTCCTGCGAGTACTGTGGACCTACCCATTGCTATTGTTATGTTATGTATGGAAGTAAAAACACTTACACTTAATTAGATTATATTTTTGCATGTGATGTAACACTTATCATATTTTATTCTAGTTCTCTAATAGGCGTATAAAAACTGTATCTCCGACGGAAGAGTCCTGATTCCCACAGCACGGGTTTCGAGCCTAGTGTGGGAGCCAGGTGTTCCAATCTCCACCGTTATGTAATTTTGCCTTTTGGCAAATAAATGTTTTTTTCAAAAAAATGTTTTCAATAAGGGTGAGTAAAAGGTATATTGAAGTTGCTTACCTCCAAGGACACCGTAGACAAAGTAGAGGTATTTTACGCCGGTTGCATAGTAGGAGAGAGCAAAACAGGCACTGGATATTAGACTACCCGCAATTGTAACTACCCGGAATCCGTACCTAGAACAAAACAAAGTTTATAGTTTCTCGCTCTAAGCCCGCTTGGAATAAATATGAAAATTAATACATTGCATCATACCGGATCTCCTATACCACATAAAACAATTTTCTATTAACTTCTACCACTGTTTTAATATAATAATAATAACGCGCAACGATCACATACATAGATCCTGGACCCTAACTAGGATTCCCTGTGCCTAGGGACTACGAGGACCAAGGTCCCACAACTCCCAGACTCAGAACAAGTATTTGCGCTTTTTTCTGTGCACAAATACTTGTCCTGCCATGGGAATCGAAGCCGCCGCCTCCTTGTCATGAGCCGACCTGCTCAACCATCATACCACAGAGGCTGTCAATATAAGTAATATGAGTAATTTCACTGCGATAGTATTCTGAAAAATGAATATTCTAAGTACATAGCTTTTTTGTGAATGTTCAGGAGATGCGTAGGTAAAGCTTTTACTGAGTAACAGACTACCGAGTGCTTTTTTTCCAGCTATTAATATTTAAAACCAAAGTACTCGGTAACTCGACCGAGTACTCATTTTGACAAATATAGAACCGAGTATACTCGGTAAAATTTGTACTCGGCGCCTCTCTTTTTTTAGTCATATTAGTTTGTTTAGGTATATTTTGCTCAAATCAGGTTCCTGCATACTATAATTATGTAGGGTAATAGGCAAAATGCTACTAATATTTTAAACGCGAAAGTTTGTACGTGTAGATGTTTTTTTTTTTTTTAATGTTAGTTAATGATGTGACGAGCTAGTCGTTCACCTGATGTTAAGCGCCGCGGCCGCCCATAACAGAACAGAGTCACTCGGAAATCTAAACCAGAGTTTCATGCGACACTGCACTGCGCACATCATCCTGAGACATCAGCACAGTCTGGTAATAAGATTACTCGACTGTGAGATCAGATCATAAAGTCTCAATTGCCCAGTAATTTCACTAGCTACAGTGCCCTTCAAACCGGAACACAGTAGTGCTTGCACACTACTGCTTGGCGGCAGAATAAACTCTCTTTCTCTTTGGTACCTACTCTTTCACGCTCAAACGGCTGGATGGATCTGGATGAGTTTGAAGTATAGATAGCTTATATAGTGGAATATGGTAGGCTACTATTAATCAGCGGATGAAACCGCGGGGCGCAGTTAGTAAGACATATTTCCAAAATCAAAAAAAAATGTATTATAATAAAGTTAGGTACCTACTTATGACGTAAGAGTACAAATGTATTTTTTAAAACATTGCAAATCAAGGTATCTTACTTGTTAGCGAGGGCCGAAACGAAGGGACCAGCGAGTAGGTAAAAACCACCGAGCAACGAGTTCACTAGCGCTACTTCAGCTTCACCGATCTGAAACAAACAAAACGCATTTTACACATACATATCCGAGCGGAAAATTTCGAAACGCATTGAAAAATCCCGGCGATACTGTGTTGAAAATTCTTTGGCAGCATTTTAAGATGTCAGCCATTAACAAGAGGCGCCAGATTAATCTCACAACAATCTCACATTAACAGATTAATTCAGATTATTTTATTGAATTGAAACTTCTTTAAGGACGCTTGACTCGGAGATTAAGCTGGCGAGGCGAACGGAACTTGAAAGTTATTGGTTCACGTAGATCTCCATTGACAAAATAACAAAGTTAAAATTTGTATTACTATGTTGGTATATTCAGTAAAATTACAATTTACAATTGTCAAGATGGCGACATTAACATTAAACAAAGCAAAAACAAAGTTATACCTACCGATAGAAGGAGCTAAACTAAAGTAGTTTTACTTCAGTTGTGTGGTTTAAAACACACTCGTTTTTTTTCTATTTTATGCGTAAAATGTTTGTGTTAGGCGTCCTCTTCATTGTTTTCAGTTTTTGAATGAAGAAAACGTCTTATGATTTCAGGATAATGGATCAATTAGCGTGTCCCCACGGCTTCTACTGTGGAACCTTGATTTGCACTAATTGGGTAGACTTTCGATTTCAAAGGTTGCATTAATGTTCAATTATTGTAATCAATCCATCTAGAACAATGAGTTTGCTCATTATCTACGTACTATATCTACCACTTACAGATATTTACAAGAATCCATATCAATTGGTTTGGTTGACCAAACCCAACTTTCTTTAGTTCTTGCTTAGTAGTTCAGTTTACTAATTCAACTGGATAAATTTTGTGCAGAAACAAAAAATTCAGACAGTTAGTCATTTAAAATGGTTAAAAATCTCAGACACATACGAAAACCAGATAAACAACTCACGAAATAATTCTACAACTGCATTTAAAATTAATATGATAATTACAATATAAAATGGCTAATACAGTAGGTAGAAATGGAAAGAAATGCTTCATTTTCGTAGTAGGTTCATACCTATGTAGATCAAGTACCTACACTACTAATCCAATGACTTCAATTCAATTTCATAATATCTTTATTATTAATAATTATTTTACAAAATTATACAATAATCTAGTAGTCCTAATTGTATAATGATATATATATATTGTAAATATTGCTTCCAATTAAAGTAGGATTATTATTATTATCTAGGATACAAAATCAACTGCTTTTTTTACTGTAATAATTGATTAGTAATATTAACTTATATTTTTTTACTTGGATTTCAAATTTACACTGTCACTTACCATCAGGTGCGATAGTGGTCAAAAAAAAGCCTATCAAACAATAAAAAAAGCGTTCATTGGAATATGGCTTTTTATATTTAATAAGCACGAAAAACGATAATATATAATTATTATCGTTTTTCGTGCACATACAGGCTTGTTCAAAAACTTACAAAATGTAGTTAAATAAAAATAATAAAAAGCAGGTGATTAAATAGTAAGTTGGCTAGTCGTTTGTGGTAGGTATGTATGCTTTAGCGTGTGCATTACATTTTTTGCATTACACTTATTAAATATAAGAAGCCATATTCCAATGAACGTTTTTTTATTTTTTTATTGTTTGATAGGCTTGATGTTGACCACTATCGCACTTGATGGTAAGTGACAGTGTGGTCAAATTTCAAATTCAAAAGATTTATTGCAAATAGGCTAATTTTAGCACTTTTACAAGTCAAAATTATATTAGGTACTTAAAATTAAGTTATTTCACTAAGCATATAAAATTACAAAGTGCTTATTGTCAAAATTGGTCTAGGATGTAACACGCTTGCCTAGAAGATACCTGTTCACTCTCGATTTTAAGACTCCAAGGTCGTAGTTATCGGGAAATACGGATGCCGGTAAAGCGTTCCACTCTTTGGCTGTTCGCATGATAAATGTGTACTTTGTTCGCATTGATCGACCGTGAAAAATCTGTATGTACTGCATTTAAGTTAAAGTTAGTGTTATTTTAACCGCATTCCGAGCAGAATAATTTAAGTAATTTACTGTAATATATATTGTAAATATTTCTTCCAATTATAGTAGAATTATTATCTAAGATACAAAATCAACTGCTTCTTTTACTGTAATAATTGATTAGTAATATTAACTTATTTTTTTTTTACTTGGAAATTTGGAACTTGGACATCGATATAGCAGAATCTCCCTGACGTCATTTCAGATACTTACTCTTTGTTCGAAAGCTAATTTATACTTTCAGTCCAAAATTTTAAGTTATTTTAGGAATCTCAATATTTTATGTAAGAATGAACCATCGATAAAGATGATAAACAACAAAAAACCCCGTGAACAAAAAGTTACTAATGTTCTTAGCAGCTCAGTTGGAAAATCATCGGAAAAATAAAACAAAAAAATATTAACTCCTAAACTATACAAATTGTAAAATATATATGGGGTATTTTCGTGAAGCCGGAGAGAGAAATGTAAATTTTTCGGGTTGACGTACCTTCTGGAGCAACCTATAAGTATATACATATAGTCTATACTGGAAGTACACTATCAGCCATAATAACAAACCCGAACTAGCTTTAGATTAGTTACACCATCTTTTGTCTCTTTCGATCCAGCTAAATATTCCAGTAGCAAAAAGGGGCAAAAGCTGAAGTAACTAACCCGAGACTAATACCCGTTTATTAATAAGGCTGTATATGTATATGTGGAATTGAATTCGCTCTTTTCCTTAAATGTATGTAGGTACTCAGATCATACTATAGAATATTCGTACAAACTCCAATAACAACAATGGTTTCGTTTTAGTATTTAGTGCTCCTAAAATAGCTGCATGACAGCCGAAATGTCTATTTAACGCTACACACAGCGCGGGCACCAGTTGAGTGCTTTGTAAATGTAATCGTAGGCAATAAAACACCTGCTTTGTTCAATGCTGCAAGGCTTTTCTTTAGAATTTAATTTGATAATATCAATTTCAATTTCAATTTCAATTTTTATTTGCATTCCACAATGTTGTACAAGTGTAGGTAGTTTTTTTTAAATAACAGTTCATCGTGGACCTGTCGGGCAATATTTAGATTTAAGTTTTATTTCATAAGTACTTTTTTAATTTAGTTACTACATACATTAAAGGAAAAGAACGAATTAAATTCCACATTGTATAGGTTGCCTCTAAATTGTTTTTAAAACTTTATAAACTTAAGTGCTCGCTCAGTTAGACTTTACAACTAACTACTAAGCAAACAGCGGTTAGGTCTTGTTTGCAATGTTTGAAATGCAAATGCACACAAACAATGAACGCGGTTTATCTACCTAATATAAACCTGGTACCGTAACAACGCCTGAATATTTGCAAAGCCTAGGCACGTCTTGCCTATATTACTGAAGAAGCTAAGCACTGTGCGGTCCTATTTGTCAAACCAATGTGCAAACTTAGGTACCACGGTCGTGCGCTTTAGACTTTTGTTTTCCTAACGGTACACATCTAACCAAGTAACCAGTGGGAATGTTATAAAGTAAATATAAAAAAAATATCACACTAATATTATAAAGGCGAAAGTTTGTATGGTCCGTATTAAAGAACGATGCTCAGTCATCGATCGGTGCTCATGCAGAGATTTCATTCACTAATTGATCACTGAATGAAATCTCTGAATTGAGCACCGATCGATGACTGAGCATCGTTCTGTAATACGGACCTATGTGCGTTTGTGTGTATGTGTTTATATTTGTTACTCCTTCACGCTCAAACGGCTGAATGGATTTGGATGAAATTCGGTACCAAGATAGCTTATACACTAGATTAACATATAGGGATTTACACTACATACACATACATTTATATATGATGCATTTTATCCCGGAAAAGTGACATTTTCCCGGGGATGAGTAAATAATTAAAATACTTTTTATCCGCGGGTAAAACCGCGGGGCGCAACTAGTTTACAATAAAGTAAATATAACAAATTATCATTCTTTTATATTTATAAAAATGAACCTCTATTTCCCCTGGTCATCGCCTCGCGCGTGAACGGATGAAACTTTTTTGCTAATTCTTTTTTTGTTGGGTTTATAATTGTCAGTAGAAGGTTATTATGAAAGAAAAGATAAGGAAAGTTTTGAATAATTTTACCACGCGGGTAAAGCCGCGGGGCGCAGCTAGTATTTAATAGAGTTGAAAGGAGTGTATGTACACTAATGCCCGTATGTATTAAAGTTTGACAGCTCTTAAGTTTGCGCTTATCTCTTTAGGACGTAGGTAGTCAAATGCGTCGCAGTAGATATAAAGTACAAACTTGGAACAGACGAACTTTAGTGCAGATGGGCAACATTCATCTATATATAATAATAATAATAATATGTGTAGACATCCCACACAACGCCATTTAGCCTCAAACTAAGCAAAGCTTGTATTATGGGAACCAGATAACTGATACAATACTTAGATACTTTTTGTTTAAATACATACATAGAATAAAATATAACACACACCTATGTCCATCATACAAATGTTTGTCCAGGGTAGGAATTGAACCCACAACCCATAGTTCAGAAGGCAGGGTTACTACCAACTGAGCTATCGAATTAACTCTCTTTGGTTTATTAATTTAAAGTTGTTGAAAAGGTTTGTATTTACGCATCGTTAACGTGACAAATAATAAAAGGACGTCGTTTTTGGAATTGAAATGGATAAAAAAATTAATAGCAATTGTGTGTGTCTAAAACGCTGTTAATGACGCAGTTATCTTCTACTGGAAAATTCCGGTGGACTAATTATAACGTATATAATGAAAATAACACAAATTTTATACTTATCAGGATTTTGCAATATAGGTTTTTAACTTAGGTGTTTGCATCACTATTCGCTGTTATAGGTATAACGTGGTCTATCATACGGTTTCCATTGCGAGTAAGTATTTAGTTTTGTAACAATACTTCTCTTTAAGTAATTATAAGCCTACGGTTGACTTTATCTTACTGAAAGCAAAAAATATTTCAATACATTACAAGGTTGTTCCAGATAATTTACCACGTAGACATCTGACAGCTTAGAAACCAATTAGGTAACAGTTTCATGTTAGCGTTGATATTTTGAACTGTCTTACTAGAGAAGTATAGTATGAATTGTAGTTGCTATTTTAATAACAATAAACAATAACTTTCTGTTGTACCATCGCGGACTGATTCGCCACAGCGCGAAACGTGATTTAGGACTAATATAGCATTCATAATCTGTCATTCACTGAATTAACATGATAAACTTTGCTCACACCCAGATTAAACTTCACAGTGAATTTATTTACAAAGAGTAGGTATATTGTGTAGGTAAGTGTTTTGTTTTATTTATGTATTTGTATCGGTGATTCAATTTCAAGGCTTGTTCTGATAGTTAAAAGATTGAATAACTTTATTTAAAAGTCAAACGTAACGTTCAATTTTTTTTTTTTAAAGCTAATGAATGACCTGACGAACTAGCCGTTCGCCTGATGTTAAACGACACGGCTGCCCATATCAGCTGCAGTTTCACTCGGAACTCTAAAGTATAATTGATTGTGATATTTATAGAGTTACAACATTACTCTACCGCTTATGGAAGTCAACATTTCTAAAAGAGTTTTCTCCATAAGTATCTTTAGATTCAATTATTTAGATTTAATATCTATTTTCGTTTAGTATCATGAACTGCCGAAGTGCTAACTTTTAACGAGATTTGCACCTTATCTTCCTTATTTATGGTTCCTATAGTGGATTACTAATGGCGACCGATGAAACGTGCATGCTTGACCCTACGCGTGCAGTTTGAATTGCAAATGACATACTTGTAAGTTCTACCTTACAGGAAATGTATAAACCTGGTGAGAAATTAAGATTGAGTTCTAAAATGTGTGTGTGAAGTTCGTTTTTAGCAATTAGTCCGCCTAGCTTTAAGTTTTATCATCTGTTTATGGTTTTTTTTTTCTGGTGTACAATAAAGAATTCTCGTATTGTATTTTTATTTGTATGAACTTTGCCAAAACTGAACGTAATATTATTGTGATAAATGGCACGGTTTTTCAATTTTATTATAATCATTTTGTGAAAGTTTATTAACCGTAATTTCCTCGTTTTATTCTTATGACTTTAATTATTTTTATATTTGTACAATTGACTTTTGATTGCTTCTTTATTAATTTATTAGACTTCCTACTTATGGTTTAATTATTTAAACAATTAATATTTAAATATTTTGTCATGCACATCGACATTGCTTCTAATGAATTTGACAAAAGTGCAATTGGCATTCCTATTATTATAATAAATATATGAACCTAAATATTAGTTTTTGAGTTGTTTCATTATAACTATTTTAATCGTTTTAAATACAGCATTTTTTTTGTTTTGTTTTTAGTATTTTAGATTCATGTCGGACATTCAAAGCTGATCTCACATTCACCTACATGTATCAAAATTTCTAACTGAAGTCTCTTCATTTGATTTCTACGTGCCATTGGCAAAATTGCGGTAACCGCTCCACAAAAGCCATTAACCAAGAGTTGAAGTTGATAATAAATAAATATCTCCGCGTCTCGTCTAGTTTTTCTCTGTCTCGATCCTACGATAACTAGTTACCAATCAAAACAAAACCAAGTGCGTATTTCTCAAAACACTGACTAGTAGGTACAGTATAAACTATTCCCGAAGTAATTGATTCGTCGACAGCAACGCCAGCGACACACGAGTAAAAACTTTCCGTTTGTTATTTGCCTCTACATTTTGTTAGTAAATAAGTAGCTTGAATTCATATTACATTCTTATATTATGTGCCGTATTACAGAACTACGCTAAGCACAGATTGAGGACTTATCCTCAATCTGTGCTCAACATGAGATTTCATTCACAGATTAATCACATTATGAATGAAATCTCTACTTGAGCACTGATCGTTGACTGAACATCGCATACGGGCCTGTAACATCCAGTCGTAAGTTATTACGCAATGACGATGTGATGAAATAGAAACATTTATTTGTTTCACTTCTATTTAACTCTGGCTGCGTTCCAAAGGTGAAGCGTCCGCGTGGTGTATAGTTATAGAGTAAACACAGACTTTTATCTAAACTAATATTATAAAGAGGAAAGATTTGATTGTTTGTTTGCATTGAATAGACTCTGAAACTACTGGACCGATTTGAAACATTCTTTCACCATTAGAATCACGCATTATCTCTGATGAACTTAGGCGATAAAATATTTTCAAAAAAGTTAGGGATCAGTATGAAAACTTCGATAATGTAACCCAACGGAAATATATCATACCCGTGCGAAACTGGAGCGGTCGCTAGTTTCATATATTTTTATAAGACGTTATCGCCGCAACGTCAATTAAACTTGAGGTCAAACTAATGTGAGACAGTAGATAATATCGACAAAAAATATAATTGTACATTATTTTGTTTAAATAAAATCTTTTTGATGCTCTCGCTAGGATAGGAATGTGTGAATGGCTTCTGAAAGTTCACTAGCAATAAATGATTACAAAAGTAAGCTATGATTTTTATATTATTACTAGGATTTTAGCTATTGCTTAGTGAACTTCCAAAATCGTATAAATTTGAAAGTTAAAAACACTAATATAATTTAAAAAATAAACTATCGTTTTAGTAAATTACTTCTTTCTATATGCTAAGAACATGATGTAAAGCGACACGGCTACGCGGCGGTCCATATTATTTGCAGTGTCACTCGGAACTCTAAAGCATAGTTTCACGTGATACTGCACTGCGCATATCATCCTGAGACATCAGATTACTAATAGACTGTGAGATTAGGTCATCAATAATTACAACTATTACACGGCTAACACTCACGAAATACAGTCGAATAACTCAACCGGTGTTCGGGAATACAGAGATCATGAGTACTACTCACGTCAGTTTCTATAATATCATAGTCTCAATTGTCCATAAATTTCACTAGCTACAGTGTTTTACAAACCGGACCACATTAGTGTTTGGACACTACTCCTTGGCAGCAGTATAACTGACAAAGCAGTGGACAGAAAAAAAGCGCAAATTCTTGTTGTGAATCTGGATGTTGTGAGACCATGGTTCTCGTAGTTCCTGGGTCCCTAGACACAGGGAATCCTAGTTCGAATCCAGGATCTATGTATGTGATCGTTGGGCATAAATAAATAAATGCATGTCTGGACATAAATCATGACCCATAATTGACCGATCAAGCCGGACAGTAGATTCTCCAATGTTGTCTCCTTCATTTGACATTTACAAATTAATGATCAATGGAACGGGTTTTATTAAAACGTCACTTCAGTAATAAAAAGTCCTTTTTTTTCATACAAACAAACGTACGCAACATTCATATAATGTTTTACATACAAATATTAAAATGAAAATAGGGATGGAACTAACTTAAAACTAAGTCATAAACAGTTCCTAACTAAGGCACTATTAATGACTTAGTTTTAACGTCAATTACCAGAAGTTTATTAGGTACCACGTGACAGTTGAAAAACGCACAGTGGGTAAGCTAAGCTCAGACCGCAGTCTCGAGGCCGTGATCGTTCGTTGCCCCCACACTGTGGGAACTTTGTGTGCATTACCACATTCGTGAACGGTGCTGTGCTGTAAAATGTCCCGAACTTAGCGGGACGTCCCACTTCTCAAAAACGCAGTTTTCTGTACGAAGGAAATTTTCTTCATAAAAATATTTGTACTCATTTACTTTTAATTTCAGTTGTTTTTTAACTTGTTAGTATATGACTTACATCTCTAAAATTTCGCGCTCGAATCGTTATTTATAACAGACTATGAAAAATATGTTGCCTTAACTGTTACAATAAATTAAAGCATTAATTCATTTCATAATAATAATCTATAGAGGGTGAAATGGGTGGTTGAATTATCTATGAAAAATTTTCTTCTTCGTTTCCTATAGGCCAAATGGGAAAAATCTAATTTAAAATAAATATCATAAATACAAAATATATATCAACATATTTTTCATTGAATTTAAAATTTTTACCTTTATTCAAAAGTTTCTTTTACTTTTAACCAGATTAACAAGTTCGTATAAAATTAATTATTTTAAGTGTATAAAAGATGGCAAATATGTATGAAGATAATATGAAACACGTACCTACAAACACTTAAAATTAAAAACAATCACACGAAAAATTATTTAAAGTGAAATTACATTTTAGATCTCTAGTAACTCGAATGGTCCCATTTTCTTTGGCAGCTGTCCCAGTTTTCAGAATCATTCACCATTCATGAGTCACAAGGGCAACAGCACTACACGATAGTGGAAAACTTCCAATATTGTCGTGGAACTGGAACTTGCAAGGCTCTTGCATTCATCAATATTCGAACAAGTGACGGTGCAACTCGTGCCCGGCTTTACTGTATAGGTTAGTTTGGATTGAAATTGAGACATAGGTAAAACTGATAAATTCTATAGAGGAAAACTTTTGAATCACGAACGGAATTTGGACCTTAATGCATCCATTCCTAAAACCAGGAAAAGGCGGGACATGCTATATAGGCTACCGAGTGTGACAAGTGATCTCATGCCCTTATTTACCCTTTGCCTTCTACCATCAACTAAGATTTAAAAAACACAACACTCAGAAAAAAATCAGCAAAAGAGCATCGCGGTTTCACCCGCGACTTACCCGTTTTCCCTCGGGAACTTCAAGTTTTCTGGGATAAAAATTATCTTATGTTGACCCCAGTAATATAAGCAACAAGTACAAAATTTCATCCAAAGCCACACAAGCTTTATATGTTTCCGTTTATATGTTTATATAAACGGACAAAGTTATATTATGGTATGTACCTAAGTAATAAAGTTAACTTAAAAAACGAACAAAACTTAAATTCTGATTCTGAAATGTAATGCATACCTACCAGATTGATATTGGTATTTTAGTAGCCGAACCAGTTAGGGCAGCGCGGTCCAAAGGACCAAATGTACAGATTAATGAATTCTTCGAAATTATTTGTAATCCAGGAAAGGGCCGCTCAACGCGCATTGAATTAATTCGCCAGTAATACAAAGAAATAATAATATTTTAAAAATGTCATTAAGTACTATTACGTAACACTTCGTGGTGCAAAATTTTTTTTAGAAGCTGCTCACTATTTTCTTTCGCGTCAAATTTAAATAGGTATACATATCACCTATTCATAAATAACGAAGCCAAGTGTAATACTGTGTTTGTGTGTGTTTGACTGGCGCAATAGCTCAGTTGGTAGTAGCCCCACCTTCTGAACTGTGGATTGTGGTTTCGATTCCCACCCAGGGCAAACATTTGTGTGATGAACATCGATTTTTGTTCTGTGTCTGGGTGTTGTATTATAAGTATAAATTAACAAACAAAAAAGTATCAAGTATTACCTGGTTCTCATAGTCCAAGCTTTGCTTAGTTTGTGGTCTAGATCTAGGCTAGGCACTGTGTGAAATGTCCACATATATTATTTATTTATCATTATATATGCAATGCTCTACATAATCACCTACCACTGTCGGCTGATTGGCTGCGCATATGGTTACTTTGCGAGACCGTTTTATTTACCAATAATAACTATTTTTTAAATTCTAAACAACACATTAAAATTTATACAAACACGGCACTTGTAATGTGATCGACCCGCAATCAAATTCTGATAAGCACATGAAGTAATGAAATGACGTCACTGAAGCCAACTGGTGTAAATACTAATATGTATTCTGTAACTGGAGGCAATTAATTACACAATTTACAGCATTGACGTCCCGCTGTCGTGGAATTTACCGCTGACGTTCCAGTTTAGGGTTGATTCCGATACGAAATCGAAGAAACGCTTTTACTTGTAGTATTTCTCCTTGCAGATGCTTTTATACATATATTGGTGAGGCAATAACTTTTTGTACAGGCGCCAGAAATGAATTTACGATTACGTATAATTTATAAACGAAAATTAGCGCCAGAAAATTAGCGTCATTTTAGCAGTAAGTATCAGCCTATAATCCTTTTTACTAGTTGATGGCTGATTTTATATTTAAGGCATAGCAAATAAGCTGTTCAAAATCTGTTAAAAGAAACATGGATCTTAACATCGTAGCCTAAATATCAATTCGGTATGAAATACAGCGCGGCGCTTACGGCAAACACTGATAGGTACTTAATGGATGTTAATGAATATTTATGTTTGTTAAGTTTTACCTGCAACGTCAGTCTAAATATTTACTGAGCGCTCGAGAAGTTAATCTATTGTAGGTCTTTTACGTGAACGAATGACGTGACGAGCTAGTCTTTTATGTGAACGAATGACGTAACGAGCTAGTCTTTTATGTGAACGAATGACGTGACGAGCTAGTCTTTTATGTGAACGAATGACGTGACGAGCTAGTCTTTTATGTGAACGAATGACGTGACGAGCTAGTCTTTTATGTGAACGAATGACGTGACGAGCTAGTCTTTTATGTGAACGAATGACGTGACGAGCTAGTCTTTTATGTGAACGAATGACGTGACGAGCTGGTCTTTTATGTGAACGAATGACGTGACGAGCTAGTCTTTTATGTGAACGAATGACGTGACGAGCTAGTCTTTTATGTGAACGAATGACGTGACGAGCTAGTCTTTTATGTGAACGAATGACGTGACGAGCTAGTCTTTTATGTGAACGAATGACTTGACGAGCTGGTCTTTTATGTGAACGAATGACGTGACGAGCTAGTCTTTTATGTGAACGAATGACGTGACGAGCTAGTCTTTTATGTGAACGAATGACGTGACGAGCTAGTCTTTTATGTGAACGAATGACGTGACGAGCTAGTCTTTTATGTGAACGAATGACGTGACGAGCTAGTCTTTTATGTGAACGAATGACGTGACGAGCTAGTCTTTTATGTGAACGAATGACGTGACGAGCTAGTCTTTTATGTGAACGAATGACGTGACGAGCTAGTCTTTTATGTGAACGAATGACGTGACGAGCGAGTCTTTTATGTGAAATAATGACGTGACGAGCTAGTCTTTTATGTGAACGAATGACGTGACGAGCTAGTCTTTTCATTAATCAAGGCACACTCCTCCTTTGATGGAAGAGGCCTATTTTCAGCAGTGGACACAATAAGACTGACGATGTGAGATGTGACTATGATATTAATTTCGATTCTTGCTTCTCAATTATACCTCGTTAGACGAGTGTAGGTATAGTGAAACCACTTACATAATGCAAGTTGAACGAAGCCAACACGAAATAAATAAAGGTTGATCCGGTGAAATAAAAGAAAAACACTTGTCTTTATATTGAGGAGAAGAGATAAAAACCGCAGACAACATAGAATTATAAATCAGTATGAACACAGATAGTAAATTAATGTTTCCAACTCAAGTAACTATATTGATTTAAAAAATATGCTTATTTATAGTTTTTACTTTCATGCATGAAACAATACATTGAACTCAAAGAATTGATCACTGCTAATCACACTAATATTATAAAGGCGAAAGTTTGTATGTGTGTTTGTGTGTATGTTTGTTACTCCTTCACGCTCAAACAGCAAAATAGATTTCTATGAAATTCGGTACCAAGATACCTTATACACTGGATTAATATATAGGCTACATTATATCCCGGAAAAGTGAAATTTTCCCGTGGTATGAGAAAATAATTAAAATATTTTCTATCCGCGGGTGAAACCGCGGGGCGCAACTAGTTAATAAATGTAATCAAATTTATCATGCACTCTCTCACATGATCCTGAAACAATATATTCGTATTCGTCGAGAAGTATTCAGGAGGAATAGTTTTCCTTTCACGCAGTTGTTGAGATAGACCAGTGGGAGCGAGAAAGCTATATTATTTCAGTTTTCGTTTAAAAACGTTTCGCTCCAAGGAGGTTCTGGTTTCATTCTAACCTAATCAGCGCAAGTTATAAATATCGAAATTCTGTGTTATCATGTAAATATTTCCCACCATTGCGACGAATTTCAACGAAAGATTGAATGAGACTGTTTAATGTTTAGCCTTGGCCTTAACATTATGGTAATGTTCAATGTTCATTGAGGCAAATAGTGACAACATTTAAACATTTACAAAGAAATCTTTTACCAAACTCGGAACAAGACTTTATTTACTTTTCTTTCATTCAATTTACTACCTTATTTCTTTGGATAACAGTTTATGTTGCGTATCATTTCAAATAAATAAATATAATGGCACTTACCTACATATAATAGGTGAAAATAGGTAAATGTACGAGTAAGAGAGCTACTTTCATTGCTCAAATACACAAACTAAATGAGTTGAGTATGGCCCAATCAAATATGGCCCGTGTAGTCACCGGGCATAAGAATATGGCTACGTAAAAAACGTACAAACCGACGATGTTTCACTTTTATATGCAACGAGCTTCTGCCCGCACTTTCGCCCGCGGCGTGGCCTATGGGAAAATAATTCAACCACCCATTTCACCCTCTTAAGGGTCGAAAAATCCTTTCTTAGCGGATGCCTACGTCATAACATCTACCTGCATGCCAAATTTTAGCCCGATCCATCCAGTGGTTTGGGCTGTGCGTTGATAGATCACTATGTCAGTCAGTCAATCAGTCAGTGACCTTTGAGTTATATATATTTAGATTAGTAGGAATAGATAAATACAACACGACTTAGGTTCCTAAATTAAACAGTAGCATTCAAAATCTTAATCAAAACGAATAAGATAGTGCCTACATAGGTGCCGTTTCTGCTGATGTTACCGACATGTCATTAGCCACACACATTGGCGCCACCACCACCGGCGCGGCGGCGGCGCCTGCGCACGGTTTTCTTCGCCCGAGAAGTTTACGAGAATGTTGTCTGACCAAGTAACGTGGCCTGCTTGACTATAGTCTGAGTTCTGATCGCACATTATTGTAGTGTTTAACGCGTAAGATATTTTCATTTCCGCTTACAAAAGTTCTTGCATTTTCAAACGGAAAATTTTCAGATTAACAATTTGTTATGGAAATAAATTATTGTTTTCGAAAAATATATACTGATTGGAAAGGGATAAATATGATACGAATGATGCACTTCTTCGAGCTTTATTACAATATTTGTATACTAACTAAAATAACATTTAAATGTGGGTACTTTTGCTGAATAACCATAATCCAATCTCATTATTGTTTATTAAAATGACAGCCTCTGTAACATGGTGATTGAGTAGATCGGCTCATAGCCCGGAGGCAGCGAGTTCGATTCCCGCGTCAGGACAAGTATTTACGAAAAAAAAACGCAGCTTATATTCTGAGTCTGGGTGTTGTGGGGCCATAGTCCTTGCTCCTGGGTCCCTAGATACAGAGAATCCTAGTTAGAGTCCAGCATCTATGCATGTGATCGTTGGGCGTTTAAAAATGCAATGTCCGTTGTATTAATTTGTAACGACCGTGAAATAATGTATACGCCGATATTGAGTATGGCGGATGTGATTAAATCAAAAATGTCCGAACCTACCTACAGTCCGTTGCATACTCGTAATTAGCGTTTCCTTAGTAATAACTAGTCTTACTTTTTGTCGTGGATCTGTTTCTAATTTTAAAAATTAAGTTAAATTATTGACTTTTCTGACTGGCAACACTGGCTTGTTCATTATTGGACGGGAGGATGAGTCACACGCTTGAGTTGGAAAAAAACGACCATTCTTGCAGTAAGCATATGGATTTTAAGTGAAAAACAACGATGTAGGTACCTGTATTGAAGTATGAACAATCAACAAAGTTTAAAAGGTACTCCCGGGACTAATTTCCAATAGTTACTTATAATAAGTCTGAATTTCGTTTATATAATATATTTAATTTTTAAAATTCATTATTTTGCAGCTGATCTGTAACAAGTTATGTGACAGATTTTATGAGAAGTACTTCAGTGGGGTCGATTCTGTGACGCATTCTCTAAAGCTAAACGAAATTAACATATTTCCGTCTTTTTCATTTCCCCTTTATCAGAAGAGTACCGCCATACTTTAAGTTTACTTTAGTTTTAGAGAATGCGACACAGAATCGACACCAATAATGGCCTTAAATAATGCTCCTAGACATAAACAACATGTATCGAATAAGATTATTCTTATTATCCATTCAAAGCGTGCCTGGAAGAGATCAATTTTTTTTGTAATTTTTTATTTATTTCAGTGATAAGGCTGCCCGTTGTGCTAAATAGCACCTAGGTTTTAATGTACGTACCTTGGTCAGTTTTATTATAGAGCTCTTAATAATAAAAGCTAATAACAGTGCAATAGTGTTTTCTCGTGCCTATTTCCATTTCAAAAAGACTAACACGAAATATTTTTCCGCTTTACAATGTTTATTGATTGGGGTCTATCGGTATATTGTGCTATATGAATTAGGTTTCTATAAGTACAGGCAGATAGTCATGTATATCTATTTACACCAAGATGTCATTTACATGAGCTTGCTAATGAGAATTCGTTTTCTTACTAACCCACTTCTTTAGAACAGCCTTGAGAAAACACGTAACTTTTTGTCAAAGATCCCGACAATGTAAATAAAAATAACCAAGTCGAATGTTCGGATTCTGAAATGAAAACCGGTATTTTATGTTAAATAATATTATTTTCCAATACGTGGAAATTTCATACGTTTCATCTGATTTAACCACAATCGCAGCTGGATGAATGAAGATGATGCGTTTGAAGCTTAAGTACAGAATAAAAAAAATGTTTGTCACACTTCATTATCATCATCAGCCGGAAGATATCCAGTGCTAATAAACATAAGGGAAAACGAAAAAGATCGCGTCGCCGCGCCGCATTGTATTATTTTCCAAAACTTGTGTTATTTTCAGTGTTAGTGCATAAAATTGGTGGCATTTTATTCGTTAAGTGCTGGATTACAGGCATGATGTATGGGAATACATCATGCCTGTAATCCAGCACTGGTATAATGATGGTGAAACGTTTTTTTTCGTGTTGTTTCCAAAACTCCATATAAGCTTCAAGTAAAGTTGCTACCACTTTACTAGGAGTATGACTTTGACTAGACTATGACTTAAGTTGATGACTTCGACTGACATGACACATATTTGCGTAAATATCATTAACTTGAAAAATTATCAATTACTTGACACTGGCTAAATACACAAAAGTGTGGAGCCAAAACATAAAAAAAAACATAAGCCGTCCCCATAAAACGCCACTTTCACAAAATATTCTAGGTCTGTGGATTTGCCATAATCCCCACGCTTGGTAGGCGTCTTGGTGATCGCAGGTTTTTTTTATGTTATGAAATGACATGACAAGCTAGTCGCTTGCCTGATGTTAAGCGACACGACTGCCCATATCAGTTGCAGTGACACTTAAAACTCTAAGGTATAGTTTCGCGTGACACTGCACTGCGCACGTCATTCTGAGACATCAGCACAGTCTGGCAATAAGATTACTAGACTGTGAGATTAGGTCACAAAGTCTCATTTGCCCAGTAATTTCCAATAGCGACCGTGCCCTTCAAACCGGATCACAGTAGTGGTTGCGCACAGTAGTGCACAAGCACTACAAGCAAGCAATGCAGGCCTTGGCGGCAGAATAACTTGCAAAGCGGTGGTACCTATCTAGACGAACTTTGCAGAAAAGTCATACCACCTAGTAAAGGTTTTAATGAACCGAGGAGAATGATGCTGCCCATTCCCCGCATATCCTCTCAGCCGGTCATTACGGCACCCACAGATATAAAGAGACGTATTCTTACACCGGGACTACACAGCAAAATAATGTTTACAATCGAAATTGAAACGGAGTCCTGTTTTTTATTTTTATTGAATAGTTTTAAGTTTTTTTTACTTCAAACTTGTCTAGCATTTGGCCGCGCTCTCACCTAATGGGAAGTGACGATGCGATCGAAGGTGTAGCATGCTAGCCAAGTAAATACCTATTCACTCTTCTTTTGAACATGCCCGGGTCATATTTCGCCGGAAACACAGACGCTGGCAAGGCATTCCATTCCTTAGCCGTTCTAATTAAGAACGTTGAGTCAAATCGCTTGGTACGAATGGGTGGTATTTCGACCACGCAAGGATGGCGCTTAGCCGAGCGTCTAGTAGTCCGGTAGTGGAATGGTGATGGGAGAATGAAATCATGCAGTTCTTGAGCGCATTCACCGTGGTGTAATCTGTAGAAGACCGACAGACTTGCCACCTTACGTCGATGTGCAAGGCTCTGGAGCCTTTCACCACTCTCTCTAACCCTTTGTAAATTTCGGAATGCACAAAAACTACGCTACAGCTGCGTAAATTTTCAACAGCCTAGTGACGTCTTTTGTCTACCAAACATCTGATAATATATTTTCGCAGCAGATGTATTCAACGTTGAATCAACTAGCTTGAATCAAAATAAAACAATTCGTAGTTTAAAACGGAGGCCCGGCAATGACGCAACTTTAGGCAGCAAGACGCGACACGAGGGTGTGGCGACTGTGGCTGTGGTAAAAATAGCACGTACGCGATATACTATCGTCTGCATCGTCTCACTGTAAAGTGTAAACGTTTCTAGTTTTAAATTTAGAACTTTACAAGAGCTGGTTGACGTATTTCGTAATATCTTCGTAAAGCGTCACTTTTTTAGGGTTTTTTACAATGTACCCTTGTAAGTACATCTTGTCCATCTTCATTCATTGTTTGTGCCTATCTGTCTGGCTAGTCGTTAATATTATTACCTGATAATATTTTTCAGACCAATAGAGTAAAAATATATATATGTATTTTTTTTTTAAATTGTACTACAAGTTTAAATAAAATACAAAAGAGCATGAAAAGTTGTATTGCAGGGTTTCAAATTTAGAGCTTTCAAAATAGTTATGTGATGAACATAGCAATAAATATAACATGTTTGTTCTGTGTCTGGGTGTTATATTGTATTCTATGTACCTACGTATTTACAAACGAAAAGTATCTATGTAGGTATTCTATCAGTTAGGCACCTAGTTTCCATAGTACACGCGTTGCTTAGTTTGGGGCGTTGCTAGATGGCGTTGTGTGAAATGTTGAGAAATATTTATTTATTATTTAATTAGTTGACCCGCCCCGACTTCGCGCGGATGAATTAGTAAAACGCTGTCAAATGGGATAAAAAGTTTCTTGACAATTTATTTCAGGAAGCTTAGCCATAGATAAGGTCGGTAATGAGTACAACGGAAAAAATAAGGACCTTTGTCTCGTTGTCCCCCTCCCATTAATGGTTCAGGGCAACGAGGACTACAGGAAAAATTCCGTCCTTTCGTTGTCCTTATAAATGGAGACAATGCAATAACAACATTGGGACAACACAACAGGAATCCGATTTTTTTATACTGCATTTCCACAGACACCTGGGTCCGTGCTTTTTGTTAGATTATTTTTTATATTTATTAATTAAGCCTATTATTAACATGAACAGATATATAATACAGGGCAAACAATACAGCCAATAACACATAAACATAAGTACTTATTTCTAATTGTGCGTACACCACCGAGCAAAACCAGCTTCCGCAAGCAGCACCTGTTCACGAGCTCACAGGAATCCGTTTATATCGACGTCGTTGGAGTTACCATTTAAAAGATTTTTAGATACTTACATTGAAATGCTTTTTGATGTTCTCAGACATCATACCGCCCGAGAAAATAATGCCGTCGACCAATAAGTTGCACATGAAGGAAGCCACCACGATCACCCATCCCCAGCCCCCATCTGGTGGCACCACCTGTACAAAGAAACAAATTACACATTAAGGTACTTAGGAATAGGAATATATTTAAAAAAACTGTTACAGAAATCTATATTATCGACCACCAACTCGCCTCATGTTGAGCGACAGTGTGACCGTAGATGGATCACGTAAATCTAGAAGGTTTTCACTCTAGGGGACCTAAGTATTCACTGAAGAAAAACATAAACATGCATTTATGAGAGATTTAACTATTGGTATCCAAAGACCTTTACAGTGTTAATTTCGCATAGCTCAGCCGTGAAAAGCGCAACTAGCAAACGTTGAGCCTCGGCTTAGATTGCCAGGAGAAGACTAAACTGTGGAACAAATGCACAAGCAGACGCTATGAAAGTTCTTTTTTTTTATCGGGCTATTGCTGTTGTTCTCTACCGACCTTTACTGCGTCACCGGGTAGAGGGTACGCTTAAGGCGCTCAGCCGTCAAAATTGGGAGTCAACTAGCTCAAGGCAGCTCTGAGCAGTCTCGGCTTGGGCCGTTGCCGGGATAAGAGGATCGAGAAGACTACGTCCACTGGAAGAGTGGACCCTATTGAAAGTCGCGACCGTTCTAGCTAACCTACGAGGGGTACGTCGACCTCACCGGCGGGGTTGCTATCTGATTATGTTACGCTGGTATTCTATATCGGTTTTACCATAGGGTAAGACCGGTATATAGGCTTTCATAGGAAAAGTCATATACTTGGATTTGAAAGTCATAAGCTCAACTTGCTCACAGGCCCTATTTCTAGGACCGTAGAGTTCTATATTATGTTCGTAGCGATTCATCCCAGATTCTGGGGTTTACCCACACGATGTTCACTATAGGTAAGTATTTCTGAGAATAAGTTTTGTTTAAAAAGTTCCCAATATGTATTTTATTTTTTATAGGCAAATGAACTGCGGATGCAAGATTATCAATAAATGGTAGTGGCAAAAGTATACCAAAACTTTTTATGGAAAGAAACTTTGCGTGGATGTAAAAGCAAACTCCAATATTAGGATATAATGTAAAAGATTTAATTGCTGCTACTGTTAATTCGTTACATAGACAGAGCGCAACAAATTACAGCGATAGACTTCGAATGTAGGTATCAGATTATAATACAAAGTTACTATTGAATCTTCAATGCACCAGTTATCTCCATTATTATTCCCAAAGAGAAAATTATTCGCCATTTTAGAAATAAAAAGAAAAAAGATTAATAAAAGTTTCGATGTAAACAAAATGCTTGTCAATCGTGTTCAGGGTGGGGCAACTTACCATGGACTTTTCGTTCAATAGGTGGGTTTGATATAGGAATACCAGTAACAAAAAAAAAGAGATAAAATTGTCGGTAAAATGGCAGCACCAAAGTTTTCAACTAACTGTCAAATGTCAAAATTTAAATCAAACGACATAAAACGGTAATCCGCAAAAGTGTGATTTTGTTTTGGTGTCGTTTTATCCTGGTTTTTGTGCTTTTACGTTCAAAGTGCGTTGAATTGAGCCTTCTCCTCCGCCTTTGCATTGAAACTCTTTCAAAAAGTTATCAAACTGCATTTGAGTTGTGTTTCGAGCCTAGTGACTCTTTAGCTTAGTGACTCTTAGTTTCTTTTGTTGTGTCGGTTTCTAATATGAAGGACAATAGCCGGAGATGTGTAAAACGCAGTGCTTCAACAGCACAAGATCCGGAGCTGGTTTTACATCGATTTCCAAAACCAGGACATTCCAACTTACAACGGTATACATAACCATAATACATTAGTAATTTCTAACGTCAACAAACAAAATTGGGTATCTAATTACATCAAACCAATTCTTTTTTCAGTATGGAAGCTTGGGCAAAGTATTGTTATCCAGAAGAGAACTAGAGTTCTGAAGAATTTCAGAAAAAGCTGTATACCAGCCATAAAATGCTTTGCTCCAAGCATTTTTCCTAAAATTGATTTGTGCTAGATCCCTTAGAAAGGAAAAAGCTGCATAGATATGCCATTCCTTCTGAATCCAGCACTACATCAGAATGCATCTCTCCAGTTGAAGTTTCAGCAATCAGTGAAAGCAATCAACAGCCTGGAACTTCAAGAGTGTCTGATGTGAGTTAAAAGTACAACGGGTAATATAATATTTGTGAATTTTATTATCTAATAGACTAGTAGAGGCCTACAACTATCTCATCACAACAAAAATGCAAGACCGAGAACAAAAAAGAAAATGTTTGATAGCCTCACCTACATTGAATAGGTGTCTCACTTACATTTAATATAGTGACTTTTAAAATATATTTTTGGAGCTTTGTGGTAGAATAAAGTTTTTGTGGTTTTACAGATTCAAATGGAAACTCAGGCATCCACATCTTTAGTCGAGATGCCCTGCACCCAAATTCAACAACCCAGAATTTCTGGTGTAAGTTTTTCTATTGTTGCATTTATGTTATGTATACTCCTTTTTTGTAGTTAGACTAGTAGATGGTGTGGCTTCGTAAATATCCTGTGCGTGTATTATATTTATTAATTTTTGGTTACAGGTTAAATCGGAAAAATCAAACAAAGAAAGGTCACTTCTGAACAAGTGCCGAAGAAGCTTATAAAAACTTTGCCGTCTTTAAAAAACTATTAAAAAGCTGAAGAGTCAACGGATTTTGGAAGCCCTTTTTGATGACAATGCTGTCCAAGAGCTTTCAGCTAACCTGAATAGCTCTTTTGCTGTGTTATTACAAGGGCAGTTGTTAAATTGCAAGAGGGAAAAAAAGGGCGCCGCTCGAATTTGCATCAAAAAATTATATCTCTTAGATTACACAAGCAACCCTGCAAAATAAATTGCTGTTTTAAAACACATTTAACTTTAATCAAATCTGTAAAAAAAAGTCTAAAGTTTGTCTGAAAGAGATCGCTTTTTAGCGATAACACCGCCCACTGTAACCTTCTCATAAGATATTTCCTGTTGTTGTATTTGTTACCTTGGTTGAGAGTTAATCTATCTACATATCTAAATTCTATTGCTTCAATGCATCAAAATGTATGAAATAGACATTCTTCTTGGCAAGCATTATTATCATTATGTTTAAAATAGTGTTCGTTTATTTTTATATTATTGTAGAGAAAAATCATCAGTAAACATGAAGTTTTAGAAGATTTTTCATGATAAAAGTTTTAAACAATGATAAGTTATTGTAAATAACCATTACAATATATAAAAAAGCCTGTTACAACAACAAAACAGAGGAAACTTCCATTTGAACTATAAAACTAAATTAGAATTTATCCTAACCAATTCCTTTCTGGAATAAATTGATGTACCTACATATATAACTTACTTTTATTTAATTCTACCCTTGACATACGAAGTATGTCACAAGCTCCTTCCAAAATAAATTACTAATGTATATTATTAGCGAAACCAACTCTAATAATATAAATTGGTAATTTATTTTGGACCGATCTTTTTATTATTCTTGGTTAAGTGACAGAACAGACATTTTAAATTTCGCGCGCTTTATTAGTTGCTAAAGGGTCCCACAAGAGGCGCTGGTAGTCATACTTTCAAACCACGTTTTTTGTATGGAGTTCCGGTTCTTCTCCGCTAGGAGTAATAGTATTCTGTGATCGTGTTCCCGCCTCATGACATTCGTTGACTAGTGGTTTTATTACTCTTTGGTCTAGAAGTTTATAACTCGATGTCAAGTTCAAGGAGGTCATTTACAAAAGTCTTGCATTAAAAGTCCATTTACAAGATTCATATTGTAGATCATATCACACTAATATTATAATTTTACTAGGTGGTAGGACTTTGTTGCAAAGTTCATCTAGGTAGGTACCACCGCTTTGCCAGTTATTCTGCCGCCAAGCAGAAGTGTGCAAGCACTACTGTGTTCCGGTTTGAAGGGCACTGTAGCTAGTAAAATTACTGGGCAATTGAGACTTTATGATCTGATCTCACAGTCGAGTAATCTTATTACCAGACTGTGCTGATGTCTCAGGATGATGTGCGCAGTGCAGTGTCGCTTGTAACTCTATGTTTTAGGGTTCCGAGTGACATTGTTCTGTTATGGGCCACCGTGGCGCTTAACATCAGGTGAACGGCTAGCTCGCCACATCATTCAATAACATAAAAAAAGCGAAAGTTTGTATGTGTGTTTGTGTGTATGTGTGTATGTTTGTTACTCCTTCACGCTCAAACGGCTCAATGGATTTGGATGAAATTCGGTACCAAGATAGCTTATACACCAGATTAACATAAAGGCTACATTTTATACCGAAAAGTGAAATTTTCTCGTGGTATGAGTAAAAAAATAAAATACTTTTTATCCGCGGGTGAAATCGCGGGGCGCAACTAGTTATTATGTAATTTTACAATAATATCCTTTAAGAAACTTAAACCGACGCCAATCGACTAACTTCTTTCTGTGAACATACTTGGATGATATAATACATAACTTTACAGTTATCTTGATTAAAATACCAAAATACTGATAGCCGTTTCAATTCTTTATAAATGAAAAAAGATTTCAAAATAGGTTTACTAATGGCGGAGATATGAGATAACAAACATTAAAAAAAATAAGAAAAAAACAGACAAAAACTGAATTGAGAACCTACTCGTTTTTTGAAGTCGGTTCAAAATTCTTGCAAAATCGAGATTGATCATGATGGGTCCCTGAAGTAAAGAGATATGAACTAATTTTCTGTCTGAAAAGGCTGAAGGCGCTGGAGAAATCTTAACCCATACAATTCTTTACATTAGATAGATAGATAAACTCTTTATTGAATGAAACACCACATCTTAATTAATTAAAAAAAGTGAACAAACTTAACCAAAGTGTAACAATGGGCGGTCTTATCGCTCAGAGCGATCTCTTCCAGACAACCTTGCATGGAAAGGAATAACGCAGTAATATATGGACGGTGGTTTTCATATAAAAAAAACATTATATTCTATTTCGTTCATAAATGTTGTAATAGATATAGGTCGTCTTAACGTATTTACAATATTGCCAGTATTGGCGTATGCCAAAAATAGTTTTTAGAAGCATTTTGATTATTGCATCATCTCATATGCATTACATTGTCTGATTTAATAAAAGTATAAAATTATATTAAAAGTGTATTTTACTTAAATACTACTAAAATAATAAATAAATATTTAAGTAGGTGTGGATCTACTCTATGCATCGTTCTATTAGCACAGTTCTTAGATTAGAGCGTTGTATTAATTTAGGTAAGTGTCACATGAGAGATAGCCAATTAATTGGTCCAACTTCCAAGAAAGTTTCATGCGGCTGACCTTGTGCGAGGGTATGTCAAGACGTCATTCATGTTCTCGATATCATTTTGTACTTGACCCTCGTCACATAGTAACTATCTATTGGCGTTACCTAAGTAATTGGTGGAGTGATATCATTGGCTCCTTCCATTGACCATTGCACCAACTATATAAGTCAGCACCTATTGAACTACTTACCGCACGCGTGTTTGTATCTAACGCTTTTCTTTGCAAATCATTCTTAGCAAGTCTTTTCTATAAAAATTAGCCCCCAGTTTGCATAAATCGTTTTTGAAATTCCTACGTAATCCGCACACCTAAGGAATTGTATTGAACTTGTTTCCTACAACTGTTCCTGGACATATTATAATCTAGCGTATTTAAGATCAAGAGTGAATAGGTATCTTCAGGTCAAACGTCCTATCTTCAGTTTCATCTGCGGGACGTAATCGGGATAGGTATAGTTACTACTGGAGGAGCATAGTTTTTAATATTTAACAAATCAGTATAGTATTAGAATCGTTTATTTGAAATTAAAGTATGTATTTGAAGAAGAGTATGCAATAATGCAAACAGTTGTCCTAAAGAAAAATTGCAAGACAATCCGAAATTTTCAAAATTTCCAGTTTTCATTTTTTGTGACGTTAGAGCGATAATAAAACGTAAGTTCCAAATAATAGAGCAGCCCAAACAACAACGTCTACCGCGCATTGTCCTGCCTTCTGAAGTATGATTTTCCGCCTAACCCACATTCTGCGGACTGCCATGGTGTAAGCTTTTCTCACTCACTTTATAAGAGCAGTATCAAAACGGTGATGGTAATTTCAGCAAAAGCAAAGGAGACCGTAGCTAGCAAACAAGTATTAACAACTTTTTCAGCAATCTTTTGTAACATTCGCCTTCTCTTGAGTTTCTTTTCTAGTGCAGTCATTGTTTGGTCGAGTTTTGTTTCAACGATCAACGGCTGAGTAGAAGTTGGTATTCAGAGTGGTTTTTTGTTTCAAAACTTAGGCATTTTCTTGAATTTAAAAGCTATCATCGGATTCAAAGCCACAGCTGCAGCAAGATACACATTCTGAATCGGTCAGGACATCATCGGTTTGCGCCCTTACTGTACGTTTCTTTCGCAGTAAGCGGATTCTTTGGAACCCGAACCAAACAGTCGCGAAGTGAAAAACTACGATCAAAGAAATAGCCGTCTTAATAATGAAGCTATATGTCATAGCCGATGGTAGAACGTTTAGGCAACCCGATCATCTCGGTAGCATTTATTTAATCCACCTCGCCCTCAAAAATATATTGGCCATGATTATAATTTTTTTACTGTCACGAGATGTCACTAGATGACATCTTATCTTTTTTGCTTCAGTGATTATTTGTTTCAATTTGTTGGTTGACAGTTTTAGGTGAGTTACATTCTTTTTGGCAGTATGTAGGTTTGCGTCTAAATAGCTATGTAAGAATAATTGGACGTGGTTTTGAATCTTTATTGGTTTAATGGAACGCATGAGCATAAATCTTCAAATAAGCATTACTGAGTTAGCAACGTAGAAACGGTGCCACTATAGAGTTGCAAATATCCATAGGCTATACCGCTGTCCATCGCAGGTGGGCTTGTTTATCTGATTGGGAATTTTAATTTCCACTGTCAAGCAGTAGAAAATATGATAGTAAAAAGTTTGAATGTGTAACTTACCAATGCTGCCTCGGGCTCCGTATCTTCGCTCGGTGAATCGCTCCGTCCAAGGCCGCTCTCATCAGATGAGCGCGTCTCGAAAGGCTGCTCGTCCGTTGCTACTCTCACCACCATCTTGACCTAAGTATCTGTAAAAAAATGCATTCTTTAGAAACAGCTCAGTAAATTAGTTTCTTAGCTTAAGTTGTATTATACTACAGGCAGGTACTACAGCTGGTTATGGCATTTAAGCAATTTTTTGTTCTCTGTTATATTGTTCTCTGTTAAGCCGTGTTTGGCTGTCCTCAATCGACTGATGTTAAAAGTAAGCTTTGTAGTTTCTTTTAGGTACAGCCTGGTTTATTGATGTGATTGCGAACAAATAGTCTAAGGTTGCGATAGAAGAGCTCCTGTGATATGAGTTTGTGATTATTTTGCATATACTGTAGAGAAATTTAGGCCTAGCTTAATAGGTTGCAAATAAGCCGTTTTGCATAAAAACAAAATATTATGTATGTATTGTATGATATCTGGTTATAGTGGTACTGGTGGTAGTACAAGTTTTGCTTAGTTTAGGATTAGATGGCGTGTGAAATTTTCACAAATATTTATTTATTTATTGTCCTCTATCAATTGGCCATCTTGTTAGATTATGTATCAGTCGTGTGGTTCTGTGGTTCCCAAACTTTGCTTATTTTGCGGCTAGATGGCGCTATGCGAATTTTTTGACTATTTGACGGAATATTTACATAGGTATTTATTGTACAGGGTTGTCACATCATGGAGGTAGGAGCAAGATCATGGAATCGTCGTAGTAGCTTTGTTTAGTTTGGGGCTAGATGGTGGTATGCAATTTTATTGACACAATATTAACATAGGTACTTTTTTTTTTAAGTTTTGGCTCCACACTTTTGTGTATTTAGCCAGTGTCAAGTAATCGATAATTTATCAAATTAATATGTATTTCACGCAAATATGTGTCAAGTCACAGTCGAAGTCACCAAGTCATAGTCATAGTCAAGTCATAGTATAGTCAAAGTTATACTCCTAGTAAAGTGGTGGCAACTTTACTTGAAGCTTCTATGGAGTTTTGGAAACAACACGAAATGAAACGTTTCACCATCATTATTCCACTTTCCCACACTCATGCCTGTAATCCAGCACTTAACGAATAAAATGCCACCAATTGTATGCACTAACACTGAAAATAACACAAGTTTTGGAAAAAAATACAATGCGGTGACACGATCATTTTCGTTTTCCCGCCAAAACGGAAGGAGCAAGATCTTGGAATTATCGTAGTAGCTTTGTTTAGTTTGGGGCTAGACGGCGCTATGCGAATTTATTGACACAGAGTATACATAGGTACTTATTGTACAGGGTTGTCACATCGCGGAGGTAGGAGCAAGATCTGGGGATCATCGCCGTGAGATAAGCAGTCATTATCGAGTTACGTGACATTACTTACACCAAGCCACATGTGATGGACATCCGTATTTTGCTTGTTATTTTATATTATCATCGGCAAAGGTCCGCAACCTTACATAGTTTCATCATTACGCTCTAGTTATAATTTATACATCGTGTATTAGGTTGAGAGCTGTCAGATAATTAAAGTAAGATACCTTAAAAGTTTCTCGCGACGTCGATACTTTAAAATTATATAAGTATAGAGTTAAGTAATCTTCTCAATCTTCTAAACTAACATTATAAGTACGTTATAATTCATGTTTAAAATCCATCGTCGAAAAAAGTAAAGAAAAAGACTGTAAAATCAAATAAAATTGACCCATCATCTTAAGCTTAATCAAACAGTAATTGTAAACATCAGTATTAGAACACCTTATTTTATGCGACTATTGGCTATTTGTCTATACTAGTATTGTGTGTATGACTAACGCGTATATTCAAATTCATCTGTTCAAACAATACAAGAACTGACAATGACTTCGTTAAGTCGCAGATTGTGACGTAATAGTTTTAATTCGCATTGGTAGGTATACCCTACCTACGTTATAACATATTATAAATAGCTATAGTATAAAATAGACGCTAAAAAAAATGTTTTATTAATTTTTTTAATTTTTTTAGGTTAGAAAAGTCATAAAGTTATGGTGGAAGATTTGGTGTTGTTTCTAAAAATCCAGTACTAAGAGTATGACTTAGACTAGACCATAGTCAAGTCTAAGTCATAACTTGACTTGATTACTTGGACTGTGACTTGAAACATATTTGCGTGAAATATCATTATGGTAAACTATAAATTACTTGACACTGGCTAAATACAAAAAAGTGTAACAACACAAACAAAAAAAAAACAATAAAACTGCAAGTTTGTAAACAATAGGAAAGTTCATCTATTCATAGCATTCATAAGCGCTTTAGTTCAGCACGAACTACGACGCATTCTGTGGCATAATACTGAATACTCTATTGCTTTACAAGTTTAAAGAACAGTAAAGTTACTCTTTCCGCGCGCAAGAAACAACTTTGTTTCTGAAGGCAACTTTATTTACGAGGATAGCTTTGTTTCTGAAGGCAAGTCAGCTTTGTTTACAAATACAACTTTGTTTACGAAGCATCTACTTAGTAACTAATATGTGGCAGAGTGACCCATCACCGTCGCATTGCATGCACCATCCGAAGAAAAATATAATTAACTTAAATAAATTATAGTCACAAAAGCATTACTTGGTTAATTTTTTATAACCGCCAATGCTTAGTTTAGCCATTTTTATTATTACGCGATTGGGTCAGAATATATTTTAACTAACCTTTTTTATCTACGAATACATTTGATCACAACTCACCTGATGCAGTCGAAGGTAGCACGTTAGCCTATACTATAGGATTTAAAATTACGAAAAAAAATTGCCCAAACTTTCTATACATTAACACGTGATAAACACTATTTATACATGGTTTTATAAACACACGCCTCTGATTGTACAATAAAATTAAAAATTAATTGTAAAGTTTCCAGTACATAATAAAAACATCGGTACGTCGACCGTGTGACCCGATTGACATAATTATGTATTTAAACTTATGTTCAACTGTATATATATAAATCACGACCACCGACCGACCCAACCATCCGATAACGTGGCGATAACGACGTCGTCGTGACGACCTTTAAATAAGTAGCTTAAGTACTTGCAGCATAAGCAAATAGACCAAAGACTTAACAAATTAACTCCGGATTTTTCACTCGTTCTTACAAAGACGAAGAAAATTGTTAGCAAGGAAACTAGAATATTCAAAAATCATAAATGTATGAGATAATAAATGCTGTTGGTCTATACCTGTCACTAAGGTTGGTGCTGTTGTGTCTTACCTGAGGTGACGCTGTATAGGTACCGGTCTACCTATACAGCGTCACCTCTACTGAATTTCAAATCTCGCATAAGTCGGCCCGCCACCTAAAGTGGGAGGCAACTAGCTCAAATGTACCCTTGGGGTAGCGAGTTTCGGCTTAAGCCGTTCCCGGGGGAAAAGGATCGAGAAAACTACGTCCAATGGAAAATGGAATGGAATAGAACGAGCCTACGGTAGCTAGTTAGCCTACGGTACGTCGACCTCTCCGGTGGGGTTGGTGTCTGTGTTACGCTGGAATCTTATAAGGAAACGGTTCCTGAGCCTAAAGGCCTAGACTGGACCCGAAGATCCAAGTGCAGCTGATAGTACGGCTGCGATAAGGTCATGTCACGCATAACATTTTTGAAGTAAAACTTCTTTACGTACGCTTCACTTGGGGAATAAACTAGCGAGGCGACTGGAAGTTGAAAGTTGTTGGATAACCGTAGATCTTCAACATAACAAAGTGAAAAATTTGTATTATTATGTTGGATGTCCGGTAAAATAACAATTTACAGTTAACAACATGGAGACATTTAACAAAGTTATACCGGCCAATAGGCGGAGCTAAACTAAAGAAGTTTTACTTCAGTCAGTGTGGTCTAAAGCACACTCATTTTTTTGAACGGGCTAATGCATTTAGTCTTTACCGGCCTTTACAGCGTCACCGGGCGGGAAAGTCACGCAAAACGTGTCTACATTGACGTCTACAGGGAGGGGGTGCCAAGCAGAAGGAACCTGGGAACGTATGGGTTGAAACAAATAATATAGATTGTAAAAACATCAACCTGTGAAACCGTGGTAAAAATCGTGAATGCACTTAAGTTACTGTTTATCTTTGCTTAAAATACGTGAATGGTTAAAAATATTACACTTAACCGTAGCCAACATTGTTTCATGATGGAGATTACAATTCCACCGTTCAGTGAATAATGGCGCTATGTGAAATATCCACAAATGTTATTATTACTATAATCCTAAATTCTACACAGACTAAAATATTGAAAGAAATTATCATAAAAGCTTATCAGAAGATAAAAGCCATCGGACCGTAACTATACTATTGTAATAGTTGACAGTTAAAGAAGAAAAACTTTCAATAATGTAATCAATAATCCAGGAATGTGGTCGATTTTTTATGCCTCAACAAAACATTACGCTCGCATTTGTTGTTCTTTTAAGAAAAACAGACTTTATTGTAATGACTTCGATCTAAAATTATCCATAAATAGTAAGAAGTGATATGATTTTGAAAGATTTTCTAAATCGAAAACTGAAGTGCCAATCTCATGAAAGCTTATCAGAAGATAAGAGCTTTCCACTGGCCTTTCCCGGATTGCGGATAGCAAAAGATAAAAATTAGAGCCCACTCTAGATTATTCTTTAGGCTTTATTATTATATTACTGACTAGCTTCTGCCCACGGCTTCGCTCGCGTGGCCTATAGGAACCGAACAAGTAATTTTTCATAGATTATTGAACCACCAATTTCATCCTTTTAGGGGTGGAATTTTGTAAAAACCTTTTTTTAGTGCATACTTACACTTTACAAAGAATTCACCCTCCAAATTTCAAGTCTCTAGGACCAGCAGTTTAGGCTGTGCGTTGATATATTAGTCAGTCAGTCAGTCAGGACTTTGAATTTTATATGTATAGATAGTACGTACATTTTCATTACTGTAAGTAGATATGTGTAATAATAATGATCAGCACCGATAAAACAATTCATCACAACAGGCCTGGCATCACCATTTACAATAAAAAGATAAAATTTGTTTATCTGGTAGACATTGCCATACCTAACACTCACTACATAACATCCACATAACATACATACAAGCTTACAAAATACACGGGCTTAATTAAAAACTAAAAACACAATGGTACAGTACAGACTGTCAAAACACTTCCTATCATCCTCCCCTCCACTGTCATCATTTCGCATACACTCCATACGACCGTACAAACGCTGAGCGTCCATCACCTAACCTGCATAATACTCCAACAGGCTAATCTAATAACTAAATGTTATTCTGATGTTGTACAGAATTGTACGAAACTTTTTTATCATTCGTAGATTAAAATCCTTAATTATAAGTACCCTGGTACTGGTTTTCGTTGGCCAAAGCCCGCGATTATTAGTTAAAGCCTCGGAAACGAGAGTCGTAAATGATTTTAAAATAATAATAATAATAACGCCCAACGATCACATATACAGATCCTGAATCCTAAGTAGGAATCCCTGTATCTAAGAACTCAGGAACTACTAGGACCATGGTCCTATAGCACCCAGGTGCTATAGGACCATGGTCCGACGTAGTGGCTCTAAGGATAGTATTCGACGGAGCTTAAAGCAAAGAGGTGTTTTGCGCGAATTTTAAAATTGATGTTTTAATAATGAAAATTTTGTATTTGCTACTTTCTGTTGATGTAGATAGGTGCAAATACATTAAAGAATTCCAAAAATGCAATAAACAACAGAAAAAAAGCGCAAATTACTTGTTCTGTGTCTGGACATAGAACAAGTAATTTGCGCTTTTTTTTGTGTACTAATACTGGTCTTGTCGCGGGAATCGATCCTGCTCCCTGCGGGTTACGAACCCGCCTGTCAGAGCCAGAGGCTGTCACTTATACTTATCAGTACAAATAACAAATGACAGTGACAGCGGCTACAGTGCTCATCTTACGATGCTTAAGTAAGAGTTTTTTTTTGTTCATCACAAAAACCGCAATGTTTTTTAAACGTTTGGTAGCTTTACGTTTATGAGAAACGACGTACCGCAAATAGGAACATATTTCAAACTGTCCTTGTTTTAAATAATTATATGAAGTAACTGTAACACTGACTTTAACTGTAAATTCTGATAGTTGACTTTACGGTACGGAAGAAAATATATAAAAAGAAAATAACCGGGAGTCAATTTTTCGTGCGGCATATTTTATTGTTATTTTTATAAAATACAAATTAGATTGTGACTTCGATGTAAGATATTTTACTATAAGTAAGCAAGTGACGCAATTTTGAAAAAAAAAACCAAATATAAAGTTGAAGAGCTATTAAAGCCAAAAATAAGACAACGTCATCGTGTGTGACATATCACAGTATGAAATCTCGTCTCTATAAATCAATAATAATATTATAGGCCCATATTAATAAGTGAGAGGTAACTTTTATTAATTGCCTATATACAAGTGTAAATAAAATGATAAATCTTTCAATTAATTATTTCCTTAATGGAGGCGAGTAACCTAATACCTACATAACTGAAGAAATAATGTATGCAACTCTTTTACTGGGGTTAAAGAAAACTTCAAGAAGTTTGTTATGCATACTGAGAATATTTTTTAATAAATAAATGATATGTTGAAAATCCGTAGCTCTCACGTAACGTAATAATATATCTCTTTATTAGATAGAAATAGTAGAAATAACAGGTGACCAAAGATCTGGCTCTACCTTGGCCAAAGACTAAGTTTGGCCATTCTTTGAGGTAATGTCACCAGCTTTTTGGGCACTTTACTCGCAGACTGCGACTTAAATGCGGTTTTTTTTACTAAATACGGTTCTTTATTTATAAGTTTAGATATTTATATGGTTTTAGATGCTGCTTTACCACAGGCTCTTGGGCCCGTGCTCTTTTTTAATATACTACTCACTTATTTGTTAGTTGTGTTAATTATTATTTTTTATCAAAATCAGTCCAGGGATTTAAATACTTAGTTTATTTTAGTTAATAAATTAAAAATAAAATTAATGCTTTAGCATCATCTCCTCAAAAACATAAAGTTGTGCTTGGACGCCTAATGAAGAGTAAGATGTTCATTAAGCTTATTATGACTGTAATAAACAATCAGCTCCTGTCAACAACTTGCTACCAAGATGATGATGAAATGTTAAACAAATCCGTCGTGGTGGGTTGTTTTGTTTGCGTGGGGCGGACACATGTAAACCTGGGGCCATATTAGTAAGCTATTAAATAGAGGGTTATCTGTTTGCTTACTCGCACTTGCTTCAATAACATTTTTATTTATCGAACGTTTTATAGAGCTAATAGCTCTATAAAACCTACCTATGTGGATCTGTTTATAGAACAATAATCCATCATTATTGTTCTATAACTTATTTTTCGTTTCAAACTGATTTTTTTTCGTTTATGTAGAGAGATGCTTTCAGTGAGCTATCTCTCATTCTCTGACTGCAAATCTAATAATAAATAAATATGTGTGGACATTTTACAAAGCGCCATCTAGCCCTAAACTTTGCAAAGCTTTTACTATGGGAACCAGATAACTGATACAATACTTAGATACTTTTTGTTTGTAAATACATACATAGAATACAATACCAGACACAGAATAAACACCTATGTTCATCACACAAATTATTGTCCTGGGTGGGAATCGAATCCACAACCTGCAGTTCAGAAGGCAGGGATACTACCAACTGAGCTATCGGGCCAGTTATGCCAGGTTTTGTATACTTGGCTTGCATATATCATCCATAGGGTGTCTTGATACACAACCTTGTTGGATAGGTAGCAGATATCTACTATTAAGTATTTGTTGTATGCATAGCGATTCCCGCCAAGAGCTTGATCAAAAGCTCGATCACAGATCGATCACAATGTCCATAAACGGCACCACAGTAGTACCATACTTTTTCTTGAAGGCTATAGAAATCGTCTAGGCTATAGAGTCGTTATAAAATATTTTCTTAGGTAAGAGTAGCGAAAGTAATAGGGCCAGTTAATTGAGATTGTGATGGAAATCGCTATGCTAATTAAAGATCAGGTAAGTCTACATCGTCTAAAACGGCATTTAGTAGTCTCTATATGGCAATTGAACGCTACCATGACTAATAAGCTGCAATATAAATGTTAATATTATGATGTTGTGAACACTAGCTCACATTGAAATCATGTCTTGGTATCGGGTGAACCCGAGGGCAAGCTTTATCTGGCGCCGCTTATCTACACACATCATCCTGATATGTTGGAGTTCGTTTGTACGCCCCAATTTTATATTACAAGGAATATTTTTTGACAGCGTATATATTGAAGTTGTAACTTGTTATAGTTATCTATGTTTGGGTTTTATAAAAGACGAGCTTCTGCCCGCGGCGTGGCCTTTGATAAATTAATTCAACCACCCATTTCACCCTCTTAAGGAATTTCTAAAAATCCTTTCTTAGCGGATGCCTACGTTATAACATCTACCTGCATGCCAAATTTCAGCCCGATCCGTCCAGTGGTTTGGGCTGTGCGTCGATAGATCACTATGTCAGTCAGTCAGTCACCTTTGAGTTATGTATAAAAGAAAGATTGGAAGCAATTTAGTTTGTCCCCCGCAGTACTGGTCTAATTCATGCTGAATGTTTAATGCTCTATTTAAATTATTCTAAGGGGCGATTTTTCAATGGCTTGGTCATGAGGCAAAGGCGACTAATATATCGAATAATAGCGAATAATATATCGTCGACTTATAGTCGACTAAAAACCAAAATATATTATATTATCATTAATCCGTGTCCATAATTTACATTTATTTATTTTTTATTTATATATTATCATCATGTTTTGTTTTAATCAATATCTTTAGGAGACAATACAATTACCAACCTCCCGCCCGATGACACTGTAAAGGTCGCTAGACATCAACAGGTTTATTCCGTTCAAAAAAAGAACAATTATCAACCTTCAACCTTTTGTTTCAATTAACAATCAGTACAGTTAATTAGATAATGGGTTATTGAAAACCCAATTATATCATTTGAATTTACAGGTCGTAAAACATAAAATCCACTTACCATTCACTTTAATACTCCAATGACGGTATATAACTTGATACACGTGGAAGATAATATAACAGTTGAAAGTTATTTCAGTCGATTGGGGTTCGATTCACGGGAGGTATAAAACGTGTCAACCCAACGTTATCTGTTTTAATTAATAACAGTGGCTTGTAATGGCTATTTTAAAACTAAGGCCCGTTGGTTGCGAGCGTCGATTACGAACTGTTGAATAACGTTCAGACTATTACGTATATATTTGTATAAATATCAGATATGTTAATTTTCAAGTTCTATGTCATTCGGTACACCGGTGGAGCAGGTTTGTGGGGCGGGAACCTACAGGTCTAACATAAAGCCTTTATCTGCTTGTACAATGCTTATGCCCGTAAAAACTAAAGTAAAGTACTAAAGTTTGACAGCTTCTAAGTTCGCAATTACAGCCTCCGGTTTATATACGTCTGTCAAACTCGTGTCAATTCAACATGCCAAGTACTGTACGCTCATTGGCTTACACAGCTGATGATCAACAGGCAACCAATGAGCGTTCAGTATTTGGAAAACGAATTTAACAAACGTATACGAAAACCCGGGGGAAAGATTGGCTTGGTTAAGTCGTATTTTAATAGACTTTAGTACAAACGGGCATTTAACATTTTACTTGCATGGTGACATTTCTTAACGACAATGGAGTTATGAAGGCAGTATGAATAATAATATAATAATAATAATAATATCTGTGGACATTTCACACAGCGCCATCTAGCCCCAAACTAAGCAAAGCTTGTATTATGGGACTGGATAACTGATACAATACTTATGATACTTTTTGTTTGTAAATACATACATAGAATACAATATAACACCCAGACACAGAACAAACACCTATGTTCATCATACAAATGTTTGTCCTGGGTGGGAATCGAAGCCACAACCCACAGTTCAGAAGGCAGTGTTATTACCAACTGAGCTATCGGGCCAGTCAATATAAATATCTATGATCTTTCTCACATTAGGTACTTTTTGAATATAATTTAGAGATAAAACGTTACGTATTCGGGTTCGAGCACCAAACTATTTACATACATACAAAACATGCCTACATTATGCAAATACGTACCTACGTAAGATGAGTCCTCAATATTATTATTATTTGGAGGTTTTTACATTTTTTAATTAAAGAAAATTAAAGTAACTCTGGAAATTTTAAGGAGTGAGCTCTTGGGCTAGTTTATTACCATGACATGTTTCATAAACCAAGCATGAAGGTTTTTAGCATAAATAAAACAAATAAATTATTAATTCTTAGTACCTATGACATCTTATTATGGCTAGACTATAGAGATTTCACAATATTATGAAACACTAAACCACTTCATATCTCGTGGAAATTTACAGTTTTTTTTGCATATTATACGCATTTTATATGTAACACTACCAGTTTAATATACGACTAAGCAAATATTTAATATATCATAATATTGACGAAACTTCAGAAATCAATAAGTATTCATAATTCAAAATTAATTAAAACCTGATTTTTTAAATTTTTGGATTCGGTCAGAATACTCAAAAAGCTTTGCTATAATGGTTTAAATGATTGCTAATGTTGATAATAGTTATTATTCTCACAATTTCATCGACTTAACAAAATTAAAAAAAAAAACATATTCTTTTTAGTACATAAAGTAAGTAATTAAATGCTGGCGCCATGAACGAATGCGGGTCGCTAGTTATAAATCAAATCATTTTGCGAAGAATGCGGTCGAAGCGACTTTCCATAGAGATATCGACGTGCGGATTATGGAAGCAATCTAAAATCTCGTAGTGTTTATACTGAAATATGTATTTAGAGATTTATTTAAAATTATATGAATAATGGTTATAGATAATATGAAAAAAAAAAAATGAAAACGTGAATAAAATATGCTTGACAGTTTGGCTTTCTACTACATATAAGCAAGATAAAATCCTACCGACTTCGCCAGTTTGCTAGATCCAGAGGCTGGATCTATGATTTTTCACTATTTACGTGTATTTAACAAGCACATGGACCAAAAGACCAGAATAGGAAAGCTTGTTGTCGATGAAGTGTAATGTTGTGTAGCATGGCTATCAAAATTGTAACTCTTGCCAATTTATATATTAGCCATCATAAGTAGCCTTCAATAAAATTAAGATAAAAATGTCTAATTTATATACTATACTATGCCCTTGCGGCAAGCGAGACAAGAAGACATGTAATTAAAATTGGTACTTTTCCATTACTCGCATTTACTTCTATTCATAAAAAAGACAATATTTGGACAGATGTCTACCTGTACTTTTATTGTTCTACAGTTTCAAGCTTATAGGAGATAGTCAAACCATTACGTTTTCTTTGGCGATTGATTTGTATTCAATAGTTGGTTTTAAATGAATTGTTGAATAACAAAGCAACAACGCGTTGTAATTTATTCAAACGTTTTCATAGCCAGCGTAATAATATAAACAAGACGTAATATTATTTTGCGTCATCGACGCGGGCGCAGTATGATTTCCCGCAAAACTGTATTAATAAAAGAAAATCGTCAGACAGATATTTAAATCGGTAAAATAGTTTTAATTATAGATATGTTAATTATAATTATTATTTGAATTGAATCTCTTCTATTTTCATGGATTGATAACGAATACTGGCATTTATTTGGCTTAATGTCCATAATCCTATAATGCACAACATTATTTAACTAACATAAATAAATTTTAATTTCTAGTAACTTACTAAAAGTAATTAATACGTATAGTAAGTACTCTATGTTGTGCAATATTTTAGGTCTTTAACATTTTGACATTACAGTATGATGACTTAATTTATTCAGTGGGCATTATTATATTATTAATTAATTTGATGTTTAGATATATTTAACGATCGGGTGGGATGTTTTAAGCGATCAGTGATAGACCTGCTTGGTGAGCGTTGTGGGTTTGGCAGCGGTCAATCATAGTAGGGGGTTGCACTGTACCTTACTGCATCCCACTGATCTGTGGTGTAATCACGGAACTTTAGTTGCAATGCATCAGAAGAATTTTCATTTGTGAATTTAAAAATTTCTATAGTAACTATGCATATAAGCTGTGTATTTAAAATGTCAAATCATACAAATTTGTGTTTCTAGCTTTTGCAATCGGGGTACGTGATTACCTAGCTGTAAAATCCTATAATAAATGTTTAAATGCTTACGTTAGGTTACACTAAGAGTAATAATTTGTTTGCATTGGCCGTTCTCTTTCTCTTTCTCTTTACTGTATAATTGTAAGTATAGTATCTTGTCTCAATATAAGTAGGTATCTAATGTTTTTATTTAGTAATTTGTGGTCAATAATGCTGGTAGCACATCTGTTAAACTTTTTATTTATACCGATAACTTAAATAATGTATGTGATACTGTTCATTGATCCTTAAAAATAAACAAAAAAAAAAATTTATATTACATTATTTTACTTTATATAAATATTAATAATATAATAATTATTAATTGAAAATTAATCTCTACGTAATTTCGTAAATATTTACGGCGTAACTTAAAAACGTTGCTTAAATGTCAAAGTTCTGCGCAAAACGAAAATTTAGTGCGCAATATAAACCAAAAAAGATCAATATCGCAAGTGTAAATAAATGTGAAATGTAACTAATGACATAAGCAAATCCATTTCTAGCTTTTGTATACTTATTCCTACATAGGTATTATTACATATCGAATCAGGCAAAAGTATATAGCATACAAATATGTACACATTTAATTATTATTATAGCAGTTAGTTTGTAGCAATAGTTCTCGCACTATTTCGCTAATATATTCGTATATTCAGATACTATTTACATGTGTGTGTGATCTAGCATTACCATAAATGACTAATTCATGATCATTTATGTTTACCAACCACTTATATTGTTATTGATCTGGTTATATGCACTTATTGCTTTTTAGTTCCAGGAGTCTAAGGCCTTCCTAATAAGAACTGGGCATATTTACTTTTATACTCTTTAGAAGTCTTCAGCGTAAATTTTTTGGAGCGTAGAAATATCTCTTGTAGGTCTTATGGTCATGCCAGGTATATAAATAGGTAGGTAAAGAGTAAGTAGGAACGAAAAACGGTCACGTGGTATTTTTAGAGTTCAACTTATCATCGTCCCTACTTGAGGTTTCCACAGTGAGTCTTTTGACTCCACTACGATATACAAAAAAGCCTAGCAGACAATTTTGAATTACTGCACTTTTTTTTAAGTAATAAAAATCAAATTGAATGATGAATAGTCATTTGTCTATTTGTGTCACGTAGCCAAAAATGAATGGTCCAGTTAATAAATAAACACCCCAAGTGTGGTGCCAAATTTAGTGCTGGGGCTCATGCTCAAAGGCTCCGATTTTTTTCATCCCGCGCCCGTAAAGGGTCGCTACTTCCCAGAATTTCTCAATCTGTTTGGGGTTCAATTTTTTTTACTTTATTTCGAGCTTGCAGCACGGAATAGATTAGGGCTACGAACTAGGAGTGCCCCTTGGTTTCACCCACAAATTTAACCATTTTCCCGTGGGAGCTTTTATTTTTTGGGCTTAAAAGTATTACGAAAACACATAAAAGTATCATAATTATATTTATCTCGATAATTTTATATATTATGTAAAATGTGCAGGACATTTTGTTCATATCGATACAGCTGTTTTGGTCGTGAAAGCCACACACACAAACATACTATTCACTTATTTATATATTAGAGTAGGGGTGAATGAGATATTGACGCTAGTACTTTTCCATTCGAAATTCCATAAAACCGTAAAAAAAGAATGGCGTCCACAAAATAAACAATGTAAACACAAAAACCGGTTCTCGTGAAAACAGAGCCGAGTGTTTTGTTGCTCGGAATGAAACCACGTGTTACTTAGATTTTAATGTCACGGCCATATTCATTTTTGCATTTTTTGTTAAGTATGGGAGTATTTAAATAAAGCGCTTCTATCTCTCTAGCTTGACTTCGAAATAAACTTTCACTGGTTCCTTAGTATTTATATATTATGTATTAATAGTTTATGTTTATGTATAGTAAGTATTGTATATTATTTTATGTTTATCTTAGTATGTATGCAGTATATAAATAATAAGAATAATATAACATTATTAGCACAAAGTTACTATGTACATAGTAACTTTTGTAGCACCGCCTTCCTTGCTCGTTGATCTATCTCGGCCCATCCAAAGGTTGTCTGGAAGAGATCGCTTTTCAGCGATAAGATCGTCCATTGTATTCTACTCATAAATTATTTTCTGTTGTTGCATTTGTTACCTTGGTGTCAATTAAGATTTTATCTATGTATGTATCTATTTTCACAGTTAACTTTATTTGGCGCAGTATCAATTCACAGTTTTGGCATTTGTTATCATATGCATAGCATAGTACCTATAATTATAATTGCACGCCTTTAAGTTATTAATTTTATTGTATAGTTTTTCTTTGATTTGCTATTGGGAAAATCCGATACCTACCGTTGTGTTTGCATTCTCAGCAAATGAATAATAAATGATGAATGGAGGATGCTGCTTTATTTAAATAAGCACATTGACAGTTTGCCTTTACAACTTGACGATTATAATAATAAAGTATTATAAAATATAACAAAAGTACAAGATAAACTACAACAAAGTGACAAGTTTCCCTCATAAATTAAAACTCAGCGTATTTGAGATAGCGCTTAAATCAAGTGTCTATGTAGGTGCTGAAATCAAGTGTCTAGGTAGGTACTTAAATCTAGTGTCTAGATAGGTACTTCAATTAAGTGTCTAAAGATTAGTATAAAAAAAATACAACATAAATAAATAAATAATTAAATAAATACATACCTATATAAATAAATACATGCACAAATAAATAAATTAAGTTGGCGTGAAGTATAAATAAAAGCTTGTAATAATGAACGAATTAGTAAATAAATTAGATAGGCACCTACTAAATTATAACTTAGCTAGTAGGTAATTAACGCGGTCGTTGTCTAATGTGCAAACATTAATGTCTGGTCAAGAATTAAAGAGATAGGATAGGATAGGATCTTTGTAAGAAATGAGATCATTGTAGACATAAGTTAAATCGGTATAGTCAAAGCATATAGACACATTCTCAGATTTTGGCATCGGATTTTAAGCTATGTTAAAAATATTTACACAAACCACTAGTGCTAATCACGATATACTTTAGCATCATGAAATTGATTAATAATACTTCAAGCACAGGATTTTTATTATTCATCAAATGCTAAAATAAAATTAATTGAAGATCTATAGGTATGTATATAAGTTATACCTAGAATATCATAAATAAATAACGCCCAACGATAACATTCATAGATCCTGGACCCTACTAGGATCCTCTGTGTCTAGGGACCCAGGAACTGCGAGGACCATGATCCCACAACACCCAGACATAGAACAAGTGCATGAATGCATTACATAAAAAAGTAAAGCTTCGCTAGTTCATACTGATTGATTACCTACGAAATAGTTATTAGAAATATATCACTTAGTATAAAATTATAAGTGTTTATGTCCTCATTTTCTAGAGACATTAAATAAATAAATAATAACGCAACGATCACATAATCTAAATCTCGAGATTTATGCCTCATGTCTATTTTGAGAATGTAGATAATTTCACGCTGAATCCAACGATACCCATAAGTCATTTTGTGAAAAAAATCAATTAAACCTCTTCTTGATTTCATCCCTTCATTATGTACTTGGAAAAACAAAACAATAAATAATAATTAAAAATCAACTAGCAAATTGATACACCACGTGAGTTCAGTAGAAAAATAAAACGCAAATTAATTAGTAGGAATCAGCTAGATCCAAAAAATTACACGCCACGTGAGTCAGATGTCTGTAAATAAAACAAGTCTAACTTTTATTAACCCCAAGGTTGTCTTTCCTTTCCGACATATTTTATATTGCTCTGGCATTTAGAGGTACATAAGTAAGATATTTTTGTTAAATCTGATATTTTTATTCAACACTTTTTTATTCGAGTAAGTAGTTAAGTAAATATTTTCGATGGGAAAATTATTTCTACTTAAATTAAATAGTATTCATGCTTTTTTTAAAATAATAGCTGAGCTACGCGGTGATACTTGCAATTTCATAGGAACCACGCAGTTTTTCGGGATACGTTTTCGGGTACGTTATAATTAAGATACTCCAGGATCTAAAGTATTCCACATACAAAAATTTCATCAAAATCCGTATAACAAACAAACCTGCAGACATACATAATGTACAGACAGGCAAGATTTCGCACTTATCTATATAAAATTCAAAGTCCTGACTGATTGAATGACTGACTATCAACGCACAGTCTAAACCACTGGTCCTAAAGAATTGAAATTTGGAGGGTATGTTCTTTGTAAAGTGTAGGTATTCACTAAGAAAGGGTTCTTCTATTAATTCTATCCCTTAGAGGGTGGAATGGGTGGTTAAATTATCTATGAAAAATTATCTTCTTCGGTTACTATAGGCCATGCGGGTGAAGCCGCGGGCAGAAGCTTGTAATATTATAGAATTAGATATGATAAATATGATATATATTATACGTTTTAAGATTAAGTAAGTAATATAATATAAGAAGTTTGTAATAAAATATTCTTAAAAAGAGACATTAACATTCAAATGTATTACTAATGTGAATGAAAAAGGATGTCTCAAGGTGATTCTACATAATAATATCTAGGTTGATCATCGTCGAATTATCCAAGCGACAAAAGTTGTTTTATTACAGCGAGAATAAAACTTGTGTCAATATATCTCGAATATCTAATTAAATTCCTACTAATAGTTAAAAGTAAAGTACATGTCTGTTTGTTTGTGTATCACACACAAACGGTTGAAGCAATTTAGATAAAGTAATGGGTATGCAAACGCGCCTATATTGATATTATACAAGTAATATGTGTGCATTGCTTACGCTACTGAAAACTGAAAATAGTTACGTGCAATGCAAGTGAAATCGCGGGTTGTCTCTTGTATATAGTAGCTGCTCTAAACTTGTCATTGACTATTAAAACTAGCTTACTTCGTAATAATAATATATTGTAACTACCTCTCTGACTACAGTTATGAACAAGACTAATGATAAACTCATTAGTCTTGTTCATAGCTGCAGATAATAAAAAAACAAACGCGATAGACTTGTTGTGAAAAAAATGTCGTTATTTTCTTAGTGGCTGCAATTATTATGAACAAAACTATAAATACATACTATAAAATCGACAGATAAGCGTGTTTCTCCACTAGCGGCAGAAATATGAAAAAACCTAGTGCGCTTCAGTTTAAACCACACGGTTGAAGTAAAACTTCCCCAGCCTCATTAATAAACACGAACTAGCTTTAGACTAGTTACACCATCTTTTGTCTCTTTCGATCCAGCTAAATATTCCAGTAGCAAAAAAAGGTCAAAAGCTGAAGTAACTAATCCGAGACTAATACCCGTTTATTAATATGGCTGCCCAAGTTCTATCTTCCGGTATAAGCATTGTTTTTGCTTTGCTTAGTGTTAATGTCGCCGACTTGACAACTGTAAATTGTCATTTTACTGGACATACCAACATATTAATACAAATTTTTAACGTTGGCAATGCTATGTGGCATAATGGCTACGTGAACTAACTTCAACTTCCGTTCGCCTCGCATTCACCAGCTAACTCCCCAAGTCAAGTATGCATAAAGAAGTTTTACTTCAACAAGACAAGTGATGAAATTCATGAACTACAGGCTTTTTCTTCACCAGCTGCAGTTATGAACAAGACGAATGATAAACATTATGAATGGCAAGCTTTTTCTTGTTTCAGTTGTTACACAAAACAATAATTATTGAACGTCCTTCAACACAAATGACACGCTAGTCATATCAAAAAAATCTACTTGATATTCATTAGGATCTACGAGGCGCCTGAAAGCGCGGCGGCGCATCGCGTCGCGTCGTCGCTCCGGCGCAACGCAACTCACAATTAACATTGAATTTATTATTCAGACTCGATCTTTTGAAGTGAATGAACCCATTATCTACGTTTACTTACGTACTTAACTTTAATGATTTTTATTTTAAGTTGGAAATAGTTGTAAAAGGAAGTATTTAATTGCAGAGGGGCGTGTTTCCCTCAAACTGCATTTACGATTACGATAAGACACATACTTTTATTTGATCGCTATTGCCATGTCAACGATGCTATCAGTCTTCAATATTCAATAAAAAGTGATTCCTATCAACTATTAAAGCGAAATTGTTTAATGTAGTCACGTAGTTACTATTATTTATTCTGTGCTTTGGTTTGGGTATAAAATATGCTTCATCAAAGTGTGTTTAATCTCCGAGCCACCGATGTTTGTGTATGTAAAAGTTCTAAAATAAATACGTAGTCAGTTTTAAATTATACGTACACCATAATGTACTTTTAAATGTTAATTTAAATAATCAAAAACGAGTTTTGCGGCTGTTTTGTATCCCTCATAATTTACTTTTTTCAACAATACAATCATATGTCTCAATTTCCGCTCATATCACATAACTAAACCGCAAATTTCATTGCGGAAGGACATGTGATAAAATAATTGTGTTCAGCGTACCTTCATATAGTAGGTACAATACGCAAATATAATATTTTTTATGGAATGAATAAGTATCTACCATTACATTTTATCAGATGGTAATCACCTGACATTGTATCATTTAACCAACAATACCAACACAATGTTACCTACCAATATTATTTATATACATACCACTACTATATTTTATATTTAAAATATGGTGTACCATAGAAGTGCATGCCTGAATTTCAACTAAAATTAAAATTCTACAATCAAAAGTTTTCTATATTCGAAAAGAAAACGCAATTCTAGCACAAACGCACGCATTCTACAGTTTTGTAATATGAGAATGCGGTTTAGAATATAGGTGTGAACGATTCATGTACCAAAAATAGTTGCGCGCGCGCATCTCACGCGTCCCATCGTAAAAATAAAGCTGCGCCTACATTGGGGGCTAGGAGCTGGAACCTAGACAGCAAGTGTCACTCACCTATGCACGTGATTTAGTTCAGATGAAAGCGCACGGTTCAGCACAAATATGTCAATATATCTCCTTGACCAATTCAAATTAATGTGGTATGCTCCGTGTAGCCGACGTATGTACATTCATGCAAACGCATATGCACTCACTCCCGTGGTTTTATTTCAAACTGTATAAAACACAATTGAAGGTTTTATGATTTATAACGTACTCCTTCCACACTTTTATTTTATCAAGTTTTATTAAATAAAGTTCGTAAAATGTATTTGAAAATGTTGACGCGTGCCGTCGCTCCACCGGTTTAAACTGTACTGATACCGGCTCTGAGCGTTGAGCGAGCGGCAAACAACGGCGTTCCGCATGTAACTTATAAAAGCACTATAATAGTCCAAAGGTTCGACAAAAAATATAGGCAATGATTTTTTCAGCGTGGGCATTGATGCTTACAGCGCAGGGGACGCGGTGAATCACTAATAGGTTGCAAAGTATTTGCGAATGTGACTTCTGAAACATTTAACTGTCCATGTAAGTTTTTCCTCAAGTCTTTTGACTATGATTTAATAAATTTTTACAATTAGCTCCGGAAATATTCATTTGGTTATGTACCTAGACCTTGTACTAAATTAAGTAATTTTAATAAAATACACATGTTACAAACTTACCTATAGCGTCGGATAGTATTATGTTATCTGTGGCGTAAGTATGTCCAAACATTTGTTACATTTGTACAAGACATAATAGTTGGAATTTTAATGTTTCGTGTTTGCTTCTTATCGCAACGGATGTTGATAAATTTAGTGTAACGAAATCCAGGGGCCTAATATAATGCAAGGTTGAATGTGTTATTTCAATGTAAATAACTAAAATGTTAAAAAATACAACCACACGTGGTCAAAACATGTTGTACACAAAACAAGTCTTTACAATTATTGATTAAAGAGGCTACTTTGCTATTTTTATAGAAATGATTTGAGGTAAATATAGCAAATGTTATTTTATATATTATATTTACACACAATAGTTAGAATGATGTTTGCTTCTTATCGCAACGGATGTTGATATGTTTAGTGTAACGAAGTTAAGGGGCCAAAATGTATTATTTATTTGAATACGTTTCATTGAACAGCAAACTTTCAGCGAAGAGAATTTTATGATAGATACTTATTTAATACTTATTTAACACTATATTGTGACATTATGTAAACACACACACACGCACACACCACACACACACACACACACACACACACACACACACACACACACACATACACACACGCACACACACCACACACACACATACACACACATCACACTTTTTATGCTTAGTATTTAAATAAATAAATAAACATCTGTGGACATTTCACACAGCGCCATCTAGCCCCAAACTAAGCAAAGCTTGTATTATGGGAACCAGATAACTGATACAATACTTAGATACATTTTGTTCGTAAATACATACATAGAATACTTACAATATAACACCCAGACACAGGACAAACATCGATTTTCATCACACAAATGTTTGTCCTGAGTGGGGATCGAACCCACAAACCACAGTCCAGAAGGCAGGGTTACTACCAACTGAGCTATCGGGCCAGTCATAATCAATAAAAATTAAATTTCTCTTTCAGAAGTTCTCTATTCTACTTCTCGTTATACTCATCACCAGCCTACGATAGTCGTCATCATCGTTATCATCATCATCATCATCGGCCTGAAGTCGTCCACTGCTGAGCAAAGGCTCTGTGCGGGAGCATAGAGCGCCACTTTGAGCGGCTGCTTGCTTCCTGCGTCCATCGGCTCCCCATGGTTTTGACCAGTAGGACCTATCATTTCATTTATAATTATACCTGTACCTTTGTCCTTTGGTATTTCTTTCGGTAGTTATATTTAGGTTCGTATTTCGCTTGGCACGTGAAATTGGAACACCCAGGTGTATATTCAGACACCTCTGACGGCGATGTATCTATTCTTAGAACTTGACTGACAGCATCTGTAATTAGATTTTTAGATGATGCAAACTTCAATGTTTTGTTTGTTTTGGTTATCCAACCCCGATCACATTCCTGTTTTTCAAATAAAAATAAGTAGCTAGAGATTTTAGACGATGAAACCTTTATTTAAGTAGTACAGTTATACATATGTGCTTATATTTTTATCTACACCTGATTACATCCCTGTTTTCCAAATCAAAGTAAAACACAAGAAGATTGTATCATTATTACCACAGATTACTTAATACGTAGTACGTAACATATTTAGTAATCTGTGGTTTTGCTATGGTACAACGAGATATTAAATAAACGAAAAACGGGGGTAGGTATATTATTTTGAAACTAAATGATAAAGTCGAATTAGCCTATAGAAATATTAGTCACAATTAAAATTTATGTTTCCATTATTTTCAATTACCTCATTCGACTCTTCAATACCTAACACGTATGTGCGGTTAAGTTATTAATAAATTATTTATTTTAAAATAATGTTAATTTCATTTATTGTATTGTATCTCACACAATAGGTAGAATGATTAGATCATTAGGTCATTAGGTGGACACGAGAAAATCCAGTCCTTCATCATCTCCTCTTTGTGACTATATACCTAAGTAAACTATTTTAAGTTGCTAAAACGGTATTCAATATGAGGTAAAATGAAATCGTTTTTCCTATAATACCATATGCAGATAAGTTTGAAAATACCAGTTTTAAGGAAGGCTCTTTGTAGATACATAATAATATTTTATTCGGTATCTGGGTGTTGTGGGACCGTGGCTCCTCGTAGTTCCTGGGTCCCTAGACACAGAGAATCCTAGTTAGAGTCCAAGATCTATGTATGTGCTCACTGGGCGTTATTATTTTTATTATTATTATAACACAAAGAAATTTCTAAAAATTATCAAACTATTTCCATAAACGTGAGTGCAATATAAATAATATATTTGTAGACATTTCACACAGCGCCATCTACCCCAAACTAAGTAGATGTTTGTCCTTGGTGGAAATTGAACCCACAACCTCCGGTTTAGAAGGCAGAGCTACCGAATATTTTTACCATTGCGGTACATATAAAATACGTTTTTTAGAACAAAAGACATCAACGAGCTCTCGCACTTATTGGAAGTTATAAAAGATTAATTGAGCAATGTTTTTGTTACTATAATTTGTTTGAGTTAATTATATTTTATGTTTCATCGTCGACCGCATCTTCACTTACCATCAGGTGAGAAACTGGTCAAATGCAAGCTTATCAAAGGTAATAAAATATCGTAATTTATGGTCCGTATTACAGAACGATGCTCAGTCATCGATCGATGCTCAAGCAGTGAATGAAATCAATTAGTGAATGAAATCTCTGCTTGAGCAGCGATCGATGACTGAGCATCGTTCTATAATACGACCCTATGTATGCTGTCACACAGCTCAGTGTAGTTCGTACGCCCTTGGATTGAACGATCACGTAACTTGATTGCAACTCATAGAAACACAAATTTGTATGGATTTGACAGTTTTAATACGCAGTTTATGTGCATAGTTGTATGAAAATTTTTCCTGTTGCATTGCAATCAAAGTTTCGTGATCACCTGCTGGTCATTCTTAGACGTGAGAGTAAAAGACTCCAATACCCTTCGAAGAAAGTATCTAAAGAGAATTTTATTAACAACTCTTTTAACATCATATTTCTATCATCATTATAATAACTGAAGATATTTTTAAGTATGTCCAAGTTCGAGACGGTCTTCGAACTCCATACCGACGTGTTTTAAGACGTGTAAGTCGCCATTCAGCCACCATTGTAACCATCGCTTACAAACCTCTCAACATGCATGCTAAGGTCTCCCAGCTCGTGACTTGCATTGTATGCTATGGGCATTACCGGCTACATGCAGTGTGCGACTGTGCGACTGCGGCCTCAAGGGACTCGGTGTAAGTGTGTTGTTTGACTGGTAATAAAGCTTATAACTATGAAGGCATAGTTACGTGAGCTAAATGGTTGCCACGCAATGAGGTTAAACTATTATTATTTGCTAACTACGTATAATGTGGTGTAAAGATATCGCAAAGTGAGCTAAAATTTGTAACATAATAAAAAAAAAAACTTTTTATCAAAAATATGTAGCTAAGTATCTCCCGATTTGTATAAAACGTGCATTTATTAACATATCGAGTAATTTTTTTAAACGTCAACGTCAACTTAGAAAATATTTACAGGGAATTGCAGCATAAATAGTAGAATATCTATAATCTTCAACTACAGAGAGTGACATATAAAAAGTAATCCTGCATAGAATAAATTCTATTAAAAAATACTTATTAGATCAGTTTCGAATTTCGTAGGTGAAATAGTTCTCAAAGACACAGTTTGAACGCTTTCGTTCTTCATCAAATCACAAACACACGCTAAATGATTTTGTTATCTCCCGAAAATGTGTTGGTGTACTCGTAGATTGCAAACGATCAAACCTATCCATAAGGCTAGTAGATAGCTATAGAGTATAAAGTCATATATATACATACATATTTAAATGAGATGGCAATTATTATGGTCAAATAAACATACTCAGTGCCATTTATGTATTTTTTCTGGTCTGTATAATATCCGTGTTAGTGTGGCATGTATGACTACTTTCTAGATTAATGTTGTACACGTCAATTAGCAGTAAATATTAATAATAGTTAATAGCCATTGCTTATATTACCTACATATGTATTTGCCATTTAGTATACATAAATTAGGGGTGTAGGTAATACTGTGACTAAGAAAAATACCCAGGTATAAAAAAGGGAAAATATTTACATGATGATTGTCAAACGATAACAATCGTGAGTATTACAAAATGTATACGGCCTCCCTGTATTATATATATGTTCATGTTAATAATAGGCTTAATTAATAAATATAAAAAATAATCTAACAAAAAGCACGGACCCAGGTGTCTGTGGAAATGCAGTATAAAAATAAAAAAAATGTATACGACCTATGACTTAGCTGGTAATAATCTCTAATTAATATTTTTCTATAAACTAACCATCACATAACAGTCAAATAACTACTCTGTGTTTTCTCTTGTTTTATGTTTACCAATTTCAAAATCAATACATAGAGACAAAATACCAAAATAATTATTCCTCCACTACAGCTCTACAATGTTTAATAATTTACTTCTGCCCACAGCTTCGCCCGCGGCGGGCCTATGGGAAAATAATTCAACCACCCATTTCACCCTCTTAAGGGTGGAATTTCGAAAAATCCTTTCTTAGCGGATGCCTACGTCGTAACATCTACCTGCATGCCAAATTTCAGCCCGATCCGTCCAGTGGTTTGGGCTGTGCGTTGATAGATCACTATGTCAGTCAGACCTTTGAGTTATATATATTTAGATTAATAAGGGGCTAATGTATAGAGAGACATCTGTAGTATGTATGTGGTTATTTACACCAGTAGATAATGTATCGCTATTAATGCAACATACTTTTCCGCAATCTGTCGTATCCATTACTTACTGATCATAAGTGAAAAACGACATTTATTTAAAGGATGCGCCTAAATCCCCAGCAAAATGTAGCGTAATTATAACCGCTTATCTATGAATATGATTGAAGTTGATGATACGCAATGAAAGATGAATTTTCCGCAATGGAAGATGAATTTTCCGCAATGGAAGATGAATTTTCCGCAAAGCAAGTTGAATCAACCGCAATGCAAGATGAATCAACCGCAATGCAAGATGAATTTTCCGCAATGGAAGATACATTTTCTTTCTTGGGTGACACGATTCTCAGGATGGAAACTGTCACTGATAAAAGAGAATATAAGTTCCGATGTATTTTGCGTAGCAATTGCAAAACGAGGATAAATTAATGTATATAGCGCCAAAACATTAGCACTTTGACACTAAAGTAGAGGTCGCCGTTTCACTGTTATCGTCATTTGCGGAAACCCCTTTTGAAATGTCAAGGTGAAGGGCTGATTAGTATGCACCTCCAACATGGTGTCTCTGGATATTTCCTTGCGAGAACAATGTACCGTCTAGAGACGGAGGAAGTTTATTCTAGAATTCGTTATTGAATTGTTAACCTACCAGGGTTTGACATAGGGTTTTGTATTCTGATTTCCTCCAACATTTATTACTCTCATGACAAACATAGGCATATTCTGTCTAATCGTTTCTTCAAGAGTAGACGTTAGCTGTGGGACCATGGTCCTCGTTGTTCTTGAGTCTCTAGATACAGGGAATCCTAGTTAGAACCCTAGTCCAGGATCTATGTATGGGATAGTTAGGCATTACTATATTATTATTAGTTATATTATCTCTTAATTATCTCTTTTATATTACAAAAATATATCTACTATACAAGGTAGAGGAGATTTTGATTTAAAATAATATCGGACCCCTTAATTTCGATGTATTTTGAGACATTTATGTACAAGATGAATAGTTTATGCTTAGTAAGTAGGTATACCACCCTTAAAAATCAAGACTTAAGGAGATTAAGGTCACCAGACTTTAAAATATGTGAAAGGGCTGTTGCTATTTAAAAAGCTGTTATTCTGTTATACTTTTTGCTGTATTTATTTGCTACTTATAAAGTAGTCATTTTATTTCTGATTTTTTTAAATAGGTACTTCACCCGTTTATTAGACTTTTTTACTTTTACGTCTTAATATGATGGATAAATCAATGTAATAAAAAATCCACTAATATTAATTGGCTATTTCATTTTGGCCGAGTTCATAAACAGTTAACTTATTTTGAATAGACGAACTATTAAACAGTAATTTATTAATTACAAACGGATTATGTTCACTATTGTTTATCTATGACACAAATAACTGTAATCAATTAGCCTCTTTGATATTTTAACGAAAACAAAACCGCCACTCGTGTTAGGCTAATTAGAGTATTAGTATACAATTATGCTACCTATTTTTATTGTCACTTGCAGTGCACAGTTCTACATTATCACATAATAATTAATCAAATTCCTGCGTCACACTGCACTGCGCACGTCAATCAGAGACATCCGGAAGGTCTCATAATTATTATGCCACATGTAATTTCACTAAGTAGGCAGGTACAATATTATTGTCGATGACGACGACTAGGTGTTTACGTAAAAAATTAAATAATAAAGTACGAGATATAAAAGAAGCGGCAAACGTGGCGAAAAATCTATTAAAAATTGAAAATATTTACATTAAAAACTAAACAGAAATGTCTGTTTCTTGTCAAAACTAACATTCTTAAAAACTAAATCTAAAAACCAAAAGAGGCCTTACGCAGCAACCTACGTGTCGCTTACACTTATATTATAATAGGTCTTTACATATGAAATTGCCGTATTGCAGTACAGACTTTTTCAAACAAAAAAAAGTTTTGATTGGCTTTGAATTCTAAATTCAAATTAATTTTGTTTTAAAAATATGACATTCTATTTACAATATAAGTCTTTTGTTTATTGATTAGCGTTGTATTTTCATTACATTTCAACATTTTTCCTCATAATGGATACTTTGAAATTTCGTGTAATTATGGAATATGAGTTCCGTCGTGGCACCAACGCGCCGCAAACGACACGTAACATCAACGACGTTTACGGAGAGAACTGTACAAACGAACGTACAACCCGTTATTGGTTTGCTCGGTTCCGTTCTGGGAATTTTGACTTGAAAAATGAACCTCGTGGTCGCCCGGAAACTTTGGTCAACAATGATGAATTAAAGGCGATTGTGGAAGCTGATGAATCTCAATCTACAGCTGAGCTGGCAGCAGCTTTTGATGTTAGCATCAAAACAATATTGGTCCATTTGCGACAGATTGGCAAGATAAAAAAGCTTGATAGATGTGTGGGGGTGCCCCACGAACTTAACGATCTCTCTCTGGGAAATAAATGAAAAATATTCTTAATGGAGTATCTGACAGAAATTTTAAAAACATTACAAACTGTCACGTTACATTCTCGTACTAGTTGGTACGTATTCATTATTCAGTCTATTGAACATAACTTTATGCTTAGATAACAAACGGATACTTACATATCTATGCAAAACAGAACTGATTATAGAAAATGCCTAACGAGTCATTAGCTATTAAACAATTTAGTACTTGCCTGACCTCACCCATTGGCGCCTTGACCGATTTACCTGCTCCGTGGGAAATCTTCCACTGCACAAACAAACGATTCTACCAGATCGTGAAATAGTTTCAATAAAAAGTGGCACTTTTGCCTTCAGTCACAAATCAACAATCAACTATCAAATTCAATCTATCAACTTCTTAAAAATCTAGATAATTTAATCAGTATCACTGGACAAATTGATAAATCACTGATTTTCGTTTTTACCATCAGAATCCATCATCAGGACAACATTTAAGAACTCAAAAGAAATGGGGTTTTAATAATAAATAAAAAAAAATAGTAACGTTGAACGATCATATTATTTAGATAGATATACTCTTTATTGAAACACCACATAGTTATCTAAAAGCATACATATATAATTAAACCCAAGAGAAAACTTCACGTGAATGTAATAATGAGCGGTTTTATTGCTCAGCTCGCTATCTTTTCCAGACAATCTTGCACGAAAAGGAATTATGCAAACGCATACGAACGGCGGCTTTCATAACAAGGTACATGGTAAGGTACAAATATATAAATCCTGGACTCTAACTAGGATTCCCTGTATCTAGGGACCCAGAAACTACGAGGACTATACAACACCCAGACACAGAACAAGTACACATTTACGATTATTTCCATGTGCACAAATACTGGTCAATATAGCAAACAATCTGGAAGATTTTTTTATATTATGGAATGACATGACGAGCTAGTCGTTCGCCTGATGTTAAGCGACACGACTGCCCATATCAATTGCAGTGTCACTTGGAACTAAATTATAGAGTTTAGCGTCACACTGCACTCCGCACGTCATCCTGAAACATCAACATAGGTCATAAAGTTTCATTGGCCCAGTAATTTCACTAGCTACAATGTTTTTTAAACCTGAACACAGTAGTGCTTGCGTACTACTGCTTAGCGGCAGAATAACTGGCAAAACGGTGGTACGTAGCTAAACAAACTTTGCAAAAAGTCCTACCACCTAGTATTTAATTAATTAATAATTAAATCAATTACAAGACATCCCTGACTTGACTGGCCCGATAGCTCAGTTGGTAGTAACCCTGCCTTCTGAACTGTGGGTTGTGGGTTCGATTCCCACCCAGGACAAACATTCGTGTGATGAACATCGATGTTTGTTCTGTGTCTGGGTGTTATATTGTATTCTATGTATGTATATACAAACAAAAATTATAGGTTTTTGGCGAGAAAGCGAAAAAGATTGCGTCACCGCATTGTATTATTTTCCAAAACTTGTGTTATTTTCAATGTTAGTGCATAAAATTGGTGGCATTCTATTCGTTAAGTGCTGGATTGCAGGCTTGAGTATGGGAAAATGGTATAATGATGGTGAAACGTTTCTTTTCGTGTTGTTTCCAAAACTCCATAGAAGCTTCAAGTAAAGTTGCCACCACTTTACTAGGAGTATGACTTTGACTAGACTATGACTTGACTTGATGACTTCGACTGTGACTTGACACATATTTGCGTGAAATATCATTAACTTGATAAATTATGAATTACTTGACACTGCTAAATACACAAAAGAGTGGAGCCAAAAAAAAAATATCTAGGTATTTCTATCAGTTATTTGGTTCCCGTAGTACAAGCTTTGCTTAGTTTGGAACGCTGTAAAGGTCGGCAGAGACCAATTGCTGTTGGTCTCTACTAACCTTTACAGCGTCACCGGGCGGGATTCAATTGTCGTTAGTACTGTTAATAAATAGAGTTACGTTTTATGCTACACTGCCTGCACTTCCTGCTCTAAATTACTCATAAGTTTTTTGTAGGTTAATTTACAGTTGTAATTACAAACCAATTACGTCCAAGGTCTAGTGCAGAATACTAGCATTTTTGCTACTGATCAAACGTTTCTTTTACAAGAATTCGTCTGGTGCAACTCAGCACATTGTTACATCATCCTTTACGTCCTATGACGAATTTCTGTCCGGTTAGTTTAAATTGGCGTTGCGAGATTCATTGCGGCTATAATTCGACAGGTCGTATGCTAATGAAGCTGGTTATCTTCAATGGAAGGCGTGTCGTGTTTGTGTTATCGTCACCGCTCGCCTCCGAATCCTATGCGTAGTACGCTTGTTGGCGTCATGTAGCGTTTTTCAATGAGCAGTTGACAGTTGACAGTTCTTTGGAATTCCTGCGGATGTTATTGATATACGACCAAGCTAATTTTATCCGACATTCAGTTGAGAGCGCGTGATGAAAACGACCGGTTTTAACCGGTACCATCAGTAGGACCTTCATTTATTTATTTATGCATTGTTTTGTCTCTACACATTGATAAATTCTTAGCCTAAAATCTCTCTTTTTCTCTCTCTATTTCACCCGCTCTCTTTGTAAAGAATTCCAATGGTTAGCCAGCATTCAACCGAATAACTTTAGGCGCTGTGTAAGCCCAAAATCAACAAAACGCAATTTTTTTGACTTCACTAATGTGACGGGCGTGTCACAATAATATGACAAAATTGTGTAAATAGAAAAGAAAACGAAAAACAGCTGAATGACTGTGCAAAACTTAACTAAAAGTTAAAAACTCTTAGTTAAGTTTTTTTAGTTTTTCTAAAATAAAATCGTTCTAATGACCCCAAAAAACACTTTATGAAATCCAAATTTTCAGCATTAACAACGCTTTTCTTTACAAATTAAATAGCCAGACTGATGTTCTAAAAGAATGACCAGTGAAAACATTTATTCAATATCCATATTTCACGTAATCTACGAAAAAGCCCGCAAAATTAACTTATTTTAATGTGCAGATCCAGTTTAACTTTAAACAGAGACTGCGTAAAAAAAACTTGCTGACTATGACGTGGTCTTAATTGAATGTTTGTAAATTATTTCTAAGAACGTAGTTGAAAAATTAGTTTTTCTATTTTAATTATGAATAGTTGAATATCATTTTATTACAGAGTGTGAGTACCTAAATTAAAACGCTTAATAACGAATTGTTTCAGTACTTACCTACTCAAAATAAGCTATATCAATTTTTTATTTTTTCATTGTTTTGCTCGGTTGCTATATCGTACCTACCTATTATGCTTTCTGTTGATTTGATAGGTACCTAACTCACTATATAACAGTACCAGTACATAAAATTATTAAAATAATTAGGTGTATTTTAAGTGGGTATTAAGGAAAATTCGCCGAAGTTTTATGTTAATGTAATTTTAAACCCAAATTGCGTCATAATTTTACAAAAAGACTATTGAAAACAATAGTAATGCTAAGGTAGTTACAGTACAATTTTATTATCTTATATATCAAAGTAATTTGTACCCAAGTATTAAATCTTTTTTGTTTATCTGCTCAATACATTTATATAGTTATTTAGGTAAGTATTAAGTAAAGGATTAATGAAATACTCGTACATATAAGTATTTAGGTAGATACTTTAATGTAAAAATCAAATTAAAAAGCTCTTCTTTATTAATTATATTTTATTAAGCTTTATTACATTGATCGCAATAAAGTTGTAACTACTACTACTTGTACTTATACTAGGTGGTAGGGCTTTTCTGCAAAGTTCGTCTAGGTAGGTACCACCGCTGTGCCAGTTATTCTGCCGCCAAGCAGTAGTGCGCAAGCACTACTGTGCTCTGGTTTGATGGGCACTGTAGCTAGTTAAATTACTGGGCAAATGAGACTTTATGACCGAATTTCACAGTCTAGTAATCTTATTGCTAGACTGTACTGATGTCTCAGAATGGCGTGCGCAGTGCATTATTTAGAGTTCCAAGTGTGATATGATATCACAACTGATATGGGCAGTCGTGTCGCTTAACATCAGGTGCGCGACTAGCTAGTCATGTCTTTGGTAACATAAAAAAAAACTCCTGGTGTTTCCGGTGTTTGCTGTTGTATTTATTTATGCTTATTTTACTAGACTAGCGGCGTCTTGCGGTTTCACTATGGTTTCACCGGTGTGTCCCTGTTATTTCACATAACTAAGCCTTTGTGGTTTTTATTTAATGTAAACCACGTGCGTGCAAAATTTGCAGCTAATTCGGTTCAGCCGAAAGCTACACAAACAAACAGACCTCATGCTAATGTTGTACGATAACTATAGCTAGGTACTTGTTTATTAGATAGGGGTGTTTTGTGAATATGGATTTTATTACACTTATGCCCGTCTACAATAAAGTTTGACAACTCCTATCTCTGTGACCCAGTACATTAAAGTAGGAATGCCATATACCTATAAGAAATTGAACTCATAGAAAATGTCCAAAATTTAGTACATATGAGCATTATAGCTACAAACCACAACTGCAAATTCCAATTAAACCTCTACAAAAATCATTGTTTTCATAATTTATTAGAGCATCATAGCTGAGTTGGGAATCTAATTGTTTCCTTATAGTCAATAATCAAATTTTCGATATGTAGGTAGATAAGATACGCTTCCAATTCAACCTTTTCAAAAATCTTTGCTTTCATAATTTATTAGAGCATCATAGCTGAGTTGGGGAATCTAATTGTTTCCTTATAGTCAATAATCAAATGTTCGATATTATTACGTAGGTAGATATCATACGCTTCCAATTCAACCTCTTCAAAAATCTTTGTTTTCATAATTTATTAGAGCATCATAGCTGAGTTGGGAATCTAATTGTTTCCTTATAGTCAATAATGAAATTTTCAATATGTAGGTAGATATGACACGGTCGTTTGGCGTAAATAATAATCCCCACTTGATGGTCTTTTTTCAAATTTATTTTGACTAAAAATGAATAAGAAAAAATTGGCACTAGTTTATGGATTAGGGACTGATTTAATTATGAAAGTAGATTCCGCGTACTTAACTTTAATCATAGCCTTAAGACAAAAGAAATTATTCGGTTTCGTATGTCATTTAGAATTTTATTTTTCGTTCACTTGATTTATTGCTCTGTAACCCCACAAACATCCCTGCACACTCGCAGGCAGGCGGCCAGTAACCTAAGATTACACATCGAATAAGGAACCTTGAATAGCATGACCACACTTTCGAGATTCGTGGAACACATAAACTAACGGAGGACTACAACAATTACGAGAGTATATGGCAATGGTTGGCATGGCATGGTATGGCAAGTTAAAATCAAATCCTACGAATATTATAAATGCGAAAGTTTGTGCATGAGCATGGATGTATGGATGAATGTTTGTTACTCTTTCACGCAAAAATTACTGATCGGATTTGGATGAAATTTGGAACGCAGATAGTTTATGACCTGAATTAACACATAGAATACTTTTTATCCCGATAGTATGTTTCCGTGGGATGCTAAAAACTACTAAATAAATTGGATGAAATTTGGAACACAGTTTATATTAACATCTAAATTAAGTACCTAAATTAAAATTGATTTTTAGAAATCTTATAACTTAACTGTTTATTTGTTTACTATTTATGCTTTAAATATTAGCTTCTCCTTTTAACGCATATAGAATAATCTATAAGTAATAGAACCAGAATCATAATTTTCGTGTAATGGATATTACTAATTACTGTCCTCGATATAAAATTATTATTGCCTCTACAAAGTTTCAGATTAACTATTTTGTAAAAAAGACCAGTACCAACCGATTGTATTGAATAATAAGTATCGGTAAAAAATACAATAAAACTAATTGGTGCAGTTCAACCGAGGCATGCATCGTCTGAAACGGCCGCGGGCGCTTGTTACAGTATTTATTGTTCCGTGTCAGACAAGGTCGTCGGCTGATGTAATAGCTGCGCAGGTTGCACCAGACGCGCCGGTCAACGACCTTGCTCGCGGGCATGGTCTATCGATACTTAGAAATCATGGTGAGCATAATTATTGCGTATGCGCACTTTTGAAATTAATTTGTCCTTTGATAAAGCATGTAGGCTTGTAATTTTGGAATTTTTCTATTGTACTTATCTATATTTAAAAAAATGTTTTTTTCTTTTTTTTTTTTGTATCATTGTAGGTTTAAGAGAAGCATATTTTGAGGATGTCATACTTTTAATTCCTTTTATCTCGGTATAGTTGTGACATTATATAAAAGACAAAAGACAGACGCAGACGTATTTAAAAAAAATTGTAATTGGATCTGCGGGTGTAAAAATTATTATGGTTACCCTAGCCTTCCGTCAACTTGTAAGTAGGTGCTACCTCTATTACATCATGTCACTTTTAATTCGGAAGTAAACAATATGCAGTAGTGCACGAGTGTCGCAGAAACATAGATCTTTTGCGGAACTCACAACAGGAACCTGCGGTAAACGCGGAATAATTGTAGCAATAATGTCCATTTCTGGTGTTTAGATATCTATTTAATAGACAGGTGCGTAATAATTAATATAATAGCAAGATTTTTTAGTTCCTGTTAGCTCAGTAGGTACCTATAAGGAATTAATAAACTACCTACCTAAGGTAAGTAGGTATATACTACACATAAAGTAAATAAAAGTAAAGCAAGTAAATTAAATTTAAAATAAAAGTTCAAGATATCTTTGCTCAAATTGGTACGAATGTGAACATTGAAACAGAGGTGTGGGTGATTCGTCCAAGCAATGAAGGCATAATTTTAATTTTATCTTTATAATATTTTATATAGAGTATATTGCTTGTAATCAATTTATTAGTTAAATTGGGGTTTTGGGAAAACCATTTGCGCCACTGACTAATACCTACGTACCTAACTTAGGTATTAGCTGTAGTTTCCTGCTCGGTTTCTCAGTGGATGTGGTGATAAGGTCTTTACCTATGAAATTGCCGTTTTATTTGAAAAAAGTTAAAGTATTTTTTTTTCGAACTTATTTATTTATTTTATTCAAAGTAATCACCCCTGCAATCAATGCATCTTTGCCAACGCTGTGGCAGTTTATGGATGCCCTTCTTGAAAAAATCAGCAGGACGGGAGACAACAAACTCTTCAAAGGCGTTTTGTACTGCCTCTCGGGAATTGAATTTTTTTCCCGCTAAAAAGTTGTCCAAATTTTGGAAAAAGTAATAGTCGGTAGGCGCAAGATCTGGTGAGTATGGCGGATGAGGGAGAGCTTCCAAACCCAACTCATGCAGCTTAGAGACGGTCTGTTGTGCAGTATGGGGTCGCGCGTTGTCGTGAAGTAGCAGTGGAGACGACCGATTGACCAAAGCTGGTTGCAGACGTGCGAGTTTCGCCATCATTGTGGTCAGTTCTTCAATGTACACATCTGCAGTAATGCTCTCGCCGTTTTGTAAAAAGCTATGATGAATCACACCAGCACTAGACCACCAAACTGTGACCATCACCTTTCTAGGGGTCATTTTTCGTTTTGCACATTGCTTTGGTACCGAACCAGGATCTAACCAACTTGCTGAGCGCTTTCGATTGTCAAAAAGAATCCATTTTTCGTCGCACGTAACAATTCGGTTCAAAATTCCTTCATTTCTGTGCCTGTTAAGCAGCGCAAGGCAAGTCTCGACGCGTACGTTGCGCTGGCGATCGTTAAGTTCGTGGGGCACCCATCTATCAAGCTTTTTTATCTTGCCAATCTGTCGCAAATGGACCAATATTGTTTTGATGCTAACATCAAAAGCTGCTGCCAGCTCAGCTGTAGATTGAGATTCATCAGCTTCCACAATCGCCTTTAATTCATCATTGTTGACCAAAGTTTCCGGACGACCACGAGGTTCATTTTTCAAGTCAAAATTCCCGGAACGGAACCGAGCAAACCAATAACGGGTTGTACGTTCGTTTGTACAGTTCTCTCCGTAAACGTCGTTGATGTTACGTGTCGTTTGTGCCGCGTTGGTGCCACGACGGAACTCATATTCCATAATTACACGATATTTCAAAGTATCCATTATGAGGAAAAATGTTGAAATGTAATGAAAATACAACGCTAATCAATAAACAAAAGACTTATATTGTAAATAGAATGTCATATTTTTAAAACAAAATTAATTTGAATTTAGAATTCATAGCCAATCTAAACTTTTTTTTGTTTGAAAAAGTCTGTACTGCAATACGGCAATTTCATAGGTAAAGACCTATTATTTTTGATAAGTCATGCATGTCGGAAGTCTCCGCTGGTCTAAAACTCTTACCTTAGGATTGCCTGTAATTTTATTGTGTGAGTGATATTTGAAGTAGACCTACGTACTTAACTAACATTACTAATGATGATGATAAATATGTGGACATTTAATTTAATTTCATAGCGGACGGGATATCGCCGCTATAAGATGGGTGGACAATTCAAACAGTGCCATCTAGCCCCAACCTACGCAAAGCTTGTAGGTAGGTACTATAGGGACCAGATAACTGATACAATAAATACCTACTTACTTAACATACTTTTTGTTTGTAAATACATACGTAGAATACAATAAACCCAGACATAGACAACCATCGCTGTTCACCACACAAATGTTTTTCCTGGATGGGAATCGAACCCACAACCTACAAGCAAAAAGGCATGGCAGAAGTACTACCAGCTATGGCCTATATACCAGCCGGCTCTCGATTGCTCTATACTGAGGATACGTAAGGTAAGTATTATGTAGATACAGTTGTTATTTTTCAGCAATAATAATCTAGTCTCCTCCAAAAAATAAATCATCCTTTCATTAACATAATTAAAGGGTTAAGGGTTAAAGTTAAGGGCACACGATTTTTTTTGGTGGTTGATTGCAATGGTCCCAACATGGTTCAAACCATACGGAGTTTAAAAAAATCGTGTGTAAAACTTGAGAGTTTTGGTGGGAAAGCGAAAAAGATTGCGTCACCGCATTGTATTATTTTCCAAAACTTGTGTTATTTTCAGTGTTAGTGCACAAAATTGGTAGCATTCTATTCGCTAAGTGCTGGATTACAGGCGTGAATGTGGGAAAATGGTATAATGATGGTGAAACGTTTCTTTTGTTTCTCATAGAAGCTTCAAGTAAAGTTGCCACCACTTTACTAGGAGTATGACTTTGGCTAGACTATGTCTTCGACTGTGACTTGACACATATTTGCGTCAAATATCATGAACTTGATAAATTATCAATTACTTGACACTGGCGAAATACACAAAAGCGTGGAGAAAAACATAAAAAAATAATTACTTTGTTATGTTGACAATGGAGATCTACATGAACCAACTTCAACTTCCGTTCGCCTCGCGTTCACCAGCTTACTTCCCAAGTCAAGCGTTTATTTAAAAAATCCCAGATTAATTTCTAATGGTAGGTATTAAGGCAAAGTCAGCTGCAACTAGAATTTTAAAAATTTATATCACCAATCTTACCTACTCTCTAAACAAAAAGGACAGCCTCCCTTCGAGGTCGCAACCACAATTGAAATCGCTGATCTACTGATGTAATGCATTAACCTCTTACAGCAGCCGCCTATTCGTTTAGGTTAATTGAGTGTCGTTACATTGATAGTAAACAATATTTCTCTAGTACGACAGACCGACCTCGTGGAGTTGTACCGTCTGAGTTGTCTAATAAGGTTGAATGAAGATCATTGTTATTGATGAATGGTGATTGTCGAGCCAATTTATTTAGTAACGATCACTTTTAATAGTAAAAACAGGCAAGCCTATGCTTGGCTGATGGCCTCTAAAGGCTCTATAGCCCATTTTCTAATCCACACAAACTTCAGAGCTTTAGAAGTGGGTGCGACAGTTTTTGTAGCCTTCACACAAACGGGTAGGTACCCATAGGTGGCAGTTGCTATTAATTCTTAATTGATGGGGAACTGACCCCATTGGGGCTTCTTGGTAATTAAATGTATAGATCTTTCATCATTGCTTACCTGACATTTCTGAAAGCGCTAACAAATTCTCGCGAATGTACTATACCTGTATAATTAAACAATCATTCATAATTATTAGTATTATTTATTATTTGACAGCTTCTGTGGTATGGTGGTTGAGTAGGTCGGCTCATATCCCGAAGGCGGCGGTTTCGATTCCCGCGGCAGGACTAGTATTTGACCACAGAAAATTGCGCAAATATTTGTTCTGTGTCGGCGCTGGGGGACCATGGTCCTCATAGTTCGTGGGTCCTTAGACACGGAATCTTGATCCGGGACTAGGATCTATGTACGTGATCGTTGGGCATTATTGTTATCATTATTATTATGGTGCAAGATGAGAAACCTCAAGCAGATTGGACCCCAGACTGCTTTGTAAGTACAAAATAATCTGGGTTCAACGCAACGAAAAGGGTTTTGCTGCGCCTAATTTATTAAATATGAGTATGAGCATGCAAATAAATACCTAAAGGCTTTCTTTTAAAATAATAATCATTCAATATAATATAAGATAACAATACAAATTAGACCACACTCACTTCAACTATCAGTTTTAAGGTTATGTAAATAAGAAATAAATTGTCAGTCATCATCATTTAATGAATCAAGTTATTTACAAAAGTTTCGGTGGACATTCAACAAGCTTATTTGTATAGCTCGGCGCAAGCGAGCTGTGCACATATTTTGACAGACTTTCCATGCTTCCCTTGTATAGCCGTTTACATGAAAATAAAAAAATAAACACTTACAACAATAATAATTTATATATCGCGCAACAATTTAAAGCAAGTAAAATATACATGTAAACAGCTTTATAAATTTGCTAATGCATAATACAATACTTTGAGCCAATACTGAACTAAAATACATTTTCATAATTATTACATACCGATTGAGATATTCAATACATTAGAATAAATTATACTTCTGTTCGTTAAGAAGTAAGGACAAAAATTGTCTCAAAAAATAGACCTCAAGTTGTGTTAAAAGTTCGCGATGACATTTCTCTTCCATCGGCATTACGATTAACTTAAGAGTATTTGTAAACCATGGTGTTACTTGGAGTCAAGCAAACAGCAACCTTCAATCGTAACATTTTTATTATATACGAATCAAGAATACATTGTATATATCCACAGATATTTATTATTTATTTATTGTATAGATATTTTTTCACGTTATCTAGCTTCTCCATGGCTTACAAATGGCTTCATTTATGTTCACCTAATTAATTAAATCTTTACCTAACGTTAACTCCCATACATTGATTACAACAAAATATCTCCACCCTCTAAATATTTTCTCTTAAAACATAAATAACTCTTTTGGTTTACATAAAGATATAACAACAGTAACATTCTTATCTTCGACCGTCTGTTCTTTACATTTTCTATACAATCTGTAAATATTTTTATAACCTTAACGAAAATATTATATAGCCGTAATGTACCTACAAGTTAAAAAAAAGAAATATATTTAATAACGGTTCCCATTATATTATCACACATTATTTAATCTAATGCTACCTAATTACATTTCTTTTTCCTATATAATACCTAAGGCTTAAAGCTAAATTATGCAGTTTAACAAATATATTTATGACAAAAATACATCGCGATATACTTCAAAATTATATACACCAAAATGTGGCAAGTACATGTGCCTTATGGAGTCACCTAAAATTAAAAGGTTTTGGTTAATGATGCATATAAAATTGACTGCGTTACTTTATAATCACTTCTATTTAACATCTAGCATTATTTACAGGAGTAAATTGTTCATAGCAATGGCACACAGATAGATTAGAGATAGAAAACGTGATATTAAAGTTGAAATCGAGGATTTCTCGTTACAATTTCGCATTGTACTTTACTTATATCATAAAGACTTCAAGAGTAAATGAAACACTAATTCTCTCGACGCCAAGGTAACGATCGCATTCACAAAGAAGGTGGCAAAATTTACGGACCGTCTATTCCATACTCTATACTAATACATATTAATATTGTAAATTCAAAAGTCGTATTATCATCATCACGCGTATCGGTTGCTGGACCCCCCGCCAGTTCGAACCACTAATAAGATGAGTAGGAATATTTCGTTACTCGTACACTCGTAAGTGGAATAAGTAAAAAAAAACGAGTGTGCTGTAAACCAACAGAAGTAAAACTTCTTTAGTTTAGCTCCATCTATCGGCCGGTATAACTTTGCTTTGTTTAATGTTAATGTTGCCATCTTGACAATTGTAAATTGTCATTTTACCGGACATCTAACATGATAATACATTTTTTAAGCAATTATTAACATTGTTATGTTAACAATGGAGATCTACGTTAACCAACAATTTTCAACTGTCGTTCGCCTCGTTACGCATTCAACAGCTTACTCCCCAAGTCAAGCGTGCGTAAAGAAGTTTTACTTCAAAAATTCATCCACCAGTGGAAGGAGGAGTCCTTCGTAACCCGTACACTCACTGGTGACCCGGCACCGATTACCGGAGTTAGTAAGATTACTTTCGTTACAATCCTTTTTCCACCACCTTCAATGAGATTTTAGCATAATAAATTTAATCAAGGCAAGCTCATATGGTAAAAACTACTTATAAATGTTAGGTACTTAAATTTAAGCAATGCTTAAAATGTCCGTATCGTTTTCGCGAGTGACAATTCATAATAACGAGGAGATAAGACGCTTTTAAGCACTGTTTAATGACATTTTTTGTATAAGTTGGTTCTATCTAGGATTTTGATTAGCATAGATCAAGATCAAATATAAAGATACAGGTAGGTCTATTACAAGAAAAGAAGGTATCTATTACAAGAGGCATAGAAGATGTGTGTAACACCAAAATATAATAATACGTTATTTACACTTCAAAAATCTAAGAAAGTACTCTGAAATATTTACACCGTGCAAGACTATTTACATTTTGATATAAAATATCAGATGGCGGTTTTAATAAAGTTATTCGTGATTCTAGGCAATATTTAAATAAATGGATATTTTATTGTCAATGAGTAAAAAAATCGATCAAAAAGCTCCAATAATAAATTTGAATGTTTAGAATTCCATTCCTAAGTACAATCTATAAGTACATAATATTATTGCTAAAAACTTTTTGGACTGTCCGCTATTCTGAGTATTAGTTCACCGTAGCAAGGTTATATCGCTCGAATGACGTAGCACCACGACAATATTATGGCACGTTGGAATAAAGAACCTTATTTCCATTACTTTTAAGTTATAAAATGCAATGCGAAGTAACGCTTTATTGCTTGCAGTCAATTCCGGTTTTCATTATAACAATAATTTATACATAGTGCATTAATGTTGCCCGTCTGTAAAATATAACTTGGCTAAGTAACACTTTCATCTCGTACATTTGTTAAATTTGTGTCAAATTAGCACATTAAATACTGAACGCTCATTGGTTGCCTGTTGATCATCGGCTGTATTCAACCAATGAGCATACAGTATTTGGCGCGTTTGCTCGACACGAGTTTGACGTGCGAGAATCCAAGGGCTAGAGATAAGTGCGAACTTAGAAACTGTAAACTTTAGTACAGACGGGCAATTTTCTTACAGTTGACATAATATACACGTAATAATTACGTCCTTGAATTACTTATCTTAGATATATGCTTAGAGCGTGATAAGTAGTTGCGATGTAGGCTGCATTGAACAAGTTTCCTTGACTCCGATAACCGCGATGGTGTGACAAAAATTAACTCAACATTGGACATACCTATCTAAATGAAAATGTTGCTGTAAGCGACACGGAGTGTATGGCCTCTTTTTGGTTGCTTTTCAGTTTTCATAAGAACATTAGTTTGAGAAGGAGAATATGTCGGTTTAGTATTTTATGTAATACTAGTTGCGCCCCGCGGTTTCACCCGGATAAAAAGTATTTTGATTATTTACTCATCCCACGGGAAATTTTCACTTTTCCGGGATAAATGCTAGCTATCTTGATACCGAATTTCATCCAAATCCATTCAGCCGTTTGAGCGTGAAAGAGTAACAAACATACACACATACACACATACACACATACAAATTTTCGCCTTTATAATATTAGTGTGATAAAAAAATTGCCACGTTCCCAGCTTCTTTGATATCTCGCACTTTACTTTACGGAAAGAGCTAGCCATCGTCAGCAACAATTGCCATCCCATTCTCGTCCATTGAGATATAAAAAAGTATCGATACAGAGATCGAACTGTCAAAAGCTTCAGTTCAGTTCAGTATTCTGCTCAACGGAACCGATGCCAATACAAGTCTAAATATATATAACTCAAAGATAACTGACGGACATAGTAATCTATCAACGCACAGCCCAAACCACTGGACGGATCGGGCTGAAATTTGGCATGCAGGTAGATGTTACGACGTAGGCATCCGCTAAGAAAGGATTTTTAGAAATTCTACCCTGAAGTGAAATGGGTGGTTCAATTATTTTCCTATAGGCCACGCTACGGGCGAAGCAGCGGGCAGAAGCTCGTTACTTATAAAAGTTACTGTTAACTTCTCGCTGACGTGAAATATCAGGCGCGAAAACGAGACAGGGAATTGATACTTATATGTAATGCCCAGAAGTATAAGTAAAATATACATACGTTTCACGTTTAAGATTAAGATATTATATTTTACTTCTTATCGATTTGTTGGCGTCATTGTTTCAATTGCACAAACGATATAATAGTAATAATAAAGTTTTAGATAAATAAGATAAAAAACATAGTAATAATAAACATTTATATACAATATTTGTATAAGATTATGAAGAAACTTAGGATATCATTGACAGCCTCTGTGGTATGGTGGTTGAGCAGGTCGGCTCATAGCCCGGAGACGACCGATTCGATTCTTGCGGCAAGGCAAGTATTTGTGCATAGAAAACCACAAATACTTGTCTGGGTGTTGTGGGATCATGGTTCACGTAGTTCCTGTGTCCCTACACAGGGAATCCTAGTTAGGGTCCAGGATCTATTTAAGTGATCGTTAGGCGTTAATTTTTATTTTTAGATTATTTAGGTATCTGAACGTATAGAGTTGTTAGATATATGAATCGAACAACCTTTAAGCTATGTAGAACCAAGTTTCCAACACCTATGTGTGCGGCATCAGCTACTTACCTATAAAAAGCGGCCATTTTATAACTATTTACCAAAACAAAATAGTTTCGCAACTACATCTCACGCGTCAATACGTTAATGGTAACCTTGTATAAAACCTCGAATGTATGATTATATCATTTAGTATTAAAAATGAATCATTTTCGCATAGACCAATTGTGAACTATATAAATATATAACATCGCTGTACATTTCTATGGGAAAATAAGTCATTTTGTTACCTTTTCCTTATTCTTACAGTATACAGTATTGTATGAGAATTTACATCTACAGATTTCAATTATCTTTTCCCAAACCTCCTATAAAGATGAGATCGTATTGTTTATTATGGCACGAGAGTGAGGGAAAAATCGAAATCCAAGTGTTTTGCGTGTCAAGAACTATTTTTGCGGAGAAAATTGTTTGTACATTTGTAAAGGAACATTTTTTTTCCTTGAAGTTCATGCAGCCTCCTGTTTACAAAAAACCGTTTAGAATCATTGACTTTTTAAAGTTTGATACGCAAAACACGAGTAGGTACTCAAGTATCTTCAATCCAAATCTAACACTGAATGTAAAAGACTGTAAGACTGTGTTGTCCTTTACTCTTCTAGCTAAATCCATACTTCGTCCAAAATCGAGACGGAATGTTTGTGTGAACATTTTCTATCATCAATTTTAGTGCATTGCGTAGAGCTCATAATCGACAAACATTTAACATCATTCATTCTAAAACAATTCATCTCGACTTTATACAAATTGTTACTGAAATTCAGTCGAGATTTTCAGTGTCGGCTGGTAACTAAAGCGGAGATTTGTGGAGAAAAGAAATGCGCTATAAAGACCAAAAGGAGTTTGACCTTTTGAAATCATATTCGTTGTTAACTTCTTCTCCTCTGTTTAAAACTGATTTGCATACTCCTCCAATCGTATAGTTTAATTCTATCTAGGGAATCAATTACAGCGACGCACCGACCAATCATATTAGTTCAGTTTGTTAAAATACCAAATCAGCTATCTGTCTCTCACTCACACCATCTCCAACAAAAGCTAAAAAAAGAAAATGTTAGCATTTCGTTCAATACCCTTTCAACAGTTCCTAATCCTAAAGTAAGGGCACAAGTTTCCAGAAACATACAATCGACTGACAGCCTTTTTAATAACTGAGTTAAAGCCCACTTTCCTTTTGTGCTCGTTCCTCGGGCAGGCTAGGTGTAGTAAGGCTCGGGTGGTGAGGTGACCTATGTGTAAGTTGCTCCAAAGATTTTATCATTTATCCAATAATCTACATAGTTCGACAAATCCTATCGTAATGATAATGACACAAGTCTCCACAAACCTCCCATCCGAAACCAGCTCTTATATCAACACAATTAGAGAACACTTTCCTTCTGCGCTCGTTCTTCAGGCGGGCTGGGTGAGTTGGGCTCGGAAGGCGAAGCGGCAGTATGAGTGATGGCGGGCGGCCGGGACGCTAAGTGAGCTCCCATAGTGATGGGAGTATCGTCTGGGTCTTCTTCATCACCTTCTTCTAAGTCTTCATCGATGGGTGATAGCACATCTGTCGGCTGTTGGATTTCCTCGGCTTTCCTAGAATTAAGTAGACGTAGTTTTATTTTACTTATAATGAACAGTTAACACGGATAATATAAAGAAGATGTTTGAGAATGAGAGAGATGTTTGATGTTTAAGAATGGTTGGAAGGATATTTGTTTGTTTAAAATCTTCAAACAAAATTAAATAAAATACCCCTTTTAACCCCCCTTTAGGGGAACGTATTCTCAACTGTTATTTGCACTACAGATGGCGTTTTTTTAATTGTTTATCTTTATGCCAATTATGGCATCTGACGGAATAATTATTGGTATATTTTTGGTGGGGGAAAAGGAAATGGGAAGTTGTCAATTAGTAGTGAATGCCACAGATGAAGGGACAGTATTTTTCATATAATTTAATATAAAATACGGTTTGTTTGTAATATGAAAACAAATAATATGATACCTATGAGCCGTGTTGCTTTCATAGATCATTTGTAGCATCGTCAGAGTCTTAGCCACAAATTATTTCGTAAGCCTATGATTAATCGCATTGGTTTTTTAATTATTAAATCATAGAAAAATGAGCCTTATTACCTTCGGAATAGAGGTGCGGCAAACGAAGTCAGCGTCGACGCTAAGAAGAACGCCGCCGCCATGTAGAAAGAGGCGTCGTAGTTCTTAGTCGCATCGTACACAGCACCGGCTAACGGCGAGCCGACAATGGCGGCCGCGCCGCGGAACAGGATGAGAAGACCAAATGCGTTGGTTAGCTTGTCCAGCCCGAGGAGGTCGACCAGGATGATGGATGTTAGGGAAATGTAGCCAGCTGGAATAGATAAGACAGATAATGAGTTTAAGTACTCCATCATTGCAAATTATAGATACATAGGTAGATCTTTATTAACTCTTTATTGAAACACCACATTACAGGAATAATTTACAGGTACAAACTTAAGAATTAAGTGTCACAATGGGCGGTCTTATCGCTTAAAGCGATCTCTTCGAGACAACCCAAAAATGTAGGAAGACCACAATAAAAATAAGGATGCTTTTCTAAGGATGGGTTTCTAGATACAAAAGCTATACAAACTATACTAATATGTATGAAAACGAAGAATCCTTAGTTTATCCGGATAATATAGTCTAATTATTGTACCAACAAAGTTTTTATGCGCCTACAATAGTACACATTTTCTAGAATAAACAAATTGTATATCCTTAGTACCTAACATTTTAATTTTATCAAATTAATGAACAAAAAGTTGTGTTTTAAATACGAAATTATTAACACGGCTTTATTTTATCTTTATAAATATTTTTGACGAGCTTCTGCCCGCAGCTTCGCCCGCGGCGTGGCCTATGGGAAAATAATTCAACCACCCATTTCACCCTCTTAAGGGTGGAATTTCGAAAAATCCTTTCTTAGCGGATGCCTACGTCATAACATCTACCTGCATACAAAATTTCAGCCCGATCCGTCCAGTAGTTTGGGCTGTGCGTTGATAGATCACTATGTGCGTCAGTCAATCAGTCAGTCACCTTTGAGTTATATATATTTAGATATCACTATGACTTGGGAAATCGATATCATAAAGTTGAGAAATTTCTTAGGCTAATAAGCAACTGTCTAAGTCTGGTGCAACGCATTTTTATTTTTAAGTACGGCCTAGAGAGATAAGTTCGAACTTACGAGCTGTCAAACTTAAGTACAGACGAGCATAAGTATTAACAATGCTTAAACGTTTTACACTTTTATCAGAAAGTGCAATAAGGCTATTGAAAATGAAGTTTTAAAGAATCCACTCATTAGGTAAATCTGTAAGTTGGGGAACAACTTATTTACTTACAGCTATGAATGCAATATACGAGTATTGCATTTCTTTTTCTTTACTTCTTCTTAATTTAATTCTATCCTATTTCTGTTAAAAATAAATTCAGATTTTTTTTGCGAGTTATTAAAGTCGCGAAAAATGTATAAGTTCACTTTTTATCCCGTATATACTATGAATAACTATGACATGAAAACGATGATTGATATAATAGTTGGTAATATGGAGTATAATTTTATCTGGGATTTTTTTTCTCATAGCAATAACTTGTAAATTACTTACAAATAGCTATTCCAAATGCAATAGCAATAGCAACGTAGGCGCCGTATGAGTAGCAGAATGGTGTTAGTCCCACAGATATCTGCAATATAAAATTAAATAAATATATATCGCCCAGCGATCACATACATATCCTGGACCCTAACTACGATTCCCTGTGTCGAGGGACCCAGAAACTACGAGGGCCATGATCCCACACTACCCAGACAAGTATTTGCGCTTTTTGCCCTGTGAACATTCACATGACCTTTTGCGGGAATCAAACCCGCCACCTCCGGCTTATGAACCAACCTGCTTAACCAACATACCACTAACGGTGTAAAAATTATAATAATAATAATAACGCCCAACGATCACATACATAGATCCTGGACCCTAACTAGGATTCACTGTGTCTATGGACCCAGGAACTACGATAATAGTGTAATTCCGCAAAAAAGTATGGTCTTTTTGGCGGAATCAAACTATTAACGTAGTTCCTGGGTCCATAGACCTTGAATCCTAGTTAGCGTCCAGGATCTATGTATGTGATCGTTGGGCGTTATTATTATTGACTTTTCAGGTGAAACCGCGGGTCGTATAATAATAATAATGACGTCCAACGAGCACATACATATATCCTAGATCCTAATTAGGTTTCTCTGTGTCTAGGGACCCAGGAACTACAAGGACCATGGTCCCACAACACCCAGACAGAACAAGTATTCGCGATTTTTTTCTGTGCACCAATACTTGTCCTGCCGCGGGAATCGAACCCGCCGCCTTCGGGCTATGAGCTGACGTGCTCAACCACCGCACCACAGACTGTCAAATTGTTTCATTATCTAGTACCTTATGTAACATTAGCCATTGATAAAACCAATTTAGGTTAAGGAAATAACTACAATTATTTATTTATACTAATTATTTATTTAAACAGAGTGGCGTTAGCATTTTACTATCTCTTGTTGACACGACCTAGATAAAAAGTCACCAGTACCAAGAATTGTGTTATTACACTATTATCGTAATTCCAGGATCTATGTATGTAATCGTTGGGCGTTATTATTATTATGGATATTGCAGGTGAATCCGCGGGTGGTATAATAGTGTATTATGTTATACTAGCGGCCCGTCCCGGCTTCGCTCGGGTGGACGTTTATTTATTAAACATTTTATAATATACGAAAAACAATGTATCACGCACCGGCGCCATCTACTTAAAATGTTGGATTACTGAATTACTGAATTTTTCCTGAATTTTCTTTGCTATGTATATATATATATATATATATATATATATATATATCTTTCTCCTCACGGAGCCCGAGACCTTTCTAACGAATGCAAAACCGTGGAAATCGGTTCGTGCGTTCTGGAGTTATAGCGTCAGGAAGGAAAACTCGACTTATTTTTATATAGTAGATTAGACTGCCGCTAAACATTCCTCACCGTTGCTATAACTAGACAGATGTTATTGAGCAGCAGCGAGTCCATCCAAGGGAAGTCGGCCACCCAGCCGCAGATGATCCGGCCGAAGGTGTTCGTGATGCCGATTATTGAGAGAAGGAACGACGCTTGCGACGGTTCTACTCCCTGCAATAATAATTATATTTAACGAATAAGCGAGATATCTTTTAGACCAAAAAAAGGTGTGTGCTTTAGACCACACGACTGAAGTAAAACTTCTTTAGTATAGCTCTATCTATCGGCCGGTATAACTTGTTTAATGTTAATGTCGCCGTCTTGACAATTGTAAATTGTCAGTTTACCGGACATACCAACATAGTAATACAAATTTTTAACTTTGTTATGTTGACAATGGAGATTTTTTTTTAATTTTTTGAGGGGGTAAATGCCCTCTTATTACACACACCACGGGGGTGGTGGCAGGGGGTATGTATGACTCGAACCCACTAAAACCCCCCGTGAGCTTTCGTCCACCGTACCGGGGCGAGAAGGGGTCGCGACTGCAGTCCAGCCAACTCGCCCCCAACAATGGAGATCTACGTGAACCGACTTCAACTCCCGTTCGCCTCGCATTCGCCAGGTTACTCCCCAAGTCAGCGTACGTAAAAAAGTTTTACTTAAAAAAATTAAAATGCATTGTTAAAAATTTGAAATGTCAATTCCAGTGAAACTCAACATTGTCATTGTTAAGTAGATAGGCCATACGTACATTGAGTTGTGCCGCGTCCACGATGTAAACGAACGGTACGTAAAGTCCAGCCATTCCGAATATGTTGGAGACGCCGATGAGCATGAAGGCTGGATCTCGCAGTAAACTAACGTCCAACATTGACGACAGCGCGGACTTGAACGAAGCCGGCAGAGATAGGCACGGGCATAGGTCGTACTCTAGAAGGTAACACGTTACTTCAGCTTAGATATCTCTCCCGAGTCATGGAAATGAATATGTTAACAGCAAGATTCAAATCGGCAACCAGATGGGCGATCACGTAACTCGATTGCAACCATTAGAAACCCAGTTGTATTGATTTGACAGTTTGAATACGCAGTTTATGTGCACTTAGTATGGAAATTTCTTCTGTTGCATTGCAGTCAAAGTTTCGAGATCATGACAAGCTAGGTAAAAACTGTGCCGAGTCAGAATCGTGTCAAGTTGGGATGTAACTGATACAGTGATTCTGGCATAGCTAGAGTACTCGTACCCCATTGGAGTGGAAATGGGAAAATAGTATTGATGGATAATGAATATACAGGAACTAATTATTATTAAAGGGATACACATTATTACATCAGTATTACAAGAGCGAGACAATTATGCACGTATTATATCTTATTCGTGTATGCAAACTATTTGTGAGGGCTTGTTTCGTAAACCAATCGTAGGTAGACCAATAAAATCAATGGCAAATTTTGTCTAATCGATGTCATGATTAGACTATTTTGTCAACTCATTGATAATACGCTAATAGCGAATCCTATTATTAATCCATCCGCAGAATATTAAAAGGATTTTAATACACTGTAGCATTATAAAAATTATAATAATATTACAACACCCTGCCACGTGTTCGAGTATGTTCCGCATACTCTTGTTTGCGTTGAAGTAGGGTGATTCAATAATTCGAATTTTTCGCGAAACCCCTGGGGATACTGCGAGACGTTGTCATGAAAGAACCAAATATATAAGAGTTTAAGTGTGGGTAAGCAAGAAATAAAAAATTGAATGAACCAACCAATCTTTTTTTCAAACCAAAAAAAAAGAGGAGGTCTCGTTCTGGGTGCTCCGACCGTCCAATTAGCGTTCTTATTTCATAAGAGCTAACGTTTCGTTTCGCAATATTACTAGAGCGACCGTGTATTTGCAAAAACTCTATATTTTTCAGTAAGGTTGAGAATAGTTTTCACCGTTGTCTAATTATGCGTGTTTTTCCAATATACCTCAAGTTATCGCGAAACTTGGAAATTATCAAATCATAAAGTCAAAAAAGTCACCTACGTTCATATCTGGGGTACTTACGTTCTTGTCTCTCGAGGTCTCCAGTCTGCCTGCTCTGTGGCAGACTAAGCACAGAATTGCGGTACCCCTGAAGAGATTTCTGGCTCTGATATTGTGGCAGGTTGAGAACGGAACCGGAGTAGAAGATGTCTTTCCGGGACATCGGTCGGACCATTCGAGAAGGCTCTTTGGGACCCGATACGGAGAGCTTCGAGTTGTACATCTGACTTTCTGTGTCTCCCTGTTGATGACAAGTTTTAAATTTTTAATAAGATTTATAGCAAATCAATACTTTGGTCAATATTGGCATATTCAAAATGTGTATCCAATATCGAGCTTTATTGCAAGGTAATAAAAATTACAAAACTAAATGTTAATTCTAATCATTCCAGCCCGAGTGTGGAAGAAGTATAGTTACGTATGTAAAACTCTTTGGTTAGCTCTGTTTTTTTATGAGCGTTTATTTATTCTATGGCAGGTACCATTAGGCATAAAAGTGTTGCAGGTACGTTTCAATCACACTAATATTATAAAGGCGAAAGTTTGTATGTGTTTGTGTGTCTGCGTGTATGTTTGTTTCTTCTTCACGCTCAAACGGCTGAATGGATTTGGATGAAATTTGGTAACAAGATAGCTATACACTGAATTAACATATAGGCTACATTTTATCCCGGAAAAGTGAAATATTCCCGTGGGATGAGCAAATAATTAAAATACTTATTATTCGCGGGTGAAACCACGGGGCGCAACTAGCGATAAATAATACGCGTGAATATTTTATTTTTTAAAAATAGAGTAGTGTTAATGGTATATTTATTGGAAAGGTGAAAAAATAAATTCGTTGCTCAAAAACACCATCTCTTTATAATAAAGAACACGTTATTTTATTTTGAAAGTCTGGAATGTTTAAAACATTTGATCCCTATTTACGAGCTACACACTTTCTTTCCGGGAACCCTGAAATGTATGTAAACAGGGACAAATGATGTTATTCCTGGATCGATGCCAGTCGGTGCTCGATTTGGCAGAGAACTGCAGAGTTCAAGAACGTGCTTTTGTTTATCACGTCCACCTTCGTTCAAAAAAAGAATTAAACACTTTTGTAAGAATTTTAATTTTTTTGCGATCATTTCAAAGAAATTGATAGCAAAAAATTTTACCCTAATAAATAAATAAATACATCTCATAGATTGGACTGACACGCGCTACCTATTGAAATCTGAGCAGCTGATTTAAAACTACCCAAGAGTTAAATTGTGTTATGGCTGATATTGAAAACTCTGCGCTTAGTTAATATATCACATCACACTAATATTATAATGGCGAAAGTTTGTATGTGTGTATGTTTATTACTTCTTCACGCTAAAACGGCTGAATGGATTTGGATGAAATTCGGTACCAGGATAGCTTATACACTGGATTAACATAAAGGCTACATTTTATCCCGGAAAAGTGAAACACTCCCGTGGGATGAGCCAATCGTTAAAATACTTTTTATCCGCGGGTGAAACCGCGGGGCGCAACTAGTAGATAATAATAGTTGCTCAAAAGGATATTCAAACGAAAAACTACAGTTACATATTAAACTAGCTTCTGCCCGCGGCTTCACCCGCGTGACCTATAGAAAACGAAGAAGAATTTCTTTCATAGATAATTCAACCACCCATTTCACCCTCTTAAAGGTGAAATTTCGAAAACCCCTTTTTAGTGGGTACACTTTACAAAGAACACACCCTCCAAATTACAAGTCTCTAAGACCAGCGGCTTAAGCTGTGCGTTGATATATAAGTCAGTTAGTCAGGACTTTGAATTTAATATGTATTATAAAAAAATAGTTGTGCGCTTACATCGTTGCGATATTGACTGTTCATGGAAGTTTTGGACGTAGCTTTGATTGCAGCTAGGGACGGCTTAAATCTGCAAACAGAAAATGTTAAATCATTACTAACAGAACTCCAGTCTAAAAAGAATGAAAATACATTTAATCCAGACAGACAAACACTCAGTTTCAGACAAGCACCACGTTTGTGAAATACAAAACGTCATTTGCACGGAATGGAAAGTAGGAAAAGTAGGATTAAATTTACGTTCATAAATAAGTTCCTCAATGTGCAAGACGCGGGACACTTTTTAAAACGTTCATTCAGTTGAATGATTTGTTATTGCCATCACTGTGTCGTTCATTCATTCTTTTGATCAGTCGTCAAAGAACGGCACGTTCGGTTATGGGACGATGCTACTTTTTGCTATTCATTCACAAATTTCGAAGCTTTCCCAATACTATTGTATTTCCCGCATGATTAAAAACAATCATCATCAAACATGCTACCTTGTATAAAGTAACTGTAATACCTTTCGCTTAGTAGCTTTCTTGTTCTAATTGCATTGTCAGCCAAAGAACAGTACGGATCCGTTTTTAAAAGATCAGATGATGTTGCGAACTATTAATCCGCAAAGTTCGAACCTTACCCACAGGATAATGAACATCCACCACCAGACTAGACACCCTATAATAATAAACTATCTACAATACCTATCGCCTGACCTATCTCCTGTGCTCTGCTTGCGTTGTCGGTCAAAAAACGGTACGGATCCGTTCTTCGGTAGTCCGGGCGCCTGCGAGCTGAAGGCGGGCGAAGACACGTTGCGTGACATATGCTGCGACGCAGGGTTCACGATCACGTTTCCGTTTTCATTCTGGAAATGTTTCGAAACTTTGTTAGGATCGACTGTAGCGCTGACGAATAGCGATATTCTTTGAAAAAACGATGTAAGAAAAAGCTGTTGGTCTTCCCATAAATAAATAAATAAAAAATATAAAAATGGGCTTTGTAAATTAAACTACATAAGACCAATTATTTTTCTTCATTATTATTTATCAATGAAGGATATGTTTATTATTGGGCGAAAAATATAATTTACGTTTATGGAAAGCAGTGTATTTCTAAAACGTTTGATTTACAAACATAACTCTTAATAACACTAAAATATTGTTTATCCACCAATCCATGGATGATATTAAAATCAGCGCGTTAGTTGTTCTATAACCATGGTATACCATTATACCCTGTAACATTTTGGTTCCACATAAAAAGCACCCAAACAATTGGACAACACAAACTGACCAATGCTGAGATACATGAAATGTAAGCGGATTATACACTCACCTTATTTCTAGTACGAATTAGCAGTACGTACTATAAATTGTTAGTAGTAGCGATAAGCAACTGCGAATAAAAAATCAAGTATCATCGCCATCGGAAGCAAATCAATAATACGATCGACCGAACACACGGCACGTTTATAGTATACGGTAGGTTTGCGCCCTGCATCACCTGAATACAACCTAATACTCAAACTCAAAGTAACTACGATTGTGATCTCACAATCGATACTGTAAAAATTGGCCACGATAACCAAGCATCGTTAGCATCAACGTAAAACAATCGAACAAATCTAGACTTTTCATTCGCAGTCGCCTATCGCTAACAGTCTCCGTCGTAGTGGACTGCAACTGTTGCGACTCCCCATGTTAGTAGTTATATTCTGACAACAGTTCGATGACAAACCTTTTTTTTAACCACAACCTCGTCAGAGACCTTAGCTTCTGTGATGGTTGGTAATGTGGGCACGGTGGGGACCCCAGGCATATTGGGAATGGTGGGGACCCGCGCCAGAGCTTCCAGGTTTAACGAGGAATGCACTCCTGGATCGATGTTCAGGGGGGCCTGAAAAAAAGAACTGTCTTTTTTTAGATTCCGAGGAAGTATAAGAGTTTTGCTCGTTTTTCGTCGTATTTCCTATCCGGTCCCCAAGAATGTGAACATTTGAGTTGGTCCTTGTCACTTCGATTATATAGCTTTTATGTCTCCACTCCATGAAGGATGATCGAAAGGCGTTCGACTGTTGATTGTTCCACTGGTATAGTTAGTACGAATATAGTTCAGGTAAAGATACACTAAAATATATAGCGACTCTTGCTACAACGCAATAAAGTGTAATTCAGTTCGCGCAGCACTACATGGCTACCCTGAATAGGTGACTCTCTTTCTGCCGAACGCTATAACTCTGCTCTTGTGACGAACCCGCCCAGTAATCGGGCACGCAGTCCCATGTATTTGCAGCTTCGTGCCTAAAATGCGGAGTGCGCCAGACCCGTTACCACGTTGCTATAACTGAAGGGGAGAGAGGGTAACGAAGCGCATCTTTTATTCTGAACTCTATTTATTTATTTATTTGTTAAATACACTGTGAGCACTTACAGCTCTAGGGTGGTAAGCGGTAGAGTGGTGGCCAGTTCCTAAGATACTTGTATCTTAGAAGGGGTATCTTTGAGCCCTCTCGTTAAAATGCACTTGCTCAGAATCGTTCCGAGTGGAGCGCTTGGTGCAGCTGAGTGTATACTCTTTTGAGGATGACAAACAGCGCGATCTTGTCTCCAAACGTCCTTAAGAATATGGCCTTCTAATATGGACTACAATTATTATATTAACGGTATCCTAACGTGTAGCATATGCTCACGCACTTTTAAAACCAAGATAGGGAACTATAGTCATAAGAATGCACGTGAGCGAAGCCTCGCCTTGACTTAGTCAAACAAAAACACGCCGTGGCCGAAACCGGCTTGGACCATAATATAATTGAAGAAAAAAAATGTCGCCGATCCATCTGTCGAAGAAACTCTGGATCACGGTTCTGCCACCTGCGGGCTTTCGTGGAGTTAACTGCTTTATGACCGTCTGTAATAGTTTGACAGCTCATAAATTCGCTCAACTCAACTTATCTCTCTATGACATACCTACTGCAATGCATTTATACTGCACTTGTACCACGTGAGGAATAAATGCGAACATAGGATCTGTCAAACTTTAGTATAGACGGTCAGTAGACTGTCATTGTCATCTACCCCCTTAAAATACGTACCACCATTTAATACGGTTACACAAGCAAAACCTGCCCATCATTTACTATTGAAACCATTTATAAGCCGATGGTTCCTCTTAAAATTACTGACGATCACATAAACAAGCCATTAATATGAGTGGATGCACCATGAGTATAAATGACCTCAGTCCCATGCATAAACATTTGATGTAAATATACCAAGTTTTTAAAATTTACCATACAACCATTTGAGAATGGAACCTACAGCGGTTCTCCCTTTACAATACCTCTGTTTAGTCATATTATAAGAGGATTTGTAGGGATTCTATGACATCAAGCTTACCTTCATTCTTTTTTCCATGGTGCCGTCAGGTAGCTGGACCAAAAAGTAAGAGCCCCCGATGGACCCTCGCTCCATTTGCAGTCTTTTCTCTTCGGCCATACGCTGAAGTAGGGGCTTCTCGCCGGAAGTCTAGAATTACCCATTTTCTATGATTATTACGATACCAGTGCGTCGTGTTTTAATTTTCCTAGTAGATATAAAATAACAGCAGCCAATAAAAACTAATAATAATGAATGCTTTCTTTCAAGTTAGCGATTACTTTCTAATAAACTATCTGTCGTTTTCCAGGAAGAGTACCAATTATAATTATACATTTTAGCTCATACACTATAATTAACTTGTTTTGTTTGTAACTTTTTTATTAGGACTCGACTCCCGCCTTGCTCCCGCGTTCAAAGCAGAATCGCGACCACAACATAGCAACCAATTTAACGTACGTTGTTCAACTAACCTTGGGATAAACGAGCGGCCTCATCAGCGCACCGAAAACGGCGCAATTCAGAATGAGTCCAGCCAGCAACAGGTTCGCGTTCTGCCACGAGCCGAACTCCCTGAGCAGTATGGCGGCTAGAGGCGCAAAACTGAACGTCCCAACGCCTGAACCGCATACCGCGATGCCGGTGGCCAGCGAGCGACGCGTCTCGAAGTAGTATCCTACTGCTACAACTGATGGAAGGTAGATCATACCAAATCCGATGCCTGGAAAGAAGGAATAAATAAATAATATTTTTTTGTGGCATTCTACACAGCGCCATCTAGTCCCAAACTAAGCTAAGCTTATAATTATAGAAACCAGATAGCTGATATAATACTTCTATAAATTTTTTTTGTAATTACATACTTAGAATATAATATTTTTAATAATAATAATAATAATATGTGTGGACATCTCACACAAACGCCATCTAGCCCCAAACTAAGCAAAGCTTGTGCTATGGGAACCAGATAACTGATACAATACTTAGATACTTTTTTGTTTGTAAATACATACATAGAATACAATACAATATGACACCCAGACACAGAACAAACACCTATGTTCATCACACAAATGTTTGTCCTGAGTGGGAATCGAACCCACGACCCACAGTTCAGAAGGCAGGGCTACTACCAACTGAGCTATCGGGCCAGTCATAATACCCAATATAACACCCAGACACAGAACAAACAGTTCATTCTGGGTGGGAATCAAACCTACAACCTACAGTTCAGAAGGCAGGGTTACCACCAACTGAGCTATCAGGCCAGGAATGCAGAATATTAGTGATAAATATTAAAACTGGGTTTCAAAAACATTTATTTATTTATTTATTTATTTATTTATTTGAACACCAACATAACAAACACCAATTCATGCTTCAGTAATTAAATTATTAATAATAATATATAGCTAAGTGTCGATATAATTATAGGTGAAGACAGCTTGCGAACTTTCTATTAGAAAGAATTTTTTGAAGTGAGCGAGTACAAAATTATAGGAAGATAACATAAAATCAATTTCGTTAAATTTTTACAATAGACATAGGTGAACATTATAGGCAATATTAACATAAAAAGTCAAAAATTTGCATGCAGATTAGGAATGCCTAAACAAATACATTAACAATCAAAACATAGATAAAAATTTAGGTAAGAATGGTAAAATAATTAAATTGATCTCCATATTAACTAATTTTGACCTGTACAAATAATATAAATTTTTAAAATTAATATTAGAAAATTTAGCATAAATATAAAATTAAATCAACTTTTTAAAACAATAAAATAAATACGAAACTAAGAAATTAACTTATAAAAATATTAAATTAAACACTAAAACATTACATTTCCAATAAAATGAATACCAATATATTGACACAAAAAATCTAGTCATAAATATAAAACATTTATTCAAATAGACAGGGACTTTCTGAAGCTGTGGATGTTGTCGATAAATATGTCGACATTATTAGTTTTAGAAATAGTGTTGTACTGGCGGGCTAACCTATTCAAAGGAGCGTTTTGTCCAAGATTGGAATGAGATCCTGCAACACACAACACGTTGAATCGTGAGACTCTAGGCAATTTAGCTGGCGCAGAAAAGAATAGCTCTGAGAGTAATTTTGGAGTGTCCATAAATCCGTGAATAACTTTAAAAAGAAACATACCGTCCAACGTCACCCTACGGTGTTCAAGCGATAACATTTTAAAATGCTTTAACCTGGCGGTGTAAGTCAGAAGATCTTTGCCAAGAAAGCAGGAATATGTTAAATGCCATAGAAATCTTTTCTGAACACCTTCAAGCCTTTTGCTATGTACATCATAATACGGATTCCAAGCAACGCTACAATATTCCAGACCACTGCGAACCAACGAGTTAAATAGCATTATTTTTGTGCTGGCTGATTTGAAATCCCTGCAATTACGTAAAACAAATCCAAGATTCTTGAATCCTTTTGATGCAATGTTATCAATATGGACATTGAAGCGCAACTTAGAGTCCAGTGTAACGCCCAGGTCGCGTATATGGTCAACATTTTGCAGTACAGTGTTTTTTATTAGAAATACCGGACAATCTACATTCTTTTTTCTAGTGAATTGCATGGCGAAGCATTTAGACACATTCAGGTACATATTGTTGGCCTCGCACCATGAGTTAAGTGTATTGATATCTTCCTGCAGTTTAGATACATCTGTACTAGAGTCTATAACTCGGAAGAACTTGAGATCGTCCGCAAAAAGTAAATAATTAGAATTTTTGAAGCACTGACCTATATCGTTAATAAAAATGTTAAAGAATAAAGGCCCCAAATGTGACCCTTGAGGAACACCTGAATTGACCTCAAAAGAGTAGGAAAAGTCCCCGTTAACAACTACAGATGATGTTCTGTCCAGTAGGTACGATCCACACCAGCTCAGCAAGGGTTCGGCGATGCCATACATTGAAAGCTTGCGCAGGAGGATCTCATGGTTAACTTTATCAATAGCCTTGCTAAAGTCAGTGTAGATCGCACCCACTGTTGACCGCTTGTCCAGCATATGAGAAACGTCATTAATAAATGAGACAAGGTTGGTCGCAGTGGATCTACATTTCATAAAACCGTGCTGTTGTGTAGTTATGATGCTCTTAAAGTGCCATGATAATATGGGGCATAACAACTTTTCAAAAACCTTTGCGAAGACGGGAAGTATTGATATGGGTCTGTAGTTCTGGATTAGGTCTTTATCACCGTTCTTATGTAGAGGAACTACCAAAGTTTCTTTCCAAGCTGCAGGAAAGGTACCAGAGCTTAATGATTTATTAAAGATAAGGCTCAAGGGATAAGCAATAGCAGGAGCACACTTAGCAGCAAAGACTGATGGGATGCCGTCGGAGCCAGCCCCTTTATATAAATCAAGTCTTTCTAAAACTTTCAAAACATGGTCGTATTTAAATTTGATCGTTGTTAAAAAGTTGCTTGTGATAGCAGGGACTCCAAGATCATTCTGCACTATGTGAGATGATGACGATTGAGCAGGACGCGAGCCAAAGGCTGAAGCAAAGTTACGAGCGAAAGCGTTGCAAATATTCTTACTGTCAATGGCAGATTCATCCAGTAGAAACATTTGAGCAGGATAGTGGCTACGATTCTTTCTCTTGTTTTTAATAAAAGACCAAAACAGTTTTGGATTAGATCGCAGACTACATTCCAGCCGAATTATGTATATCTTGTAACATTTTGCTTTAAGTTTATCAGAGCGCAATTTAGCCAGCTCAAAGGCCAGTTTATCCCGAGGGTTATTATTAAACTTGCGTAGCTTCTGATGGAACTTATACTTTTCACGAAGAATGTGAATAAGGTTTCGAGAGAACCAAAGGGGGTATTTTTTAGAGCGCGGTTTAGACTTAGGGACATGCTTAGCAATAGATTCTCGAATTACCTCATAAAAAATAGAAATTACATCATCAACTGAACTCCCACAAGCAAACTTTTCATCCCAATCAGTTTCATTTAACTCTTTAATTAAGTTCTCATAGTCAGCTTTGAAGAAACATAGGCGGATGTGATTATTCTGGGGTAGAGTTGTGACGGGAGAGCATGAAATGACGAACTCCAACGGAGGATGAAGTGGATCAATTACAGAAAGGGGAGAGGAACATTCTTTTAAACTTGTAACTTTAGGACTACTTAATACTAGGTCTAAAATTCTCATTTTATTATTAGGGATAAAATTATATTGTGTAAGGTCGTTCAATAAAGAAAAATCTATAAGCATGTTCGAGAAGAGACTATTTTTGGATTCAATCTTAGAATTTTGACCATGGCCATCTTGAAACTCCCATGAAGTTGAACCCAAATTAAAGTCACCCAAAAAAGCAACGTGAACGATACCATTCCTTTCAATTACGCTGTTAGCGTTGTTGAGAAACTCGGAGAGGATATGTTTTTGTATAGGTGGTGGAAGATAAACAGCACATATAAAAAGTTTTTGAGGCTTGTCATCATCACCAGCGACGTCTAGACTAACCCATAAGTCTTCGCAATTGGATTCAAATTCCTGCAAGCGCCTCGAACTTAAATGCTTGGATATAGCTATAAGAACTCCACCACCGTTCTTTCTGCTATGAAAACCGCTTGTCTCTCGATCCCTTCTGTAAACTGAGTAACGACTATCGAACAGTTCCGCATCGTGTACACTACTATTTAGCCATGTTTCGGTCAACACTACCATATCAAAGTTACTACAAACTACATTGTTATATAAATCCACAGCTTTAGTTCTCAACCCCCTGACATTCTGATAGTAGACATTTAATTTGTTCATACCGGAAGTGTTAGGAGAGAAACCTTCAAATGACATACCAACCTAAAGAATTAAATATAACACAGATATTTATTTTTTATTTAGTTGTACCACTACGAATGAGCATCTGCAAAGACTTCGCTGCGGATGTGAATGTATCCTGACGATTCGTTCTCTCTGAGGAACACTTTTCCGTCACGCACCCAGACGAACCTGTATTTAAGCTGTTGAGCTGCACGGCGAGCAGCAGCGTGTAAAGACTTAGTTTCTCGCGTTAAGTGCTCTGTAACGTAGATTGGGCTCTTTTTCTGGCCACCGATGCCTATGTGGCCAGAGTTCAACTTGTCTTTAAGGTTGTTTTTATTAAACTTGACCACAGATGCCAAAAAGCTGTCCCGAAGACGTCTGCTACTGAATTTTACTAGAATAGATCTGGGACGGGGGCTTTTGTTATTCAGCTTTGCGATCCGAGTACAATACTGGAGATCAGAGTCCGCAACAGGACACTTAATAACGTTACCCAATTGCTGGATTGTTTTATAAATATTTTCACTGTTGTGTTCTGGCACGCACTGAACTTCAATATTATTTGTGCGCGACAGCTGCTCCATCAGGTGCAAGCGATGAGACAGGTCGTATGCAGTATTGCGTAGCTCTCCGTTGTCAGTTTGCAGGTGAGCAATTAATGCTTTATTGGACTCGTTCTCTTGGCTAAGTCGATCGTTCTCCTTGCTGATAAAACTTGCCGACTCTTCAACGTGTGTCAGTTTAATGTAAATATCGTTAATCTGTGAGTTAAACTTCCTGTCTAACTCTTCCCTGATTATCTCGCGAATGCTATCAGCTGAAATGCAAGAGCAGCTACCTGTGCTGCGAGGTTTTGTTCGTAATGTTACGTTATCGTATTGGGAACTCGCTTCCTTCGCGGCTGCCGTCACCGCCGCTGTCGTTGCCACCATTGGCGCACTGGCTTGTTTTTGCGTAGCCGCAACTGTGCAGCGAATCGGTGTGTTGGTGTTATCGCCGCGCTTAGATGTGACTAATTTATAGACTACCTATTAGATATAACTATAAGAGAGGAAACACTATAGAAATATTAGGTACCTACCTATTCTATTCGGTCACGTTTTATTATATTGTTCTAAGATCTTGCCTATAGTTGGTATTATAATTCATTCCGCGCTAAATTAAAACAATGACAGCCTCTGTGGCGAGGTGGTTGAGCAGGTCTGCTCATAACCAGGAGGCCTCGGGTTCGATTCCTAGTTAGGGTCCAGGATCAATGTATGTGATTGTTGGGCGTTATTATTATTATAATTATCCACATAATATTGTTTTATATACCTATACATGTATAGATAGATATATTAAATAATATTGTTTTATGCTCAGGTGTAGTAAAACAGTATAATTACTATCATAACTAAAGGCTATTTTTATTTAAGCATTATTAACACATAATGTCAGAGCTATAATACATCACAATTTGGATGTTGATGGATCTGTATTCGTTCCACTCCAGTAATGTGCATGCCAACAAACGAAGTCTCCATAGCTCAGAGAAGACCTGTGATGATTGGTGCGTATTACTCAATTTGGCAACCAGCCAAATTATTAAGGACTTTGACCAATTTGCCTCAACTCCCGTACAATTTGGCGAGAGTTATAAGTTACTATCATTAATAATTAGGTTTCTTTATATTCAGCAAATATGCTTTTGAACTTTAATTTGTAATCCTACTAAAATATAAATTTCTCCCACAAACTGGCTGCAATTTTATAAATACATTCAACCAGCCGCTCAATCAATTAATGAGGTGCCAAAATATCTACAGTTAGATAAGATAGGTCTGATTGACTTACGTCACCATTATTTCAGTTCTATCTAGTTGTTACACGAACAATCGAAGGGCGGGGCGAGAAGAGTACCTACCATTGGGACTTAGATACTCGATGATAAAAGTATTCTATAACAGTTTCAGTAAAATATTTTCTTGCACCTTTTTTTTTCTCCTTGACAACACGATCAATATGAAATTATTGACTTAATCGCTCTAGGACCACAGCATAATTTAAATTGGGTCACATTTAATATAACGCAGTTTAATAGCAGGAATTTATACGTGTCGGTATACAGAATCATCAGGAATATGATATAGCGTGAGTCAGAGTTAGTTGTCGGCCCACAAATAATTTGAAACGGCACAAAGGAGCATATGGGTTGTTGCTGTTGTGTGGCGCAGAGGTCGTCAACATTGTGCGTCATGTTCCGGTACATATTCCAGTGTTTTTGTCAAATAAATTCATTGGCGATTTGCACACAATAATGTACATATATACATAGATAAAATTATACAGTTTAGTTATACTAATTATAAGGAAATGTATCGTTTATTGTAACAAAGGAAATGCTCATATAGGTGTTGGTACTCAAACAACAATAGATTCATTACGAACTCATTTTAACTTTCTCGGTCGGTGCTCAAGTCTAGACAATTGATATTTTTATCAATGAAATCTTGACTTGAGCAATGTACGACGACTTAGCATTATTCTGAAATACGGGCCTAAACCATACTCCAGCCAGTACCTAAAACTACAGAATATCATGCCTAATTTTTTTCTATTGCTATTTTTTACAGAAAAAGTTAGATAGATACTGTTATTATTATTATTATGTTTTGTAGAAAATTTGTTGGTTTAGTAATAATGTTTACATACAAAATAACTAATCCATGACTTCAGGATGTTTGCTGTTAGTTGCCGGCATATTATGTAGTTGAAATATCATTTTGTAACATCCTTGACATTGAAACCTGATGATTTCAATGGTTTGTATACTAACTGGCTCGTCGCAAGTTGGCGCTAAACAGGGTGCTAATGGTTGCAATCTTTGATTTCTTATGAATACTTTAAATATTCTAAAAAAACATAATATGACAAGTTTCAGAAATCGAGTACCTAGTGCCTTCTCTAATCGGTGCTCTAAAAAGTGGTATTCTCTATTCCCGTTTAACGCAACCACCATTTGAACTATTATAATAATATCAATTTATCGATAACCAATCCATCAAGAAATGTTATGCCCTGCACTCAGCAGCAGCAGCAGCAACACATTAAGCTGCAGATAAAAAGAAAATCGAAATATTTTATCACTTTATAGAGCTCAAGATATAAATTTGTTTTTTATAATTTACTTGGCTAGCATGCTTCACCTTTGATCGCATCGTCACTTCCCATTAGGTGAGATCGTGGTCAAATTTTGTCACGGTTTTTTTTTATGTTAAGGAATGACGTGACGAGCTAGCTGTTCGCCTGATGTTAAACGACACGGCTGCCCATATCAGCTGCAGTGTCTCTCAGAACTCTAAAGTATAGAGCTTCGCGTGACACTGCACTGCGCACGTCATCCTGAGACATCAGCACAATCTAGTAATAAGATTACTAAGCTGTGAGGTCAGATCATAAAGTCTCATTTGCCCAGTAATTTCACTAGCTACAGTGCCCTTCAAACCGGAACACAGCAGTGATTGCGCACTACTGCTTGGCGGCAGAATAACTGGAAAAGCGGTGGTACCTACTTAGACGAACTTTGCAGTAAAGTCCTACCACCTAGCTAGAAGTAAAAAAAAAAAAAATAACTGCCAAAAATCCAAATGGCTTTTTTCGATCGTAAATTAATGTTGAAGAATCCGTTCTTCGTATTAGGTGTCGATTACACAAGAGTTGGTGCCTCCGCCTACATTGACCTAATTCTTGTGAGTATCGGATAGCGTAATCAAGGCGCCTATCCTATGCGGGACCACTTATAAACATTTGTAGATCGTTTTTACATGTACAGCTAGCTGCAGCCCACGGTTTCAGCCGCAGCTTTTACATACTCTATGTCCGTTCTTGGGCTTTAAGCAGAGCATGTCAGTCTGTAATGCCACCTAGCAATCCGTTCAGTAGTGAACAGACTACTGAAATTCACAGATTTATAAATATAATCAGATTCTGATCACATTTATAAATAGGTAATATTCTGATATGTAAATATGTAAAAAATAAATCCTAGATTTTATCAATAATCATCTAGGTTACTAGGTTATTTAGTTATCTGTAATTGACCTAAAAGAATTCAGCCGATTTTTTTATCTATTGACTTACATGTATACCCTTCAGGAGCAATAGTTCATTTTCAAATCTACTTTCATAGAAAATTGTGCAATTAAACAACAATGAGCTACAACACGGCGCCGTTTCGTCTGCAATAACTGGCATGCTGCCAGCTATCTCATCGTGACCTTCAAACTAACTTCACAACAAACATAGACCATCTAGACATGCCTTAAACTAAAGGAAGCTTTCAAACGTTTCAATACACCTTGTGGTAACTGATCTTGTATTTAAAACTAACCTGAAATAATGATTCGGCAAATTTTCAGGTGACTGTCTCAGCCCGTATACCTATTCAAACTTGTTATAAGTCCAGTTTTCAGGTTTTTCCAGTTATTCGCCGAGGGGTACTTTTCTTAGAATGAACGCTTATAATTTAACGACTAGACTATTGAATGCTGAATTATAAATTGACGAAAGCCTTATGAAATTATGCGAAGGGGTATTATATTTCAGTATAGTATTTTCAGTCTGATATAGGGTCTTGTAAATTGCTACAAGGCCCTATATCAGACTGAAAATACTATACTGAAATATAATACCCCTTCGCATAATTTCATAAGGCATCAAGTATTCAGAAAAAAACAAAAGCGCAAATACTTGTTCTGGGTCTAGGTGTTGTGGGACCATGGTCCTCGTAGTTTCTGGGTTCCTAGACACAGGAAATCCCAGGGTCCAGAATCTATGGATGTAATCGTTAGGCATTATTATTATTATTTATTATTTGTCAATTTATAATTCAGTATGCAATAGTCTAGTCGTTAAATTATAATAGTTCATTCTAAGAAAACTACCCCTCGGCGAATAACTGGAAAACCCTGAAAACTCTACTTATAACAAGTTTGAATAGGTAATACGGGCGACGAGCGACGACGGAAAAGGGTGACGCAGTTGCATTGCATTTGCGAATGGAAAACCCGGTTCCCACTTGTGTTAAATATCAAAAGGGCTTAATAGTCACGAGTGGGCGGGAGTATAAGCTGTTTCGTTTATAAAGTTCTTGGCAAATGTCCAATTTCACACGCGGTTGGTGTCGCGCCGTTTCAGAGAACAAAGAACACATTATGAGATGTACGGTTTTCATTCGCAGATTTGCAGTGACGAACTGTTCCACACTACATATTTCAGTAAACGACATTGTTGATTGATTTGCCTTTCATACCTATCCGATCCTATCACGATATCGATCTTAGCAGAATTTCCCGCAGGCCTTGAAACACGGTATTGGTCACGAGAAAGAACCTTGAACAAGACTTCAGAGATTAGCTATAACAGTTTTTAGGTTAATTGAACACAATTCCTGAAAGCCATAGGTTGATCCATCGATTGAATTGCCAATATCTAAAGTGCTATTGTTACAGTCAATAATTCAATAGATCATTTGTTCACGACGTAGAAACAATTTTATAGGATTTGTTTCTAAATGCCATTAAATGTTAATTAACACAATACTGAAGTAGCAGTAGAGTTCGCTCGCGTGTGCTTACCTCTATTTCGAAATAGCCGTTCAAAGTGTCGTTCAATGGGGGAGGCCTATATGTTCAGCAGTGAACGTCTTCGGCTGATGATGGTAGTGCCAGACAAGTCAAAAAGAAACATTACTAAGTTCAAACAACCCAGCGAAGTCCCAAAATACGCCAAACTGACGCACTGTGACGCAAAGCCCGTAAAACATCCTAAAGATAAACAAAGAAGCGAATCTGATGATCTGAAATATCAGGTCGGTGGAATGAATCTGTACGATGAGTATGCTTACTAAATAAGCAGAGGTAAAAAATATGTAAGGTGTGCAAATGTAGAATTCAAACGAAGCTACGTAAACACCAAAACCTCTAAAAATATTATAGTCTTTGTAAACCACAAAAAGGCATGGTTATTTAGATATTAATGCTTATGAAGTTTAAAAATAAAGTCTTCGTAATTTTATTGTATATGGTTTCTTTAATTAGGTACTTAATTTATCCCAGATGGCATAGATGGATGACATCCGTTGTTTTAATTTAATGACTATGTATGTACCCAATACATGGGAAACGGGCATAGTTTACATATAATCTACATACTACATAGGCAGATTAATACATTAGCAAAGTTTATATTGTATGTTTGCTTTGCTTCTTCGTTTTTTATGAAATAAATTATCGTATTTTTTTATATATTTTTTATTTCTGTTAATGGTACTAATCACCCATGCAAACAATGCATCTTTACCGACGCAGTGGCAGTTTATTGATGCCCTTCTTGAAAAAATCAGCTGGACGGAGGCAACAAATTCTTCAGACAGCGTGACACAGCGAGTACAGAGTGACGGAGACCTTCCAATCCCAACTCTTGTAACTTATAGACTGTCTACTGTGCAGTATGAGATCACGCGTTGTCGTGCAAGAGCAGCGGAGACGAGCGATTGACGAAAGCTGGTTAGAGCTTCTCCATCATTGTGTTCTGTACACATCTGCAGTAATATTCATCCCGTTTGGTAAAAAGCTGTGATGAAACGTACCGGCGCTAGACCACCAAACAGTGACCATCACTTTTCTAAGGGTACGATTTCGTTTAGTGCTTTGTTTGGGTGCTGAATCAGGATTCAACCAATTTGTTGAGCGTTTGACATTGTCAAACAGAATCCACTTTTTGTCGCAGGTAACATTGCGGTTGAAAATTCCTTCGTTCATGCGCCTGTTGAGCAGTGCATGGCACGTCTCGATGCGTACTGCGCGCTGGCGATCATCGAGTTCCATTTTTTAAGCTTTTTTACCTTGCCAATTTGACGCAAATGATTTTATTTAAGTATTTATTTTTTGGTGCTAACTTCGATAGCTGCTAATTCAGCCGTAGATTGAGTATCATCAGCTTCCACAATCACCTTTAATTCTTTATTGTCGACCAAAGTTTTCGGACAATCACGAGGTAACTTTTTAGGTTGTAATTTCCAAAACGGAACTGGGCAAACCAATAACAGGTGGTTCGTTCGTTTATAGTGTCCGCTCCTTAAATTTCGCATGCAGCGATATCTTAAAAAGCCATAATTAGCACAAGTTCAAGAACAAGCTTTGGAGTTCTGCAAGGTCTAGTAGGTAAAGTTGATGACCTAGTACTGCCAAGTCTAAAATATAAGTCAAGGATGCCATAGAATCTATGGCATCTATAGCATAGAGCGTCACCATGCCTTCGTACTATGGTAATGTACGAGGTACGAGGTTAAATACTACTTATGTCATACGCTACCGGGATCTCCGTTACAATAAAAAGTGATATTCAGATTCACAATGCACTACTTTTTATTCGGAAAACAATACCACCCACTTCATTAACTGTATTTTATGTTCTTGCTATAAAATTCATTCCTGTGTGGTGCCAAGCGATGAAGGACGGCCGAGCGTCGCCAGTTCGCCACACCACGATATTCATGCCAATGTGCCAAGGTCGCGTTTGGCATATTATTACATAACTCTGGAGATCTCATATTTATGGCGTTCAAGATTTGTGTGTCGTTAAAATCAGTAATGTGTTGGCTTTAAATATTATACGCGTGGAAGTTTCCATATTTTGATGTTATGAAACGTTTAATAACTATATTTGAACAAGATAATATTATGTACCTTTTATCAATAATATGTAGTTATCCTCAATTGATTTCCAGGAACTACTCTAAACGTAAAGTCAAAGTGGAATATCTATAATAAATCAAAGCCTTAGACTCTATCGAAAGGCGTGCTAAGAGGCTCATAGGTAGCGACTTGTTTGAGGCCCGCCTACAAAGCCTTGACCATAGACGCAAAGTTGCCAGTTTATCGGTTTTCTATCGAGTGCATTTTGGAGAGTGCGCATTAGAGTTGCATAACCTGATTCCGCCATCACCTTTCCACCATCGAACAACCAGATGTACGAAAAAACGCCACCGTTACATGGTCAATATCCCCCATGTGCGAACAAAGCGTTTTGGCTCCACATTTATCATGCGAACAGCCAAAGACTGGAACGCTTTACCGGCGTCCGTATTTCCCGATAACTACAACCTTGGAGTCTTCAAATCGAGAGTGAACAGGTATCTTCTAGGCAAGCGTGCTACATCCTAGACCGCATCGTTACTTACCATCAGGTGCGATAGTGGTCAAACGCAAGCCTATCTAATAATAAAAAAAAAAAAAAAAAAAAAAAAAAAGAATCAAAATAAATTCCAGACCAGTTTAAAATTATACATTTTAGAGAAATGTTCGTCATTCTGAGATTAAATCCCTTGTGTTTAGTCAATAAATATGAAATCCACGTTTTCTTAACCTTGCAGATAGAATTTGGCGTCTGTTGTAATAATATTTGCCATGTTTGCTGAAAGACATCTCTAATGAAGCAACAAGCAACACTTGTCAAGCCTTTATGTTTTTTTAATGTAAAGAAAACAATTAAAAAGGTATTTCTTGAAATACCTTTTGAAATACCTTTTCAATAAAGTTAACTAATTAGGTACTGAACAGAATAAGACTGCTTTAGCATAAGATGTCGACAAAATGTAAAATAAATTAAACACAACTTCCTCTCGATAAAGGCCAGACATGGCTAGAATTTTAACTAGAAAATATGCATAGAATACTAAAGCATTATCTCGGTTCTCGATACGCCTTAAAAAACCTTTTAGTATTTACGCTATAGTCGTAATTTTGCGATTATTTTTTTTATTATATTTCTATCTGCCAAAAACGTCTGTTGCATGATTGAAGGTTGAATGAGACTGTAAGTATAACAATCGCCGCAAAAATAGCGGAAGGTAGTAAATAGTATCGCATAATATTCTCAGCACATTATTGTCACTTACATAGTAATTTTAATTATTAAGTATTTAATTATGAAGTAAGATATAAATCAATTAGCAATTATAGTGGCGATAGCTGCTAACCCTTGTCAAGGATAGTTAAATAATTTGCGTAAATGCGTAATTATTACATGAGCCATAATACTTTATGCCTTACCGAGTCATTTTATGCAAAACAAGAAAACAAGTGATCTAAGATTAAGTATGTCACGATAATAAATGAGCAAATACATTAAACATAGACAAACAAGTCTTTATAATGTAAGTATCAAAACAAAGTTGACTTTAAATCAATTAATCATTTTCGAATGTACACAAAGGTAACCTTATGACTTTGGCATGGCAACATACGTGTTTATCATAGTGTCATAGATAAATCCACAAATGTGTGGTTCATCCTGCCCCCGATTGCCCTGATACTACATAGTATGCTATAAAATATCTGATTGGTGAACGTACACTTTGTTAATAATGTGTCATGCTCATGAAGCCCTGTTTAAGTTAGTACTGATTTTTAATTTATTTGTTATTATTTCGCAACTGTGAAAAATGTCAACAGTAAACAAAATAAGATTAGTATTGACAACGCTCTGATATAAAATCTGCAAAGTCATCATTTTCTTCCAAGCAAATAGCGAACTGATGAAATACGAATCACTAAAGAGTGAAGACCACAGACTGGTGTAACTACTGTTGTGCACAAACTTGAACTTAATTTAACAATCTTAAAACTATTGCAGTCCTTGTCATTTCTACCTTCAAAAATGGGACAGCAACATCCTTAGAAAGCTGTCAAATTAGATTGAGTTAGGGACTTGGCACAATAAAATTTTGTATTTTAATGAATGACGCGACGATCTAGTCTTTGCGCTGATATCCCTTTTGGTTAAAGTTTAATAAACGTAACTCACCTCCCAGCAATCCATAGGTAATCATCATCATAGTGACGCTTTTGCTGAATGTGGACAGTACGAAGGCAGAACACGCCACCAGCGATCCGGCCACGCAAACCGCTCGACACCCGAACTTGTTGCATAGCGCTGATACTATAGGACCTGAGGAAGAAAGGTAATAATTCAATTACAAATACAATTACAATTGGGACAAGTATTTGTGGACAGAAAAAAGCGCAAATACTTGTTCAGAGTCTGGGTGTTGTGGGACCACGGTCCTCGTAGTTCCTGGGTCTCTAGACACGGAATCCTAGATAGGGTATAGGGAAGGGGATAAATCTTAGATAGGGGATAAGGAATCCAAGATCTATGTATGTGATCGTTGGGCGTTATTATAATTATTATTTTCAATATTAAATCTAAGTGTTTTACAATATTTTTATAAAAGTAATATTACAAAAATAGAATAAAAAACCTAGACCTACGGTGCCGCCAGCAGCGGGGTAAGGCCCAAGCTACCGGTGGTTAGGGCTGCAGTCTGAGGAACTTCCTGAAAATACGTGCTGTGTCAAGGAGTACTGCCTTCTGAATCTGACACTTGATCCAACCCTCTAGCCAGAGCCTCTCGAAGTGTTGGTCGACGTTCTATTATTATTATTATTAATTTTGACACATTTAGATGTTCACTTTTCTTGTGCATTCGTAAGTAGAATATCTATCTACATAATAGAGAATGGCATCACTTTCGAGCCATTATAATGTAGTCTGATTCTGCCCGCATTATGGGAATGGATATGGCATTATCGATATTATTATTCTTTTTTTGGAATTCCCTCAGCTTTATAATACCTACTACTGTTTGCATATTTATCTTCATTAAATCCTTCCAAAGAACCTTGGCCTGATGATATTAGCCTTATACGGGAGCCATTGGGTCAGGTTACGAGATTTTAATTCTAAAAACACAACCAATATTCGCCTACTCAGAATCGAATGAATCATGTACTGCATTCTATTTGTATTCATATTCATGCATCAATGAAATAATGCCTGTATTAGGTGAGGCTATTTAGTTTTATAAAAAAATAAATTTATTTCTGAGAACGCTTATTTAATTATTCCTTTAGTATTAATCTTACTCAAGCAAATTGAAAACAATAAACTGTTTATAGTGGACTATCTTGTTTATTGTGATCGAGCGGGGTGAAGTTATTTGTATCCAGAATAATTTATGGTAGTTATTCAGTTTTCGATTTTGGCGATTTAGTTTTGATATTGAAAACAAATGCCGCCATTAGGTATTTTCTAAAGTACCACTTTATAACTAAAGCTTTCCGTTTCACTGCTTTGCGATATTTTGTACCGACACCCAATTACTTTAACTAGTGATTAATATGAAATAGTTTATGCTGTGTGCACCTATTTAATAGGTAAGTAATCATGCTAAATGTTAGATATAATTACGATGCCCACCTTGGTACTAAAACCTACATAGCAAACCTGATCACGGCTGGATGTATCTAAATACTCGTAATTCAGTTCAAGGAATCGATGCAGCAGTTATTTAATGCTACATTAACATGTTAGATGTAAACAACGCCTTAATAAAGCTACACTTTGAATAAAACCATGCAGATTTTTGACGAAACTGGCCTTCGACTTATACTAATACTATATTATATTGCGTAAAATAAAACTAGTAGTACTATGTTTAATTTTTTTTTATGTTAGTAAATGATGTGACGAGCTAGTCGTTCACCTGATGTTAAGCGCCACGGCCGCCCATAACAGAACAGTGTCACACAGAACCCCAAAACATAGAGACGGCTTAACGGTTCGAGCGACACTGCACTGCGCACATTATCCTGAGACATCAGCACAGTCTGGTAATAAGATTACTCGACTGTGAGATCAGATCATAAAGTCTCAATTGCCCAGTAATTTCACTAGCTACAGTGCCCTTCAAACCGGAACACAGTAGTGCTTGCACACTACTGCTTGGCGGCAGAATAACTGGCAAAGCGGTGGTACCTACAGACAAACTTTGCAACAAAGTCCTACCACCTATTATTCTGTAATAAAACTAAGCTTGATAGATCACAGATGCAGAATGGAAGCAGGTGCGGGCGCACCAGTGGGTTGATCACGGAACTTTCATTGCACTGCAACAGGAGCAATTTATTTCTTAATTTAAAAACTTTCGTAGTAACTACGCACATAAACTGTGTATTGAAACCGTCAAATCCTTACAAATTTGTGTTACTATTTGTTGCAATCAAGTTCCATGAACGCCTAGCTGGTCTAAAATCCATTCGCCGGTCTCTTAAGCGTTATTTGGACAGGGTTAAGGCGTAAAACTAACTAACCCGTGCGAAGCTGGGTCGGGTCAGCTGATCCTCAAAATAAGAGTTAAGAAATTCTGCAACAACAGCGTTTACCAGGTTTTGAATGTCCGTGGCGGGCACAGATCATAGAAACTGCGGCATTCCGTAACAGGAATTCAAAATAACATATTCTAAATTGTGTTGGGAGTGTTAGGATCAGAGAGTGAAGTCTTTGTGTTACGCAATTAAGTATCTACAATTATGCATAATGATAACAGTATTTTAGGTCAAACTTTAGATAAATCCTTGAATATGAAATGTGGGGTCACAGTGTCGGGTCCTGAACGATAAGGGACTTTCGATGTAGACAATTTACATAATTCTATACAACATTACAATATGCGCCAACACTTTGTTGATTTTCATTCATATATTTTTCTACAAAGTTCCTCTAGGTACCTAAGTAGGTGCCGCCGCTTTGCTAGTTATTCTGCCGCCGAGCTGTACTGTGCAAGCACTACTGTGTCCCGGTTTGAAGGGCACTGTAGCTAGTGAAATTACTGGGCAATTGAGACTTTATGATCTGATCTCACAGTCGAGTAATCTTATTACCAAACTGTGCTGATGTCTCAGGATGATGTGCGCAATGCAGTGTCGCTCGAAACTATGTTTTGGGTTCCGAGTGACACTGTTCTGTTATGGGCAGCCGTGTCGCTTAACATCAGGTAAACGACTAGCTCGTCACATCATTCACTAAAATAAAAAAAAGCATCTTGGATAGTAGAGACATCTCCTTCCCACTCAGTGTCTCTTTCCCTCACTCGATGTGCTTTACGACTTGATCTCACAGTTTATTAATCCTGTGTTGATGTCTCAGGATGACGTGCGCAGTGTAGTGTCCCGCATAACTTTACACTTTTGTAGAGTCCCGAGTAACACTGCATCTGTAATGGTCGACCATGTCGCTTAACATCAGACAAACAACTAGTTCGTCACGTCATTCGCAAGCATAAAAAAAACATTTAGAATGTTTTCCTTTACCTAAAGGCTTAATTCTGCTTAAAAAAGCTTTTAAAAAGCTATATTCCGTTTATTTGCGGTTAGTAAGTATGTAATTAATGAAATAAATGTGTTGCAATGCAAAGAAGCGTACTCAACGCTACGGTACCTGATACAATCAGCATTTAGTACACTTCAGAATTTCTAATACTTGCAACTCTTTCTAGCAAACTACGACTCGGAAAATTGCAGATTGATCTGTTATTCAAATCTGTATTGAGGATAATTTCTACCTATCAGATTTTTTAGAATTTCAGGTTATCTCGATTCTGCAATATTTTGCGCTCTCAGACAATGATAACGACCACTTATTCCTTACGCAACGGTGTAAACTGCTTATCTTTGATTGCAATAACTATTTGTAATCGGGTCAATGACTATTCAAAACAGATAAGGTTCGTAATATGAAGAAAAATGCCTTACCGACTGATTAACCGATATTAATAAGATAATTATTGTTCAACTTTGTGGTTTATAAGCTACTAGCTCCTGCCTGCGGCTTTGCCCGCGTGGCCTATAGGAAACAAAGAAGAAAATTTTTCATATATAATTCAACCACCTATTTCACCCTCTTAAGGGTGGAATTTCTAAAAACCCTTTCTTAGTAGATACCAACACTTTACAAAGAACACACCCTCCAAATTTCAAGTCTCTAGGACCAGCGGTTTGGGCAGTACGTTGGTATATAAGTCAGACAGTCAGTCAGTCAGAGTAGTTAGATGCTTGCAACTGAATTGTATTATGTCTATCTTATATCATCTACCGATAGCTACGCCTAGAGGAAAAAACAGGCAAGTCACGATAACATATCGTGACAAGCCTGTTTTTTCCAAATTATTTTTGCAGCTTATTCAATAATAATAAATACAGATTGGTTTATATTACCATTGATTCAACTTTGATGGTTTTTACTTTATACAAATTCTATGGGGTTTATTACTGCACATCTATTTGAACATACATTACACAAGTATTATTAAATAAGTAATGGCGTTAAGTAATTTAAAGAATTGAATTATGTATAATATGGATTCAATATATCTGAAAAAAAATTATATTTAATATAATTTAAATAGGTACCTACAATACTGTATTATAATTATTACCATGATAGCCTAATATCTGACGACACACGCATGCGACAACGTGAACCGAATAATAGAAAATAAAATAAGTCACGTTTTATCAACGTGCACCCTAAATGGACACATGAGACTATATTATATGGCTATATTATACAACAATACTCTCCTTGATGCTTTTCTTTTGGATTTTCAAGTATAATAAGATAGAATAAGAACCAACAAAGCAGTCCGATTGTAGATATCTGAGAGATTTTTCTGGGGCATCCTGGTGGACCGAGCCTCGCGTGGAAGATCAGTCACACCCGTATAAATAACTAACAGTATTTACCGTAAACTTCAGGATACTTTTCCATTAAAACCGGCCTAATTCTACACACTAACACGAGCACGTCAAAGCGGGAGCAAACGCTTGAATGTACCCATCTGAAGTCTCATGTTGTCAGTTTTAACACTGAATAAACTGATGACGTTTAAACGTATTAATCATTACGCATGAACGTAAGCAGAGAAAACATAAAGCACAAAATCTTGTCAAATATTATCAAATATGGCGACTATAATACATAGTTATCGTTTTGAATCGAATTCAACCTTTATGTCTGAATCGACCTCCTGATTGGAGATGTTTGTTACAAGGTGATGAAACGACAATCTTTGCCAAGCGGTCATTTTCCTTAAAGATTATTTCTGTTTAATTGAAAGGTAATTTTTAATGTTCATACAAAAATATAGTCAATAAGGTTTTAATATAAATATAATAATAATAATACTAAAACGTTATTGACCTATATTTTTGTAAAGAGCCTCCTTACCTGCTGCAAGATATACACCAGACAGCAAACTGCCGACCCACGCAACTGTGCCCTTTCCTTCGCCGAAGTACGTGACCAGCTCCGGCAGAAATATTCCAAAAGTATAAGCAATGCCATCCACAATTAGATTGCACATAAAAGAGGCGAAGACGACCACCCAGCCATAGCCCCCATCAGGGGGTGGAGGAATGGCGCCATAGTCGAAAGCCTCCTCATCTTCGGCGTCCGCTGCGGCGCCTTCCGCCGTCAGTCTTGCCGCCTCTTCGCATGAAGTCTCGCTTTCAGTCTGCAACAACAGATAGACAACATTAGATAAGAGCAATTTACTAAACTCGGATGTGCTGTGGTAGTTGAAAAATGAACTACTCTACCCACACCCACGACAACCGCTGAGACATCTGACTCGCTTCAAATAAAACGATGCGGCTGTAAAAATAGCAAAGTTTTCATAACCTGGAGTGGCCGACCGCGAAGATTTGAGCGCAGTTAAATTTAATTTCAAGTGGAATTGGCTCGATGCAAGCGGATACAAATGCCCGGAGACGCTTGCAGTTCATTCACGGTCACTCAATGTGGATACAAATGCGACACCCTATTGAAAGGCAATATTTACAATTGTACATATATTTTGCTGCATTAATTGAAATAAAACTGGAAAACCATTTTTTATTAAATATGTTACCGTAACTATTTTTTTTTTTCTATTAATGAAGTAATCTCCCATGCGATCGATGCATCATTGCCAACGCAGAGGCAGTTTATTGATGCATATCTTGAAAAAATCAGCTGGACGGAAGGCATAAAATTCTTCAAAGGTACTTTGTACTGCCTGTCGGGTATTGATGTTGCGTGCCGCATGTGCCACTTTGCTGCCACGATGGTATTCATATTCCATAATTACTCGCATTTTAACGTATCTATGATATAGAAAAAAATTCAAACGAGATGTAAACATAACGCTAATCATCAAACAAATTACTAATTTAGAAAAAAATAGTCCGTATTTTTTAAATAAAATAAATTTGAAATTAGAATTCTTAGCCAAAAAATAATATTATGATTTGCAAAGGCCAATACTCCAGAACCACAATTTTATAGGTGAAGCAGTAAAAACCCTATTATATTTTGTGTATCGTTATTTGTTATTAATGATCTTAAATATCCAATTATATTAAAGTTCATACTTACTATAAAATGTCGTTCATACATAGTAGACTAATAAATTATACATACAAAAGTCTAGCTGTTTCCATTTAATATTTAAATCGATTTCCGGATAATATTAGGGATGTACCAATTTCCGAAATGAAATATTTATAAACAAAAACTGAAAATAGGCGATCGAGTAAACAGATCGAGAATGTGTAGATGATCATAATAAAACAAATATGTGCTTTTCACGATGTATGCATAATTCATTGTGCCAAAACAAACAAGCAGGTATAGGAGCTCGGTGATTTATCAAGGAAAATGACACTGTGAGTGTGAGTGTGAGATTGTGTCGGTACAAAAAAGTGATACTGTGGGGGGCTATCTGATAAATAGGTGTAAAGAGAAAATACTGTTGGCTTTACTGCGAAATGGGTATATATACAATTTAAAAGAATTAACAAATGTGTAAGTTTCCGTGGTAAAAATTTCACTAATTGTCATAACTGTCACCGCGAGACACTGTCAGACAAACACTTTTCTCAGCGGCGAATAGCGCAGAGGTTGCTACTGCAGCGAGGAGGTTCACCTCGCCGCAATACCTTAGGTTACTTTTAAAAGAAAGATTATTTCGTATCGAGTATAATAAATTGATTTTTAATAGAAAAGTGATAGCTACTTGACAAAAAAGAATTGACCACTATCATTTTTTCAATAATATAATACAATAGTACAATATAATAGTACAATATTAATAGTACAATTTTTTTTTTGAGTTAGGAGTTAGCTAGATGGCTACTTTAATGTATGTACCTTATATTATAATACTTATATAAATATGATATTAGAAATAAAACCAATCACAGTCTCGCCTAACCAAAACAACACTAATAATTGGCATAAAAATTAACGTGTCATAAAAATATTGCCTTACGTCATGTCGTTTAATACAATCGTTCATATTTAGTCAAACATTACTGTTGCCTACCGTAAAATTACTGAATGTTTCTAATAAAACGCTGCCGTCAACAGCCTTTGGCTTCTGACTTTTACTCGCAAAAGCTCGTTAATTTCCTTTTATACTTGAAGCTTTCGTGCGCGAATTTAACAACTTAAATTAACATAAATGAGAACAATACAACACAAAAGACTGCGAAGTCTTATAGAAGCTGCCATTTGTTACTGTTGCTTTATGTGCCTAGTGGTTATGTAAGCGATTCGACCACCGTTTCGTGTACTCATGGTCAATGCCGGAATAGATGGATGAGTGAAGTCGAATTAGAATCGACTAGAAGGTCAACACGCACGTGGTGAGAATGATTAATCGCATGGTGTTGCAAGTACTCAAGCTCGGAGATGTACTCTCGCATTTATCTTAAAGGGACAAAGGATAATATACTAATACATTAACCACAACTAAGTCGCGGCAGGAAATATAATAAAACAATGAAGCAACAATGTGATTGTAAACAACAACGTGAACTTAATGCAAGAGCCGTATTATTGAGAAATATCATAAATGCCTTTCTTACACCAAAAATAAAATCCAATGAATAATAATAATAATAATATGTGGACATCTTACACAGCGCCATATAGCCCGAAACTAAGCAAAGCTTGTACTATGGGAACCAGATAACTGATACAATACTTAGATATCTACTTCTTGTTTGAAAAAAAAAGAAATATTAATCTAAAATAATGTAAAAAATAAATAATAATATAAAAATAATAATATTATAAAAATAATGCTTGTAAACAATTTTTTTCCTATCGTAGTTATTCATATAATTACTTCCACGCTTTCCCCTGAAGGAATAAAATAATATACAATCATCCTACACCTTTTGTTTTAAATCCTGTTGGCGTGTCCATCATTCCTTCAATGGTATATCATGCGACAGAGAGTAACAAAATATTCTAAGAACTATGAAACAATATGAACAAACCCAAATATAGCAAAAGATAACAGGCAATATTGTGTTGCAATAAATTCTAATGTTGTTTATATACCTAACACGTGGAGTGAAACCTGACCGTGTCGTTACTCGAAACAAAAGGCGTGAGATTAAGAATAAAGTAAACAACGCTTTACTATGACTCATCATGTGAATATTTAAATACATAAATGTTTAAACAGAGCAAAGAGGCAGATTTAAGAAATCCAGATGCTCAAAGCAATCCAAATATCATAAACTTACTTGCCAATTTCATTGAAATCAACGCCTTGATATACTGGTTATGATCTAACACTGAAATCTCGCCTTTTTTAATCAAAGTGTGCCAAGGTGCTGATAAACTTCCAATCAATAGGTACTCAACTCGCTCGATCGGACAATCACACCAGAAACTTCAATGAACCGCCCAAAACCCGTTCAATTTTTTATTTGTTTATTTTGCGACTGTCGCGTGACGTGACATGGGTTAGCATCGGAAGTTTCCTATATGTAAATTCAATTTGTAGCGGCCGGTACAAAACATAACATTCCTACAATCTACTGATTGATATTTTACTATTGATTACTATTGATATTTTGATATTGATATTTTAGACAGCCTCTGTGGTGTGGTGGTTGAGCAGGTCGGCTCATAGCCCGGGGGCGGCGGGTTCGTTTCCCGAGCCAGGACAAGTATTTCTGCACAGAAAAAAAGCGCAAAACTTGTTCTGGGTCTGGGTGTTGTGGGACCATGGTCCTCGTAGTTCCTGGGTCCCTAGACACGGGGAATCTTAGTTAGGGTCCAGGATCTATGTATATATGTGATCGTTGGGCGTTATCATTATTATATTTTGAAGTTATCGTATGGATGTGTAATTTTGTATTTTAATATTCCAATGACAGTAAAGAGATACTATCATTAATGAAGTAATGAGTGACTTGGTCTAAAGCTCAGAGTGTACATTATAAATAAGTCTCATGGTATTTCAAGACCGTTCTGTTCCACTATTAAACGTTTCGAAGATATTACTGTGATTAGCTATCAATGTATAATGAGGTGATTAGAAACAATAATATTTATATAAGTTTGCGAGCATATCCCCGGGTATTGTCTCACCCAAAGTGGCTAAGTAACAAAGAGAAGCATTGTTTGCAGAGCGCCAGCACTCGACCTTGGTCTGTGTTTACATCACACGCGGGTCCTGCATAGTGATTTATTTTAGCATACACCACGTAATGAAATACCTTAACTTCCCAAATAACATGTTAAAACGGTATATATTTCCCACAGGTGTTTCTTTTAGAGAAAGTACGACGAAACTTTTAAGTGGGATTGAATGACAGAACATTAAAGTTTTGTCAGAGTCAGTACAAAATACTTTTTTAATGTACGACCAGGCCAACGTTTGACTCACCTGAGGTTAAGCGATAATACAGTCGAAGTAGCACCTTAACCTGTAAGGCCTATTCACTCTAGTCTTAAAGAGAACCAAATTATATTTGCTAGGTAACAAAAAAGCAGGGTGAGTTCCATTCCCTAGCAGTTCGCATGATAAAAGTCAGTGCAACGCTTGGTGCGGCATGTTGGCATACTTAGAGGAAGCGTTACATTTCTAGGCAAATATACTACATGCATGTGCTACTAATGAAAGGGTGAAACTAACCTCTGCGCCGCGACTCAAAACGGAGATGACAGAATCATCTCATGCAGTTCTATACACAATAATAATACAGTAAACGGTAATGTTTACGATCTAATGTTTATTAATGAACAACTACCTCATTCCAATCAAGGTAAAGGGATAAGAGGAAAAAAAATAAGTACGCCAAAACGACCTTTTAATATTGACTTATTGTGCTTACATATTCCTGCAACAAGTTACTCATACTGCAGACAAAGAATTCTTACAAATAATTATAAATAATATAGAATTCATGCGGCAAAACGTTCCGCGTTGTTCAAGTGCTAATAAATTAAACATAGAACAGATTCCGCATTTTCTGCATCATATTATTTAACAATTTTGTAAGGGTGTGAAATTTACATATTACAATCATAAAATAGATAATAGAGAGATAGAATAATATGATTGGTAAAAAATATTTATGATGTACGAACTTCTATTCAACCACCCATTTCACCCTCTTAAGGGTGGAATTTCTAAAAATCCTTTCTTAGCGGATGCCTACGTCATAACATGTACCTGCATGCCAAATTTCAGCCCGATCCGTCCAGTAGTCTGGGCTGTGCGTTGATAGATCACTATGTCTATATTTATTTAGATTTATTGATTTTTAGAATAACAAGTTCAACCACCCATTTCACCCTCTTAAGGGTGGAATTTCTAAAAATCCTTTCTTAGCGGATGCCTACGTCATAACATGTACCTGCATGCCAAATTTCAGCCCGATCCGTCCAGTAGTCTGGGCTGTGCGTTGATAGATCACTATGTCTATATTTATTTAGATTTATTGATTTTTAGAATAACAAGTATCGAAGTTTGTGAACATCGTAATTTAAAAAAAGCTTTAGTTTAACTATACAAGCCCAGGACATACGTCATTCTATGCACAACTTTGTAACAAAGAACCAGAAAGTTTAATGAATTGTTTAAGCTGATTCACTTAAACAAAATATTTTGATGTTAACGCAGTAAATAATGTACTTATAGGAATAAAAAATTGACCTGGCTGAGTAATTGACTGATAAACAAATAACAAGCTAAGCTATGGCCATAACGACTTGCAATTTCAAGGGTGTCTTCCTTTGATAGCGTAGAGGTGTATTAAAAAAGGTTTTTCGTAAAATTAACCCTAAGGATGTCGGCTGTGCATGAAGAAATGTATGTATGTAATGTTAATTATTAGAACTTGCAGTGAAGAACTCTGATCACAGTCTAAGTACCTATTCGTAATATGTAATACACGGTGAATTACAATGCCCAGAAATGTATTAAAACGAATTAAGATTTCAAAATACTGCTTGGTAATCAATGAAACCTTGAAGAATGTCGACAAATGGGAGATGAATCGATATCCGACAGAACTTTTTGAGACAAAGACGGATAAACGCAAACAAAACCTCAAGCCTTACATGTGCCTCCAAATTGGTTTTAGGTCAATTGGAAGACCAAAATTAAACGTTGCGCGTAATACAAAGGAACGTCATAACGTTGCTTGAGATGCGAGAACCAATTTTAAATTATAATTCTAACTACTTAATGCCTATAAGAAAGGGAATGAACGAAGTAGCAATACTGTACGGGAAAACTCGTACAAAAACTGCAGACCTCGCTCATACATCAAAATTAGGTCAATAGAAAACTGGAATGGACACAAATTCATCGTAGCGTACAATGCCAAAGTAACTACAGAGGCAACGTGGTCTAGTCGTTTGCACGTGACGCTACAGACATTAATTGATTAGCGACGCACGCCTGACTGTCGCAGGCCACTTCCTTTGAACCTTGGAAGATGTGTTTAGATGTTATTATCATCGATGAATTCTGAATTAAACTCATATTAAGGTGATAAACATGAATGTTGACCGATGGAAGAGACGAGGAAGACTGATGGAATGGAATAGATTGCATAAGGATACTTATGAAAAAAAATGTAAAAAAGGATGACGGCGGACAGAGAAGATGTATTAAATGTCATATGAAAGATATCGAAAAATCCTAGCATGGTGTACTGGACTTTGTAGTTTATTTTGTACTGAGTCCGCCAATGAGACGTTCAGTTCAGCTTCGCAACAGTTGATAAGACTTAGCCCGATGCGGTAGAGAAGGTGCGGAAGGTGCGGAAGGTGTGGGCTAACCCTAATCCCTTTGTAAGACGAACTAAAAACAGTGTCGAAATTCTCTAGTCTAACACTAACAATCAATACTGCGATGACAAGATGATGGAGTAAAACTTTTAAATACATACTTCTGAATACATATAAAAAAATCTACTATTACAATACAATTTCTACTTCTACATAATATATTACTTTATAATAATAATAACCATAGAAATATACCACTGTCAGCTCAAATATATCGTCATTCCTCTAAGATTAATAACTATGTTGCATGGCTAGTCAGTTCTCTAAGTCAACAGTGAAAGATCAAATATTAAAAAAAAACAATAATGTATGTTATTGGGAAATCCAGGATTATATGTAAGCTGAAAGAGCAGTTGCCAAATTAAGCCACTCACCGTCGTCACCATTATTGATTCAAGTAATAGAGTATTAACACCACTCAAAAGACAACAACAGCCAATCCAGCTGCAAAATGAACTAACAGTGATAAATCAATACGCAGGTCTGAGCCTGAGCGGTAAGTAATTAGATATAATATCATACCTTAATCGATAAATGTCTTGATAATTTCTACATGTTATAATTTATATCAATATGTTGTTATGTTCATGGAGCTGTAGATTTGTGTGAAGCATCGAACCGAGCCGCGCAGTCAAGGTTACGATGATGATGAATGGTAGGACAAGCAATTTGTCTTGTTAATAACAATGGGACGTACAACGTTCACGTGCTCAGGAAAATCACCATAAATTCGTCATAGATATTAATAAACCTATATCATAAAAAGGTATAAAGCTCATGAATTCATGTGTTTATATGAAGTCGCTAATCTCTGGAACTACATGTCCGATTCTTAAAGCTTTCAATGATAGAAAACTACCGCTATCCCTGTGTGACATAGACTATGTTTCATTGTGATACAAGTTTCTGTCCGCGGCTACGCTAGCTTTATGTTTGGTACCACGCAACTCTGGACGGTTGAATGGCTATTAATTAACCCATGCTAAGCTGAAGCGCGTAAGCTAGTTTATGATGAAGACGATCCAACGATGTAGTATACTAACATAATAACGTATATACATACATTGAACAAAGCACACCTTGTTTTCTAGTGAACACATAAAATACCCGAAAAAAGCCTTCAGCGTTCGTATTTATAAACACTTTATTTATTATATTTTTTTTTTATGTTAATGAATGACGTGACGATCTAGTAGTTCACCTTATGCTAAGCGACACGGCCGCCCATAACAGATGCAGTGTCACTCGGAACTCTATTCTAATGTAAAGTTTCGCGTGACACTGCACTGCGCACGTAATCCTGAGACATCTCACAATACGAGACTGAAATCATATCATAAAGTCTCATTGCCCAGTAATTTCACTAGCTACAGTGCCATTCAAACCGGAACAGAGTGATGTTTGCACACTACTGCTTGGCGGCAGATTAACTAGCAAAGCGATGGTCCCTAACTAGACGAGCTTTACAGAAAAGTACTTACACATTTGTCGCAAATATAAAAGCAGTTTTAGCTTGTTTTGATTATTCCAAAGAATGTATATTATGTACACAATTATTGTGTATATAATACAGCAGCTCATTCTGTGGTCATTCTAGCACTAATAATTTCCACTACTTTAATACTTTTTCAAAATATGTTAGAACATCGACAGACCTAGAAATAGAGTTAGCGATATGTAGTATACAATTTAGGTAAACAATAACTGTAACAGTAACAATAACTGAATACCTATTCAGTTACAATAACTAATAATAACTGAATAGGTATTCAGTTATTGTTACTGAAATGCGTTATTTCAGTCCAGTCTTGGATGTACTTATGAGATCATACATAATATCAGCTAATCAATAAGAATATTAGCTTGGTATCAACAAGTCTTGCGAAAACTTTCGTATGAATAACTGAAACATATCAACATACGATTTCTGAAAGTAAAGATACGATAAACTCTACGTTTAGTTAAACAATATTATTTGATTACATGGTAGCTGAGACTTATCGAATACATTATATTATAATCTTTATCGATATTAGAAATAATCAATTAATAAAACAAACTTTTAATCAGTGCCCGCCTGACAACACGTCTGAAGGTCAATCGAGGTAGTGGTTCTTATTTTTGGAATTATCTACTTACCATGCACTGAATATAAAAATGTCATCATGCAGAGAATAATATCGAATCTACATGATATAAAGTAGAAAATAGAGGATTAGTTCGAATTTGCGTATGTTCATAGATTTATGAATATCGAATCTTTATATACGTGATAAGAAAGTCGCTAAAAGTATATACCTCTAGTCTACATTATTACGCTTGTGGAAATGGTCATCGATTAATGGCTTTCAATATTGAATACGAAACTCAATTTATAAGACCGATGTTCACCACGAAAGCTCTAAGGATACCTAACTTTGTTTTGCGGTAACTCCAATTAAAGGAAAATCACAACAATGTAATTCAATGGCAATATATAGTGACCCTAATTCTAGCCCTAAGCCAAAGAATAACTAATAGTAAAGGTTTTAAAACAAATTTAGGGGTTTTTGACGGGAAAAAGATCGCATTGTATTATTTTCACAAAACTTGTGTATTTTCAGTGTTAGTGCATAAAATTGGTGGCATTTTATTCGTTTAGTACTGGATTACAGGCATGAGTGTAGGAAAGTGGTATAATAATGGTGAAACGTTTCTTTCCGTGTTGTTTCCAAAACTACATAGAAGCTTCTAGTAAAGTTGCCACCACTTTAGTAGCAGTATGACTTGACTAGACTATCACTTAAGTTGATGACTTGGACTGGGAATTGACTTGACTTGACACATAATATATACATTATTAATTAACTTGAGAAATTATCAATTGACACTGGCTAAATACACAAAGGTGTGGATCCAAAATAAAACAAAAAAAAAATTAACCTAACTTTTATTCTTATTACATAAGCACGTGTAGCTATAACAGATTATCAAGCTGCAAATATTCTAAGCCTTCATAAATCCCAGATAATTATCAGCTTTACATAGCAGATAACACTTTCAATATGCGTACTGCTAACACAATAATTTCGTTTCAGACAGATTAATTATAGTCGGAGTACCTACTGAAATACTGGGCATTTTCTCCTCCAACATAGGTGTTTTCTAAAAATAAAAAGTTGAAAGAAATAATAAGTTCCCTTTTAATAACTGAATAGGAAAAAAAACTGAAGGGACAGACAGGAACAAACAACATACTCATATTATCATGCTGAGGTGACAATAACGCCTAAAAATTCACTTAGTTACGAAAAAAGCTCGGATTCTTAATCCGAGGAAAAAGCGTGTGAGACGAATTATTGTACTAACAATAAAAGGTACGGAGACACACTATCCTAACTTTGTTAAAATATTATTTTTACCGCTTATACATAATAGGCTATTTGACTACTATATTTTTATTACATACATAAATAATATACCTCAAAAAATAGATAACTGTGAAAACAAAACTTAAATATCTCAAAAAATGACTAAGTTACAAGCATTTTAAAATACAGAAATAGAAAGAGACAACTCAAACACGCAGTGACGTCAGTTACCGGTCCTCACAGTAACTCATTACTAAGCTGTGGTAGCTCTACATACAATCTTTTTGGCATGTGACGTCACAAGCCATGCCTTCATAGTAGCTGTGAGGAAGCTCAACACGATCTCTGTTTTGCGAGAAAGGGACAGGCGATGAAACTTTAAAAGCGTACTACTCCGTGATTAATTACCCGATTTTACTTATTTTTACAATTATTACATTCATTTTTAACCTACTTTATGAAAATAATATTTACTTGTTCATTTTTAATAGTAGTCAAATAGCCTATTATTCCGTTGTTAAGGTGAAAAGTCGTACTTTACACACAAGTCCAAAGGCTTTTTACACTCCGTGCTTTTGAACTCCTTGCAACTTGCAACGCTCAGGAGTCTTTTTTATTTTACTTTTATTTTTTTGTAACTTTAACCACCGTCTCACCTAATGGAAAGTGACGCCGCGGTTTACGATGGTACATGTTTGCCTAGAAAATACATATAGACTCGCGACTTGAAGAGATACAGATTGTATTTAGAATCAAGAGCAATTTTTGCCGCGAGTGCTTGTAAGTCAAGCACCCGCGGCAATAATTGCTCTCCTTTTACATAAATTACTATTTCATAGTTGGGCTAAAAGATTAGTTGCGACGGCAGACCAAAGGATATTTTGTTAGAGTACGTATACAATGTTATAGTAAAAACTCATCACGACTAACAACGACTACGGAGTCAACAAAAATAATTAACTATACAAATCTATTGTTCTAATTAATACAAAATCCAGTTTTTCTAGTGGATATACAACACGCAGTAGGTTATTTCCTACAAAGCCCTGTTTTAACTAAAACCTTTCCACTTAACGTAACTATATAAGGACTGCTTGAATAATAAAATAATAGCGGTCTGTTTGTTTACTGCAAACAGCTAAACATTCTTTAATGACACGAAAGGGTTTATTAAGCACATCTAATTTAATACGAATGTTCTCTAATACTTCAACTGTACATAAATTGGTTTGGTAAAAGTTCAAAACACGACTTAAATGTAATAGACCCTTTTTGGTTTTCTCGCAATAACCTATTTCACTCACATTTATATTTTTAACGGTATTATAAATAAATAAGTTACCGTCAATAGGTATAATAAAATATCAAACAATATCGGAAAGTATGCTGGATGGACGATAACTGTTATCCTGTCTGAACATAACTCTGTAACAGATAATACTGACTTTGTGTTAACTAAAAATAAATACATTAAATATTGGAAATTGAAATACAAATTATTGCCGATGTCAAGGCAGGCAAGCGTTTCGTAAAAATAACATTTTTAAGGTATATATTCTGACTACACGTTATGCAAATTTCACATAAGTATGGTTTGCTTGCAACTTTCCCCGACGCGCAAATAAATTTTATTAATTTGTAATACTTTTATTCCTTTTAAAGGTGTTTTAATAAATATATTGTGTACCGCGAAATTACCTATGTAAGCAGTAAGATAGCATGTGGCATTAACAATGGCCATCCTGTACACCTATCACAAGGCTATGAGGAAAACCTTCACATTGTAGTTACAATTCAAGGTTCTTCATGAGTCGGAATTAGAGATAGAAAACTAAGCTTTATCAAAACCACATAAAGACCATGTAAAACTGAGCTGTACATGTACATGTTACAAGAATTAGAAAAGAAATGCGACGTGACGTAGTCTATAAATTATTGAAATAATCGATAGCACGAAGGTTAAACTTTGAGTTACTATTTATTTATAGCTTGGAAAGTCAAGACGACATAACGACTTATTGTTTACTTATGAAGAAATGCTTTCACATCGTAGAGCAGGAATAGCGACTGTTCCAAAAGTTTATAAATAATAAATAAATAATAGTTCCTAACGACCACATACATAGATCCTGGATCCCACAGAGTCAAAGTGTATGTATAGTTAGTAGTAGGTATTAAGTGTAAGTATGAGATGAGCCCTAGAACTATAACTTAGTTTAACCCTTTTGCAACTTTACCAGTGTTGCCAGGTAGAGAAGGAAGGTTCGATTTCTAAGGGGCCATCCATAAATTACGTCATACGAATTTCATGATTTCTTGACCCCTCCCCCCCTGTCCTTGGCACAGCCGGTCACATAACACGTTTGTCAGATCCTATAGCAAATATACCCTATATAGGTAAATGAGATCCTTTGAAGAAAACATGTATATTTAAAAGTAGATTAACCTACTATAGATTAACATAATAAATTTCGTTTATCTAGTTATTTTAATGTTATCACTTATCGGTAAGAAAACGTAACGGCTATTATCTCAGCAAAAGATATCCTTCGATGTAGAGATAAAATTGTTTACTGACACGCGCGATTTATCATTTTCGCGAATTTTCAAGAGAAACTCGGTAATTTTTTAAAGGTTACGAGCACCTACGAAAGTCGTTGAGAAAGTAGATAGCTTCATACCTAATTTTTTGATTTTAGAATGTATTAAACCTACACTTACTTACCCTACACTTTATGAACGTTTTTCAAACAGAACGGATTGATAACCAATGTACTTAACAGGTAACGTGTTTTATCAGCAATATTTAATTGACTATGGTATAATTTATTAAATACCATTGTTGATTCTGATACCATGGTTCTTTTAATTCGCATACCTGCACTAACGTTTAGGTGGCAGTAAGGACGTGACAAGGCCACATTGCAATTTGCAAAATTATTGATTTGGCATCAGTTGCGTGCTGTGTGTAGTGATGGCGTAAGTATTCAAATTTTTTGATGGTAACAGCGAGTAATCCTAATAGAATTGAATGAGTACCGCGAAAGAAACAGGTAGGTAAGTAAATTGAGCTAGAGATTTTTTGATTTGAACCCCTATGTAAGTATTCATGTTACCAAACGTTCAACATTATACAACAAGAATTGGCAGTGGAGTGACCATCCAACCATTGATAAGACTGAGTGCATAGCGTATGTGCCAATTACTAGTACTCACAGCTAACGATGGGCGTATGAAAACACTCATCGTTTGGTGTATCGAGGCTAATACAGGGTTTTTCTAAGATAAGTAAAATACATTTGGCATTATGTGTGTAGGTATAAATATTACGAAATGTACTGAAATTACAATCGGATCAATAGAAATATAAATTAGATTCATAATTTCCCATAAAGTCCATAATTATTATGCTATTTTAAAATTCGGTTACACCTAGTTATAATGAGATGCACATGCTGCATGACACTCTCTGATGAGATCACACTAATATTATAAAGGTGACAGTTTGTATGTGTGTTTGTGTGTATGTGTGTATGTTTGTTACTCCTTCACGCTCCAACGGCTGAATGGATTTGGATGAAATTTCGTACCAAGATAGTTTATACACTGGATTAACATATAGGCTACATTTTATCCCGGAAAAGTGAAATGTTCCTAGGGGATGAGCAAATAATTAAAATACTTTTTATCCGCGGGTGAAACCGCGGGGCGCAACTAGTGTACAATAAGGTAGATATTTAAATAATACACTGCAATCTATACATGTATTATAAAAACTGTATAACTAGTGTAAACTGCACAATGAATATTATGTGAAAAAAATTCAATATACAGTTTAGTCTGTCTAATCTGTCTAAAATAAGTCGGAACCATTAGACGGATTTAGATAAAACTTGGCATGATTATTAGCAAATTTTTCAGAATAACATTATGGAGAATAATATTTTCGAAAACGGCCATGATGATGCAATTAATATTTTCGCATGAATTTTTTATTAGAATGTGATTGATAAAATAGTAAAAATCAATTTAATAGTGGTAAAAAATTATTTCGATAACTTGAAAATTTACGAAGTTATTCAATTTAATCAATTTTATCAGACAATATGACCGAATTAAGTAAAATAGCCGGCAAGGAAGATAAAGTCACTATACCCATCTTATAGAAGGTAAGGGAGAGGAAAACAAGATGAATGGGATGGGAAGAATTCAACATTCAACATTTTCCCCTATCACATTCCTCTTCCATTGGACAGGGCTAGGATGTAAAACTAATTTACCCATGCAAAACCTGGGCGGGTCAACTAGTTTAATTAATAAATTCATAACTGAAAATATAGCACTTTTTAAATGTTGGATTTACTGTATCCTAAACATTTAATATCCTATTGTAAAGATAAAATGGGTCTATTCGCGCACAAATTTATCAAAATGTAATTTTGACTAACCTCCACGACGACGAATATACGACGAATATCAACGAATATCCTACTTTGAATTACACTTGTGATATTCCAGTTACAAGGAAATTACTGCAATATTAAACAATTCTGGGTGATCATGGAACAGTCATGTTTTTAATTCACAGAGCTGGTTGGAACTGGATGAAATGATGTCACATCCTCATTAATATTAGAATGTTACATGACAATGAGTCGAGGTTCGAAAGTGCTGTGTTACATATTCATGATCACTCGGCATCATCCAAACACGGATTAATGTGGGGGCAAAATATGGTGGTAGAAACACTAGGTTGTTGTTTTGGATTTGGCTGCCACTTATTACAACAAATAGGTGTTAATTATGACAATTGGGATATTTATATAAGTATGACTTACTTCATGAGCAACAATATAAAAATGATATAGTACCAACCTATACCTACCCTCCATAAACAAAGTATATTATACTGTAACTTTATTCATTCTATGATACCATACAGTCACTATGCCATTATGGATCCTTTCTTGACCAGAAATGTGAGAACTATATAGCTAACTTATTGTTAAAATGAATACCTGCGCATGACCAATACCTTAGCAGTTTTGGTGAAAAAAAAATATTTAGACATCTAAGGAATATACTATAATAAAATTAACAATTAATATTAATAATTATATATTATTGTTAATTTTTTTTATCAAGAATATGCCACCATTTTTGACTACAGTCTCACCTGATAGAAAGTTATGATTCAGAATGTAAATCTACATGCCTTTCAGATAACATACTCCAACTTTTATCTTGAAGGCCTCCAGAAACATTACCAACTTAATTCTGAAACAGGCCCTACTTATTGCTCCCTAATTTAATTATTTAATTTATTTTTAATCTACCTATTGCTAAATACATTGTATATGTGTTACTGTTTGCATACAGAATTAAGGAAAAATGGGTAAGACAATTAGTATGACTATCAAGTGCTAATTATTATCAGTTAGTTGCCTATATATAGTAATTATGTGAATTCATTAAGTAGATTACAAATTATGGTCTAAATATTTAAAAATGGGTTTAAGTGTCTCAACCCTAAAGTCATTAACCTTAAACATTCATTACTTTGAAGTACAATTAGCATTCTACTCAGACTGTTAACAAATGTAATTAAAATTAACCAAGTACCTATGTAAAACAAATGACCTATTTTATATATAATCTGGGTCCCACTACAAACACAAATAACATTGAATAACATTGAATAGTAATCATTGAACTAGTTACTAATCCTATAATAATGTGTAGTTTATTGTTGATAAAAATTATAAACAATGGATTTAACTGATTCTTTGTCAGTCAATTTCACTGTAACAGAACACATGGAAAATACATGTTTAAACAGCAAACATTACATAGCAAATTACATGGATTCCACAGTATATTATAAGAAAATTTATGTGTGGCAAACAAGCAGATGGCTCACCTGACTGAAAGTGGTCACCATCTCTTATGGGCTCTGCAAAGCCATAGGCACAAAGAATGTGTTGCCAGGTCTAAATTCAAAAGATAATTTATAACAATATGAGCAAACTTTCTTGGTAAACAATAGTTTACCAAGAAAATTTGTGTAGCATAGTATTGCTTTTCTTTTCTTTATTACTGCATTCTAATTGGGAAAGTGAAGTACTGTTATATTCATAGTGGGACAACAAGTTGGTCTAGGGCTTGCCATGGAATTTTAACAAATTTCAGATTATAGCACCACCTTGCGTAAGTAGCATAAGTAGACTTGCATATCAGTACACTTTGAATCAAAAGTACATAACCTCAAACAAATCTAATATTAGCTGAATAAGAGGAAGGCCCTTGGTGGAATAGTTCGGATATCTATAAAGTTATATGGCACTTACCCTTGAAAACGTTCTCAGCCTATTAATTCGTGGATTCGATGGAACATTATTCAGGGATACCTTCGACATCATAAAGTTTTTTTTGTCTGGCTCGTCACGCAAACACAACAAAAAATAGATTGTTTAGTCACACTCACGACGCTGGCACAGTACGTTTTAGAGATACAGCAAGTTCAAGGGAAAACAAATGAAGATCTAGGCTTCACCTTTTTAATTTCAGTCTAGCAAAAACAAAAGATTTTATTAACAACACTAAATACATCAACTCGACAACATTAACCACATTATTAACAACATTATGTATTCATTTTGATGATCTGAACTATTTATAAACAATGACTAATCAAAATATTAATCTATTAGCAAAAAAACATACTAATTAATTCATTTAATTTTAGAAATAAAATTAAAATATAGATTTTTATTTTAAACTTCGTTTGACAGATTTCGTTGCGATGCTATTCCGAGTGACTGTGACGTTTCATTTCATTTCACAGAGAACAAGAACAAAACAAGAGCGCACACCAACCAGCGTTCCCGGTGCCGTCAGACCGACAACTGTCAAAAATTGTGACTGTTTATGCGCGTGAACGGGCAACGCCGTTGGCGCGCGAAAATGTTTTAAGTTTAACAAACAATGGCGGGTTACGCCTTATTTATTGTAGAATGACACACAAGTTTCTCAGTTAAACAATTTCTTTATATCGTCTAAAAGGTTTCCGTACTTTGGAAATCTAACTAAACTATAACTGACTGGCCCGATAGCTCAGTTGGTAGTGACCCTGCCTTCTGAACTGCGGGTTGTGGGTTCGATTCCCACCCAGGACAAACATTTGTGTGATGAACATCGATGTTTGTTCTGTGTCTGGGTGTTATATTGTATTCTATGTATGTATTTACAAACAAAAAGTATCTAAGTATTCTATCAGTTATCTGGTTCCCATAGTACAAGCTTTGCTAAGTTTGGGGCTAGATGGCGTTGTGTGAGATGTCCACACATATTATTATTTATTTATTATTTAATAAAATATAGAACTGTTTTGTACGAAGTATCGTAGGCAATCTGACCCAAGATTTATCGTAACAATCCTTTACAGTCGTGGTTGGCCACTTTACTCATATAACAACCGCGATGAAAATTTCGACTCTTCACTCGCTATTTACCTGTTCACATAAAATAAATAGGTCAGGTAGTGAAAATCCAATGAAAACCAAGTACGGTCAGATTACCGTAACGATTTTGCATCTATGGTGATGGCGCTCATCTAACATGAAATCTTTTTGTTCTATTAAATAAATCCAGATAAAAAAATTGCAAAAATTGCAGTCAGTCAGAATTCTGACTGACTGCAATTTTTGCGCTCACTTCTGTTTCTATTTTCAAAAGCGCCTCACTTATTTGGTATCCCTAATAATAATGAACGACCGAAGGAAGCGTGAAAAATACATCACTTTGTAAATAATAGTCTACTTCCTAAATAATAGGAACATAATTCATAATGATGTGGTTTTACACGATTTTTTAATTTTCTGGGATGTGATCTGACGAGATCCGGAGCAACATAAGGAAAGGTTTTCTTAGGGTTTTCTTAAAGGTTTTTGACAATAAGCACTTTGTAATTTTATATGCTTAGTGAAATAAATTAATTTTAAGTACTTAATATAATTTTGACTTGTAAAAGTGCTAAAATTAGCCTATTTGCAATAAAATCTTTTGACTTTGACTTTAAACAGAACACTGACTTCACAAGACAGGCTGTTTCGATCCATTAAGAGCATGGTTTTGCGACCTATTAAAAGGCCCGTATTACAGAACTATGCTCAGTCGTCGATTAATGCTCTTCTTAATTGCCATTACCTATGGAATGATCACGGAACTTTGATTGCAATGCAAAAGGAGAAAACATTATTCCCAATTTGAAAATTCTCGTAGTAACTATGCACATAAACTGCGTAATAAAACTGTTAAATTCATACATTTTTGGGTCTCTTATTGTTGCAATCAAAACACATGGTTGTATAGCTAAGATCAAGCTCTTTACAAGTTTTTATAAGCTATGATCATCTGACATTAGTAATTTTTTTTGAGTTATCTTTAAAGGTAAGTTAATAACAACTTGTGGCCTTTTTTTCTTTGGTGCTACATTTCTATGTCAATTGTTGTATGATGGAATCATAGAGATAGTTAATTCCTGATTAAATCAGTTAATTCAGGTGTAAATGTATACTGTTGTACCATAATACCTACAAAGTTATCAGGTGTAAAGGTATACTTTTGTACCGTTAGAATTAACTCTACTCAATGATTCCATCATCAAACCATTGCCATAGAAATATAGCACCAAAGAAAGAAAGGCCATAAATTCTTATTATAGACTTACAATACAACTTGATGACATCCTGGTCAGTATAACGTAGCTCGTGTTACTGACGGAGTCCCTGCGGGCTCATCTTTATATTAGTTTATTATAATTATGTACTTCTATCACAGAATACTATACTTGCCTACTATTACCTAACTATTACCAAATTTCCACCGAATTGTGCTATTACTAGAATACTACGTAGTACCTACCTACTTTTGTTAATAGTCATAAGGTTAGGCTATATACATAACTGAAACTGTAGAGACACTTTTAGGGCAGAAATCCTACCCACAAAACAAAACGGGGTGTCCTACTCACATTTACGATAGGAAAGATTCTCCTCCAGCTAGAATAAAGTAAGCATGCTAAAAAAGGTTTTGCGTTTGAATTATTAATCTAAAGCTAAAGCAAAAAAGCCGAGGTCCCGAACAACTGATGTTAGGTAACTCACCAGTGATCTTTCGGTAGGGTTGGCCCTGATGCGGGGCTCTTCGTCGTCGTCATCTGGGGTGCACTCGGTGCCGGCAGACTGCCCCATGGCTGACCGGTCGGAGGGTAGGCTTCAGGCCGAATGCGGCCGAACAACTGATGTTAGGTAACTCACCAGTGATCTTTCGGTAGGGTTGGCCCTGATGCGGGGCTCTTCGTCGTCGTCATCTGGGGTGCACTCGGTGCCGGCAGACTGCCCCATGGCTGACCGGTCGGAGGGTAGGCTTCAGGCCGAATGCGGCCGAAGTGCCGAAGCGGCGGCGGCGGTGGGCCGCGTGGCAGCCGCACGTCCACTGCCGCCGCGGCGCGCCGCGCTGGCTCCACCGATTCCCGCAAGCCCCTAGGTACTAGTGACGCGCAATATCGATATTATTCAAGGCAAACTTGAAAGTCTTGCAGTCTTATACTTTCACTGTCTGCAGGTAGGTGTGTTTACTTTTAAGTAAGACTGCTGATAATGTGTGTTAGAAGAGAAAAGAAGCTGCGGAAATAATCATTTCAATGCCTACCTTGCAGTGGGGCTAAAACTGCTAGCTGCGAGCGTGATTCTTCGCATCGCTTAACAAATAATACCCTTTACTTCCTATGGGTATAGATTTATTCAGGACCCTGCAAAAACTTCAATGCTGGTACGCGAGTTTAGCGAAACTTTTGCAGGGTCTTTTTTACCTCTACTCATCAAATCATCCGTAGAAGTACCTATAAATACCTATAGATCCTACGTTGCGTATCACATCACTATTCATCATGAGTTGGAATACTGCCACTGCTGAACATCGGCTTCATTATCCTGGACACCACAACCAAACCATATTTAATTACCAATACAATATTTTAATAATATTATTGAAGAAGTAGATTGGGTATGAATCACCTGCGGTATCACCCGTCATCAACCCGTTCTTCAATGGAAATTATTGATATTCCGGCATAAAATGGATGTTGATCTCGGTAATGTCAGCAATCTGTATACATCATTTCAGCCAAATTGATTAAGTCGTTTTGATGTGAAAGCCATAATACACAAATAAACAACGTTTAACTTTTATATCAGTACAAATGTCCTTGTCCGTGAATGAAACGAACCAGTTCAACAATAATGATAATAATAACGCCCAACGATCACATACATAGATCCTGGACCATATCTAGGATTCCCTGTGTCTAGAGACCCAGGAACTACGAGGACCATGGTCCCACAACACCCAGATTCAGAACAAGTAAATGCTCCTTTTTATGTGCACAAATACTTGTCCTGCCGCGGGAATCGAATCCGCCACCTCTGGGTTATGAGCCGACCTGCTCAACCACCACACCACAGACGCTGTCAACAATAGATTCAACAATAACAACAATAGATTGGTATTGTTACTCCTTCCTTTTCAAAATAACGAAGGAATCGACATTCGATACGGTTTCAGGACAAGCCTATGCTAGCGGTCGATACTGCGAGCGCAACTCCGCACTGCTCAACTGGGACCTCTAACGGCGCGGCGCGGCCTGAAAGCGAACTAACTAGGTACCCACTCTCTTACTTATACGTTTACCTACAAAATAGGAACATGTTTCATTGTTACAACTAAGCGTTCGTTTTTTATTCGCAAGTACGCTACTTTACTAGTAGTGTATTTGGCTAGGAAAATAACCATGCCTACGTTTGTGCAGTTTTATACGAATAAAATGACGTGATAACTATCTATAACATATTCTTTTATAAATAAGGAATATTTAAGGAGGGCTACGATCCGTGGTATTTTTTTTTTATATTAGTGAATGATGTGACGAGCTAGTCGTTTACCTGATGTTAAGCAACACGGCCGCCCATAACAGAACAGTGTCACTCGGAACCCCAAAAGATAGAGTTTCACGCGACACTGCACTGCGCACATCATCCTGAGACATCAACACAAACTGGTAATAAAATTACTCGACTGTGAGATCAGATCATAAAGTCTCATTTGCCCAGTAATTTCGCTAGCTACAGTGCCCTTCGAACCGGAACACAGTAGTGCTTGCACACTACTGCTTGACCTAGACGAATTTTGCAACAAAGTCCTACCACCTAATAGTAAAAAGTCCTACCACCTAGTGAATAATAGTGAATATGAAAAATTTAAAAGTATATATCTCTTTTTCTCTCGGTCTAGTGTTCACTAACTAAATGGCTGAATCTTGATATAATTTCGTATGTTTTTACCTTTTCTAGGCTTGCATATGACCACTGTCTCACCTGATGGTACGTGACAACGTGATCGACGATGGAAGATGCTTGCCGAGAAAACACCAGCTTACTCTTGCCATGAAAACTCCTAGATTATATTTTTCAGAAAACAGAGAGGCTGGTAAGCTGTTCCATTCCATTGCCGTCCGCGCAATAAATGATGAAGCGAAATGCTTTGTGCGGATTGGAGGGATGCCCACCCACAGAATTCGCCATATCATATGCGGGTATTGTGTTTCTGTGCGTCGTGTGGTGCGGTAGTAAAAAGGATATGGTGGAATTAAGATGTGCAATTCCATCGCACACTATCCGAAGTGCAGCTTGAAGTGCTGCTTTGTAGCTTGACCTTCACCAGCGCTTCGTAACCAATGACCTTTATTCCTCGTCTTTAAATCGAATCCAAGGCATTGAGCTGAACTTAGCACAGGCATCCTAGTAGTATTCATATATACGCGATCGGATTTGTCCTTGATAGAGATCTAACAGCTGCCCTGCTGTGAAACTGCCTGACCAAGGATGCCCAGCTTCTGTGCAGCTAATCTTGCCTTTTCCTCGATGTATAAGTCAATATTGAGGTTCGATGTAACACTTAAAAGCTCAAGCTCGTCGGTTATCGGTACTGTTAGGCTATGTAGATTAGTTTTAACCCTGGGAAAGGAAATAGGGTACTTTTTATTCGCGATAAACTGTAGTTTACACGTAACAAGCCGCGGACAGTACTACTTTGTAATAATGTTAATTATTACATAAAGGATAAATATAGCCCAAAAGTAGTTATTGTTCTCCAGTCTTACATTAAGTTACAGGGCTAATAGCGATTACAACTAACAGGGTACCCAGGATTCCGATAGGTGCCTCACCGGTAGGTATACACTGAATACCTATGTAAAGTATTGAATATAATTAACTAGGCCTATATCAAAAACAGCAACATCATATAAAAAATATATTTATAGTGGTCTTATTAATAGCAGCGCCATCTAGCGTAGAGTAGCAGAACTGCCAGATAGCGTAGAGAACGTAGCGTTGTATCGTAGCTCGTAGCCCGTAGAGTTGACTCTGGCGTAACGTATCTACCATGTTATTCAGAACAATATTCTCGTTTTACAGCTCACTATAATAATTATCCTATACTCTTGTTTTAATTAGTTTATCCAACCAATAATAGATGGTGCTAGCTTTAGATTTAACATTAAAGATTTTCGCAAAATAATAACTGTAGCTTTCAGAGGCCTACTTGGCCTCTGGCTCCAGGCTTTAATCGCTTTTGGGTTTTGTAAATTTGCTAGAAATCTTTATAATAAATGATCGTATCCACCGTTTCAGACGAATATCTACTTTAACAAATATATTACCTACTACTGTTTCTACAGGAGTTCCGTAGGGTATCTTCAAAGTTGAGCATTAATAGGTTGATTGGCTATTCTCTTAGAATGTGCAATATAGCCACATAAATATATATTGAGGAATTTCCAGTTCTATATCTCATTTCTGCGTCATCTTAATATTTAAAAAGGAATTTTTATTTAACACTATAATTTAGTAAACATTAATATTTTACTAGGTGGTAGGACTTTACTGCAAAGTTCGTCTAGGTAGGTACCACCGCTTTGCCAGTTATTCTGCCGCCAAGCAGTAGTGCGCAAGCACTGCTGTGTTCCGGTTTGAAGGGTACTGTAGCTAGTGAAATTACTGGGCAAATGAGACTTTATGATCTGATCTCACAGTTTAGTAATCTTATTACTAGATTGTGCTGATGTCTCTGGATGACGTGCGAAGTGCAGTGTCACGCGAAGCTCTATACCTTAGAATTCCGAGTGACACTGCAGCTGATATGGGCAGCCGTGTCGTTTAACATCAGGCGAACGGCTAGCTCGTCACGTCATTCCTTAACATAAAAAAAATATAGGTATATGTATAAAAATTTGATTAAGATAGTAATAAATTAGTAGTATTTATTGGCTGATTCAGGATCCCAGCAGTAGGATTTTTAAGTGGATCCTACTCTATGTAGGTTATCAAATGAATACTGCGTGTTGATTGAATGATGATAAGTCTACTTACTTAGACAAATTACTTATCATAAATTTGTCTGTAGGCACCTACTCTACTATCTGGTTTACGACCTCCGACCTATAAGCAGTACCTAACTACTTGTTCCTTATATAAACAAAGCATATGTACCATTAACGAAACAGTTTAATAAAAATAATTGCTTTCGTTGAGTTCGGGCGTACAGTTTGTGTCCAACTCATCAGTGGGTCACATATGTATGGACGGTGCGTCAAAAATTCAGTTTTTAATTTAAGTACGAACAAGTGCTTAAATAATTATTCATACAAAAGAAAATCTATCGCATCGAAATGTCAGATAATGCTGAAGAAAGAAATAAGGCAAACGCAGAAAGTAACGGAAAGTTCATAGATATAAACTTTACGCTAAAGCCTGTGCTACTGATAGAGAACTGCGTAGGCATTTTCAGATTCTCGTATAAAGAAAAACAAATTCTTCCTACTAACTGGAGACAAAAGACATACGCTTTGTCTATGATAGTATTGAACGTATGCATGTATACCGGCTTTCTAATATTACCAACAGTTTTAGACAAAAGTGCAATTCTGGTGGATATAGTTAATGAAATACCCAGCATTATAATCGTGCTTCAGTACGTGTTGTCATCGATCAATACGAATTTCATATTCAGTAAAGCTTACCTTGAAACCGTCACGATGTTCACCAAACTTGACAGCGACCTCAAAGCTAACAACTATGAATTACATCATAAGGCTAGAGCCAAAACCTATAAGTCGTTGTTTTTTATTGTTGTATCTCATGTTGTACTTTGTACAATACATGTGATGACAGAAGAAGAGTTAGCATACTCTATAATCATTATTATGTTTTTAAGTCTTATACAGAAGTTCGAAATAATACTATTTTGTTTGTTAATCGACATGTTGAAAAGTAGAGTTGATATCATGAATCAGTATATAGAAAAATTTCTCAATGAAAATGATGGTGATAAAATATATGTTTTCACGCTCAATGAAGGCAAAGCAGGTGCGAAAGAGACGCCAAATATGATCGGACATCCTTTCGAAAATAACATGAAGATTCGGGATATGGCACTCATGTACGATAATATCGGTTCTATTTGCTTTCTTGTAAATAAGATGTTTAATATTCAAATTTTCATGTTTCTTGTCACTACTTTTACTTCCATTGTCATAACAATTTGGATATATCTTTATTACTGCAATACACTTGAGAATAATACCGGACCGGTGATTAAGATTACTATTTGGTGCCTGATCATGTTGTTCACAGTTGCATTCATGTGTTTTCATTGCGAGGGACTGCTTTCGGCGCGAAAGAGTGCTAAAATTCTCATTAACCAGATCATTATGGACTATAACCTTCCGAAGTCAATGAGGGTGCAAGCGAAGGCATTCATGGAGCTGATAGACGCATGGGCACTGCAAATTTTAGTATACGATATGTTTTCTGTAGATATTAACATGATTTTAAAATTTGTTAGTGTTTCTACGACATATTTGATAATTATAATTCAGATATCTCATTTTGCTTAAATTATAAAATAAAAGATGGCTTAAAATATTCTGTTAACTAAGTGTTTGTTTTAACATTCCTTCCTTTCTTGTGTAGGCAAGAGTGGTCTCACATTAAAAAGAATGCCGCTGGCTGGCAGCACCTGCGCTACTCAGGCAATATTTGCTTTTACCGTTAGTTAGTTACTTGATTCAAACACGAGGAATTAAGCTTATTGGTGACGAAGCCTTGGTGAAGGTTAAGCTACAAAGCCTTGAGCACCGACGAAAAGTGGCTTATCGGTCTTTTACAAGCTGCACTTCGAAGAGTGTGCAATGGAATTGTACAACTTAATACTTAAACTTAAAATAAACACGACATCTTTGAACATATATTGCGTGGACGGCAAAGGAATGGAACGTCTCTGCTTTCTTAAAAATATAATCTGGGAGGTTTCTAGGCAAGGGTGAACCGGTATCTACCAGGCAAGCATGTTCCATCGTCAACAGTGTCGTCGCTTACCATCAGGTGAGAGTGGTCAAATGCAAACCTAACAAAGGTAAAAAAATATATAGATACCTGTTTATGAAGCTTACGCTGTTTTAAGAACCTTACAATTTAATAATAAATGTAATTTAGAGACTCATTAATTTAGACAACTTATTATTACTATACTGTTTTACCTAAATACAAAAATATAGGCATACCTATCTTAATTACCTATTTGCATTTGCTTAGTTACTTTTTATTTATGTCAGTTTATTATTAATAATTAACGCCCAACAATCACATAATTATTAGAGTTTATTCGTGCGATATTTATTGAACTACCAATATAGAGAAGGTACCTAATAAATAATAAATAGTTAGGGACATTTCACAGAGCGCCATCTAGCCCCAAACTAAGCAAAGCCTGTACTATGGAAACCAGATCACTCATAGTATACTTGTATACTTTTTGTTTGTAAATACATACATAGAGTACAATATAGCACCCAGACACAGAACAAACATCGATATTCATCACACAAATGTTTGTCCTGGGTGGGAATCGAATCGAACCCACAACCTAACAATTCTGATGGCCAGGTTACTATCAATTAAGCTATCGGGCCAGTCAAAGTGCTAGAATAATTAAAAGAATTGGTTCTCACTTACTCGTTGATTGATTAAAAAGTTGTCATACCGATAAATATCTAACAGATAATTTACTTTTTAACCTTGTAAGCATACGCGCAAGTTAAATTAATTAATTTAATGGAATTGGTTTCCTACATTTCTTGAATTGAGTTGGATATTCCATTTACAATTTTAATCTTCTCTATAGCAATACGAATACCGAAACCTATTAAAAATCATATTCCACAACTTGATTACTCGTTTAAACTAAAACAAGCTAGGGGAATTATAATCTTCTCTTTATAATCTTATTTCGGTATGACTGAAGTTAAAGAAGAAACAAGCACAAAGCCTAATAGCCGGATTAATAATGTAGTCTCCTCGATAAAGTGTATATTAAAGGCAGAATACTTCTCTGGCATCTGCAGATTTTATGTCAAAGGAGATCAACTCACCCCTCCGAACTGGATGCACAAGTTCTATGCTATGTGTTTGATAACCATACATATAATCTTATATGTGACTTTTATGGATTTATCAACTTTCATAATAAGGGGTGGAATCAGTTTAGTTGAAGTGATAGATGAAATACCTTGTATCATAATACTGATTCAATACATAACGATGATGGTTACTACGAACCTCTTTTTCACTAAAACCAATATAGAAATCTTCACATCGGTTGCTGATCTCGATAACCAACTGTTAACTACCAGAAGCGACGAATTTTACAAAACAACTGGAGAAGGAATTAAAAAGGCTATAATTTTACTTACCGTATCTCACATAATCATTTCTGTAACAGATCTCGTTACTGATGACGGTATTGATGGTAGTGAAGTGATATTTCTACCTGTATATCTGATACAAAAACTGGAAATGGTAATGTTTTGTCTATTAATAAACATGATGAAAAGAAGACTAGATATTATTAACGGCTACATAGCAAAGTTTCTTGATGAAAAAGATGGTGAAAGGTTATCTGTTTTTACTGTCTGTGATGATTTTTTTTTTTTTTTTTTTTTTTAATCTATTTTTTTTAGGGACTTTGAGTCGTCCAACGACTATGTCAGCCCCATAGTACAAAAATGGTATAATTGACAGAAAAATAAAGTTATGTTACATTGTGTATCAGTCTGTACACAGACCGATACAGCAGAGTAGCCGCGTTGGATGTTTGTGCGGATAATATGCTTTGAAAAATACCCACATCTAGGTGATTAAGTTTGAGCTGATTAAATAAATCGTTTCTCATGGGAGCACTCCGAGCACACTCCATCAAAAAGTGATATAGGTCGTCTTTGACCCCACACAGGTCACAATTAGGACTATCTACAATACGCATTAAATGCTTAAAACTGTTTGAAGGGATGTGTCCGGAGCGAAGTCTATGAGCGATTACAATTAGTTGGCGATTCAAATTAATGTTCTCAAACCATGGTATATGAGGAGGCTCACTTTGCATTGTTCGATACCATATGCCTTTTTCTCGAGAAGCAATATCAAAATACTCTTTCCAATTTTGTAGCATAGATTGTTTGTATTTTATGAGTAACTCGGAGTGTTCTGTTTTCATAAAAACTTCTGTTCCATTTGATATTGCGTCTCGAGCTAGTTTGTCAGCCTCCTCATTACCACTCAAGCCGACATGTGATGGAACCCATTGGATTCCCAGAGTCACTCCACGCGACGCCAGCACGAAGACTTTGGATAAAATATTATAAGCTATCGATGCGCCTCTGTGTCCAGAGGCGCACCGAGCTATATGGTGTAAGGCACTTCTGCTGTCAGACAGAATTACTGCCTTTTGTAGTCCCGTACTAATGACGTGAGAGAGAGCCTCCGAGATTGCAAAAAGTTCAACGTACATAATAGAATATTTTGAGTCATTCACAATTTTAAAGGTTTCCTTCACATTGTAACTGGGATTATAGTAGGCTGCACCTCGACCGAATTGTGTTTGCGAGCCATCAGTATAAATTTTATGCCAGCCACTATATTTCTGGGTTAGCATGTATAGAGTGTTTAATTTTAAGAGTGTAGGGTCATATTTATTTTTAGATTGTGTTAGGTTTTCAATTTCCGTTTGGATAATTTCTACATTTATGTTAGACACCCATGTATTTAAGTTAAACATATTTAGTGGATTGGAAGTATTAATTTTTTCGAATTTAGTATCATTATAAACGGTAGTGAGCAAAGGCTTTTTTTTTCTACGAAAATAGGTTGAGTCACTATATCTGGAGAGGGATTCTAAATTACTAATCGTAATATTATTAGACCATGATTGAGATTTGAGGCAATACTTTGTAGCTAGATACTTTCGTCTTAAGTGAAGTGGTGGTAAGCATAACTCGTATTCCATCACGTGAATTGGCGTTGTCTTGATAAAACCCCCTATGACACGTAAGGCTATGTTTTGGACTCTATCTAACTTCAGTAGGTGTGTTTTTGCAGCATTATCGTAAACAAAACATGCATAATCTATTTTGCTTCTAATCAAAGATATATACACTCTGCGCAAGTGTTTAGGATGTACTCCCCAAGACGAACCAGCTAAAATCTTCAGTATATTAATAGATTTCATTGATTTTGCCTGCGTCTCATTAACGTGTCTGTTCCACAACAGTGACCTATCCAGCCATACTCCCAAGTATCTTACGCAATCTACCACCGATAGAATATGGTTATCAATCGATACGATTATTTGGTCTCTTCTTCTTCCTCTACTAAATAAACATATTTTTGTTTTCTTCAAAGAAATATCTAGCCCTATTTGTCCCAGTAATTCAGACATGGAAGTGACACTGTTTTGAATCTGGATAACATTGTTATGGACATTTTTGCTTTGAATATAAAAAACGAAATCATCGGCGTATTGTAATGAGTTGATGCTATTGCTATCAATAGATTCGTATAACCTAGATGTAATTATATTAAAAAGTAGAGGAGAAATCGGGTCCCCTTGGGCCAAGCCTTTACATGTCCATCTCATATAAACACTATCCTCGCCATCTTCAATAATCTTTAAACATCTCGCTTTAAGAAAGGCAAACAAATACCTACATATGGTCGCTCCAACATTCAATGAATCTAGGATCATAGCGAGTTGATCTATCAAAACGTTGTTGTATGCACTATCTATGTCTAAAAAACATGCCAATGTTGGCATGTTTTGGGCGAACCCTGTTTGTATATGGGACACTAATCGTACTACACAATCAACACTGGATTGACCTCTTCGAAAACCCGATGTTGTTGGCGCTAATAGTCGATTTCGTTCTACGAACCATTCCAATCGTTTGGTCAACATTGTATGCAATATTTTACATATACATGATATTAAGGAAATTGGTCTAAAATTAATTGAGGGGTCATTGCCATTTGGTTTTGGAATAGGTATTATTTTTAAGTTACGCCATTGTTTGGGTACCATTGCCTGTTTAAAAATCAAATTATATATTTTTAAAAGAAGAATTTTGCCATCTTTAGGAAGATAATAAATCATAGAGTATGTAATTTTATCCTCACCTGGTGCCGTATCTTTCTTTTTAATAGCCCTGAGAAATTCCTGAAGGGAAAATTCCTCTTCTAGTTGGAGATTCGTAGAAATAAATAATGGTGAAGGGGGTTCTACAAAGTCTGGCGCCAAAGAACGTAGTAACTGCTCTTTTTTATCATCAGGAGCACGCATTTTACTGTTTTTGACTCCTTTCATCCAACGCATCTTTTGCCACATTTGAGAAGATTTTGTTGTCTCATCTATTGACCCACAGTATTTTTCCCAGTGACAGGATATAGCTTGTCTTCCAATTTTTTGAGCTTCAGCTATTTGTTTGGTTAATAAGTCAAAATTATTCGGCGTAGGGTTTTTCCTGAAATTTTTGAGAGCTAAACGACGTTTTGCTATTGCTTGAGATATAGATGGAGACCAATAAGGCTTAGGTTCAAAGGACTGAGTTGGATTAGTATTACATTTTACATAAGGTATACTCAAATCGGCAGAATTGTTTAAGTTTTGAATAAATAGATCATACAGCTCTTGAATATTATCATTTGAGGTCAGTCTAGTATCATTGACAATACTCTCCTGGAATTTATCTTGGAACAGTTGCCAATTAGCACGCTTAAAATTCCGCTTTTTAACATAGGTTGCTACATCATTATAATCCAAACGAAATTTGATCACCATATGGTCACTCCCCAAGTTCTCTTTCGTAACATTCCATTTAAAAAGTACAGCAATGTCAGAAGAAACAAATGTTATGTCTGGGCTGCTTTCTTGCAGTAGGCCATTGACAAGTTTGATCCTAGTTGGCTCACCATTATTTAAAGATACAAAATTATTATCTATACTAGAGTCAAACAACTGTATACCCCTCGAGTCAACCTTATTGGACCAGTTTGAATGATGACCATTAAAGTCTCCTGCTATGATTGTTTTGTCCCCAAACGTGGAAAAAATATAATCCCAATCACATTGTGATGTCCTTACAGACGGTGAACAGTATACTGAAACAATAAACTTCAAATATTTACAGTTGGTAATCTTTAAACAGATCATCTCAATACCTAAATTGTTTACATTTAAAGGATACAAACATGCATTAAAAGACTTGTGAATTATAATGGCTACACCACCGTATGAGTCCTGCCTATCTTTTCTGTAAACATTGTAGTCTTTTATCCTTAAGGTTTTATCTTCGTTAAGCCAAGTCTCACTAATCAAACATATACCAATTTTCTCTTGATTTAATAATAAGTCAAGTTCCTGTTTCTTTGGCATCAGGCTTTGAGAGTTCCACTGTCCAATACCTAGGTAGTGTGCAGTGGAACCCCCAAAGCCTAATTGAACGCGGCTATCTGTACGGTTGTCATCCATCATGAAACATATTAGTTACTAGTCTCATGACATCTCCATTACTTACGGCTCTTGTGATAAAATACATTAGCTCATTAAGGAGCAACTTGGCTATCTGTTTCAGTTTTACTTCAAAACTAGTGCTTGTAATGAGTATTTTCTGTATACTATGTAGAATGTCCATAAACTTGTTTTGTTCTCTACCGTTATCGTTATCTCTGTTATCTTCCAAACGATTTTCTTTGTTTTTCTTTTGTTTTTGTACTGTAGATGATGTATTTGCTTGTTTTTGGGTTATCATTTTGGTCTTTTCCATAAAGGTTGTGGTATTTTTTGTGCCATTTCCAGCATTAGTTGTTTTTCTTGTCTTTTTATTTTTCTTTTGTTTAAATGTCTTTTCTGCTGGTCTCTCTTCTTCGCTACTCCTACTATCTTCGCTGTTTTCATTATATTCAAACTCTGTTTGTTTTTCTTGGTAAGTATCTTCATGTATTTCAGCCTCTGTAGTTTCTTGTACCACTAAAGGTGGAAATTCATCTCTGTTAATTATCTCTGACAAATACCTACCGTTTTCTTCTAATTGGTTCTCTTTCTCAGTTTCTTTTCTATCTTTCCGTGTTTCCAAGTATTTATTCAAGGCAGTTTTATAGGTGCAATTTTGCACACACATTATTCTCCTGATTTCTTTTTCTTTCAAAAATAAGGGACAGTTCTTGTTAAACGCCACGTGATTTTCTTTACAGTTTACACAAGTGTAGTCTGTAGTTTCACAGTTTGGGTGCTCTCCGCCACATTTGGGGCATGTGGGTTTCTTGTGGGGACACACGCGAGCTTGGTGGCCATATTTCCAGCACATAGAGCATTGTGTTACTGGGAATGTATATGGTTCTATTTTAAAACGATAGTCATATCCAAACACATATTGTGGTAATAATGCACCTTTAAAACAGAAGCGTACTGTCTCACTGTCACTCCACTCACCATTGTCCGTCAGGCGCTTTAATCTTTTAACAGATATAATTTCAGACTCGCTTTTGAAAGATTTCATGAGTTCTTCTTCTGACACATCCAACTCTATATATTTCACGACACCATAGGTAAAGCTGACTTCATTTGTAAGGCGACATTTGTACCCTAATTCTGTAAATTTACTGTTGTTAACTAACTTATCCGCATCCTCTTTGTTTTCAAATTTCATAAATATTTTGTACGGACTCTTGTATTTTATTTGTGTAATATTTAGTATATTTTCTCCTTTCAATAGTTTAGCAAGACCAATTTGTTTAGGCAGCTCTTGCAGAGATGTCACACACACTTCAATCGAGTTTAAGTCATCGGCATACGTATTATTTCTTTTAAATTTATGATTATTTCGGTTATTATTATTATTATTGATCGATGTATTTTTTTTCGTAAATGAGTTCTTCATTGCAAATCTCTTACTCTTTCTCTGTATTAATGTAAATCCTTCATTATCCTCCAAAATATCTTGTTCGTCACTCTCATTTCTTGTCCTTTTCTCTGGCCTTACGCCGCGTGCACCTGCGACGTTCCCTTCATTTATCTTCTCGCACTCATTAATATTATTGCTTCTAAGTATCTCTTCTTCACTCATGTCACTTGGGCTCGTGGATCGAGGTCTAATGACCTCGTCCATTTTTCTCACACAAATTGCAGGTAGACCGAAAAAAGAAGTTCGCGACAATAACAGGCTAATCGCAATCCGTGCGCTCGCTATGACGCGCCGCGCGCAACTGTCTGTGATGATAAAGAAGTAGTTAGAGAGATGTTAAATATAATTGGATTTCCTTCAGCGCACAACATGAAGATTTATGACCTTGCAAAAATGTATGACTCAATTGGGTGTCTTTGCTCCTTGATTAATAAAGCCTTCAACTTTCAAATCTTCATGACTCTAATGTCTACTTTTAGTTACATAGTTATTACAATTTGGACATCTCTTTACTACTACCGAACACCGGAGAATAACTCCGGACCTTTGTTTACCATTATTATTTGGTGCATTACCACCCTACTGACAGTTGCCACGATGTGCATTGTCTGTGAGAACCTACGCTTGACACGAAACAATAGTAAGATACTCGTGAACGAGATCATTATGGACTATAACCTTCCGAAGAGCATGAGAGTGCAAGCGAAGGCATTCATGGAGCTCATAGATGCATGGCCCCTGCAGATATTAGTATATGATATGTTTTCTGTAGACATCACTCTAATGCTAAAATTCATTAGTGTTTCCACGACGTATCTAATTGTTATTATTCAAATTTCTCATTTTACTTAATTTGCTATATGTATCTGGTTTCTAATTGGGATCATTATAATAATAATAATAATAATATATGTGGACATCTCACACAACGCCATCTAGCCCCAAACTAAGCAAAGCTTGTACTATGGGAACCAGATAACTGATACAATACTTAGATACTTTTTTGTTTGTAAATATATACATAGAATACAATATAACACCTAGACACAGAACAAACATCGATGTTCATCACACAAATGTTTGCCCTGGGTGGGGATCGAACCCACAACCCGCAGTTCAGAAGGCAGGGTCACTACCAACTGAGCTATCGGGCCAGTCAAATATTATAATAATTGTGTTTTAGCTTGCAAAATAAACGTAAAAGTACGGGCCTACTTACGCACTAATTAGTTGTTTGTTATTTATTCTTAATCTGATTGCATAGTTGCGCTCGATTGAAAATGCGCAACCATAGATATATATGCGTTTGCACATACATAGTCATACACTAGTGTATGACTATGTGTGTTGCTTACCTATAAAGCTTACCTATAAGTTCACCTTTTATGATGATTTCATAATTAGTACTATATAAATATATATATATATATATAAATTCTATTTACGTTTGAAGAACTGACTCGGAGAAATCATTTCTGAATTTCAACTGCTTTGATTAGACATGCACTGACCCTGATTTTGTTTAGTGTGAGCATTAGTAACACTCAACTTTGGATATTTACCTAGGATAAAATGTGGATAAAATAGTTTGTGGTTCCTCAACGTTGGCTTAAATCATCGCCACATTAAATTAGTATAATTTGTTGTCCTTTTCAGTCTGGGTACTAAAAATTTACAATTATTTCAAATTTTAAGTCATTAATTATTGTATTCCATGTTTCAACCCGTATCTACAGTCAATCATCATCAGTGCCTTACTTAATTATAGGATACCACTGGAACTTGGAAATACACGTGGAATACTAATATTCTTTAAAAAAGGTGTAAACTGACTTCAATCTCCTTAATTTCATACTGAGAAATATTTCTATGATTTTGTCACCCAAGTGTATATTTTTTCCAGGTACTTTCCAGGAATTTCCATTTATTATTTGATACCCCTAAAAAATTAGAAGTGTTTTTTTAGTTTGTTACTTCGGGACTAAAAAACCAATTCAAAAAAGAATGACCCAACTTAAAAATAGAGGATTTTTTAAAATTGGTTATTTAGTCCTGAAGTAACTAACTAAAAAAACACTTCTCCTTTTTTAGGGGTATCAAATAATAAATGGAAATTCCTAATACACAAAAATCTGCTAAACGGTCTACAAGCATGTACTTGTTAGCATTCGTAGAGCTTCACTAAAACTGTCTATAAAACAATCAAGTTGACCACTAACTTCAGTAACATTCTGTACTATTTTTAAAACTTTTTTCCTGCGGCTTTACAAATCATTTATTGAAATGGGTCCATTCTTATTTTTTTTTAAAGTAATTTTAATTTTTAAGTCTCGAGTACTTTTCCTATTTAGGTGTATCACAAGGCTCACATCTGGGTCCTCGGTTGTTGACCATTTTTACTAATGATCTTCCTGATTATTTGAACAGCTGCATTCCTTCTATCAATATGATGAACAGACGATCTCATAGTGAAAATAATCAAATCTTCTGATGATGATGCAAATGAGATAGTACAAATTAAATGGCATGAACCTAAACATGGCAGTGTTCTTAAATAACATTTCGTAGGAATACCAATTCATCAATTCTGTAGAATAAGCAAATAAAATTCAGTCATATATGAGAGTATTCTTTAAAATGCAAACGTTGTCTAATGGCCGTGACAAAATCGAGCTGAGCATTTTTTACAAACTTTTACACAACAATATTAACTGTCCTGAATTATTAAAACGATTTAAGCTAGAGGACCGTTCAAATATTCACGAAATAATAATTTTATTTGCGCCTCCTTTTCATAGGACTGTATTAGGATCCAATTGTGCCCCACATTTGAGGTTTAATTAATGAAGTTAGAGACCTTATAGACCTTTATTGTGACAGCTTTCTTAAATTTAAAATGAAGTTCAACCAAGTAATAGTGCGGTTTTTTATTTCTCTTATAACTTAATTATATATATATTATTATATTTTATATATCGGTTTTGTGCAACTATTATTTGTCTTATGTAGGTAAGTATTGATTATAAAAAAATTTGCAACTTATTTATTAGATTTTTATACTTGCTACTCACAAATTGTTTCAAGCTAAGGCAGATAAAAAGGTCATCCTCTTGTCAACACTTCTTGTTAGCTCTTCAACCTGGAAATCCCAAAAAAATAACATTACAATCAAAGGTCCACCTACACAGTGCTGATAAGACGTTCTATTTATGTATAGTTGCAAAACATAACATTTTCAATGCCATTTGCGAACACAACGGGATATGCCAATGCGTGTAGGCACCTAATTGTGCGATTGGGACTGACGGCACCAGTAGGTACGTTCGATGAGGATAAACTGTGTGTTCTTTATTGTCATTGGCAGAACTTGCAAAAGGTTGTCCACCCCTATAATAACATAACAAAAGCAAAGCGTAAAAAACTGACTTCAGTTTTGGTTTTCTCAGGGATGCCATTGTCAGGACTGGACCAAATTGAAATAGAAGTAGCAGAAAATAAAAAAAGAATCATCAAAATCGGTTCTCCCAGTCGAAAGTTCTGAGGCAACAAACATTAAAAAAACAGTTGAGTTGAGAACCTCCTCCTTTTTTTAAGTCGGTTAAAAATGGACATATTTTCTTCTCTTGATAAAAAACGTGAGCCGCGTGATCGTCCAATGGTCAAACGCTTTCTCGAGAGAAGAGATATATCAATTTTTATAGCTTATGCTAGTGTCTGCCTGCACATAGGGCTCTTAATGTGGCTTATGTCACCTGAATCTGCTAGGTGATCATAGAATGTGATTGCAACCCTTGCACTTGACTGATGCTAGCTTTGGACCGCCACAAAAAGTGGTATTTAAGTACGACTGACATTCTTGATCCGGACGCGGCCCGGTGCGCATGCTGAAGGCCTATAGTTATATAGGTTGCAAACTACGCATAACCCGTTCCTCCTACATATATATTCATAGATTATCTTGAACACACTTAAAATCAACAAAGACAACGACATTTTAATGAGCACAGACAATGAAATATATCGGTGATAAAAATCTTTTCTGTAAGCGACTCTAATACCTTGGATCAATATCATACTCTTCAGAGTGTGATTCTTTAGGCGTCGTCGCCACTGGCCAGATGCTTAATATATCAATAGGAGAGATGGTAAATTTTGTTGTTGAACCTTGTTGCCCTGGCGTGACATTTGGTACAGTTTCTGTAGCCAATGTAGGGTTTGGCGTTGTCGGCAACTTTACGGAACACGGTGATAAATGCTTTACCCCAACATCTGTAAAAAAAAACAGTAGGTAAGTCTACACAGTCTAATAATCACAATCTAGTAATCTTATTACTGGAATGCACATGTGTCACGATGACGTACGAAGTGCAGTGTCACGCGACACTTTAGATTTAGAGTTCTTAATGGCACTGCAACTATTATGGGCGGCCATGACGCTTAGCATCAGGAGAAAGAATGGCTCATCACGTCATTAATATAAAAAAGGTAAGTAGATAATATTGCAACAAAAGTTACAGAAGTGCTGGACTTGAATTCAAAATTTGAAAAACAAGTTTTACTTTTTATATTCGTTGATGAACCCGTGATTAAAATGTCAAATGCAGTTGTTAATCAACAAACCTTTTGTTTCGATATTAATTAATGGTATTACATCTCGAATTAGTTGTATCGTCTTTAACAAAAGAATATGCACTTACGGAGTCCACACCGTTTCACGCATATTAAGTGTTTTGTGTTGTTGTATGTAAAGTTATCGGATCCACAAATAGGTTGAAATATATGTTCGTCTGGGCAACGCTTTATACATTCCCTGACTGATTTTGATACTGAGTCGGGCTTAAAGGTAGGTGTTGGTGACGGCTCGTCTTCTGGGGCTGAACAGTGAGCTTTTCTCTTCAACGACACATCTGTCAAATAAAAATGTACTAATTATGTAAAAATGTAATATTTATATTTGATTGCTTAACAATGACACTATCTTTTTGCCCATTGTTCAATTTGTACGTATTCTGTATTAGTAACTGTATAAATAAATAAATCATAATAACGCTCAACGATCACATACAAAGTTTCGGGACCCTTACTAGGATTCCCTGCGTCTAAGGACCCAGCAACTATGAAGACTATGGGGTCCTACAACACCTAGACTCAGAACAAGAATTTGCGCTTTTTTGTGCACAGATACTTGTCTTGCCGCAGGAATCGAACCCACCGCTTCCGGGTTGTTAGCTGACCTGCTCAACCACCACGCCACAAAGGCTGTCAAAATGTCGTTTTATATACAACAACAATGTGATTAGTAGATACTTACTAACAACTCTCAAAAAACACAATTCGTAATATTATTAACTAGATTTCAACCTCTGTTCCTTGATTAAATTTTTACATAATACCTAATATATTTGACCAATAAATATGGGTTAAATTTTTGATACCCCGGTCTTAACAACACACCAAAAAGTAAGGCATCCTCCAAATACCAATCTCGGTTATAATCGCTTTTTAATCATGTAATAGCCTTAACCTTTCAACGCTCAGCATATTTATAGAATAAATACAGTTTGATACCTAGAATGAACATCGAAAGGTTAAGTTAAAATAAGACGTGCCTTTGAATTGTATAAAACTATTTTTGGATGCAATCCAAAAAACAGTAGGTAACTAGGTCAGCTAAGTTTTTGTGACTTCCATAAAATGTTATATGTACCTAATTGTTAATTGACTCCTTAATAAATGTGACAAATATCAGTAATTCATAGCACTCCAAAGCACTGTACAGTTTATAATACCTACCAACTCCACAGTTTTGCGCACACTCCAAGCGTCCAGGGTTCATGTAAGTAACATTGTTGCTGCCACAAACAGGGTTATACTCTCCAGACACAGGGCATGTTTTAATACAAGCCGTTATCTGATCTTCTGTCTTTACAATTTTTTCGGTGGTTGACGTTGGTGGTTTAGATTCTACTTTAGAACAGGGGCTCATTTTGACCAACATTACCGCTAAAAATAAAATATCAAAACATATAGGCAGATAAACCTTCGTACATATTCAAGAAACAGTTCACTCCTATACCTTATGGCGGATCAACTGTCGAAGTAAATGCACTTACGGAGTCCACACCGTTTCACGCATATTAAGTGTTTTGTGTTGTTGTATGTAAAGTTATCGGATCCACAAATAGGTTGAAATATAGGTTCGTCTGGGCAACGCTTTATACATTCCCTGACTGATTTTGATACTGAGTCGGGCTTAAAGGTAGGTGTTGGTATCGGCTCGTCTTCTGGGGCTGAACAGTGAGCTTTTCTTTTCAACGACACATCTGTCAAATAAAAATGTACTAATTATGTAAAAATGTAATATTTATATTTGATTGCTTGACAATGACACTATCTTTTTGCCCATTGTTCAATTTATACGTATTCTGTATCAGTTACTGTATAAATAAATAAATCATAATAACGCTCAACGATCACATACAAAGTTTCGGGACCCTTACTAGGATTCCCTGCGTCTAAGGACCCAGCAACTATGAAGACTATGGGGTCCTACAACACCTAGACTCAGAACAAGAATTTGCGCTTTTTTGTGCACAGATACTTGTCTTGCCGCAGGAATCGAACCCACCGCTTCCGGGTTGTTAGCTGACCTGCTCAACCACCACGCCACAAAGGCTGTCAAAATGTCGTTTTATATACAACAACAATGTGATTAGTAGATACTTACTAACAACTCTCAAAAAACACAATTCGTAATATTATTAACTAGATTTCAACCTCCGTTCCATGATTAAATTTACATAATTTATTATATACATAATACCTAATATATTTGACCAATTTAAGGGTAAAATTTTTGATACCCCGGTCTTAACAACACACCAAAAAGTAAGGCATCCTCCAAATACCAATCTAGGTTATAATCGCTTTTTAATCATGTAATAGCCTTAACCTTTCAACGCTCAGCATATTTATAGAATAAATACAGTTTGATACCTAGAATGAACATCGAAAGGTTAAGTTAAAATAAGACGTGCCTTTCAATTGTATAAAACTATTTTTGGATGCAATCCAAAACACAACTGTATACACGTTAACTCTAATTTGTATTCTCACCTATTCCACACCGTCTTGCGCACTGTAATTTCTCGAGGTTTGTGTATGTAACGTCATTGGTCCCACATACAGGCTGGTATGAAGACGATGCTGAACAGGAGTTCATACACGTCTCTAGTGAAGGTGTAGGAGCAATCGACACAGGGTTGACAGTCATAGTTACAGACGGATTTGTGCACGTTGTTACACAATGGTTAACGTGATAGTCGATGGTATTGAAAGACGAGCATGGCGCAAACTTTGAAACTTCGACGTCTGAAATGATAAAAGCGTAGACTTAAGTATCTTTGTCTTTATCAAAGACAAAGATACTTAAGAAGACAGTAACTGTAACACAATAAAGTACAATAAAGCACCTAAATGAAGGCTTTCATTTGTTTCAAAATTATATTTTTTTGACGATGACTGCTTTCAGAAAGATTCATTATATAACATTGCCTATACTGAGTACACGATTTCTGTTCTATCCGTTTATCTGTCTGTTAGAAAACAGTAGGTATTTACGAATGGCAGAAATTAGATATCACACATTTTATACAGGACGTGGGCTACTACGCTATTTATAGTTGTTTTTTACGTTTCAATAACATTACTGGTAGTTTTGAGATTATAGGTTTCACAAAAACAGAATTATCTATTTAATAGTCTTTGAACCTAAAAAAATAGGTAGTGCTTATATCTTTCCAATGTATAAATTAAATATTGATTAGGCTTTTTTTTACTATAATAATATAATAGGGTTTTTCAGTTTGAAATATTACCTAAACTGGGTGCTTGGCTGTTTTTTCTAAAGCTAAACTAATAATACATGCAGCAAATACTCTGTCTCATTCATTACAATCTATTAATTCATTTGGATACAAAATGTAAACTTCTAAATATTTTAATGCATTCAATTTTAATTTAGCTTTAGAAAATGTAGAATCACCGTCAGAATTTGAATAATTTACCAATTCCACAAAATCGCGAACACAACAATCGTCCGGGGTTCATGTAGGTGATGTTATCAGTCCCGCATACAGGGTTGTATTCAGAAGTGAGAGAGCACTTCTGCATACATTCCGTAACTTCCTGCAGGCTTGGTTTCTTCTTTTTGTAACTATTGTTAGCTGCATCGCAACTATTTTCTAACTTTTCACCCCCAGCAGAACTACTTCCACCGTTACCAATACTTCCTGCACTACCGTTATTTTCCATATTCCCAGCATTGCCACTGCTTCCATTATTTACCCCAATAAAAGTATTTTCATCATATCCATTATTTTCGTTATTTCCATTACTCTTGTTCCCTCTATTTTCATTATTTAAATGTGATTGATCAGGAATTCCTTTATTGTTAATATTCCCTTTGTTTTCACTGTGTACATTATTTCCACCGTTTGAAGTAGTATGAGATGTTGAAATTTCTACAGCAGGACGCTCGTCCACAAGACAAGCAGAATATTTTATCAACTGGACCACTGTAAATAAAAAGTGAAATTTGAAACAATATTTAAAAGGATATGTACTTTACTTCAGTGAAGGTCATGTTATTAATAAGACGAACTAAAACTGTGGATAAATGCTGAATCTTATAATCAAACACCTACCTACTCCACAATTTTGCGCGCACTGTAAGCGTGCAGGGTTTAGGTAAGTTACATTGTTACTACCACAAACAGGCTTATACTCTCCAGTCACTGGACATTTTCTGATACAGGCTGTTATCTGTTCCTCTATGTTCACAGTTTTTGCTGTTGTTGGCGTGGGTGTGGTGGGTTTGGAATCTTGTTTAGAACACGGAGTCAATTTGGCTAAGTGTACCGCTGGAAGGGAAAAATGTAATAAGATACCAAATACCGTTGACGGCTTGCTATGGTCACGTAGACCAGTAACTAGGTCAGCTAAGTTTTTGTGACTTCCATAAAATGTTATATGTACCTAATTGTTAATTGACTCCTTAATAAATGTGACAAATATCAGTAATTCATAGCACTCCAAAGCACTGTACAGTTTTTAATACCTACCAACTCCACAGTTTTGCGCACACTCCAAGCGTCCAGGGTTCATGTAAGTAACATTGTTGCTGCCACAAACAGGGTTATACTCTCCAGTCACTGGACATTTTCTGATACAGGCTGTTATCTGTTCCTCTATGTTCACAGTTTTTGCTGTTGTTGGCGTGGGTGTGGTGGGTTTGGAATCTTGTTTAGAACACGGAGTCAATTTGGCTAAGTGTACCGCTGGAAGGGAAAAATTTAATAAGATATCAAATACCGTTGACGGCTTGCTATGGTCACGTAGACCAGTAACTAGGTCAGCTAAGTTTTTGTGACTTCCATAAAATGTTATATGTACCTAATTGTTAATTGACTCCTTAATAAATGTGACAAATATCAGTAATTCATAGCACTCCAAAGCACTGTACAGTTTATAATACCTACCAACTCCACAGTTTTGCGCACACTCCAAGCGTCCAGGGTTCATGTAAGTAACATTGTTGCTGCCACAAACAGGGTTATACTCTCCAGACACAGGGCATGTTTTAATACAAGCCGTTATCTGATCTTCTGTCTTTACAATTTTTTCGGTGGTTGACGTTGGTGGTTTAGATTCTACTTTAGAACAGGGGCTCATTTTGACCAACTTTACCGCTAAAAATAAAATATCAAAACATATAGGCAGATAAACCTTCGTACATATTCAAGAAACAGTTCACTCCTATACCTTATGACGGATCAACTGTCGAAGTAAATGCTTGAATTACTTTTGTTGTAAATGATAACTATGTGGTATTTATTTTATTTTACCCACATTAGCTAACGTGTCAACGTATGTACGTATATTTAAATTTATGTTCTCGTGTTCTCGTAGAAATGAATTTAGTCTTATATGAGTATAAATTTCTTTAAGCCTTAGTAACTTGCAAAATACAACCACAGCTACTCACTTATTCCACAGTTTTGTTCGCACTGTAGCCGTTGAAAGTTTTCGTAAGTAATGTTATTGCTCCCGCAAACTGGGCTATAGTTTTCGCTCGCTGGGCATAACCTCATACAGGCAACCATTTCCTCTCTGGTCCTATTTCTCTTAGCGTTGTCTTCGGGAAATGTACACGCTGATAGTCTAACCAAACGAACATCTAAAAAAAATATTTTTTAGACACATACGTAAGTATTTGATAAAGATTCAGATCACCAAGTAACCGACATCGCCAGGAAACTGATTTTGAGTATATGCTATGATTAGAATATATTATATACTAGCTGACCCGGCGAGCTATGTACCGCCAAACATTCAGTGAATGTTTATGTTAATCCTTTTAAATTACTGACATTATTTTACATATTTAAATCCGAATATTGTAGATATGTATATCTTCTCGATTCAAAACCTGTTTATCGGTAACGGATAAAAAGTATCCTATGTCCGTCTCCTGGTTCTAAGCTACTTCCTCATCAATTTTTAGCCAAATCGGTTCAGTCGTTCTTGAGTTATAAATAGTGTAACTAACACGACTTTCTTTTATATACATGGTGGAATTTAATTTGTTCTTTTTAATGTATGTATTCAGTCCATGCTATGAAACGCTCCCATATAACTAAATGAAAAAAATACTTTCGAAATAAAACTTCAATTTAGGTATTATCAAATTACTGCAAATTTAAATTCTAAAGAAAAGCCTTGCGACATTGAAAAAGCATGTGTTTTATTGCCTACACGACATTTACAAAGCACTCAGCCGGTACCCGCGCTGTGTGTAGCGTTAAATAGACATTTCTGCTGTCAAACAGTTATTTTAGGAGGCACTAAATACTAGAACAAAACCTAATTTTTTTTTAATTAGACCTTATACGAATATTCTATAGCATAGTCTGAGTACATATATTTAAGGAAAAGAGCGAATTAAACTCCAGCGTGTATATAGATGCAGACATAAAGTTTTGTCAGTGATCTGCTTCATTGTACAGTTGCGTATGTACTAATGTGGTACAAAATTTAGATGCATACCAACTCCACATTTCTGCTCGCACTCCAACCGGCCTGGGTTTGGGTACGTGATTTTGTTACTGCCACATACTGGGTTATACTCTGCGGACACAGGGCACGCACTGACACACGTTGATATCTTCTGGATAGCTTCTGTAGACGGTGACGGAGTGGTGGTGGTTGTCTTAGACCAAATATTCCACCAGGCAGGGTGTTTCACTGGAGTGTATTTTTTTGTATACGACGGTGAAGGGAAGGTCGTTGATGGCTCTATCCAACTTCCATAAGATTCGAAATTTGGAAGCGGCCTGTAAATGTTAATAGTGTATTAAGAAGTAATGAAGTACTTGGTAACAGTTCCATTATTGATGTAAAATATTAATTTATATATTGGTTTCGATTATGTGTCGCATTCTCTAAAGCTAAACGAAATTAACATATTTCCGTCCTTTTCATTTCCCCTTTATCAGAAGAGTACTGCCATACTTTAAGTTTACTTTAGTTTTAGAAAATCGACAGGCGACACAGAATCGACACCATTATTTTATGTAATTTATTTTCCGATAAAATAATTTCTCTAAAAGTTTGTAGCAGCTTTCAAAAAGATAGATATGAATTACGGTCATGTTTATTTAATGATGTACATATATTTTCCAATTCATACCTACGTTAGAATAAATTACAAGCATCAAAAATCTAAAGCTTGGCCTACTCATAAAGAATAGATTACTTTAATTATGGTGGAGTTTATCGACTTTAATATACTCTTGACTTTGACTTTAATTGTTTTTACGCCGTTTAACTAGTCGAATGCTGACGTTTTGCATAAAAACTGATTAACAAATAAAGCGTCCATTCATCCGACATTCCTTGGAGAAACTGATAATCAATATTTTCAAAAGTCCGTTTACCCTAATTTTAGCATAACTTACTTGATCTTGAAAATTTCACTACTGTCTTCGCCACTGTTTTCATTGTGGTATTCTCCAAACAAATCGTAATACCCTTTCGCTGTTCTGTGGTTGTCGGGCTCAGTGAGGGAGCCAGGATTGTTCCACCACGAAGGACGTATTATAGATCCACCCTTAGTAAGGGGAAAGTCATCATCGATAGTCATAGACCTACGGTGCACGTGAGGTGTGCTACTGACAATCTGGCAGAAGATTGCCGTTGCAACTGTAAGATATTTTAAAATTAAATTACTTACTGGAGAAACAAAACATATACGTTGGATCGGCATTTCCCCCCTACAAAAAGGGGATGTTTGACATAATCACCATGCTCTGCAGGCATGTTAGTGATCGCAGGAAATTTTAATGTACGGGGGAATGCTGCTAGCAATTCCCTTAGCAGCCCTTATGGCAACCGCGTGAAGAAATTGGGTGGTCCTAGACTGTACACATCCCATGGTAACCTTATTTAAGGTAAGAAATATAATGACATGCCTAATAATAGGTCTTTACCTATGAAATTGCCGTATTGCAGTACAGACTTTTTCAAACAAAAAAAAGTTTTGATTGGCTATGAATTCTAAATTCAAATTAATTTTGTTTTAAAAATATGACATTCTATTTACAATATAAGTCTTTTGTTTATTGATTAGCGTTGTATTTTCATTACATTTCAACATTTTTCCTCATAATGGATACTTTGAAATTTCGTGTAATTATGGAATATGAGTTCCGTCGTGGCACCAACGCGGCACAAACGACACGTAACATCAACGACGTTTACGGAGAGAACTGTACAAACGAACGTACAACCCGTTATTGGTTTGCTCGGTTCCGTTCTGGGAATTTTGACTTGAAAAATGAACCTCGTGGTCGTCCGGAAACTTTGGTCAACAATGATGAATTAAAGGCGATTGTGGAAGCTGATGAATCTCAATCTACAGCTGAGCTGGCAGCAGCTTTTGATGTTAGCATCAAAACAATATTGGTCCATTTGCGACAGATTGGCAAGATAAAAAAGCTTGATAGATGGGTGCCCCATGAACTTAACGATCGCCAGCGCAACGTACGCGTCGAGACTTGCCTTGCGCTGCTTAACAGGCACAGAAATGAAGGAATTTTGAACTGAATTGTTACGTGCGACGAAAAATGGATTCTTTTTGACAATCGAAAGCACTCAGCAAGTTGGTTAAATTCTGGTTCGGTACCAAAGCAATGTGCAAAACGAAAAATGACCCCTAGAAAGGTGATGGTCACAGTTTGGTGGTCTAGTGCTGGTGTGATTCATCATAGCTTTTTACAAAACGGCGAGAGCATTACTGCAGATGTGTACATTGAAGAACTGACCACAATGATGGCGAAACTCGCACGTCTGCAACCAGCTTTGGTCAATCGGTCGTCTCCACTGCTACTTCACGACAACGCGCGACCCCATACTGCACAACAGACCGTCTCTAAGCTGCATGAGTTGGGTTTGGAAGCTCTCCCTCATCCGCCATACTCACCAGATCTTGCGCCTACCGACTATTACTTTTTCCAAAATTTGGACAACTTTTTAGCGGGAAAAAAATTCAATTCCCGAGAGGCAGTACAAAACGCCTTTGAAGAGTTTGTTGTCTCCCGTCCTGCTGATTTTTTCAAGAAGGGCATCCATAAACTGCCACAGCGTTGGCAAAGATGCATTGATTGCAGGGGTGATTACTTTGAATAAAAGAAATAAATAAGTTCGAAAAAAAAATACTTTAACTTTTTTCAAACAAAACGGCAATTTCATAGGTAAAGACCTAACGTGATGTTATAATGTGGTCAATGAAATAAATGAAATGAAATGAATGAAATGAAATAAACTTTCACAATAATATGGTATTTAAAGCAATTCCTCTCACTTATAATAATAAATTATCATATTTACTGTACCTACTTATACTAGTACAACGAAGTAGTAACATAACTTATCAAGGAATAATTTAGAACCACAACACAACAGATAAATCTATAACAGATCAATTTTAATCACCAACTATAACGGGCTAAATAAAATATAAAAACGTGAATCAAATATGAATTTAAAACATAAAATTTGGACATTAGATCATTTGTACATTGTAGCATAAATACACAGCATGTTCTGGCTTTAGGGAAGGATGGGCATGTTTAAATCCCATTTGAGTTTCTAATTATTCTTTAACATATCTGTTGATTATGCTAAGCAGGCGATACTGCTATTAAAATCATAAATATTTTACTACCCATAGTGATTTAATGATTTTTGCCTATTATGTTACTTAATTGGTCTCATACAACTTTTTAAACTGAAGACGCAACGACTATTATTTTAAACAACAAACATATTTAAGCATACGACAGATAAATAACAATAATAATTCGCTCAAGTTAGATACTGTTACAGTAAAGTTCAATTGAGGTTGACCCGTAGCGACCACCACATTTGCTCGATCAATATTTTAGTACATACTCAGCTATGGAAAGTGCAGTATGAGTATTGTAGAAATGTAAAATTGTAGACAATCAAATCGGAACTCATTTTACTACAAATGCATAAACAAAGCTTAAACATACGTCAAACGTGTGTTTAACAATACAAAATAGCAGTTTAACACTGGTTTAAGGCTTGTTTTTTTTTTCACGGCAAATCGCCTTTATTTTCTAAATACTACAATGATATAATTAAATCTTTTGTGGTTAAGCCTTTATTAATATTTTATAATTGTGAGATTTTGTGATTTTATAATTGTGTGTGTAAAAGACTTTTTTTTCCTCATACGAAGAATGGCGCCGCACGATTTGTGCATTTGCCAACTTCATCTCATTTCTTTTTAAACGTATATTATATATATTTAACTCTCGATAGCTAAAAATAGAAAAAGAAAAAATGAGAAAAGAGACCTTTAAACTCTAAAGACGCACTGAAACGGATGAAATCGACTCTACCACAGATTAAGGATATTATTACGTGACACTACTATAATATGTAATGATGCGATTTGAATGTCAAAGTCAAATAACCAACTGTTCTCATGAACGCTACCTACAGATGGCGTTAAAACAAATGGCGTTTCCTGACTCGCGTTTCAAATCAAAAACAAATAACAATGATGCCAAAAACAAATCACTTTCCGTGAGACATTCATTACTTATTATAAAACGAGCTTCTGCCCGCAGCTTCGCCCGCGGCGTGGCCTATGGGAAAATAATTCAACCACCCATTTCACCCTCTTAAGGGTGGAATTTCGAAAAATCCTTTCTTAGCGGATGCTTACGTCATAATATCTACCTGCACTCCAAATTTCAGCCAGATGCGTCCAGTGGTTTGGGCAGTGCGTTGAAAGATCACTATGTGAGTCAGTCAATCAGTCAGTCACCTTTGACTTATATAATAGGTCTTTACCTATGAAATTGCCGTATTGCAGTACAGACTTTTTCAAACAAAAAAAAGTTTTGATTGGCTATGAATTCTAAATTCAAATTAATTTTGTTTTAAAAATATGACATTCTATTTACAATATAAGTCTTTTGTTTATTGATTAGCGTTGTATTTTCATTACATTTCAACATTTTTCCTCATAATGGATACTTTGAAATTTCGTGTAATTATGGAATATGAGTTCCGTCGTGGCACCAACGCGGCACAGACGACACGTAACATCAACGACGTTTACGGAGAGAACTGTACAAACAAACGTACAACCCGTTATTGGTTTGCTCGGTTCCGTTCTGGGAATTTTGACTTGAAAAATGAACCTCGTGGTCGTCCTAAAACTTTGGTCAACAATGATGAATGAAAGGCGATTGTGGAAGCTGGTGAATCTCAATCTACAGCTGAGCTGGCAGCAGCTTTTGATGTTAGCATCAAAACAATATTGGTCCATTTGCGACAGATTGGCAAGATAAAATAGCTTGATAGATGGGTGCCCCACGAACTTAACGATCGCCAGCGCAACGTACGCGTCGAGACTTGCCTTGCGCTGCTTAACAGGCTCAGAAATGAAGGAATTTTGAACCGAATTGTTACGTGCGACGAAAAATGGACTCTTTTTGACAATCGAAAGCGCTCAGCAAGTTGGTTAGATCCTGGTTCGGTACCAAAGCAATGTGCAAAACGAAAAATGACCCCTAGAAAGGTGATGGTCACAGTTTGGTGGTCTAGTGATGGTGTGATTCATCATAGCTTTTTACAAAACGGCGAGAGCATTACTGCAGATGTGTACATTGAAGAACTGACCACAATGATGGCGAAACTCGCACGTCTGCAACCAGCTTTGGTCAATCGGTCGTCTCCACTACTACTTCACGACAACGAGCGACCCCATACTGCACAACAGACCGTCTCTAAGCTGCATGAGTTGGGTTTGGAAGCTCTCCCTCATCCGCCATACTCACCAGATCTTGCGCCTACCGACTATTACTTTTTCCAAAATTTGGACAACTTTTTAGCGGGAAAAAAATTCAATTCCCGAGAGGCAGTACAAAACGCCTTTGAAGAGTTTGTTGTCTCCCGTCCTGCTGATTTTTTCAAGAAGGGCATCCATAAACTGCCACAGCGTTGGCAAAGATGCATTGATTGCAGGGGTGATTACTTTGAATAAAAGAAATAAATAAGTTCGAAAAAAAAATACTTTCACTTTTTTCAAACAAAACGGCAATTTCATAGGTAAAGACCTAATATATTTAGATTGATATTACATTTTATTGGAATCAACATTTAGCATCTACGTTTATCACTAAAAAAGTAGAAATTACGCAAGCTAAAACTTTGATGGGAGATGATCAGTGAAAGCTTCTTGTTTACTTACAAATGACGTCACAAAAGGGCCATTTTGGACGTCGCGCTTTTTTGGCGACATTTAAAATCAAAATTTAAAAAACGATAATATTTATCAATCACACTATTACATCACACTAATATTATTAAGGCGAAAGTTTGTATGTGTGTATGCTTGCTACTCCTTCACGCTCAAACGGCTGAATAGATTTGGATGAAATTCGGCACCAAGATAGCTTATACACTAGATTAATATATAGGCTACATTTTATCCTGGAAAAGTGGAATCTTCCCGTGAGATGAGTAAATAATTAAAATACTTTTTATGCGGAGGTGAAACCGCACGGCGCAACTAGTAACATAAATCAGTGTTAAAAATAAATTACAGAAAAATAAATTAAGGAAAATCTGTTTTATTTGATTTATATTACGCACCTACTTATAACAAAGTTCTTTATTTCATGACCATCTGTAGTTTGACAACTCCTAAGTTTGCACTTTATTCCTCTGTGACATACCCAAATGCAATAGGTCCTATGTTATAGAAAGATAAGGGCGAACTTAGGAGCTTTAACTACAGTATTTTACAATCTGTGGAGTTGTCAAATTTTAATGCAGACGGATAAAAGTGATATACCTATAAGTTATGTTCTAAACCTAGGTGAATTAAAAATAACCCAGTAAACCTATTATAATAAATTAAATTTAATAATATCCAACGAGGACATATATATTACAGGAATTATAAGTAGTACTTAGGTACAATCAATATAAATATGTTATTAAGTTCCTCTAATTGTGATATTGTTGTATCCTACAGGGTAAATTATGATACAGAGTCATAACAAATATAAGTACATAGTATATTATATTTATATTATGAAAAACTATAAACTTTTGAATATTTGAAACACCTATAGCTTTTTCCTACTTATAATTATGTAATACTAGTTGCGCCCCGCGGATAAAAAGTATTTTAATTATCTGCTCATCCCACGGGAACATTTCACTTTTCCGGGATAAAATGTAGCCTATATGTTAATCCAGTGTATAAGCTACCTTGGTACCGAATTTCATTCAAATCCATTCAGTCGTTTGAGCGTGAAGGAGTAACAAACATACACACACAAACTTTCGCCTTTATAATATTAGTGTGATATTACATATTTATATGTAGGAAAGGAAATATATATAGAATATAGGAAAGCTAGTTTACGTTTTCTTACTACATACTACGAGTAATGCAGTCGGAGAAAAAACTGAGTAAATTTCATTTTTTTTTCGTTAATAGTATATTTAATGTAAGGCTTTTTTGTTAAGTATGCAAGCTTAACAAAAAAGTTTTACATTAAATAAACTCCAGGCTCCAGGCGGAATTCTAACCCGTAAAAAAGGTAATCGTCATTGTAAAGTGCTTATCATTTGGATCCCATTTACTTTGCTTCAATTTTTGGCTGGTTAGCGAGATGAATAATCTCCATTATGTTGTTTCCTTTTTATTTATCAATTTCCTAATTATAATTATCTTCCTCAGTCTTCAGCTTCAATATTTTAAAAACAAAATAATCACTACTCACCCAGAAAAACTACACAGTTCATGGCGCACTGTTATTTAAAGAACTCTTAATCATAACATGTGAATTTTTTAATTGATACAGAATTATTTTATATAACTTTTTCAGAATCCAGTCAAATCGTGCGAGGCCAATTGCGGTTAATCAGTGACTATTATTTTGTACACTGTTTATAATGTTTGAACGAAATCTCCCCCCTCCCCCCATACGTTTCCTGCATCAACCCGATGCTGTCATGATGACAGACAAGGTGCAGGTTTTTTTGCTTTACGTACCCTACGCAAAACTGTTGATTAGGTACAGTTAGCTAATCACTTGGAATAATAACACTTTTATATGGTAATGAATGAGGTGACGAGGTTTTTTTTTTTTTACTTCCAACTTGTCTAGCATTTGACCACGCTCTCACCTGATGGGAAGTGACGATGTGATCGAAGATGTAGCATGCTAGCCAAGTAAATACCTATTCACTCTTCTCTTAAACACGCCCCGGTCATATTTCGCCGGAAACACAGACGCAGGCAAGGCATTCCATTCCTTAGCCGTTCTAGTTAAGAACGTGGAATCAAATCGCTTGGTACGAATGGGTAGTATTTCGACCACGAAAGGTTGGCGCTTAGCCGAGCGTCTAGTAGTCCGGTAGTGGAATGGTGATGGGAGAATGAGATCATGCAGTTCTTGTGCGCATTCACCGTGGTGTAATCTGTAGAAGACCGACAGACTTGCCACCTTACGTCGGTGCGCTAGGCTCTGGAGCCTTTCACCAACCAAAGTGTCATCGTCAATGAGCCTTTTGGCACGCCGTTCAATCGAGTCCAGAGCCTCAAGCTGGTACTTGGCAGACCCGTCCCACAGGTGGCAGCAGTACTCCATACATGATCGGACCTGTGCTTGATAGAGATTAAGAAGCTGTCTAGATGTGAACTACCGCCTTACCTTGGACAAAATGCCGAGTTTTTTTGAAGCTATTTTGGCTTTGGACTCGATGTATGGTCCAAAGTTAAGGTTTGACGTGAGATCAACACCTAAAAGCTCAAGGTGGTCTCCCAGATTTACAGATACACCACGGAACGAAGGAGCCAGATGGAGTGGGCTCTTTTTTGCAGTGAATAAACACGCCCGTGTTTTTGCAGCATTGAACCTAACCAAGTTAGCATCGCCCCAGTCGGACACGGCTTTCAATGCAAGGTTCGCAAGCCGCAGGTAACCGTTCGCTTTAAATTAAGCAAGCTTTTTTTCTCTTTTTATATACCTACTAAATGCGCCCCGTAGTTTCACCCGTGATTAAAAAATATGCTATAGGTTAATCCACTATATAAGCTATTTATATTCCAATATAGCGAGGTCTGCCGTTTGCAGAAACACAAACATACTCATAACTGTAAAATAAATAGGTACAACATAAAAAGGGTGTGAAAAAAGACCACACGACTGAAGTAAAACTTCTTTAGTTTAGCTCCATCTATCGGCCGGTATGACTTTCGTTTTTGCTCTGTTTAATGTTAATGTCAAGTTTTGGCGGGAGAACGAAAAAGATCGCGTCGCCGCATTGTATTATTTTCCAAAACTTGTGTTATTTTCAGTGTTAGTGCATAAAATTGGTGGCATTTTATTCGTTAAGTGCTGGATTACAGGCATGAGTGCGGGAAAGTGGTATAATGATGGTGAAACGATTCTTTTCGTGTTGTTTCCAAAACTCCATAGAAGCTCCAAGTAAAGTTGCCACCACTTTACTAGGAGTATGACTTTGACTCGACTATGACTTGACTATGACTTCGACTGTGACTTGACACATATTTGCGTAAACATCATTAACTTGAAAAATTATCAATTACTTGACACTGGCTAAATACACAAAAGTGTGGAGCCAAAATATAAAAAAAAATGTTAATGTCGCCAACTTGACAATATGCGACGCCATTTCTCCTCAAAGGAGAAAAAAAAAACTTGACAATTCTAAATTGTCATTTTACAGGACATACCAACACATTTTTTTAAAACTTTGTTATGTTGACATTGGAGATAGTAAGCCGATACATGGAATAAAAAATAGTAGGTAAGTACAAGTGACAGGTCTCCAGTAGCGAACGGGTTGGATACCTATAGCACCTACGATGAATCTATAGGTTAGCTTATACGGGTTTTCACACTGTTCGAATCGTGGGGATCTCCCATACTTATATCTCTACTATGATATAGCGTTACATCCTTACAAGCTGCCTATATTTTTTACTAGGTGCAGCATCACCGGACGAAGCGTACCTATAAAATGCCGTGCCGTAGGTATGTAGGTACATAATTACTACTCTAAGCAATTTATGAACATATTTTAATTAATTATAATTATAAAAATTTATTTATAATAAATTTAAAAAAATATGTAGTCTATTATAGAATACTGTAATAATACTACAGTTTAATAATGAATTTGTTCAAAAGCACGTACGATCTCCCCTTTAGGAGTTTTGGCGGGAAAGCGAAAAAGATTGCGTCACCGCATTGTATTATTTTCCTAAACCTGTGTTACTTTCAGTGTTAGTGCATAAAATTGGTGGCATTATATTCGTTAAGTGTTGGATTACAGGCGTGAGCGTGGGAGAATGGTATAATGATGGGGAAACGTTTCTTTTCGTATTTTTTCCAAAACTCCATAGAAGCTTCAAGTAAAGTTGCCACCACTTTACCAGGAGTATGACTTCGACTAGCTATGACTTGACTTGATGACTTCGTCTGTGACTTGACACATATTTGCGTCAAATATCATTAGCTGGATAAATTATTAATTACTTGACACTGGCTAAATACACACAAGTGTTGAGCCAAAACATTAAAAAAAAATACTACAGCAAAAACAATTTTATTTATACCTATACCGCTCCGTTCAGATTAGATATATTAAAAAAAAAAACAATAAATCTAATAGTCAATAGTTGATAATAATTGACTCATAAATTCATTTAACACGAATAATCACACTAATATTATAAAGGCGAAAGTTTCTGTATGTGGGTATGTTTGTTACTCCATCACGCTCATTCTGCTGAATGGATTTGGATGAAATTCGGTACCAAGATAGCTTATAAACTGGATTAACATATAGGCTACATTTTATCCCGGAAAAGTGAAATGTTCCCGTGGGATGAGCAAATAATTAAAATACTTTTTATTCGCGGGTAAAACCGCGGGGTGCAACTAGTAATTAATATTTATAATTAAGATAATTCATAATTTCTATTTTGCGGTTGCCGACGACCTGAATTACCGTGCTTACTGATAAGTATTACAATATAAGTAATTGTACTAATACCTACACGTTATTGGGAAAATATTGCTCCTGTTTGTGTGGAATATTTTGAAAACTATAATTTATCTTTACTTTTACTTTTATACTTATTTATACATATTTCAAACACTTATTTTCTATAAAAAATTAACAGCAGAAAAGAAATGAACAACAAAAATAAAAATCTAAACATCACTTTGAATTTTCTTAGTAATAATGGCGAAGAGAATAGAGTAGGTATATTTTCAGCCTAATTAATAACTAGTTGCGGCGCACGGTTGTACCCGCGGATAATAAGTAATCTATTTGTTAATCCAGCGTGTCAGCTATGTGCATTCCAATTTCATTAAAATCCATGCAGTAGTTGCGTGAATATATAACAACATCCATACATACAAAATGTCGCGTTCATAATATTATAAAGTAATTATCTTCGGGAATCCCCAAGGAATTCAAAGCCCATTTAGGTTCGCAGGTCCACACTTGTGTGCCTTGTTTTTCATTAAAAAAGCTGGCGGATAACTTTATGTTGGTCTTCTTTAGGCAGATAAGCATGCAGTTGAACGAGAAGAAACTTAGACCGGACTCAGTGCATGGTATCTTGAAGGAGGCCTATACCAAGTCGTGGTAACACAGGCTGATGATAATAATAATAAAAAATGAGTGTGCTTTAGACCACACGACTGAAGTAGAACTTCTTTAGCTCCATCTCTCTTGCCCCTACGCTTCTGCCTCTATATACCAAACGTAACTATCTTCACGTAGAGAGGGAGATATAAACTTCCGTTCGCCTCACCAGCTTACCCCCAAGTCAAGCGTGCTTAAAGAAGTTTTACTTTAATAATAATAGCGCCCATCGATCACATACATAGATCCTGGACCCTCACTAGGATTCTCTGTGTCTAGGGGGGTCCCTAGACACAGAATATCCTCAAATACCTACTTTAGTTCAACTTTTTATAACATATGTATTTAAATTCCCATCGTGATGCATTATCCTCGTAGGTGGGACCATGGTCCCACACTCGTTTTTTATTTTTATTATTATTATATGGTCTATATATATATTTGGCTTATATGATCCTCATAGTTCCTACCCAGGAACTATGAGGACCATGGTCCCACCTACGAGGATAATGCATCACGATGGGAATTTAAATACATTTGTTATAAAAAGTTGAACAAAAGCAGGTATTTGTTATTACATATATGATGACGTTAAGTTATACCAAAGAATTTGTTAGCGTTAAAAGAAGGCAAAAACTATAATGATATAACAGTAAACATATTTTTAAATAAGAAGTGCAGTGCAGACAGCATTAATAATGATTAATGATTATTTATAGTGTGTATTTTACCGTAAAAAAATCGATTAAGTACATTGAACCTTTTTGAATAACTCAGGTTACAACTTGAAGAAATTATTAGCGCCTTTAATACATACAGGTATATTATTTAAAATTCGTGTATTATGTGATACAGCTGTTGCGACTACTAGTATAGTATATATTATTAATTCTATTTTACAAGTTCATGAGATTCTTTAAAGCAAGTCTATAATAATTAATAAGCAGATCTAATATCAAGAATATTCAATTTTCCTGGAAGTTGATTTTAAAATTATTTATCTATGTTACTTCAACCTCGCCATTCGAATTGAAGGGGTCATCAAAGTTGCTAAAAACATGTCGGTTCATATCTATATACAGTAACTATACCTAATCACTTGACTTCCAACAGTGCGATAATTCTCGTACGTATTATATATATTATTCTTATATATATTATATAATATTACTAGCGGCCCGCCCCTGCTTCGTACGGGTATTTAATATATATTTATTAGTAGTTGCGCCCCGCGGTTTCACCCGCGGATAAAAAGTATTTTAATTATTTGCTCATCCCACGGGAAAATTTCACTTTTTCGGGTTAAAATCTAGCTAGGATATAACGGCACATAGTGTGCAAAATTGTATTAAAATCGGTTCAGTAGTTTAGGAGTCCGGAGTAGCGGAATTAGCGGACAAACAACGTGACACGTAATTTATACATATATAGTAAGATATACATTTATTACTATTCTTTAACGAACGTAGTGCCTTTATTCCTTTAACGAACTAAATAATACAACAATATTAATACAATTATAATGACAGCCTCTGCGGTGTGGTGGTTGACTTATAGCCCGGAGGCGGCGGGTTCGATTCCCGCGACAAGACAAGCATTTGTGCACAAAAAAGCGCAAATACTTTTTCTGAGTTTGGATGTTGTGGGACCATGGTCCTCGTATTTCCTGGGTCCCTAGACACAGGGAATCCTATTTAGGGTCCAGATCTATGTATGTGATCGTTGGGCTTTATTATTATAATTATTGTTTTCATTAATACAATTACATTATGCCAATATTATCCATTTAAATCCTTATAAATGGATTCCTTTGCCTCAGAGCTCAGAAGCAATAAACAGTGTTTATTATTTGGTAAATTAATACCACTAGCTGGTTCTGAGGTCAACGTACACTTTCACGTTATACTGCGAATTTTTTTTTATAAAATTTTATTTTTTTGCCTCGGATACTTACCTGCCGATAGGATGGCCATGCCCTTTTTTGATTCCGTATTCACTACTAAAAACTCATTGTCAGTATGACATGGTCGTTTACGTTTTAATTTAGGGATAAGAACAAAAAGGGTTTAACTGATTTTTTTCACAAAATGACTTATGGATATCGTTGGATTCAGCGTGAAATTATCTACAATAATACATTCTCAAAATACCGAAATGAGGCTTACATCTCGAGATTTTGATTCTAAAAACGGTTTATCTGTCACAGGAATACATAATAATAATTAATAATATGTGTGGACATCTTTTTTTTTTTTTTTTTTTTTTGAGGGGGGGAAATGCCCTCGCACTTCCCTGCCACCACGGGGGTGGTGGCAGGGGGTATGTGGGACTCGAACCCACTAAAACCCCCCCGTGAGCCCTCGTCCGCCGTACCGGGGCGAGAAGGGGTCGCGACTGCAGTCCAGCCAGCTCGCCCCCGGCGGCAGGCCCTTTCGGGCCTCTCCGCGCCAAAGGATGGGTGACCTTGCTCACCAAGGTCACCCACCAGACGTGTGGGGCCGTGCAAGCCGGCGGAGAGTCCCCCGACTCTCCACCAGTGGCCCTACTACGGGGGAGGGAAGAGGTGCGCGTAACGCCTCCTCCTCCCTCCCACTCGTCTGCGCCGGAGCGGGTCAGCTCCAGCGGCCTCCTCTCTGACCCGCTCCGCGGTCTCCTTCTGCGCCATCACGTACTCGCAGAAGGAGACCACCGCCTGCCACGATCTCTCGCTGTCAAGCATGGCTCTCACCACGCTTGGCAGCGAGAGATCGTGGCCTACTGCCAAGGAAAGTGTGTGCCGCTGCGGGTCCCAAGCGGCACACACTTCCAGTGTGTGGGGCGCTGTATCCTCCAGCGCCCCACACTCAGGGGTCGCTTCCCGCCTCGCGATTTGGTGTAGGTACTTTCCAAAGCATCCGTGCCCGGAAAGCACCTGCACCAACCGGAAGGTCAGCGACCCGTGGGGCCGCCTCACCCACCTCTGGAGGACCGGACGGATGGCCTCCACCGTCCTTTGCCCTGGGACCGGTGGAGCCAGGTCCTCCACCCACCGCCTCAATAGGGTGGCCCGCGCCTGCTGCCGCATGCGCCTAACCTCGTCCCACCCTGGGGGCTCTCCCCGAGATCTCCTCGCCGCCACGAAGTGGTAAACTTCAGCGAGGATCTCGGCTTGAAGCTCCCAGGGTGGGTCACCGGCTAGAACGCATGCCGCTGTCCAGGACACCGTTCTGTACCCGCGTATCGCCCTCGTCGCAATAACCCGCTGCGGACGTCGCAGCAGGGTTTTTTTACTGCGACCGAGGGCGTCCACCCAGACCGGTGCCCCGTACAGCGCCATACTCCGGATTACTCCGGAGTATAGACGGCGACATACGGCGCTCGGGCCACCCACATTGGGCAGCAGCCTCCCCAAGGCGGCCGCAGCCCCCACCACTTTTGGGGCCAACTGGGCAAAGTGGGCCCCAAAAGCCCATCTCCCGTCCAGGGTAAGGCCCAGATATTTCATCTGGGCCTTAACCGGGACGGGCACCCCATCCAGTACCACCCGCGTACCTGGAGGGGGTCCCCCCCGAGGCCCATGGAACAATAGGGCCTCGGTTTTGGAGAGAGCGACCTCCAAACCCAGGGCGCGTATGCGGTCGACCACGAGGCTAGTGCCTACCGTGGCCAACCGCACCGCCTCCCCGAGGTCCCTCCCTCTCACTACGACCAGGGTGTCGTCTGCGTAGCACGCTACCCGCATATTGGCGGGAAACGTGCCACGCAGCACCCAGTCGTAGCCTATGTTCCACAGGAGCGGTCCCAGCACCGACCCCTGTGGAACCCCGCAAGAGACGCGACGGTGCCTTAGGCCGTCGCGTCCTACCACCAGGACCTCGCGGTCCTGAAGGTAGTCGGCCAACAGCCTCCGCAAATACAGGGGCACTCCGTGGTAACGGAGAGCCTCCTGTATTGTTCCATGCGGGAGGCTGTTGAAGGCATTGGCTATATCGAGCGATACAGCCAATGCCTTTTCCCTCTCGCGGACCGCCTGCTGTGTCCACCCTTTGAGCCAGAGAAGGGCGTCTATCGTAGACCGCCCTTCCCTGAACCCGTACTGGGCATCGGACAGAGCAGGCCCCGTCCCCTCTAGGTGCCGGATGACACGGGAAGCCACCACCCTCTCCAGTAGCTTTCCCGTGTCATCCAGCAGCACTATGGGCCTGTATGCGGAAGGCGAGTCGACTGGTCGACCCACCTTGCGCAACAGGCACAGCCGGCCGTCCTTCCACAGCTTCGGGAACCTTCCCGACGTGAGGCACACGTCGAAAAGTTCCCGAAGCCGGTCGCCCATCTCCCTCAGGGCGATCGCAAGGACCCGGCCGGGGACTCCGTCTGGGCCAGGGGCCGTCCTCTTCCCACGCAGCCGACTGACGGCGACCTCCATCTCCACCTCCGACACAGGCGGGATGGAGGCCACGTCCAGCTCCTCGGGGAAGGGGACGGACACTGCCATCATCGGCGGGGTGTGGGAGGGGCGATCGGGGAATAGCCCCTCCAGCACCGCACCGAGGACCTCCGGCTCGAGGGACTCGGCCACTGGGGACGTCTGGCCCCGGAACTTGTTCCGGGCTACCCTATACGGACGTCCCCATGGATCTCTCTCGAGTCCCTCCAGCGCCTCGCTCCGCGCCCGTTCCTTGGCCTGACTGATCGCGAGCTGCAGTTCCCGCTTGGCGGCGCGATACCTCTGATATGCGAGAGTCTCGGCCGCCAGCTCCTGGTCAGACAGCTGGAGATCAGTCCGGCCATGGCGCCGTCTCCTCTGGTGGCCGTAGATTCGCCGAACCCTGGAACAAGTGTTCCGGAGTTCGGCGATCTCCGCGGACCACCAGTAGACCTCGCGGCGGGGGCGGGAGCAGCGTCGGGATCTTGGCATGGCCGCGTCGCACACGGCCATTATCGCTTCCCGAAACTGGCCCGCCGCGACGTCTACCTCCGGGTGGAGGGGGCCGGCAAACCACGACTGGACGATCGCAGCCTCTTCCGCCAGTTCGGCGTCGAGGCAGCTGACCGTCCAGCGCGGAAAGTCGGCCCGCACCACCCGGGTAGCCCCTCCTTGGTTGTGGGAGGTGGAGACCTCGAACCGCACATATTTGTGGTCCGAGAGAGTCTCCACCTCCGACATCACCCTCCAGCCACGGATACGTGCGGCGACAGATGGGGTGGCAAACGATACGTCCACCACGGACCCCCCATTATGTCGTACGCACGTATGGGCTGACCCCCTGTTCAATAGGATCAGCCCCGTGGCGACAGCCCACTCTCTAACAATCTCCCCGCGACTGTTAGTGAGTGGGTTGCCCCAGTCAGTTGCCTTAGCGTTCAGGTCCCCCATAAGGAGGACCTGACGAGGCCACTGTCTTCTGACCGCCGCAGAGAGGAGGTCCATAAAGACTTCCAACTCCGCGGCGGTCCTGTTGGGGGAGAAGTATGCGCCAATGATGACATACTCCCCCCACTTGGCCACGACGAACCCCGAGCCCCTTTCTTCTACCGAAAGGGGTGGGTCGCCACCTGACCGCCCCACTATTGCCACGGAGCCATCCAGATCCCCAGCCCAACAAGGATGTTGGGGGGGGACGTAGTATGGCTCCGCGGCAACCGCCACGTCAATTCTCCACTGCGCCAGGGTCTGCATGAACAGATCCTGGGCCCCGGCGCAGTGGTTGAGGTTCGTCTGGAGGAGGTTGTGATGTCTGACTTGATCCATCAATCAGACATCACAACCACCTCGCGCTCAGGGGACCGCGTGGCCCGGCTTGCCACCGCAGGGGCGGCCTGGGTCCCTCGGACCTTCCCTCTGGTCTTGGGGGGGACACAGATGTTTCCCCCCATGACGTGCTTAGAAGGCTTGCCTGCCTCTGCGCAAATGCTGCAGTGCAGGCCAGCCTTCTGGCAGCCGGCCGCCCGATGACCAGTGCCTCCGCAGCGGTAGCACTGGTCACTCCTGTCGGCTGGCGAGGGGCATTGGACGCGCGTGTGCCCTAGTCCCATGCACTTGTAACAGCGCATAGGACGCGCGTCCAATGCCACTACTCGCGCCGAGCTCCACCCCACCAGTAACCTGCCCTGATTCGACAGCACTTTTGCCGCCGATACCGGACAGGTCACCAAGGTGGAGCCCGTGCCGTCGAAGCCGGGGGTCACCTCTTTGACCCGCACCAGCTTCACGTCGCAGCCCCCCACTTTAGCCACCGCTGCGGCCACCTTTTCTCCCGTGGCTGCATCATCCAGGCCCATAACCCTCAGGTTAACTGATTTTACGGGCCTGGAGATGGTGGCCACCTCGGAGAGGACGCCACGGAGCTTCTCCGCGAGCTGGTCCGCCTTCTCCGAGTTTTGGGATCCAGAAATCTCCAGCATTCTGGCTCCCGTGGCCGTCCTCTTAAAGCGGACCTGGGTCTCAGTAATTCCCAGGTCCGCTATGTCCATCTTTTCTTGCGCCATCTCTATGATGGCGCGATATGTCACCCCCTTGTCCGCGGCTTCTGGCTGTAAGGTCATTACAACCGCTGCGGACTTGGGGGGCCTCAACGCCGCCTTTTTAGCCTTAGCCCTGCTGGAAGGGGCTATCGGCTTTTTGGAGGCGGCGGAAGCGGCCGGTTTTTTGGCTGGACCACGGGAGGCGGGTACTACTATGGGCACCATTGGGGGGAGGGAAGACTTTCCCTTCCCCTTGCCCTTTCCTTTCCCTTTGCCTACGACCGTAGCCCAGCTTCCCTCTGCGGCTCTGACGGCGGCAGGTGTGGTCATGCCTTGGGGCCCCCTAGATGTTGTGGGGGCCGCAGCCGGTGTCACCGTGGTGGTGACAGCCGTCCTCTTGATCTCGGCTCGCTTCCCCGCTTTAGGAGCGGGGGTGCGAGCCGGCTCTGGCACCGGCTGTTGTGACGTGGCCGCGGCCGCCGGCTTTTTCCTCGTGTCCGCTTTTAAGGGCGGGCGAACCGTGGGGGCAGGCAGGAGCCGGTCTTCAAATGCCGCGAGGCGAGCGGTAACCATCTCCCCTAAGGTCACCGTTAGGGAGCGCCTCAGCTCTTCGACCAGCTCTGCCCCCATTAGAACAGCGGTGGGGCGTCCATCTGCAGCGGCGGCTGTGGCAGCGGCGTTGGCGGCGGTGGAAGCAGCGATGGCGGCGGCCGTCTTGGCTTCAGAGAAGCCCTGACGCAACGCCTTCACCTCTGCCTTCATCGCCTCTAACTCCATGCGCATACGCTTGTTTTCGGCCCTCAGCCGCCGTGTTTCCTCCGCTTCGCTCCGGCCCGCGAGATTGTCGACCACCTCTGTCAGTGTCGACGCCGACTTCTTCAGGCGGGAGACAAACTCGCCTTTGAGGTTACCAGATTTTCTGGCAACCTCCAAGATACAGGCGAGTTTTTCTCCCGCCCGCGCCCTCAACTCCTGTGCGTTCAGCACGCTGAAATCGTCGTCCACCGGGTGAGGACCAGAATCGCTTCCGGTCTCTCTTCCGGGGCCGACGATGCCAGCGGCTGGCGCCTTCAGGAACTGGCGAGAACACAAGGTTCTCTCCAGCTCCCCGTCTGTGGTCACGTCCGGTGTGGGGGGCTTTTTAAAGCCTCCCCTTGAAAGGCCCGCCGGTTTACCGGCGGCCTTTCTCCTCCCTCTCTTTCCAGTAGCCACCTTAGCAGCTACCGTCTCTTCGGTCTCCGTGTCCGAGTTAAGCCACCCGGGCACGAAAACCGAAGAGGACGGCCACTTGCGAAGGCGGCTCGTCCACTCCTCCGCCGAGTCTTTCGACAGCGGCTCGCAACTCATGTCTGAGTCCGAGAGGTCAGTCGAGTTTGCTGTTCTTGTCGACGAAGCGTGGGCAAGAGCAGCAAAGCTGTTCCTCTCCAGGACCAGACTGCTAGCGGCCGCTGTCAAATCCACCTTATCCCGTCTACCTGATCCCGTCGATCCCTGTTGCGATTCGCGCGGCGTTATCGCCACGTAAATCGGAACAGGGAGAGCCTTCCGCTTGCAATCGGTATCCGATTTCGCGCCGTCGTCGTTGCCTATCCGTAGTGTACCGTCGGAGTCCGTTTTCGTGCGTGTGGTCGGGCGAGGGCCAAGGCCCTCGAGGCTTTTGCTGCCCCCCCCAGAGTACGAGGGGCTGAGTGCCGGCGGATTCTTGCCGGCACCGACGGATTGTGTCCGTAGACCTTTACCGCCCTGGGGACCATTTACAAAAGCTCGTGTGTCCATTTTTTTTTTTCCTTTTTTGAAGGGGGTTCGGTCCCCCTTTTGGGGCTCTCGCAGGTGGGTTCCCCCCACCCATACATCCCTTGTGCGAGCCCCGACACGAGATTTGGCCACTCCTCTACGTCCATCGCGTTTACCGGGAAATGCCGTCACAGACGACATTGACCGGTTTCCACGATGGACGCTTCTTCAGTTGCAAGTGCAACACCTTGCCGGCTCGCGTCACCGCTACTCAGCATAAGGCCGAGACGCCGACCGAGCCATCAGCGACTGGACAAACACAACAAGACGATAACAATAACAAACAAATGGGACAACACCAGACACAGACAAACAAGGTTTCGCCGCTCCGTCTTACGAAATAAAGACCCCACCAAGATAAAGCTCTTGATGGGGGTCTCCATTTCGCCGACTCGCGTCGCCGCTACCCAGCATACGGCCAGGACGCCGACCGAGCCCCGCAGCCATTCAAGGCTGCCTTGGCTCGTGCCACCGCTTCCCGGACTCTCCGGAGCGCTGGTCGAGCCCACTCAAGGACGATTCCCCATCACTGGGTCCCCGCCCTGCCTCATCCACTTCTGTGGAGAGTCCCCTCTGTGCAGTCACCCCCCGTATCGCCACGGAGGGTCTGCTCGCTCGCGTCACCGCTACTCGGCATATGGCCGAGACGCCGACGCGAGCCTCCAACTTGCACCGCCGCTTCCCGGACTGTCCAGGGCGCCGGCGCGAGTTCCCGCCTCTCTGCTGCGCCTTGTGCCGAGACACAAGGATCGCAGAGAAGCCCCGCCAGGAATTTAGCCAACGGCTAATAAGATCCCCGAAAGAAAGTTATTAGCCGTTGCCCAGGGTGCACCGGTCCAGGTGCTGCCCTTCCCCCCGAATGCAAGCATTAAGAGGGAATTGCAGCACCCGAGGCAACGTGGAGGTATCCTGGCATTGCACCCCAACATCTCACACAACGCAACTAAGCCCCAAACTAAGCAAAGCTTGTACTATGGGAACCAGATAACTGATACAATACTTAGATACTTTTTGTTTGTAAATACATACATAGAATACAATATAACACCCAGACACAGAACAAACATCGATGTTCATCACACAAATGTTTGTCCTGGGTGGGAATCGAACCCACAACCCGCAGTTCAGAAGGCAGGGTCACTACCAACTGAGCTATTGGGCCAGAAATATAAGCGAACTGTATATAATAATACAGTTCGCTTAGCATAAAAACATTATTATATTATATATTTACAGTACCTAATTGTATGAATTAGTGCTATATTTAGTATTTTAAAATAGAATTAACGCATTTTCAAGTAACTGAAACTTACATAAACCTTTTCTATTACCTCATAAGCACTCTACATTAAAATGAGGCCGTTGTAGTTTAAAGTCAATTTTCTCAAAACTAACAATTTGACAGTTAAACCCTTTTTATTCTCAACCCTTCAAATATCGATGTGTAACGTGCGCCTTTTTTCATCAGGCGCTAAAATTATCTCTAAAAGCAGATCTTAAACTGAATAAAACCATACAATTTACAATACAAACGACTTGCCCAATAGCTCAGTTGGTAATTAATACCCCTGCATTCTGAATTGTGGGTTATGGGTTCGATTCCCACCCAGGACAAACATTTGTGTGATGAACATAGGTGTTTGTTCTGTCTGGGTGTTATATTGTATTCTATGTATATATTTACAAACAAAAATTATCTAAGTATTGTATCAGTTATCTGGTACCCATAGTACAAGCTTTGCTTAGTTTGGGGCTAGATGGCGCTGTGTGAAATGTTCACAAAAAAAAAATTTGTAACTTTACCTCAGCTATCTGCTTGCCAATGTAGGTCGGTACAGCCTACAGTTTTACCTACCTTTTCTCTTGCATAAAAGGTAATCTTAGACGACGTATGTTTTTGATTAGATTTTCAAAAAACTATTTAATTAATCAGTTCGGTCGATCATCAGGTCATTAAGTCTCATTAGCCCAGTAATTTCACTAGCAACAATGCCCTTTAAACCGGAACACAGCAGTGGTTGCACACTACTGCTTGGCGGCAGAATAAATGGCAAAGCGGTGGACCTACCTAGACGAACTTTGCAATTTTTACATACATCTTAGTTGTTTATATTCATACGATCATTAAAAATTACACGAGAGCTAATAACAAAACATTTTTTTTAAATTATATATTCATTATTTGTAATATAACTTCTGTACTAGTTGGTAGGTGCAGGAGTCACGGTAGGACAGGGTGATGAACGCACTTGTGTCACACCTGAAATATACATATAAAAAATGTATTTACCATTATTGAAATAAATACCAAAATGCAAGCACAACGAATCAACTTCTCATTGTCGCCAATCAGCTGAATGGGTAGACAGGTGAAAACGTTTGTACGAAAGTCCTTTATTTTATTGCTTATATTGTGAACATTTTATATGGGTCATCATCATCATCAACAGCCTGAAGATGTCCACTGATGAGCATAGTCCTCCCTCACAGAGCGCCACTTTGAGCGGCTACATCCATCGGCTCTTGACCACGTCGTTGGTATACTTATGAGAATATATATAGGCCAACGGCATACGCTGCATATCATATGGATAACTCATTTAAAATAAAAAGTTCAGTTTTGACGGAAAAACGAGAAAGATCATGTCGCCGCATTGTATTATTTTCCAAAACATGTATTGTTCAGTATTAGTGCATAAAATTGGTGGCGTTTTATTCGTAAAGTGCTGGATTACAGGCATGAGTGTGGGAAAGTGGTATAATGATGGTGAAACGTTTCATTTCGTGTTGTTTCCAAAACTCCATAGAAGGTTCTGGTAAAGTTGCCATCACTTTACTAGGAGTATGACTTAGACTAATATTTATTTATATTTTATGAAGCAATTAAAATGTCATTACACAATCACTGGTCTTTAAAATTACACATTAACTGGCCTGATAGCTCGGTTGTTGGTAGCTCTGCCTTCTGAACTGAAGGTAGTGGGTTACATTCCCACCCAGGAAAAATATTTTGTGTGATGTACATAGTTGGTTGTTCAGTATCTGGGTCTCTGTCTGATATTTTATTTTATGTACGTAAATACAAACAATAAAAGTATTATATCAGTTATTTGGTTTCCATAGTTTTGCTAAGTTTGGGACTAGATGGCGTTGTGTAAAATATCCACAAATATTTATTAATTAATTATTATTATTTATATTAATCACCCTTCTTTACTAATAAATACTATAACAGCTACTCGGTGTTTTCTGTTGTTTTCTTTGATAATTCAAAAAATTTGATAGAAAGATACAAAACACAATCTAATAAATGTTTATTATTATGAGTTATCAAATTAACGTCATAATGTAAGGTAAAACATTTTAGATATTACAGAGAAAATTCAAAACTATCTTTGGGTTTTTTGTGTTTTATGCCAACCTAGTACAAGATTATTTATTTACATTAAATAAAAAAATATTGAACAAACTGAGCCTGATTACTATGTATTTGTGTCGTAGCCGTTAAAAAAATAGGTATTAAAATATAATAATAATAATATAATATGTGCGGACATCTCACACAACGCCATCTAGCCCCAAACTAAGCAAAGCTCGTATTATGGGTACCAGATAACTAATACAATACTTAAATACTTTTTGTTTGTAAATATATACGTATAATACAATATAACACCCAGACACAGAACAAACACCTATGTTCATCACACAAAAGTTTGTCCTGGGTGGGAATCGAACCCACAACCCACAGTTCAGAAGGCAGGGTTACTACCAACTGAGCTATTGGGCCAGTCAAATATGATTTACCCCTAATTATTATTAATATTACATTATAATGGGGTTAAATATAATGATCACCATAAAATGCTTTGATACCCTTAGTTCTTTTACCAAAAATATATACTTAACACCAGAAAAATAACGTCTAAAATTATATTAGTATTAGCTATTTTAGTCACGACTGCACTTCAAATTGTATTCGAACACCAAATGTAGTAAATGATCACCAAATCTTAGCGAGCAAATTAATGCGGTATTTCTGCCTAAATAAACCACTATGATTGCCATAAATGTAGGCTTATTATATACAAAATAAAGCATTTGCTAGTTTTGGCGGGAAAGCGAAAAAGATTGCGTCACCACATTGTATTATTTTCCAAAACTTGTGTTATTTTCAGTGTTAGTGCATAAAATTGGTGGCATTTTATTCGTTAAGTGCTGGATTACAGGCGTGAGTGTGGGAAAATGGTATTTTGATGGTGAAACGTTTCTTTCGTGTTGTTTCCAAATCTCCATAGAAGCTTCAAGTAAAGTTGCCACCACTTTACTAGGAGTATGACTTTGACTAGACTATGACTTGACTTGATGACTTCGACTGTGAAGACTTGACACATATTTGCGTGAAATATCATTAACTTGATAAATTATCAATTACTTGACACTGGCTAAATACACAAAAGTGTGGAGCCAAAATATTAAAAAAAAATCAGCCTAGTTCGTTCTGAAACTTACGGATTCCACACATCTGAGCGCAGATTAGTCTCCCAGGGTTGTTGTAAGTCTGTGTGTTAGATCCGCAAACTGGATTATACTCCGGGGTAACAGGACAGTTTCTTATGCACGTCTGGACGGCGGCTGACAAAGTTGTGGTCCTGAAATTGATTACAACGTATGTGGTCACATTTTGCACTCAAACTAGTCTGAGAATTTGCATTGAAAAGAAAGTGCAACTCAATTGCTATTCTGAGGTCCGTATTACAGAACGATGCTCAGTTCACTAATTGATCATTTTATGAATGAAATCTCTGCTTGAGCACTGATCGATGACCGTGCATCGTTCTGTAATACGGACCTAAGAATCTGGTATATATGAATATATTTATATAAAAAAATGAATCTCTATTTTCCTTGGTCATCGCATCACGCTTGAATGGATGGAACATTTTCACTAATTATTTTTTGTTGTGTTTATTATTCGCAGTAGAAGGTACTTATGAAAGAAAAAATTAAGAAAGTAAAGCGTAAAATTAGAAAATGTTAACCACGTGAACACTAGCTGTATATCAGCTTGTATATACAGGGTTACAGGAAAAATCGTGCTAGATTCGTTAAGGGCGTGGAGTACCCATCATTTCTGACTTATTTCACTTTGAAACACCCTAGTCTAAACTAAACCCTTTTCGAGATATTTGACTTTTAATTTTTTTTTTTAAATTACCGATTTTTTTTAAAATTTAAATATGTTTATTTTGTTTGGGGGCGAGTTGGCTGGACTGCGCGACCCCTTCTCGCCCCCGGTACGGCGAACGAGGGCTCACGGGGGGGTTTCCGTGGTTTCGAGTTTCACATACCCCCTGCCACCACCCCGTGGTGGCAGAAAAGAGCAAGGGCATTTTCCTCTCAAAAAAAGGGGGTTTCATAGTGAAATGAGTCAGAAATGATGGGTACTCCAAGCCCTTAACGGATCTAGCACAATTTTTCCTGTAGCCCTGTTTAATTAAGTCCAACACGTTGAAACTAGATCAACGATATCGTTTTCTTAATATTATATTGACTGTGGATTTATTATAATTTATAGAAGAGAAGATAAGAGAGGAGAGGATTTATTCATGTCAAATGACTCAATATAACAGGTACAATCAAGGTAAGTAATTAAATGTCGAATGAAAATGAAATCATTATTTTAAATTTCCATTTGAAGCAAGCCACAGCTCTTCATACCGCTGCTTGTAAAACCAGCGCTGGTCTTCCAATGGGGCCGTTTGTACTATTGTTTATTAAATGGTTTTGTTGTCATTACGGAGCAGTTACATTACTGCCACGCACAGAAATAGAACTGTGACTAAATTTAATTAAGACTAACTTGAGGAAAGACTATTCTAGGTATTAGGTCTAGGTGTTAGGAAAAAAATTGAATTCCGTCATAAGTACCTAGTGCTTAGGCACTAGGTGCTTAGGCACTAGGTACTTATGACGGAATTCAATTTTTTTTATTGTTCTACAGGTTTACGTTTGATCTCACCTGATGGTTATTGATGAAGCGACCTAAGATGTAACACGCTTACCTAGCAGATACGTTACGTTCACTCTCGAATTGAAGACTACTGCTAGAATTGAATTGAATTAAACATGTAATCCATATTGGCTGACTGGGATAACCTTAATAGAGTTACTTTATGCTGATAGAGGTATTTTATTATTGACCTACCCAATAGGTGTCGGGGTTGTTGTAGACAATGGTTGTTGTTGCTGATTGGGGGACTGGTTTGACCAAAATATCTGGCCTTGATCAGGTAACTGGTTCTGCCAAGATCCCCGGCCTTGATCAGGTAACTGGTTTTGCCAAGATCCCTGGCCTTGATCAGGTAACTGGTTTTGCCAAGATCCCTGGCCTTGATCAGGTAACTGATTTTGCCAAGATCTCTGGCCTTGATCAGGTAACTGATTTTGCCAAGATCCCTGGCCTTGATCAGGTAACTGATTTTGCCAAGATCCCTGGCCTTGATCAGGTAACTGATTTTTCCAAAATGCCTGACCTTGACCAGGAACCAGAGTTCGCTGGGTGGGCTGATTCCACCCATATCTGTTGTCCAGGTCCTCTTCAGTATCATCTGATTGACGTTTTTGTCTTAAATTCATACCTATCGCCTGGTTTGCGAGGATGCCTGTGGAAATTGAATATTATTTAAAATTAATATTATTTGTAGTTATTCTTTTTGAAACGCAACACCTACGTGATAATATGATCATAATATGCGAATAACTTAAACAATACATAAGTAAGTTTTTTGTGAATATTCGTTGACTAATAATCAGCTGGCTCACTTAACGAGTTTAAGTGTTTGCTATAAACGTACCTAAGACGAGTTTCTGGGATTCCCAATCGCAAAGTATTTTATGTTTTCTGTCTCTGCCTCACAAAAGGAAAACTTAGAAGGTTCATATAATTATGTGACTACGCCCCTGCGGCGTGATGTTTGGGTAGGTCGGCCCTCTAACCCGGAGGTGGCGGGCTCGATTCCCGCTGCAGGACAAATATTTGTGCACAGAAAAAACGTATAATAAACGTGTAGTGGGCAGATCGCCCTGTGAACTAGCATGGAAAATTCTTTGTATGGTAGGTCTAATAGGCTTGAGCAAACGTTACATTTTGGGCGGGTTTCTGTACCAGTGCAGTACTGCAGTTGACAAGCTCGATCATCACGGACTGTTTAGAGATCGAATATAGTACTGCCCGTAAAAAAAGGAGTGTGCTTTAGACCACACGACTGAAGTTATACTTCTTTGGTTTAGCTCCATCTATCGGCTAGAATAACTTTTTATTTAATTGTCATTTTAGCGGACATGCCAACCTTTTATTTATTTTTTATGTTACTGAATGATGTGACGAGCTAGTTGTTCACCTGATGTTAAGCACCACGGCCGCCCATAACAGAACAGTGTCACTCGGAACCCCAAAACAGAGTTTCGAGCGACACTGCACTGCGCCCATAATCCTGAGACATCAGCACAGCCTGGTAATAACTAACTCGACTGTGAGATCAGATCATAAAGTATTGCCCAGTAATTTCACTAGATACTGTGCCCTACAAACCGGAACACAGTAGTTCTTGCACTACTTTTACTTCAAAAAAGCGAAAATACTTGTTCTGAGTATCGTGGGACTATGGTCCTCGTAGTTTCTGAGTCCCTAGATACAGGGAATCCTAGTTAGGGTTCAGGATCTACGTATGTGATCGTTGGGTGTTATTATTGTTATTATTATTATACAAAGGCTTTATTTTTTTTTTGTTGTTAAGGAATAGCGTAGTGATAGAGGGTACCTAAACACAGGGAATTCTAGTAGTAGTTAGTTTGGTCTATGTATGAGATTTTGGGCGTTATTATTATTATCGTGTAATAAAAATATCTGGGTTCATTAATTATCAAAGTGGCGCCCAGCAGTACTACTAGTACCAAAAGTACCATTATACACTAGACACAAGCCTAGTGCCTACTGATACTTAAACTATTATTTAGTTTGTGTCACTGAGTCAATGTTTATCATTGATTTGAAACCAGTTTTTATAAAAGGTCAGCAACTGATTTAGGGGTCAATCAAATTATCATAAATAATGTCATTATACATAGGATATTATGGATAAATAATAGTTCTCTCCGACACACACACAAACACACACAGCCATGCAATATTATGTTTTATCATCAACTCAAATATTTTTATATTAATAGTATCTCATTTCGACTTGTAAAAATGCTAAAATAGCCTATTTGCAATAACATTCTTTGATTTATTCTCATATTATTACAGCAAAAAAAAACACAATGAACGAGATTCACTCAATAAACATTTTTTAACATGCTATGTATCACTGTATATTAAATCAAACCTTTTAATAGAGTTTTAAGAGTTCATATTAGTATGCAGATACATATTTTTTAAATGCTATATTTTAGTGAAGAATGTTAAGTTATATCATGTACACAAATAAAATTTTGATATAACAATAATAATAAAGCCCAACGATCACAATTACGCTTTACGATCTTGCGCTTTTTTGCTATTTCACAAATATTTGTCCTGCCGCGGGAATCGAACCCGCCACCTCTGGGTTATGAGCCGACCTGCTCAACCACCAGTTCACAGAGGCTGTTAAAAAATGTACTTTTTATATTTATATGCTTAGTACTAATGAAGTAATGCAAGTATATACTGGCTTTAAAATGCACTTACTTACTAAAAAAAGGTTGTTCTTAAATAATATGCAATTGAGAACAAGCAGGCAATTTAGGTGGTGAGGAATACTATTAGGTCTTTACCTATGAAATTGCCGTTTTGTTTGAAAAAAATTAAAGCAATTTTTTTTCGAACTTATTTATTTCTTTTATTCAAAGTAATCACCCCTGCAATCAATGCATCTTTGCCAACGCTGTGGCAGTTTATGGATGCCCTTCTTGAAAAAATCAGCAGGACGGGAGACAACAAACTCTTCAAAGGCGTTTTGTACTGCCTCTCGGGAATTGAAATTTTTCCCGCTAAAAAGTTGTCCAAATTTTGGAAAAAGTAATAGTCGGTAGGCGCAAGATCTGGTGAGTATGGCGGATGAGGGAGAGCTTCCAAACCCAACTTATGCAGCTTAGAGACGGTCTGTTGTGCAGTGTGGGGTCACGCGTTGTCGTGAAGTAGCAGTGGAGACGACCGATTGACCAAAGCTGGTTGCAGACGTGCGAGTTTCGGCATCATTGTGGTCAGTTCTTCAATGTACACATCTGCAGTAATGCTCTCGCCGTTTTGTAAAAAGCTATGATGAATCACACCAGCACTAGACCACCAAACTGTGACCATCACCTTTCTAGGGGTCATTTTTCGTTTTGCACATTGCTTTGGTACCGAACCAGGATCTAACCAACTTGCTGAGCGCTTTCGATTGTCAAAAAGAATCCATTTTTCGTCGCGCGTAACAATTCGGTTCAAAATTCCTTTATTTCTGTGCCTGTTAAGCAGCGCAAGGCAAGTCTCGACGCGTACGTTGCGCTGGCGATCGTTAAGTTCGTGGGGCACCCATCTATCAAGCTTTTTTTATCTTGCCAATCTGTCGCAAATGGACCAATATTGTTTTGATGCTAACATCAAAAGCTGCTGTCAGCTCAGCTGTAGATTGAGATTCATCAGCTTCCACAATCGCCTTTAATTCATCATTGTTGACCAAAGTTTCCGGACGACCACGAGGTTCATTTTTCAAGTCAAAATTTCCAGGACGGAACCGAACAAACCAATAACGGGTTGTACGTTCGTTTGTACAGTTCTCTCCGTAAACGTCGTTGATGTTACGTGTCGTTTGTGCCGCGTTGGTGCCACGACGGAACTCGTATTCCATAATTACACGAAATTTCAAAGTATCCATTATGAGGAAAAATGTTGAAATGTAATGAAAATACAACGCTAATCAATAAACAAAAGACTTATATTGTAAATAGAATATCATATTTTTAAAACAAAATTAATTTGAATTTAGTATTCATAGCCAATCAAAACTTTTTTTTGTTTGAAAAAGTCTGTACTGCAATACGGCAATTTCATAGGTAAAGACCTATTATAACTATAATAGTAAATAAAATATGAAAAAGACCAAACTACTTATATTTCAAAAGGACGTAATCGTTGCCACAGAAAGAATCTGCCATTAATTTCCCATTGACTGGCCCGATAGCTCAGTTGGTAGTATCCCTGCCTTCTGAACTGCAGGTCGTGGGTTCGATTCCCACCCAAGACAAACATTTGTGTGATGAACATCAATGTTTGTTCTGTGTCTGAGTGTTTATATAGTATTCTATGTATGTATTTACAAACAAAAAGTATATAAGTATTGTATCAGTTATCTGGTTCCCATAGTACAAGCTTTGCTTAGTTTGGGGCTAGATGGCGCTGTGTGAAATGTCCACACATATTTATTTATTTATTTATTTATTCCCATTACTTAGACACTGTAATAAAACTAACTCTAGAAAATAAATGGTACAGTCAAAGTAAAGCTAATTAGTTACATCATTTTTTATTTATCAAGATGCACATCATGTAGTAGAAATAAAATATGAAAAAGACCTAACTAATATCTCAAAAGCACGTAATCGTTCCACAAAAAATCTACCATTAATTTCCCATTCCCATTACATTAACATTGTAATAAAAGTAACGACGAATCTAGAAAATAAATGGTATAATAATATAATAATATGTGTGGACATCTCACACAACGCCATCTAGCCTCAAACTAAGCAAAGCTTGTATTATGGGAACCAGATAACTGATACAATACTTAAATACTTTTTGTTTATAAATACATACATATAATACCACTAGCAGCCCGCCCCGGCTTCGCACGGGTATTTAATATATATCTATTATAGATTGAGATATAAACTATCCTATCTCTCAAGTTGGATCGAACTGCACATGGTGTGCGAATTTTATTATAATCGGTTAAGTGGTTTAGGAGTCCATTGAGGACAAACATTGTGACACGAGATTTATATATATTAAGATATAACACCCAAACACAGAACAAACACCTATATGTTCATCACACAAATGTTTGTCCTGGGTGGGAATCGAACCCACAACCCACAGTTCAGAAGGCAGGGTTACTACCAACTGAGCTATCGGGCCAGTTAAATGGTATGGGCAAAGTAATGCTAATTAGTTACATCATTTTTATTTATGAACATGCACATCATGTAGTACATTATATTAATGTTATATATGATAATGATGATGTATTAAGACAAAAACCGGTAAATATTAAGAACTTGTACGGACAATGCAATGATCATCGCTCTCTGCAAGGTTAACATAAGAAACTGGTCCCTCTTGAATGAATAGGTCCAGTATGCAAAATTATATTAATATACCGAGTACTTTTTTTTTTATGTTTTGGGTCCACACTCTTGTGTAGCCAGTGTCAAGTAATTAATAATTTATCAAGTTAATGATATTTCACGTAAATATATATCAAGTCACAGTCAAAGTCATACTCCTAGTAAAGTGGGTGCAACTTTACTTGAAGCTTCTATGGAGTTTAGGAAACAACACGAAAAGAAACGTTTCACCATCATTATACCCTTTTCCCACACTCACGCCTGTAATCCAGCACTTAACGAATAGAATGCCACCAATTTTATGCACTAACACTGAAAATAACACAAGTTTTGGAAAATAATACAATGCGGTGACGCAATCTTTTTCGCTTTCCTGCCAAAACTCCGAAACGGTTTTATACATTAGAAAAATAGACGTACCTATGAACTTTTCCTTTGGAATGAAATTCTCAGATGAATGAGCTCGCCGGTACGGTAAACTGATGCATGTCTATTAACTAGATAATCAAATAATATTTCTTTAAATAGGGTGAAAACAATATATTTTTACGTGGTAGATACTTTGCATGGCAAGATCTTTATGTGCGTCGTTCACGTCGCAACTAAACAAAATTATGATTGTATGAAAATCACGTCATAGATTCCAGATATCAACGGAAAATAGTTGAAATTGACATTAGACGTTAATTGAATAGGCCCACTGATTATAGTAAATTAACATTTGAATAATAATAAATGATGTATTATAGTCCATAGGAACTTTTCCAAGTTTCTTTGGTGAAAGTACAAAAGTTCTTATAATTAAATATAGGTATTAAAATCTACTATGACGTAAGTGTACTTATGATTATAAATGAACTAGTGTTTTATAATATAGTATTTACATATTGTAATATAAAAAAATATATTGTAATGTCTAATAGAAAAATCCATTTAAAAAACTTACCCAAAACAAAAAACACGTATAGTTTCTCCATTTAAAAAAAGTTGTATTCAATTCTAAATTAAACGGTGGTGTGTCGTCGTTGAACGCGTTTCCGTAACTGTCTGTCACACACTGACCACTGGCTCGCTCGAGTTGTATATATTGTGTTCGTACCGCTGTTCTCGTTACCTATAACTGTCGTGGCTCGGGATTGTACCATGTGTCATCTAATTTTTTATTGAGATAACATTCACTTTAATTAGGATTTCGATATGATTTTAATTTCTTGGAATATTTAAATTTTTCTGTGCCTATATAATTATCTTCGAACCAATCGTTTTCCTAGTGGAACTTTTGGTGAGACTTATTTTCATACCTAGTCTTCTTTTATGTTGAATTAGATTCCAAACACATGGCTTCGTAAATATTTTTTTAAATACAATTCCAAGTGTATTGTACATTTTTATTAGCTAAAAATATAGAGTCCCAGGTTAAATTAGCTGCAAAATGCTAGGAATTCTGGGGAAAGTGCGAACTATTTCACATCGTGACATCTCCGAAATCGTTACGTAGCACAAGTCAGATCCTGTGTAGCCACTGTAGCCAATACTGTAGCCATCTCTGGTATGGTTCAGCTAAATACCAGATAAAAGCCTTGGACTCTATTCAGAGACGAGCCAAAAGACTCATTGGTAATGATGCGTTGATGGAAGCTAAGCTCCACCTTAGAGCACTGACGTAAAGTTGCCAGTTTATCGGCTTTTTAAAGACTGCATTTTGGAGAGTGTGCGAAGGAATTATACACGACCTTATTCCTCCACCTTCCTTCTTTCACTAGACATCAAAGTACACAAAAACGGCACTCATGGTTTAAATTCAAACAACCCGCACTAAGCGTTTTGCTACGCGCTTTATAGTTCGTTTGAGTGGTACAACTTGCCGGCTTCCTTGTTTCCACCTAATTACAGAGTTGGGATTTTGATTGGGGTATTGGGAGTCTTTTGTATAGAATATGGTAGTACATAGAACACTACAGAACACAGACCATAGCCTATGCTTATGTTTGAAAGAAGGTCCATCCGTAGTGAAAAAGGAGCAAGAGGTTATTCCATGCCAGTTATCCATTGCTATTTTTTAGTTCCAGGCGTAGTTATTATTTATATATATTTCTTCGCTACTTCCACTAGACTCCCCTACCCAAGTCCTTCTGATCTTTACAGCGTCACCGAGGCAGCCGATGGCAGGCGCTTAAGGCGCACATGTGCCTAGCTAAAGGGCACCTGGGGTGCGAGCTTCGGCTTCGGCCGTTGTCGGGATAAGAGGATCGAGAAGACTACGTCCACTGGAATAGTGGACACTATTGAAAGTACGTAAGTCCTTTGAGAGTGTACAGTACTCTGTATTCTTAGGTATCTACAACTACCTAGCCTATTCATGCGATTTCGTGAACTTGATGATTTTTTAAACGGATCTATAAAAGTACCTGCTAAATGCACAGAAGTAACGAAAAGAAAACATGCGGATGAAACTAGAATCTGCTCCTTTTTGGAAATCGGTTAAAACATTGTGCATTAAAGTCTAACAGCCTTATTAATAAACACGAACTAGCGTTAGACTAGTTACACCATCTTTTGTCTCTTTCGATCCAGCTAAATATTCCAGTAGCAAAAAAAGGACAAAAGCTGAAGTAACTAATCCAAGTCTAATACCCGTTTATTAATAAGGCTGTAAGGGTTTCTATACATCTAGCCGCGCGCTGCCCGCCCGGTGTGGCTTGACTGCGGCCAGTTGGCCCACCTACCGTGCTTATTTTATTCTACACAGAAATCTCACTTGCGTGGCGGTTTGATCCTGCGCGGGTTAGGTCACATGGCTGGCATAGATATTAAGTCCAACGGTGGCAGACCACCGGCTTTGGTGCGTAGATTTATACGCGTTTTTACTCCAACCCAACAGTATATTATTTATTATTGGTTTGAATATAAAAACAAGGAAGCTGGAAGTGTGATTTTTTTATCTGGAAATAAGTTAAAATATGATGGGAAAATTTTATTCATCCTTTTTTATGTACAAATAGGACAACACTGCAGCTCATATAATGTAAAGCGACGAGGCAGTCAAATCAAAGGCATAACACGTCAAAAAATCCTTCAAAAATGTGTAAATATTATATCTAAATACATAATCAGTAATTAGTAAGCCGGTTTCTTCGAATTTTGCAAATATAAGGATATTTTCTAAAACAGGTTTCAATATTATTAGTTAGTTGGCGATACCGAATCGGCAGATATGTTTCAAAGTGTTTCTTGGACTAAACAACCCCCAAAGTCTGATCCACACACTAACTTCCTCTGCACTCACAAAACCGACGTTAATGAAAGAACGACGAGTTCCTACGGTTATCTGTATTTGTTTTGATAAAAGGTATTTTATTAGTAAAAGATACTTTTGCTAAATAGTATACTCACAATTATATAATTATTAATATATATTTATTAAAGTATTCCTAAGTATTGTATAGTATAGTGTATAGTGGAAATTTCATATCTACGCTTGTAAAAAAAGTAATCGGAAGTTCTAGCGAGCAAAATGATAGGATTTAGGATAAAGGTAGGATAAAGGTTTCATAACAGCACCCTGAATCCGTGGTTCCCCGGCAGCGGTAGCGCGCCTGTATTTTTCGTCTAAAGTTCAGTGAAGTCAATGCCGTAAGAGGTTCACTCATCGTTCTTTACTCATTTTAAACTTGTACATCGTTGATGTACATAGATTTAGTATAAGTACATATATGTATATATACTTATACTAAATCTGCAAGAAATGTCATCTGTACGTGGAGGAAGAAGGAGTTTTCAAAAAAGCTTTACTTTTAAGTTAACTAAGTATTAGAATCGAAAAATATATTAACACCTTGTTTGCGTCTCTAAATGAAAACCATTACACAGAAACTACGGTATGGATTTCGATGTCGTTTACTGTAATGCATACTTGGGAGCTCTAAGCAAGTTCTGTGTTTGTTTCATCAAAATCGGTTAACCGGAAAAACATCATATACATTTTTAGACAAAAGTAAGGGCAATATACTGTAAGGGCAATATGCACTGCACTGTATATAATACCGAAAAACATCGAAATCCAGCCGACTGAGGCATTCAAGCCAAGCTTGTTTGTCAGACAAAATATCATCATCATTGTTGTGTAAAGGGCTTTTTTGTATCTGGTTTTATGAACGAAGAGCAACGTTAGCTTAGTTAGTGCGTAAGCTTGTTTGTCTCGGAACTGGTTTATCGCTGATGTGCAAATAATGCCAAGTGCATTCACTTGTAAAGTTGTTTATCATTCTCTCTAACAACGGTAAAGGACAATGTGAGGAAACTGGCCATTAAACCACTATTTATTTATTATTTGACAGCCTCTGTGGTGTGGTGGTTGAGCAGGTCAGCTCATAACCTGGAGGCGGTGAGCTCGAATCCCGCGGCAGCACAAGTATTTGTGCACAATAAAATAATCGCAAATACTTGTTCTGAGTCTGAGTGTTGTGGGAACATGGTCCTCGTAGTTCCTAAGTCCCTAAACACAGGGAATCCTAGTTAGGGTTCAGGATCTATGTACGTGATCGTTGGACGTTATTATTATTATTAAAAAATCTCAACATTCGAGGACATTTTGGTTGTATATTCCATCAAACCACTTGACCAGTGTGATAAATTATTTCCTTTGATATTCTCTGTGTGGTGGTCGAGTAGGTTGGGTTTCGAGCTCCGAGCGCGGCGAGCAGCGACCTGGAAGCGAGGGATTCGATTCCCGCGGCAGGACAAGTATGCATAAAAAGCGAAAATACTTTAGGATGAGGATTACCTTCTTTCTGGTTCCATTTCATTTACAACAACTTTGGGGTGTTTCAGTTTTTTGGCCATAAAACAAAATAAGGTTAAGTAAGTGCTTTTACGCTATTAATAATATACTGATACTTAGGTAAATAGGTTAAAGTTTGAGTAAATAAGTTAATAATTTGTATATTTTATAAACGATAAAACATAATCCCGCCCGGTGACGCTGTAAAGGTCGGTAGAGACGAACAGCATTAGCATGTTCAAAAAAAAAGCATAACATTTTAAAGAATACTTTATTGTTTTTTAACAAACTTAAGTAGCGAAAAATTGAGGACTAACTGGCGGGACATGGTGCTGGGCCCACATTTCTCACTTCTGAAATACAAAACAATAACACATTTTAGTCGTGAAAATAAATCAATGTCAGTCACTTGTAAACTTTTTTTTATGTTAATGAATGATGTGACGAGCTAGTCGTTCACCTTAAGCGACACGGCCGCCCATAACAGTGTCACTCGGAACTCCAAAACATAAAGTTTCGCGTAACACTGCATTGCGCACATCATCCTGAGACATCAGCACAGTCTCATAATAAGATTACTCGACTGTAAGATCAGATGATAAAGTCTCAATTGCTCAGTAATTTCACTAGTTACGGTGCCTTTCAAACCGGAACACAGTAGTGCTTGCGCTCTACTGCTTGGCGGCAGAATAACTGGCAAAGCGGTGGTACCTACCTAGACGAACTTTACAAAAAAAGTCCTACCACCTATTAACAACTTTAATTGTATATTGTTTTAAACCATAATCCTCGCGGTTTCTGGTGGTTTCTTACCCTATAATTACGGTGCCTTTTTTCTGTGCAATAATACTTGTGCTGCCGCGGCAATTGAACCCGCCGCCACCGGATTATAAGCTAACCTGATCAACCACTACACCACAGAGACTGTCAAATAGGCAAAACAGACGTAACTTTGAGCACGTCGGTATAATTTCAATACATATGGCCTACCTATGGTACTGTACTTTTAAAGTAAAATTTAAGTACATATGGCCTACCTATGGTACCTACATAGGTAGGCCATATGTACATAAATTATACCGACGTGCTTGAGCACGTCACAACGTTGAGCAAGTCACAACGTCTGTTTTGCTTTTTTGACAGCCTCTGTGGTGTGGTGGTTGTGCAGATCAGCTTATAATCCGGAGGCGGCGTGTTCAATTCCCACGGCAGGACAAGTATTGTTCCGAGTCTGGTTCCAAGCTTAAATACTTGTTCCGAGTCTGGGTGTTGTGGGACCATTGGTCCTCGTAGTTCCTGGGTTCCTAGACACTTGATCTATGTATGATCTATGTATGTGTACGTTGGGCGTTATTATTATTATTATTCGCCCTGTAGCGTGCGCGATGACCGAGCTTGTCACTTGCAACAGTATCGCAGTGCCAGATGACCAACACATCCAAAACGTAACGTTCCCTCAAGCATATTAATCCTACCACAGAAAGAATTTTCCATGCTAGTTCATACAGCGGTCTGCCCGCCCACTATACGAGTACTTTTGAAGTAAAACTTATTTACCCACGCTTGACTTGGGGAGTAAGCTGGTAAATGCGAAGCGAACGGGAGTTGGAAGTTGTTGGTTCACGTAAATCTCCATTGTCAATATAACAAAGTAAAAAAATTGTATTATTATGTTGGCACGTTCGGTAAAATGACAATTTACAATTGAAGAGTTGAGAATAAAAAGGGTTTGACTGAAATTGATAGTTTCGAGAAAATTGACTTTAAACTTCAACGGCTTCATTTTCATGTAGAGTGCTTATAAGGTAATAGAAAAGGTTTCAGTTGCTTGAAAATGTATTATTTCTATTTTAAAATACTAAATATAGTACTAATTCGGACAATTACTGTAAAAATATAATATAATAAAATAATTATAATAATGTTTTTATGCTAAGCAAACTGTATTCCTGTGACAGATAAACCGTGACTCTGAACCTCGAGATTTGTACCTCATTTTGGTATTTTGAGAATGTATTATTATAGATAATTTCACGCTGAATCCAACGATACCAATAAGTCATTTTGTGAAAAAGATCAGTTAAATCCTTTTTGTTCTCACCCCTTCAATTGTCAAGATGGCGACATTGATGCTACTTGTAAAAGTACTAAAATTAGCCTATTTGCAATAAATCTTTTGACTTTGACTTTACATTAAACAAAGCAAAAATAAAGGTATACCGCCCGATGGATGGAGCTAAAAAAGCTTTACTTCAGTCGTGTGGTGTAAAGCACATTCGTTTTTTTACGGGTAGTACCTTATTCGATCTCTAAACAGTCCGTGATGACAGAACTTGTCAACTGGCACAGAAACCCGCCCAAAATGTAACGTTTGCTCAAGCCTATTAGACCTACCATACAAAGAATTTTCCATGCTAGTTCACAGAGCAATCAGCCCACTATACTAATATTCCGTAAAATGTATCAGCATATGAAAATTATTCGTACCAAGCGATTTGACTCAACGTTCTTAATTAGAACGGCTAAGGAATGGAATGCCTTGCCAGCGTCTGTGTTTCCGGTGAAATATGAATGAGTGAATAGTTATTTACTTGGCTAGCATGCTACACCTTCGATCGCATCGTCACTTTCCATCAGGTGAGAGTGCGATCAAATGCTAGACAAGTTTGAAGTAAAAAAAAAAAAAAATTATGCACTTACTAGAGCCACAGTCCTGGGCGCAGATCAGTCTACCTGGGTTTGAGTAGACCTGGTTGTCAGATCCACAGATAGGGTTGTACTCAGACGTAACGGGGCAGAACCTTATGCACTCCTTTAAGTCCATTGTAGTCGACGTCCTGAAATTAGTACGTAATGTCGGCAACATTAGCTATACCTTTTATTTTACTACCTTTAAACAATGTATATATTGGTGTCCATTCTGTGTCGCATACTCTAAAGCTAAACTAAATTAACATATTTCCGTCTTTTTCATTTCCCCTTTATCAGAAGAGTACCGCCATACTTTAAGTTTACTTTAGTTTTAGAGAATGCGACACAAAATCGACACATTGTATATTTACAAGAATTGCTCGGAGTATATATATTTCCGAATCTCGGAAACGGCTCCAACGACTTTCATGAAATTTAGCATGCAGAGGGTTTCGGGGGCGACAAATTGATCTAGCTAGGTTTCATTCTTAGAAAACGTTGTTTTATCTGTGTTTTCAGGCAATGAAAAACTACTACAATGTAAAAGCCGTCATGTACAAGGTTGTATTAGCTCAGCGAATCGTGTGGTCCTAAACCAGAACTCTCCGGTTTGAATCCAAATAATAATAATTAATTTTTTCCTGGTTTTTTTCAGTTCTTATTTATGTGGGGAAAAACTATCATTGGGAGCTATAATTGAAACTTACGTCGCAGGAGTAACAGCAGCAGCAGGAGCCACTGGGCGGTTTTGTCCCAATGCCTGGTTGGCGAGGATTGCTGTGGACGTAAAAGAGAGTAAAGAAGTTAGAAAATCACTGTTTTACTTTGTAATAACAAGATAGGCCCATAAAGACATTATTACGATACGATAAAGTAATTATACGATAAAGGCGCATAACTCCATCAGAGTGGCGTACAATAACATCTTCAGGCAACTGAGGGGGTTATCTCGGAGCTGCAGTGCGTCCGGAATGTTCTTTGACGCGCGCGTTGATACGTTCAATGCCATTCACCGGAAACGGATCGCTTCATTCATGTCCAGAGTTGACATGAGTAAAAACACCATTATCAGGAGCCTGGCAGATCGCCTGCTGCGATCTGCAACGTACCGACAATGGTTTGCTATTGCCACCTAAGGTTTTTATTCTTTTATTTAATTTTTATATATCATATTGTTTATTTTTGTGTGTGTATTTTTAGTATGGATCTTGAGTCTGAAATAAAGTTATATTATTAGGTCTTTACCTATGAAATTGCCGTTTTGTTTGAAAAAAGTTAAAGTATTTTTTTTTCGAACTTATTTATTTCTTTTATTCAAAGTAATCACCCCTGCAATCAATGCATCTTTGCCAACGCTGTGGCAGTTTATGGATGCCCTTCTTGAAAAAATCAGCAGGACGGGAGACAACAAACTCTTCAAAGGCGTTTTGTACTGCCTCTCGGAATTGAATTTTTTTCCCGCTAAAAAGTTGTCCAAATTTTGGAAAAAGTAATAGGTGGTAGGCGCAAGATCTGGTGAGTATGGCGGATGAGGGAGAGCTTCCAAACCCAACTCATGCAGCTTAGAGACGGTCTGTTGTGCAGTATGGGGTCGCGCGTTGTCGTGAAGTAGCAGTGGAGACGACCGATTGACCAAAGCTGGTTGCAGACGTGTGAGTTTCGCCATCATTGTGGTTAGTTCTTCAATGTACACATCTGCAGTAATGCTCTCGCCGTTTTGTAAAAAGCTATGATGAATCACACCAGCACTAGACCACCAAACTGTGACCATCACCTTTCTAGGGGTCATTTTTCGTTTTGCACATTGCTTTGGTACCGAACCAGGATCTAACCAACTTGCTGAGCGCTTTCGATTGTCAAAAAGAATCCATTTTTCGTCGCACGTAACAATTCGGTTAAAAATTCCTTCATTTCTGTGCCTGTTAAGCAGCGCAAGGCAAGTCTCGACGCGTACGTTGCGCTGGCGATCGTTAAGTTCGTGGGGCACCCATCTATCAAGCTTTTTTATCTTGCCAATCTGTCGCAAATGGACCAATATTGTTTTGATGCTAACATCAAAAGCTGCTGCCAGCTCAGCTGTAGATTGAGATTCATCAGCTTCCACAATCGCCTTTAATTCATCATTGTTGACCAAAGTTTCCGGACGACCACGAGGTTCATTTTTCAAGTCAAAATTCCCAGAACGGAACCGAGCAAACCAATAACGGGTTGTACGTTCGTTTGTACAGTTCTTTCCGTAAACGTCGTTGATGTTACGTGTCGTTTGTGCCGCGTTGGTGCCACGACGGAACTCATATTCCATAATTACACGAAATTTCAATGTATCCATTATGAGGAAAAATGTTGAAATGTAATGAAAATACAACGCTAATCAATAAATAAAAGACTTATATTGTAAATAGAATGTCATATTTTTAAAACAAAATTAATTTGAATTTAGAATTCATAGCCAATCAAAACTTTTTTTTGTTTGAAAAAGTCTGTACTGCAATACGGCAATTTCATAGGTAAAGACCTATTATTATTATTATTAACGTTATGTACATAACTGTTTACTACTAAATAATCAGCACAAACTGTATAAAACGGAAAACTACTCACCGAAGACGAAGAACACGCAAAGCTTCTCCATATTATAAAACTATTAAAATTAATGCAAATAAATAAAACAATAAACAATAACAGGTGTTTCTGCGTTGAATGCTTTTCGCTAATGAAACCCACTCACTCGATTTGTTTAAATGTATATATACTAATAAAGTATGTACGTACGTGTTTGTCATATTATGGATGACTACATTAATGTTTTTAATGTAATTGCCAAATCATTAGAATTTCCGCTGTCCCAAAGTTGTGTTATATGGAGGATTGTACTAGGTAATTACTTACCTACATAATCATCATTGCTAGCTGGAAAACATTCAGTGCTGAACATAGGTGTCCTCCATAAAACGACATTTTGAACCAAATAGCCTCTTGCATCTAATAGCTCCCCGTGGTTTTGGCCTGTCGTAATTCTAACCTAATAATAATAATAACGCCCAACCATCACATACATAGATCCTGGACTCTAACTAGGATTCCCTGTGTCCCAGGAACAACGAGGACCATGGTCCCACAACACCCAGACTCAGAACAAGTATTTGCGCTTTTTTTCTGTGCACAAATACTTGTCCTGCCGCGGGAATCGAACCCGCCACCTCCGGGCTATGAACCGACCTGCTTAACCACCACACAGAGGCTGTCTTTTTAATAAGACTGGTACTATGTAGTACTGCTATTCTGTACTAGTACAAAGTAGAGCGACGGCCGTGCCCGCGCGCCGTGAAGTCTTGTATAGTCTCCTCCGTGCCAAAAACCTGTTGGCTGTGCTATAAAGAAACGTTATCTTGTCTTAGTGTGGAACTCGTTCTGTGTCTGCGCAAAAGATATCAGGTTGTTGCATATCATCTGAATTAGGCACTTGTTTTATATTATTTTTAATCCAATGGCTTTTGACAACTTACAAGGCATGATCTCTACCTTACAACAACCATCGGAACAGACGACAAAATGTCCCCTCTGAATCTTTTGAAAAACCAATTGACCCCATTCTGTAGAACAGATTAATTTTTAAGCAGGTGATACTGCGGTATATCATAAATCTGTATTACAATTGAAACACCCTATGTATTACAAGTTAATCAATAACAATATTACATAAAAGAAAAATAGCATCACCGATTGCAAATTGTAATCGATCTTTGTCTCCCACGCTATTCATAAATCTGTATTACAATTGAAACACCTCTATGTATTACAAGCTAATCAATAACAATATTACATAAAAGAAATATAGCATCACCGATTGCAAATTGTAATCGATCTTTGTCTCCCACGCTAATCATAAATCTGTATTACAATTTAAGCACCTTTATGTATCTCAAGCTCATCAATGACCAAAAAAATTACGTAAAAAGAGAATAGCTTAACCGATAGCAAATTGTAATCGATCGTAGTTTAGCTCCCACGCCAATCACAATTTGCCCACTGCATACCATTGGTACAATAGTCGTGCTATCTAGATTCGTTAGAACTTTCTTTGTTTTACTATTGGTACTAGAAAATAATGTCACTACATGAGCTATGAAAAGTCTTATCCGTAGTCGTAATTATAAATAACTACGCGCGTGTTAATAGTAATATATTACGGATTTTGACCGTAAAAAATTAATCATCTTTAATTTTCTACTCAGTTTGAAACTTCCATAGTTTTATGCACACAAACCTACACAATATTGATACAATATTACCTAAATCTTATACATATAAAATTCAAAGTCCTGACTGACTTCAACGCACAGCCTAAAGCAGTGGTCCTAGAGAGAGTGTGTTCTTTGTAAAGTGTAGGTATCCACTAAGAAAGGGTTTTTCGAATTCCATCCTTAAGAGAGTGAAATGGGTGGTAATTATTTATGAAAAAATATTTTCTCCTTCGTTTCCTATGGGCTGCGTGGGCGAAGCCGCAGGCAGAAGCTAGTTTCGTATAAACCACGCGAAATTTAAGTACTAGGTAAAATCTACATTACCTACATTATTATATGACTAATTCATTGGCGTCATAATTGTGACTGTGTTTATTATGACTTGCATATACATGCTGACAAAACTCAGAAAGCTCAAGGCAATGACATAGAATAGGAAATACGTTGAGATTGAAATTAAGACCAAACGGTGAATCGCTACAATGCAATTTGTATCTACTGTAGCAAATCACTAATAGCCTTATTAATAAACGGGTATTAGTCTCTGGTTAGTTACTTCTGCTTTTGTCCTTTTTTTGCTACTGGAATATTTAGATGGATCGAAAGAGACAAAAGATGGTGTAACTAGTCTAAAGCTAGTTCGTGTTTATTAATAAGGCTGAATGAGACTTGAGGGCGACTAGCAGTGTTCCAGTGTCTTCCAACTGATCATGCTTAAGTTTCTATCGTGCCAATAAAGAAAGGACCTGACGTTCCTCAGGTCAGGTCATTTCATTTGACAGCCTATGTGGTGTGGTGGTTAAGCAGGTCGACTCATAACCTGGAGGCGGTGGGTTCGATTCCCGCGGGAACAAGTATTTGTGCACAGAAAAAAAAGCGCAAATAACTTCTGAGTCTGGGTGTTGTGGGAGCATGGTCTTTATTTTTTTTTATGTTAAGGAATGACGTGACGAGCTAGCCTTTCGCCTGATGTTAAACGACACGGCTGCCCATATCAGCTGCAGTGTCACTCGGAACTCTAAAGTATAGAGGTTCGCGTGACACTGCACTGCGCACGTCATCCAGAGACATCAGCACAATCTAGTAATAAGATTACTAAACTGTGAGATCAGATCATAAAGTCTCATTTACCCAGTAAGTTCACTAGCTACAGTGCCCTTCAAACTGGAACACAGCAGTGCTTGCGCACTACTGCTTGGCGGCAGAATAACTGGCAAAGCGGTGGTACCTACCTAGACGAACTTTGCAGTAAAGTCCTACCACCTAGTGACTAGTAGTTCCCCTAGATACAGGAAATCCTAGTTAGGGTCCAGGATCTACGTATGTGATCGTTGGGCGGTATTATTATTATTTCTATTAGGGACTTTATGCCTTCCACAGCTCCTACTTTGAATAATTTTATTTCTTATATTTTGTGTTCAAAATCTTGATTGTAAAATAACTTTAGGAAATCCCAACGTTCTACACTATGGAACACTCGCTCCCATTTGTAAGTCGGTGCGTTATCTGTCCTCGTCCACCGGCCGCACCGGAGGTTATCGCGGGTGGCACCACCCCTCCCGCTCCCCCACTCCCTTCGAACATCCCGAGGCTCGGCTCCCGCCTCTGAACCTCTGATGCATCAGTGGAACGATAATCACGCACCCATAAACATCACACATGCTACTTTAAAAAGTCTATTCCGAAACGCGCGCCAACGTCCGTTCCAAATTTGAAAACGCTACGTTCCGTACTGAAATAAAAACTTTTTTGTGAAGTTTGCGGGAGTGATTGAAGTTTGCGGGAGTGCATTTTGGACTGAATCGTGTGGAAATGGTAAACGGAAAGGTTTTGTTCTGCGTAGTTTTAATAACTGGTGAGTTATAAGCTTTAAACAACTTTTCCTGTAATATCCTGTGTCTATTAGAACAGAAAACTATACTACACTAAAGTTCTTAAAACAATATACCTCAAACCTTGCCTTGCACACGCAAACCCGGATAAAATTAATCTATCTGAAGGTATGAGAGAAATCGATTATCAGATTTAACTTGACCCTGAGCTACTATCTATTCTTTGCCCTGAGGCCTCATATCAAAATATAGGTTCCTACTAACTACATTGGCTAATATTCCGTCTTTTTGATCCCCTATAATAGTATCAATAGCAACGGTTTGAGTAACAATAAAAACGTAAGCATAATTTTATCATCTATAGTTTTAAACAATCATTTATTAGTAACTTTTATTTTTTCCTTGCAACACTCGCAAATTTATCTTGTCTCATATCATTTCTTGTATTATCACTATTTTTGTAATTCACACTTTCATGTTATTCTCGTAACCAGTACTGTATTACTCTTAATATTATTTCAGGCTTCCAGCTTAGCCATCTATATGTGTATGTTTATCCAGTCTTTCATCTTTATCAACACGCCCCAGCCTATCATCAAAAGCATCTATATCATCAAAATCATCACCATCATCATCTTTAATAGCATCATCTTCATCTGGTTGGTGTCCCTAAACGTAGGCCTGATACTCGATGCACTGCGTTTGCATCTAATGCCCTACCAGACGTTCCGCCGCTGCTGACTCCGGCGACAAATGTAAATAATACCATGCCGGATAAAAATCCTCCAACAAGAGTCGATATACTCCAACCGTATGGAGTTTAGCCCACCCTACCATTATTTAATAACTAGTTGTGCCCCAAGATTTCACCCGCGGATAAAAAGTGTTTTAATTATTTGCTGATCCCACGGGAACATTTCACTTTTCCGGGATAAACAGTAGCCTATATTTTAATCCAGTGTATAAGCTATCTTGGTACCGAATTTCATCCAAATCCATTCAGCCGTTTGATCGTGAAGGAGTAACAAACATACACACATACACACACACAAACTTTCGCCTTTATAATATTAGTGTGATACTCTAATAACACACTATAACGGGGCTGTCATCAGCCTTCCCTACTAGGGCTTCCTGCAACAACAAGGCAATAACGCTGTGAGTCGCTCGCTCGTCTTTCCACTATGCTGTCTATTTTCTACCTAATATAACCCATAGTTTGCCGTAACATATAACTAGCATCCCATACTGCAGTATCACAGTACGTGGTCGTATCCTGATTTCCAGCTAAGGGATGAACTACATCTGGACATAATTCATAGTATTATTCCATTCCCACGCATCGAAGTATACCCTGTTTTATACTTTATGGCCCAGTTTTTAACGATTTTATTTGTGTGCACTTGGGGCTTAGTTGTCAATCTGCGATTAGCGGGTGTACTACAGCTGCATCGCACATGTCTGCAGCCCGCCTTTCCTAACATCGATCACCGCTAATAATAAACATGTGTGCCCTGCGAGGGTTGATAACCCGAGGATCAGACAACGCGCCGTTTGGTCTCATATGTCCCATCCGCTTTGCTGTAGTTCAACATTTTAAATAGATGATTAATAGCGTGCGGATAATAATAAAAACCAAAGCATTAGAGGAACAGTCTGCCAATGCGTTCAATCCTGTATAGCCACAAGGTCACGATGAAATAAAGTTATATTTTGTATATTAATTTAAATATTTTAATAGAATCAATAGTGAGTAAATACTCAATAAGTACTAAAATTAGTACTATAACTTACGAAAATGTAAAGTAAGTAATAAGTAAGTTATAGTACTAATTTTAATACTATAACTTACGAAAATATATGTAAATTTAAATTAAGTAAATTTAATTTATTACGTAAATTTAAATTAAGAAAATACTAATCTAATTATCCACAAAGAAAACATTGATTAAATGAAAGTCCTAAGACTCGCAAAGTATGGACACAACGCGATCTCACACACGGGACTACGACGCGATGAGAGTGACCACACTTTAGTTTTTGTTAGACTATTAGGCCATTTATTACTTATTTAAATCGAAAAGTGAGTACTAAGAATATTTTATGTATGTTCAGCCAGCTAAGGCTTAACTAACTTACTATCAATACCTATTTGAATTACTCGTTTTTATCGAGTGGAACAATAACGGCGTAACGCCCGTAAAATATGCTCCCCGCCCTAGTGTTACTATGATTTATGATCGAGTTCGCAGCGAATAAAAAACTATAGTACATATAACATTTGTGTAATGGCTGATCCTGATGTAGCGAGCTTTTACCCGTGCACCCATTGGAGTGACCTAAAGGGTAATTATTTATTCGTATAACCCATGACACTAGATATTACAATAATCATACTCACATATCGTAGACCATGTGGAAAATATCCAAAATTTTATCTCCTTATTATATTATCACTACTATTATTTTAACTTTAAAAGAAAGATGGGGATTCTATGTATGACTTTATATATTTTTTCATGTATGTTCACCGACTTCTCCGAAATTTCTAGACTTATTTATTTCAATTTTCTTTTTGGCAGAAGTCTCTTACACTGAGGTTTTGTGCTTTGGTGAAGATATCAAAGTACTTCTCAATACGAAATAAGAAGAAACGGAGTTTTGGCGGGAAAGCGAAAAAGATTGCGTCACCGCTTTGTATTATTTTCCAAAACTTGTGTTATTTTCAGTGTTAGTGCATAGAATTGGTGGCATTCTATTCGTTAAGTGCTGGATTACAGGCGTGAGTGTGGGAAAATGGTATAATGATGGTGAAACGTTTCTTTTCGTGTTGTTTCCAAAACAGGTGCCACCACCACTTTACTAGGAGTATGACTTTGACTAGACTATGACTTGACTTGATGACTTCGACTGTGACTTGACACATATTTGCGTTAAATATCATTAACTTGATAAATTATCAATTACTTGACACTGGCTAAATACACAAAAGTGTGGAGCCAAAACATATAACAAAAAAAAGAAGAAGAAACGTTTTTAAACTTTTCTTAATTGCCTTTACAGAATAATTGTAAGTAGATTGTAGGTATGCAGTTGAAATAAACACGACCTTTTAACATAAATTATTATCCTTATTATTACAGGTTGTTAATAATGTACAATAATGTATATAAATAATATTAGTCACCTCTACTTCAGTGAATTGATTTGTTAATGCATATCCTGTTTGATTGATTTCCTGTTACACATGTTGTTACGTGAACTAGTAATGAGAACCGTTTTTTATATATGTTAGTATAATTTCCATCTGTGATACATAAATAACATAATGATCAAAATATTATTATACATACAAAAATTATAAAATAATAAAATTATTTATATAAAAAAAAATCAGACGAGCTTTTTGCATCAAATAACGCTATACAATAGCAATAATTTATTATTCAGGACTGTCAAGGGGGACCAAAGGACCTCGGTCCCCAGACACAGCGCGTCTCTTGGGAGTCAGTTGGGCGTTATTATTATTATTATTTATCACAAAAGTCCTGTAGTCTGATTCTCGTAATTTTAAATTTAATATTCTAATTCTATCATCGATCTAGTTTGTAATGGTGCTTTCCTAAATAACAAGCATCAAGCATACATAGAGTGTGCTATGTAGGCAGAAGAATGTTAAATGGAACGTATCTGAAAATTGGAGATATAACGGTCCAGTTGCAGCACTTATTCTGAACAAAAACCGACCAATAAATAATACTGCACCGTGGCTAGTGAAATTACTCATCATCATCATCATCATCAGCCTACAATAGTCCACTGCTGGACATAGGCCTCTCCCAAAGCACGCCACTGAGCCCGGTCTTCAGCTCTACTCTTCCAGTTACTGCCAGCTACCTTGCGTATATCATCGCTCCATCTTGCCGCAGGGCGTCCTACACTACGTCTGCCGGTTCGCGGTCTCCACTAGAACACGTCTACCCCAACGGTTATCGGTTCTTCGGCAGATATGACCAGCCCACTGCCACTTCAGATTGCTAATTCGCTGAGCTATGTCGATAACTTTAGTTCTCTGGCGAATGACTTCGTTTCGGATCCGATCCCGCAGAGAAACACCGAGCATAGCTCGCTCCATAGCTCGCTGAGCGACCTTAAATTTGTGGACCAGTCCTACCGTGAGTGTCCACGTTTCGGCTCCGTAGGTCATGACTGGTAGGACGCACTGGTTGAAGACTTTCGTCTTGAGACATTGCGGTATGGACGATAAAAAGACATGACGAAGTTTCCCAAATGCTGCCCAGCCTAGCTGTATTCTTCTGCTGGCTTCACTCTCGAAATTGTTTTTCCCTAGTTGGAGCGTCTGCCCTAGGTAAACGTACTTTTTAACAATCTCAAGAGCTACTCCATTTATAGCAATCGGTCCGGAACAACGTGCTCGTTGAACATGACCTTGGTTTTATCCAAGTTCATCCGTAGACCGATGCGTAAAGAAGAATCAGCTAGGCCGTCCAGCATCCGTTGCAGATCCTCCAGCGATTCAGCCATTATGACGATGTCGTCTGCAAATCGCAAGTGAGAGATGTACTCGCCATTTATATTGATGCCACAACCCTTCCAGTCCAGCGTCTTAAACATATCCTCCAAAGCGTTTGTGAACAATTTCGGGGATATCACATCCCCTTGCCTCACTCCGCGACGCAAGTGGATATGTTTAGACGGCTGGTTTTGCAATTGGACGGTCATCGTTGCGGCATCATATAGGCATCTCATCACTTCGATATATCGCCAGTCAACTTGGCATCGCTGTAAGGAGTCCAGAACAGACCAGGTTTCGATAGAGTCAAAGGCCTTCTCATAGTCCACAAAAGCTAAGCACAGGGGTCGATTGTACTCCTCGGTCTTCTGTACAATCTGCCGCACTGTGTGAATGTGGTCTATGGTACTGTATCCGCTACGAAACCCGGCCTGTTCCGGAGGTTGAAACTCGTCGAGCCTTCGCGCTAGACGATTCGTGATCACCCTTGAGAACAGCTTATAGACATGGCTCAGAAGCGAAATTGGTCGATAATTCTTCAGAAGGGTTTTGTCACCCTTTTTTAAGAACAAAATGACCACGCTTCTGTTCCATGCCTTCGGAGTTCTCCCAGTAAAGAGGACAGAATTAAAAAGCCCCTGAAGCTCTCTAAGTACTGGAGTACCTCCAGCTCTTAAGAGCTCAGTCGTAACTCCATCCTCACCTGAGGCTTTTCCGTTCTTAAGCTGCTTAAGGGCCATCACGATCTCGTCCTGGCTGACTTCAGGCAGCTCTTCGGTAAAGTGGCGTGTTAGGGTGGCTCTGCAGTCTTCTGTATTGGGATCAGGTCGGCAAGCATGTGATGCGTAGAGCTGGCCATAAAAGTTTTCAACTTCCGAAAGGATCTCTGTCTTTGAGGAGACGACTTCACCCGTTGATGTAGTCAGCTTCGTCAGATGGCTACTCCCAAGTTGCTGGACGTACACTTTTGACCCCCGATTCTGCTCTATAGCTCTTTCAATTTCGAGCGTATTGGAGGATCGGAGGTCACGTCGTACCAGCTTTTTAATAGACTTGTTGAGTGCCTGTTGGTGTTGTGACGAAGTAGACGAGGGGTTTTCACGTCGCTCCTCCATAAGTTGCAGAGTCTCCATCGAAAGTTTCGACTTTCTGCCTGTACGCTTCTTTGCACAAAACTTCGCACCTTCTTCCCTTAGGACATCCACCACTTGGTCGAGTTTCTGATCCACGTCATCTGTAGTTTCCAAGGCAGCGAATCGATTTTCCAGTTTTAGCTGGAATGTTTCAGACCCTACCACGGCTTGGAGTATGTTCGGTCGGAGCGTGGACTTCATCAAGCGGGCTCGTTCCAGCTTGAAGTCGATATTCAGAGTGCCTCTTACAAGCCTGTGATCACTTCCGGTATTGAACCTAGTGATCACTGAAACATCTCTGAATATACGCCGTTTGTCCGCTATGATGAAGTCGATCTCATTTTTTGTCATACCATCAGGGCTCTGCCACGTCCACTTCCTTTGCGGCTGTTTCCTGTAGAAGGAGTTCATCAAAAAGAGTCCCTCCTTCTCTAGGAAATTGACGAGCATTTGGCCCCTATGGTTTCTACTACCAAAGCCGTGTTGTCCTATTGTCGATTCGCTGCAAGTCTGTACTCCTACTTTAGCGTTAAAGTCCCCCATAACAACGTTGAAGTGAGCCTTAGAGGTGCTGTGCAAGGCTCTTGATATGTCCTCGTACATATCCTCTACCTCATCGTCCGAGTGTGCCGAAGTCGGTGCGTATACCTGAATAACCTTGAGGCTGTACCTCTCGGTTAATCTGATTACAAGGTACGCGACCCTTGTCGACACACTGAAGATTTCAACAACGTTGTGACTAAGAGCTTTATTAACCAGAAACCCGACGCCACCCTGGGATAGCTGGTCTCCTTCTCTGAAATACATAAGATGGCCCGATTCAAGAGTTATGGTGTCCTCCCCCTCTCTTCGGACTTCACATAACCCCAGAATGTGCCATCTTATGTTGTTCAGCTCTTCCTCTAGCTGCACAAGGTGTTCATTGAGTCGTAACGTGCGTCCGTTATACGTTGCCAAGGTCAGTTGGTTTTGGCGGCCTACCGTAGCCCGGGGATTCTTAGCACCCCCTGCCTTGCCGTTACCATGACCGCCGCCGTGGTCAGGAATAGCAGGGCGGCCGGGAACTAGGGGCCGTGGTATATTGAGACTTGCCATTAGGAGGGTTTTGCCCATAATCGCCACGCTGGGCATGCGGGTTGGCGATCGCAGAACGTAACTATTTGCACCGGTGACACTGCTGCCCATCACCGGTCAGTTTAATTTAATTAGTTACGTAGTCTGAGATGGTTATCCCGCCATCTATCGGTTGACGGGTGTAAAATGTTTATCGTCATATTTACCTTAGTCGCCTTTTACGACACCTCGGTATGAGAGAGGTAGGGACTATTCTGTTCTGCCGGTCACCTCACGGCCAAGTGAAATTACTGGGCAATTGAGACTTTATGATCGATCTCACACAGTCGAGTAATCTTTTTACCAGACTATGCTTATGTCTCAGGATGATGTGCGCAGTGCAGTGTCACGCGAAACTATATTTAGGAGATCCATTATGATGTGACCTAGAAAGTTATTAAAATAACGTAAAACATATATATAAACGAAATGAAAATGAAATGAAATGAAATAAACTTTATTCCTGACGCACAATATCGCATAGGTAATATAAATACAAAGACAATAGAAGCATATATACACAATCTTTTTTTTTATGTTACTAAATGACGTGACGAGCCAGTCGCTCGCCTGATGTTAAGCAACACGACTCCCATATCAGTTGCAGTTACACTTGAAACTCTAGAGTTTCACGTAGCACTGCACTGCGCACGCCATTCTGAGACATCAGCACAGTCTAGACTGTGAGATTAGGTCATAAAATCTCATTTGCCCAGTTATTTCACTAGCTACAGTGCCCTTCAAACCGGAACACAGCAGTGCTTGCGCACTACTGCTCGGCGACAGTATAATACACAATAATATATCAATAAACTACATACTTTTTATATAGTTACTTGTATATATCGAGTTGAAGTTACCAGAATTGCCCTCTGTATTTAATGAGAATTTATCTTCAGTACATATCTTCCAGTCCCTTACAACCTCATCCCCATCCCCTTACAAATTAAAAAATTAATCTTTCGTTATTTTCCTTAAATGCATGTACTCACACCATGCTATAGAATAATCGTAAAAGTCGTAATTAAAAAAATAATTAAGAAATTCCTCATAAAAAAAAACTGAATAAAAGACTAAGGTCCGTATTACAGAACAATTATCAGTCATCGATCAGTGCTCAAGCAGAGATTTCATTCATAAAGTGATTAATTAGTGAATGACATGTTTGCTTGAGCAGCTATCGATGACTGAGCATTCTGTAATACGGACCTAAATGTCTATTTAACGCTACAAATAGCGCAGGCACCGGCTGAGCGCTTTGTATTTACAAAGTAGGTAATAAAAGACTTGCTTTGTTCAATGTCGCAAGGCTTTTCTTTAGAATTATAATTCGCAGTAATTTTATAATAGCTGGATTTAAGTTTTATTTCATAAGTACTTCTGGTATTTAGTTATATAGGAGCGTTCTACAGCATGGACTGAGTACAAACAATTAAGGTAAAGAACGAATTAAATACCACTGTGTATAATTAGGTATGATCTAGTTTGTTTATTGTAGCATCAATGAGATGCACGCCCATTGTTTACATTCAGCGATATCAGTAACTCACAACTGTCGCAAGTGCGTAATATGCATGAGATCACAGGAAACTTTGGAAAATAATAACACTGATTACGTTTGATTGGGAAAGGTTATCTTGACTCGGTTGTACCTATTACTGGGCTTTATCCATTGCTCCTAGTGTATGTATATATTGCAGTCAAAACTGTTAACCTAAAAATGTATGACATACAATACCTATGTAAGACAAAGAGGTATATATTTACATAAATATACATAGGGGTGTATGATGTTATGTGTTGATGGGATTTATCTGGTTTTCTTAGCTTTTAGTTGCTTCGATATTCTTTTCAACCTTATTAATAAACCAAACCGGGATTTTATTTTCACATAAAGAATATTATGTTCTCCTATAAACAAATTGTTCTTTTTGGGCTTAAAGGCATCATCATCAGTATTCACTGCTGCAGTATTTTACTGGAACCGAGTATAAAAAACACAATTTGTATTCTTTGATAGTATATTATCACATTGTACAACTTTATTCAATTTTTTATTTACATGGAATTAAAATTATTATTTACAAGATTTTACTATATATTTATAACAATAGAGAAATATTTTTAAGGTAATTAGCGCTCAAGTTTCCTCCCACTTACATATAAATAGTTAAAGGGGAAAATTATATTCTTATTAATTTTTAGATACTGTTTATACCTTTGACTGGTTTTGATATCATTAGGAGAACCCATTTTAACACACACAGATATAATATAATTGAAAAAGTAACATATTATTTCCTCCATTTTAAAGGTTCTATAGTTTATTGTTACGTCTTTGAATGTGTGTGTAAAAATAACGAAAAAAACACAAAACAAAAACACAAATTAATTATAGTGTCAGTGAGGATAGCTTTTTGTTGACAATCACAATTCAAGCGACTTCAGCCTGACAATTAAAGTAAAACTGCTCGTTCTATACATATGTACTTACAATACTCTCGAACAAAATACAATAAAAAATCCCGACCTAAATTACAAAATCCTGGCTTAAAAATATTTCAAGGCTCCCGACCACTCCCGGGCTAAGGTCACGGAATTATCCGCCTCCTCTTTGCCATAACAAAGTACGGCTTGCAATAGGTACTTAACTGACTAATTAATGAGTAAAGTGGAATAAAACAAGAAACAATTAAGTAACATTGTGCCCCCATTATTAGTTATCGTGGCGATAGCAGCTTGTATTGTTTTATGGCGGCAAGATTGAGCGTAAATGACAATATCTTTTGTGTATTTTTATATTATTAGTAAAATAATTAGTAAATAAATTATTAGCCAATATTCAAATACTTTGACTTAATATAACTTATATTATATTAGCAACAATACTTGAAAACCTAATCATGATATCTCTTAGACTTTAATCTTCAAAATAACTTAATTATTACTTTTTAGGTGGTAGGTTTTCTGCAAAGTTCGTCTAGGTATAGGTACCCCACCCCTTTACCAATTATTTTGCACAGGTTATTCTGCCACTAAACTTGAAGGACACTGTAGCTAGTAAAATTACTGGCCAAATGAGACTTTATGACCTAAGCTCACAGTCCACAGTCTATAATATGTATTTTGTTTAGTGTAAATTTGTATTAAATGCAGTCTATAGTAATCTTGCTATTAGACTGTGTAGCTGATGATGACTTGCGCACTGCACTAGAATCTCCTCATTTTAGGAAATCGGTTAAAACATTGTGCATTAAAGTTTAGAGTTCCGAGTAATACTACAAGGTATGCGCGGCCGTGTCGCTTAACATCAAGCGAATAACCAGCACGTCACGTCATTTCAAAAACATAAAAAAGAAAGAACTGACTATATAGTACATTCTTTTGAAATTTCAGTTTGGTGCGAAGTGAGATCTGCCAGCCTACCGCTTCTTCCGTCACGGGTGGGCAGCGCTAACTCGTTGGAGACGAGCATGCATCCGGCAGAGATGGTGCGCGCCAGGGTGCGGGAGGGGGTGCCCCCGCCACTATGTGCAGGGATGTGCGTCGCGCCCCCTGCCGGCCCGGTTTGTGCGTTCGACGCAGCGGGAGTAGCCAGGACGTTTGCAACGCTTTGTGAACTCGAAGCTGTGTCGTGTCGCGAAAGCAAGTGTAAGTATATTGGCTTTACGTTCATAAATTGTTTGAGGTACCTAAATATTTTGTCCTAAATAATAGAGGATTTCTTAAAAGTGCCTCGCTTATAAAGAGTTTATAGGCACTTATTATATTGCATTTGTTATTCCAAAGTTACACATAGGCCTAGAATAATTACGCTCAAGTCTATGGACGACCAAACAAACAGCTGCCGCTCAGTTCTGAGCTGTGTAGTCTTAAAAAATTTTTTTTTCTTCATCTGATATGGAAGTTGTTACCCTATAATAGGTTTTCCTCAGTACCGAATGGACAAACTGACAGAAAAATGCAGAGTTAGTAAACATATTTTAGAATAGGATTAAGAGGATTTTGTTGATTTTCAATGGTTTGAGTGCAGCTTCATATCAATATGACATCAATGTCTACTGACTTATTCTTGCTTTAAGCATCTACGTGTAGGTAATATCGTGGTAATAATTATCCCACGACATGCATTACTTACCTCTGTGGCTAAAACTAAAGTACTCCATATACATACCATTCGAAATGTCATTCAATTTCAAGTAAAAGATATAAAACTCGCTATCTCATTAAACCCCTAAACTATTCGTAACATATATAAATAGGTATTCTACCAAAACTACAGGTGTGATTATTGAATTTTTCAGATTACGCGATCACCAGTTTGGGAGAATGCTGATTCAACGAGAAAATCAGTAACTTAATAGTTTTATTTCTGTCATCGTACTTTTAGCCTTATTTCAAAATGTTTTAAATTAATTCTGTGTAGGTACATTCTTTAACTTGATTTATGCAAAATTATATGGATGACTAATGGCTACAGGCGTTTAAAGTGAAACTGTCAATCTTCGATATGATTTTTTTTCATGGCTCCACACTTTTGTATATTTATCCAGTGTCAAGTAATTGATAATTTCTCAAGTTCATTAATTTTATATAATGTGTCAAGTCAAGTCACAGTCCAAGTCATCAAGTTAAGTCATAGTCTAGTCTAGTCAAGTCATACTCCTAGTAAAGTGGTGGCAACTTTACCAGAAGTTTCTATGGAGTTTTGGAAACAACACGAAAAGAAACGTTTCACCATCATTATACCACTTTCCCACACTCATGCCTGTAATCCAGCACTTAACGAATAAAATGCGACCAATTTTATGCACTAACACTGAAAATAACACAAGTTTTGGAAAATAATACAATGCGGCGATAATACAATACGTGATCTTTTTCGTTTTCCCGTCAAAACTCTCCGATATGATTTTACACGGGCTACTTCAGCCTTAGGTTAAACAACAATATAAAAATACATTATAATTTCCAACAATATAAAGAAAATCACCAATCAAAAATTTTAAATTTCCTCGTCAGTAAATAGTCACGAACTTGAAAACTGGCACAATACACAAACCGTGTCATGGCCATAAAATAAAAAAAATAGTCACGAATAATCACAGAGAAAATCATGTTTTTTTTTATTTTATTTAAATGCTATAGTTATTAGCATAGAAATATGATACTGATTATGGTTCACCTGACTGAAGGCAGCATTATGGATTTTACATAAATAACTAGATACGTTTAGTTTTTTTATCTATTCCCACAAACCTTTTCGGCTCACTTTAGACGCCCTCTGAGCTGAGGAGTAGACATGCAGCCAAATAATATAAATGTTTCATATTATATTTAAAATGAAAATATTGTATTATAATATGATCATTTTAAAACCTGTAGTGAGAAAATTGAAACGTGAATATACACTAAACTAAAAATTTAAATGATTTATGGAAAGTACATAATCTTGAAATCGCAGGCAACAAAAATTTTCTGTTGATTACGACAATTATGCATAATTTATCTACCTATATTAATAAACATAAAGTAAAAGCCACACTAGATTATTATATGTATTTTTTGCTTTCTTTTCGACTGCATGACACAATGAAATCCTGTGTGTAAGTACATATATAATTTTAAACATTCATTAATAAAATTGGCCATTCAAAAGGCTTTGGTTGTATAGTTCCTAAAATTCAAAATTATATAATAATTTATAAATTTTAAGAATCTGCACGGTGGAATTGAATTCTTTTTTTTCTTAGAGTGTGTATTCAGACCTTGTTATAGAATAATCCTACAAGGTGCAAATAAAAAATAAAATATGCCTTTTAAAATATCTGGATAACAGCCGAAATGTCTATATAACGCTACACACAGCGCGGGCACTGCTGAGTGCTTTGTAAATGTTTCGTAGGTAATAAAATACCTGCTTTGTTCAATGTCGCAAGGTTTTACTTTAGAATTTTAATTCGCAGTAATTTGATAACCGAGATTTAAGTTTTATTTCATAAGCGCTTTTGGTATTTAGTCATATATATATTTTAGGAAAAGAATGAATTAAATTCCACCTTGTATAGGAAATTAGGCTATAATTTAACGCCAAAGTCTTGTTCAAATATATTTTGGTAAAATGTAGTTACTAATGGTATGATATCTGTAAGTTTAATTTTATTTATTGTAGGTACAAAGTACAGATAAATTGTAATTAAATAATTGACTTTGATGTTGATATCGATGCTCCAGTCACAGATAACGTTGTCAATGTAATAAACAATAATTAGTTTAATGAAAGATAAATAAAAATTTATTATGGTGTTCCTATTTGATGCTCCTTTTAGGGATGTAAAGTTCTGCAAGCTATTCTGATCTGATCCGAATGGATCAATTAAAAACTATAATACTTTTTGTTTTTCTTCTACTAAGAAATTTAATATTTACATGTATTATCATTCTAGTAAAATAACATACTATTTAAAAATATTCGAATTTGAATATCCAAAGTAAAATAACCTATTATTTTACTAGAATACATAATACATGTAAAAATTTGTAAATTTCTTAGTAGAACAAACACAACAAAACGTGACGTGGAAATTCCCAGGTTATAGGTAACCTGGGAGTTTTCAAGTCAAGTGTGAACATGTATCTTCTAGGCAAGCATGCATAGACCATGTCATTGCTTAACATCAGGGGCCCAAGTCTACTAACAAAATTGCGACTGCATTGCTTAACAATTGCCGATTTTTGACAGAATTTGTATGGAAAATCTGTCAAAAAGTAATAATTGTAAAACAATTCAATTGCAATTTGTGAGTAGACTTGGGGCCCAGGCGAGACAGTGTTCAAATGCTTTGCCTATTACCAATAAAAAAAATACATATAGAACGGTACGGTCGCCGCGTTAATGATATACGCATTTGATTTCATTTTTACATTTGGCGGGTTCGATTCCTGTTCAGATAGACGATTTATAAAAAATCTAATGCATATCAGATAATTTCAGATAATTTTTTACATTAAAATGAAGTACTTTCCCTGCGTATGGCCTAGACGTGGGAGGCCCTGTTTAAATTATAAATTTAACCCATCCAGACACAGAACAAAGTTTGTTTTCAAAGTTCATCTAGGTAGGTACCACCGCTTTGCCAGTTATTCTGCCACCAAGCAGTAGTGTGCAAGCACTACTGTGTTCCGGTTTGAAGGGCACTGTAGCTAGTGAAATTACTGGGCAATTGAGACTTTATGACCTGATCTCACAGTCTAGTAATCTTATTACCGGCTGTGCTGATGTCTCAAATGATGTGCGCAGTGCAGTGTCACTCGTAACTCTGTTTTGGGATTCCGAATGACACTGTTTTGTCATGGGCGTGGCGCTTAACATCGGGTGAACGACTAGCTCGTCACATCACTCAGTAGCATAAAAAAAAAGAACAAGTATTTTCCGTTTTTTTTTTTCTGTTCACCTCCAGGTTATGAGCCGACCTGCTCAACCACCACACCACAGACTATACTATTTACTGTCAAAAACTCGTGAGCTCTTTCTAGGGGCTACTGAGTAAATACAGGTGTATTTACTCAGTAGCCCCTAGAACTCGTAGTTCCTGGGTCCCTAGATACAGGGATTTCTAGTTAGGGTCCAGGATATAGATCCTCGTTGCGCGTTATTTATTATTATACATATATTAAATATACTGCGTTGAGATTATGCGTTCTGCATTGACCTAAAAACTCAAAGACGCCGTAACTATAATATTGGAAAACGCCCTATCACAGAAGAGATAATAGGACCCACTAGGCTACTTTTAGTTGACTTTGCACCCGTCCCAAGGACCCTATCGATTCCTTTGTCTTTAAACTACCACAAACAACATGTTTACATTTACAACGCATTATATCGGCGACAAGCAGTCTCGGTTATCGAGTTTTTAGGTCAATGCAGAACGCATAACCTCAACGCAGACATACATATAATATATCATATATATGTATATTGTCTATATATATAATTAAATTGAAAAATAATAAACGAAATAAATCTCAAATAGTTTAATAAGCTTCTAACAGAAAACAAACAATTATGATATTAAAATAATCTTATAAATGACAAGTAAAGAATATAAATTATTTCAAACATTAAAATGACAGGAAACGTGTAGAAGAAAATATATCGGTAGGCGTAGAGAGCTACATCCTACCATAAAAGCTTCTACTCTACAATTAGCGTCTAAATCACAGCTTCTTTGATGTTAGGATTTTTCAATTTACAAAAGCATCTTACAACTATATTATAATAAGGTTCTATTTCTACGAGACGATTTTACCTGCACATGACACGTTTCTGTCCGAAGCCGAAGGTAAAGACAGTACCATTACGGCCGGTAGTTTTCGTCATAGTGGTCTACAAAGCTTGCAGTTGTGGCCGTATAGAAACCGGACCATGCTAAAATCCTCTCGTGTAAATAAGCCCTTAGGACTAAAACTTATAGAGAAAACCAAGTATTACTATTGACCCTCTGAAATGAAAGCAAAATATGCTAGAATTTCAAACCTTTCTATCTTTTCCAAATCGTACAAGGCATGATAAATTCTTACTTAGATTAAATGATTGTTATTCTAAATATAATGTCTTAACTAAATATGCACTTTATTATACTGGTAGAGTGAGTCGATTTAAGAGAGACGAATGCCATCGGAGCCGGGACACTCGCCCTTGCTGATTCTCGAGAGCGCTGGAATAAATGAAACAAGTTATAAGTTATATAAAAAATACTACCAGTGTTCAACAGATTTATTTTAATGTGTAGGAAAAATTTGAATCACAAACGGAATTTGAATCTGCGTCCATCCGTCCCTAAATCCGGGACATGCTTTACTTTGCTTACAAAGTCTTGAGACTTCAACTAAATTTATCCTTCGCCTTTTACAACCAACTTACTGGATTGGTAGCCTACTGCATGTATTATTCCCCTCATCAAAAACTAAAAATTATAAAAGGAACATTGACAAATGTTTGTAATCTTTTGAATTCAGCTTTCCGTACAAGAGCGGGACTGAGGATTAGAGGGGCAGGGTGACTGTGTCATTCATCATGCAATGTTTGGCTGTGTAATATGCTACTCTATCACCTACTATGCCCCCTAATCATGTAGGTAAGCGTGTTCCATCGTAGACCATATCTTCACTTATCACGCGGTACGATAGTTCTGGTCAAATGCAAACATTCCTCTCAAAAACTACAGGCGCGTGCGCGCGCATGCACAAGTTCATGCTTAATGCTCATGGAACATTTAAGTACATATGTATAATTAGTGTCAGCGAGTACCTAAACATTCTGCTGTATGCGAAGTAATGATGCCAGATCTATCAATTTTGATAAGTTCTACTTTTCAACAGACCTCAATTAACATTGTTTTGAAACATATAAAAACATAATGCAGGTTTAACCACCCAACACCTATTCTGCCCTCATAGTGAAGAATGCAGTAACTAACATTTTTGGCAAAATTGAGTTAGATACATATTCGGAATCGCCCAAAAAAATACTATATTCTGTTCTTTCTCACGTACCAAAATTCTATCTGGAACCCAAAAACTCAGAAAGCAAGAGTGCAGCAACTCGAATTTCAGTAAACATTTTCCTTATGAAAAGTGCAGTGCGTATAACGTACTAACGCTATGATTATGTTATTCTAGTAAAGAATGCAGTATTTATAGATACTGTGCCTATTTATTTGTACATTGTTAAAAAAAATATTTAACTACTATTATAAGTGCAGTATCTTCATATGAACTGCATTTATCACAAGTATATTTGGACAACAAACTTAATTTAGCTAATAATGAACGCAGTATCTTATAGATGCTGCAGTTTCATTATGTAAACACCATAAAAGTCAAACCTGAGACTACCTAGTTAAAAGTGCAGTACCTATAAGATATTGCGGTTATCATTAGGATAAAACATAAAGTTTACAGTAAAAATACTATTAGCATCGTGATAACTTAGAAAGATACTGCAGGCATAACTCGCTAAATGATGCCTAGTGGCGTGTCCGTGGCAGGGTAATCTGAATAAAATAAGTCAACGCCCTACCTCCAGGCGGAATGCAATTGTTTTTCGCATAAATTATTTCTCGCGGTAAGTTTAATAATACCGATTTTTTATGAATACCTAGGTATCTGTAGATAACTCGTCACTCGTCAAAAGGTAAGTAATTTTTCTTTTAATCATTATTTCGATACATTTTACTAGCTTTCGCCAAATTAACTTTACCTGTATGTTTGTTTGTTTATTCAGATCAAACTTTACCATTGAATTTTAAACAGATTTAGCTGAAATTTCGTATACTTATCTTTTAGTATCAATACTATGCCACGGTGCCAGAGGTTAACTGATTGTGAAATCCTGACCTATTTCAAAGCTAGCATTTGATTGTATCGAACAATGCTCAATTAATGCTGATTCGCCATCTTTTTTTGTCAATTTTTATATGTTTTTAATATTTCAGGTGAACATGTCAAGAAAACCAAAACATTAATACTAACAATTTTCAAAAAATCATCACATTTCGCAACATCATTACATTTCTATGAAAAACAAACCTATGGTCTTAACATATATAAAAACGGTATCGACCATACGACTTCAAAGCTATATCACATTAAAAAACTATATCACATAAAATACAAACATGTGATTTAGAAAATGTAATCCAGGTTTGATAAACAAATAAAAAACAACTATCGACAACTGAAACGTCTGAAATGCAACTATGCCAATGCTAATACACTGACTGCTAATACAAACACGTGATTTAGAAAATTTAATCCATGTTTAATAAACAAATAAAAAAACAACTATTGACAACTGAAACCTCTTAAATGAAACTATACCGATGCTAATACCTAACCAATGGAATTTACTGAAAAAAAAAAACTACTTTCCAGAAAATGGAACAAATCTACCAAATCGCCTGAATAAAAAAATACTACAGTGATATTATTTTCCTATAGCACGTTATTCTATGGCAAATGGACGTATATGGTACTCCCCAACAACAAGATATTGACAACACTTTTCAGAAAATACACACTAGAGAGTAATCTAGCATAAAAATTAGTGCTGCTCCCCAGATATTAAAACTACTTCCTGACAACAAGACATTGACGCTTCTTCATATTAAATAGACGTGGAAGGTATGAACGTCAAAACAAAAGTGCTGTGAACATAATAATAAATAAATAATAATAATAATAAAATTAATGCGTTGATGATATATTATATGAAAAACATTCTGTAAGCCAGTAGCACTAGAAACATATCATCAAACTGTTAAACAAATGAATATTTCCTTCACTAATCTAGGTAGGTAATGAAAAGTGTGGAATCTGTGCTCTACATAACCAGCACATTGATAATAATAGATGCCACCGAAATTCAGAGTCATGTGAAACAATGTAATTGCAGCTAAATCAGTCATATTAAAATATTTTGAGCCTGGTCACTCATATATATGAGTGACCAGGCTCAGCAGACTACTTTCATGAAGCGGAAAACCCAATTGAAAATGAAGAAAAAAGGCTACGACCTTGATGACTTTGTGGATACTTTGACAATGTTTTTTTGACGTTTTAGGCCATTAAGTCCTCAAGTCTAAGTCAAAGTCATGACTGTATATTTGTGAGAAGAGCGCGAGCTGAGAATATTTTTGAAAGATGTTCATGGTGTGACTTTAAAAGTTAAGAGAGGGGATTTCACACTGCTATTTAAGGTTGGCCATGATTTGGGATGGCATGAATCTAAATTTCATTTTGCAACACAATTAAAAAAAAAATCACGAGTTTCCTGAAACAAAAAATAAAAAATGAAAGATGAAATAATCTCAAAACTGGTGCCAATAATGCCAGAAACACGAAGTTGTTTTGGCAAAAATTGCCTGTATCTTACAATGCTGCAGACCTAAATTATTTCTACTACAGCAAGGGCAGATCTAGATATTGATACTATCACCTAAGCAAATTACTGTTTCTTATATTTGGATTAATTGAAAGAGTGGGATCATAATCCCACTCTTTCAATGAAGCAGTACGTCAAATCTAGCTTTGAGTAGGTACTTATATTAAACTGCAGAAATAACCAAAGGTTAAATCTATTTTTACACGTTTTTAAACAGTTTTAATGTAGTTGTAAGTAAAGTTCTAGTCAATAATGTAGTATCTATATGCAAACACAATGTAAAATACGTAGGATTATAATCATTAGTGCAGTAAGTACGTAGTTACTGTAACTGTTCTGTAAACCCAAAATTGCATTAAGTAATTTTTCTAATAATAAGTGCAGCAAGTAATGTACTTACTGCAATTATTACTAGAAAACTTCGTTTTGCCAGCTAAGCAACAACTAAGCATAAGCATATTTTTATAAATAATTCTTATTTTACTTAAATATAATAATAAAAATGTAGACCTCATAAAAACTATATTTAATTACCTTTTTTTTGGCGTATTGCATGTCTTATTAACTTGTATAGTTTTGAAGCTACAACAGATACAAAATATTTTTTTTGTTTCGCGTTTTTCTCGAAAACTTGTTTTACCTACATACTGCATTTTTCATAAGGACGGCAGTATTGCTAACCGGAGTGCGACGGTAGTGTAATAAAACCACCATCAAAACCATTGTCGCCGGTCCGCCAACCGCATCGTAACTTGCCACAGAGAAATTTATACCAAAACCTCTGAGAGGCCATCGGAAATGTACACTTTACGTTGGTCTATTATAGAAGTTAAAGCGCCTATTGCAGTTATTTAATCTCTTCACCGTTTTTCCTTGAGAGAAGAGGCAAAAAGGTAACATTCAATTGTAGCGACACAAAGCCAATTAAAGATAATTTTTTCTATAAAGAAAAACATTGTCATGAAAACACAGTATGGTGGAAGGGAATTTTCTAGTGCTCGTCTGCTAGATTTCTCTAGTTACGGACGCACTTCCGGTAAGTAGCGTACCCATCATAATAGCAGCATTGCCCCGTTGAATGGCAATGTTGATTCATTGTGCCGTGTAAGAGCCAGCATTTTATCAGGCGTTTCATCAACCAGGCGCTCTGATAAACTTTAGAACACGCGAGGAGCTCCACCCTTCTGACCCCATGGACCCAGGGTCTCAGCACCAAACGGCTCATAAATGCTACCGAGATTACTATATTTGCGCCGTTTTAGCTGCTAAAATTAACCGCAGCGTCGGCCCTAACATGTCTCGGGAATATGTGACGGGCCATAGTGTCAACACAGTGACACACTAAAAGCCTCTTCATCTTCCAGGGAACCAGAATCATTGGAATTCTCGAATACCACAGTTATAGCAGCTACTATACTGACGAAGTTAAATAATTATGTACTTACTTACGTTAGGTTTTTTTTTATAAAAAAGTATGACAGCTCATATGGCGTATTCCGTTGGTTTTGATAATGTTTTCCTGTTTCCATAACACGAGGTAGGATAGTGTTGGTGCTTTAGCTTACGTATTATTTTTGAGAATGAGGTAAGTACTTAGTTTTAATGGGTTAGGAACATAATTATCCTCATCAACCAACTAGCAGTAGCGAGCATTTTTGCACGCATAAGTATTTTTATATTTGCATACATATTATTTTGTATATTTTATTCGTTATTTTATGTATAATTGTAGATATTTAACACAATTTGAATACCATACACACCATGAACACATTCCATATTAAACGTCTGTACATATACGCAGCAAGTGCAAGAACAATATACCATCAACATGCGTGTGCGCATATATAAAAACGAATTTACTCTTTTTGTTTTCTATCTAATGACTGTCCTGTAACTTTTTTTCAAACATAGAATGTAAGTCCACATTTGGCTATAGGTTTATCACACTAATCACACTAATATTATAAAGGCGAAAGTCTGTATGTGTGTATGTGTGAGTGTTTGTTACTCTTTCACGCTCAAATGGCTGAATGGATTTGGATGAAATTCGGTATCAAGATAGCTTATACACTGGATTAACATATAGGCTACACTTTATCCCGGAAAAGTGAAATATTCCCGTGGGATGAGCAAATAATTAAAATAATTTTATCCGCGGATCAACTAGTCATTAATAAAATGAAGTAATGAAGTTAGTTAAAATAGGTATGTATGGAGGTTTTCTATGTAATTAGATATAACTTGGATCAGCATTGCTGTGTTCCGGTTTGAAGGGCACTGTAGCTAATGAAATTACTGGGCAAATGAGACTTTATGACCTGATCTCACAGTCGAGTAATATTATAACCAGACTGCTGATGTTTGAGGATAATGTGCGCAGTGCAGAAATGCGAAACTTTATATTTTGGAGTTCCGAGTGACACGCCCATAACAGCTGTTATGGGCGTGTCATATTACTCAATAACAGAAAAAAATACTTGTGTATTCTTCTAAATCATTTGTCTCATTCCCATAATACAAGCCTTGCTTAATTTGGGGCTAGATGGCGCTGTGTGAAATGTCCACAAATATTAATTATTATTATTTATTGGTGTTCAATAAATTATTGATATTGTTCATTGCGTTTATGCTCATCAGTGCGCCAACGCATTTGAGTTTCTCTGTGGTAAATATTACCTCCTAGCATTGAAAGTTGTACTGTGAGTAGGAACCTACAATCTACTTAAATGTATGACTTGTTAGTCAGAAGCAGCTTCGTTTGATTTCATCACAAAACTATATTGCCAATAGTTTTGTGAGATTAAAAAGTTACGGGACTTCATTCGTGTACTTTAAGTAAGGTAGTGTCGCCGAAGATGACCCGGTTCCTAGGATAGCCCACTTTAAAAAAAATACAGTTATGATTAAACGAAACATTTTAAATTTCGCGGGTCTATGCTACTAGTACCATAGACAATAATGCAAGTGTGTTTTAATTATTATTATTACAACTTCCATTATGTTTTTTCTATACTTCATTTATCTTGACTGGCCCGATAGCTCAGTTGGTAGTGACCCTGCCTTCTGAACTGCGGGTTGTGGGTTCGATTCCCACCCAGGACAAACATTTGTGTGATGAACATCGATGTTTGTTCTGTGTCTGGGTGTTATATTGTATTCTATGTATGTAATTACAAACAAAAAGTATCTAAGTATTGTATCAGTTATCTGGCTCTCATAGTACAAGCTTTGCTTAGTTTGGGGCTAGATGGCGTTGTGTGAGATGTCCACACATATTATTATCTGCAAGATTTCACGAGGTTTTGAAATTAAGTGGGCCTTCATTGGCTCCTGTACCTTAATAATTTTTGTAAACAATGGTACTTACTATCTTTATGCTCGCAGTTGTAATTGTTCATAACGCACTCGCTGCCGAAAGACTTGGGCTTGTCGCCGGGCTTGCCCGCGCAGATTGGCTCAAATTTAGCGCTGGTACAATCATTCATGCAGGCCTTCTTGCGAGCCCCTTCTTCTTTTAGACTTTTCAAGTCCGGGCGACATGATACTGCCGCTACCAGGACCACTGCAATGTTATAATAGGCTATTTGACTACTATATTTTTATTACATACATAAATGATATACCTTAAAAAATAGATAACTGTGAAAACAAAACTTGAATATCTCAAAAAATGACTAAGTTACAGGCATTTTAAAATACAGAAATAGAAAGAGACAACTCAAACACGCCGTGACGTCAGTTACCAGTCCTCATAGTAACTCATTACTAAGCTGTGGTAGCTCTACATACAATCTTTTTGGCATGTGACGTCACAAGCCATGCTTTCATAGTAGCTGTGAGGAAGCTCAACACGATCTCTGTTTTGCGAGAAAGGGACAGGCGATGAAACTTTAAAAGCGTACTACTCCGTGATTAATTTACCGATTTTACTTATTTTTACAATGATTACATTCATTTTTAACCTACTTTATGAAAATAATATTTACTTGTTCATTTTTAATAGTAGTCAAATAGCCTATTGAAGGGGTGAGAATAAAAAGGGTTTAACTGAATTTTTTCACAAAATGACTCATGGATATCGTTGGATTCAGCGTGAAATTATCTACAATAATACATTCTCAAAATACCGAAATGAGGCTTAAATCTCGAGATTTTGAGTATAAAAACGGTTTATCTGTCACAGGAATACAGTTCGCTTAGAATAAAAACATAACTATATTTATTTTTATTATATTATATTTTTACAGTAATTGTATGAATTAGTACTATATTTAGTAATTTTAAATAGAATTAAAACATTTTCAAGCAACTGAAATTTACATAAACCTTTTCTATTACCTTATAAGCACTCTACATTAAAATTACGCCGTTGACGTTTAAAGTCAATTTTCTCGAAAATTTCAATTTGACAGTTAAACCCTTTTTATTCTCAACCCTTCAATTGTTAACGATTTAGAAAAGGCGGCTTTTTTTTAGTCCAACGCTGGAGTTTCGCGTCACCGCATTGTATTATTTTCCAAAACTTGTGTTATTTTCACTAGACTAGACTAAGGTCCGTATTAAAGAACGATGCTCAGTGATTGATTGGTGCTCAAGCAGAGATTTAATTCATAAAGTGATCAATTAGTGAATGAATTCTCTGCTTGAGCACCAATCGATGACTGAGCATTGTTCTGTAATACGGACCTATGATTTGATGATTTGGACTGTGACTCGACTTGAGACATATATATTAATTAACTTGAGAAATCATCAATTACTTGACACTGGCTAAATACACAAAAGTGTAGAGCCAAAAAAAAAGTGCAACGCTCCCGCGCTTTTGAGCTGCCAGAAGAAGTGGCGGACGAGGAAAACAAGTCTAATAGGAAAAAGTTGTGCAAGGTTTTACTAGGTGGTAGGGCTTTTCTGCAAAGTTCGTCTAGGTAGGTACCACCGCTCTGCCAGCTTTTCTGCCGCCAAGCAGCAGTGCGTAAGCGTAGTCATTTTATTCATAGGTACACATATTTACAATCCAGTTCATTATTTATTAGTATTTATATTTTAGAAATAGGGTAGTTGGTATTTATTAATAAAAATAATTCGTAAGGTCATATTTTTCAAATTAGTAATTTAAAATGACAATGGTCAGGTCACATCGCCCGCAGAACCATTAACCGATACCAACGAGGACGAAAGGTTCTTGAGTGATGACCAAGAACTGGAAAATGTAGCGTATTACCTCACCGTATACGTGGATTGAGGACCTAGTCAGAACCGCGGGGAGAATTGAATGCAAGAGGCAAGTAGTCGTTAATAATAATAATACAATACAATGCTGTAAGAGAGGGCGCACGGGGAGTCAAATGAGAGAGAGAGGTTTCGAGAGAGAACACTTAGGAGAGGTTTCGAGAGAGAACACTTAGTGTTCTCTCTCGAAACCTCTCTCTCTCATCATCATACTTCATACTTCTTCGCGTCACCCAATCGACCGCTTCCACCTCGTTGAGACGGCCGATCTAGTAATAGTAATACGGTCTACCCTGTTGTACTACGTTAGAATAAAACAAGTCTTGTTTTATTATACTACTATGTCTGTATGTATGTATATGTCTACCCTGTTGTACTACGTTAGAATAAAACAAGTCTTGTTTTATTCTAACGTAGTACAACAGGGTAGACCGTATTACTATTACTAGATCGGCCGTCTCAACGAGGTGGAAGCGGTCGATTGGGTGACGCGAAGAAGTATGAAGTATGATGAGGTGGAAGCACCTTCATGCAGCTACAATACCGGTTAAGGCGAACTACGATAATTAATTATGTGAGCTGGCCCTTGATACTTCGTGAATGAAACGCTTGCGTGTTTTAAGGGTTGAGAACGCCATCTAGTTTCATTTCGTGTGAGCTTGATTGGGGTGTTGCAATACAATAATACTTTATTGAACACTAATTAATACATAACAACGCACCCTTAAAAAAAAATTTTTTTAATGAAAACAAAATCTTTTGTTATTTGCCGCAGAGTTTCAATTTCTACTATAGGTACAGAAGTTACTAATAATAATAAACGTGCGTGGACTTCAAAAATTGCAGTTTAAACTAATCATGATCATTAATCATTGTGAACTAGTAATGAAACATTACAGATGTCATTGTGGCATATAAATGGCGTTCATGGCAGAGGCCTATGTTCAACAGTGGACATCTTCCGGCTGATGATCAATAATAACTAAAACGAATAATTATCAATGACATAATCCATTTTGACATCCTCTATGGTGTAGTCGTTAAGCAGGTCGGCTCATAACCCGGAGGCGGTGAAGAAAAATACCAAATACTTTACTATGTCAAGGGACCCAGGAACTACGAGGACCATCCTCGTAGTTCCTGGGTCCCTTGACACAGGAACCTAGAATCGTAGGGTCCAGGGTCTATGTATGTGATCGTGGGGCGTTTATTATTATTATTTACTCAACCAACTTTTTACAAAAATCTGTATATTACCTAAAGACATACAAACATGAGGCGGTTGAAGATGGAAAAAACCAGCGAAGTCCGAAAGATAAATAGACGGGTGGGTAGGTATAATCAAGTAAATTATCAATTTTGTTTATGTTCCTGTTCATGTTGTTTAAGAGCTGCCGCCCACTCTTGGGTCAAAAATCTCATCTGACATCTGACTCATCGTTACTAGGTATAGGAATATGTGCTAAGACTCGTGTTTGTATTTGGCAAAGTAAATTTTTTAGTACTACAACAGGAAGTTTGTGCCGATAACTAATCACAAAAAGCTTTAGATTTGAAACTTATTAGTATCTTTACATTAATTGTCGTTCGAGAACAAAAACGTGTTAGTACATTATGACACAAGTGCGTTAGATTGATCATGCACTCGAGGCTGTATTGTGTGCGCGTACAACGGTTTTCATCACACTTGTGAGGAAAAAAACAGAATTTTATTAATAATAATAATAACAATAGCACCTAATTAATTATTTTGTTTTTATTATTGAACGCAGTTTCAACCGCGTGGTGAAAACTTTCTAATTTTCCGCTCAACTTTCTCAATTTTTTCATTCAAAAGAACCTTCTCCTGACAATAACATACACAACAAAAAAAGAACTAGTGAAAATGTTTCATCCATTAACGTGTGATGCGATTACAAAGGGAAATAGAGATTCATTTTTATAGTCAGGTTTTTTTTAAAATTATTATGATTTTTTGTGAAAATTGGCGCGTAAGTTTATTTTTCTTTCGTTTCTTTAATACAGATACTCCTTGGTGCCTGCGATGCGCCAAGCCCGCCAGCGATGCGCGTGCAGGGCACAAACCACAGATTAGAGAAAAGCTATCTAAAAAAAAAATATCTAGAAAATACAAAATAAATAATAAAGCCAATACATAATAGGTCTTTACCTATGAAATTGCCGTATTGCAGTACAGACTTTTTCAAACAAAAAAAAATTTTGATTGGCTATGAATTCTAAATTCAAATTAATTTTGTTTTAAAAATATGACATTCTATTTACAATATAAGTCTTTTGTTTATTGATTAGCGTTGTATTTTCATTACATTTCAACATTTTTCCTCATAATGGATACTTTGAAATTTCGTGTAATTATGGAATATGAGTTCCGTCGTGGCACCAACGCGGCACAAACGACACGTAACATCAACGACGTTTACGGAGAGAACTGTACAAACGAACGTACAACCCGTTATTGGTTTGCTCGGTTCCGTTCTGGGAATTTTGACATGAAAAATGAACCTCGTGGTCGTCCGGAAACTTTGGTCAACGATGATGAATTAAAGGCGATTGTGGAAGCTGATGAATCTCAATCTACAGCTGAGCTGGCAGCAGCTTTTGATGTTAGCATCAAAACAATATTGGTCCATTTGCGACAGATTGGCAAGATAAAAAAGCTTGATAGATGGGTGCCCCACGAACTTAACGATCGCCAGCGCAACGTACGCGTCGAGACTTGCCTTGCGCTGCTTAACAGGCACAGAAATGAAGGAATTTTGAACCGAATTGTTACGTGCGACGAAAAATGGATTCTTTTTGACAATTGAAAGCGCTCAGCAAGTTGGTTAGATCCTGGTTCGGTACCAAATCAATGTGCAAACGAAAAATGACCCCTAGAAAGGTGATGGTCACAGTTTGGTGGTCTAGTGCTGGTGTGATTCATCATAGCTTTTTACAAAACGGCCAGAGCATTACTGCAGATGTGTACATTGAAGAACTGACCACAATGATGGCGAAACTCGCACGTCTGCAACCAGCTGTGGTCAATCGGTCGTCTCCACTGCTACTTCACGACAACGCGCGACCCCATACTGCACAACAGACCGTCTCTAAGCTGCACGAGTTGTGTTTGGAAGCTCTCCCTTATCCGCCATACTCACCAGATCTTGCGCCTACCGACTATTACTTTTTCCAAAATTTGGACAACTTTTTAGCGGGAAAAAAATTCAATTCCCGAGAGGCAGTACAAAACGCCTTTGAAAAGTTTGTTGTCTCCCGTCCTGCTGATTTTTTCAAGAAGGGCATCCATAAACTGCCACAGCGTTGGCAAAGATACATTGATTGCAGGGGTGATTACTTTGAATAAAAGAAATAAATAAGTTCGAAAAAAAAATACTTTAACTTTTTTCAAACAAAACGGCAATTTCATAGGTAAAGACCTATTTTTGTACTTGTCGCCGCTCGTCGCAGATGTAGACGGATAAACAGTAAAGGAGCCGTGCGCAACGAGCCACGGCGAAGAAAAAAAAAAATTATGTATAACCTATATTTTTGAAACGTCAAAAAATAAACGTATCGAAACGATTTTCCTATGAAAAGTATTGTTTTTATTACACCAAAACTAAATAAATAATGCAACAAATAATAATTAGAAGATTCTGAAAACCGAAGCCTCCGTTTCACTACTATTTGGTCCTACGGCCGGAAGAAATTGGATGCAACTGCGAGTCGTCGCATCGGACCACCCAGTCTTCAATTGATTCGAAACAGCCTTCAACACATCGCAGATCGCAATAGATGCAACGGCCAGGTCTTCGAACCCGTCTTCTCCTATCCGTCTATACGTTTGGTGTTAAAACTGTGCTTGTGTACCTATTTGTATATCGTAAGTAGAACGCGTACTTGCATAAATACCCATCCTACAGCCCTCCAAAATGGGTGGCGAAGATAAAATATCGGTGCCCGCCACTGCTTCATCACTTTCTCCCTCCAGAAGAGCTGGTGACCTCTCTGATCTCAAAAAACACAGAGGTAATTTGAAAGGCAGAATGACTCAATTTAAAAAATACATTAATTCGTTTCAAGATACAATTCCTTCTCAACTTCAAATTAAAGAAATAAAATTCAGAATGCAAGCAGTTATAGAACTATATAAAACTTTTAATGAAATAGAGAGTCAAATTGAATTGCTGATACCAGAGTCTGAAAGTTCTTCAAACTTTGAATATGTAGAAGCATTTGAGTCCCTTTATTTTAGTGTTCTAGCAATTGCAGAGAGTATAATTGAAAGTGGAGAGGCTGGTGACAGCTTGAATGTAAGCCTTAGGAATGAAAGATGTAGTCATTTATCTAGAACTAACATTAAGCTACCCGAGATAAAACTGCCTTCCTTTGATGGGTCATTTGATCTATGGCTTGAATACAAAAACTCATTTAATACAATGATTGATAAGCGTTCGGATTTAGATGAAATCCAGAAGTTCCATTACTTGCGGTCTTCACTTAAGGGAAGTGCATTGCAAGTGATTAGTGCATTAGAATTCACACCTAGTAACTACATACATGCATGGGATTTATTAGACAACAGATTTCATAACCCACGGCTTCTGGTGCATAATCATTTAAAATCATTATTTTCTATTCCTGGCTTGAAACAAGAATCACACACACAGATAAGAAAGTTGATAGATACAGTCTTGAGAAACCTACGGGCTCTTAAATCTTTAGATGAGCCAACAGATGCGTGGGACACATTGATTATTTATTTAATTGTATCTAAATTGGATTCAGCCACAGAACGCGACTGGGAAAATCATAAAGGTTCTGTTTTCATTGAGTCCAGCAGGAAGATAGTGTTGGAAGATTTGCTCTCATTTCTTAGAAACAAAGCAGACATGCTGGACATGATTACTGCAAGTCATAATAAAACACAAAATAAACAAATTAGCTTAATAAATGAAAATAAAGTTTCTCAAAATAAAAACAGTACACAGGTGCATAGCTATGTATCAACAAATAATAATAATTCAAAGGCCAAATCCTCCAACACTAAACGGTCAGTTAGTTGTCCATCTTGTAATGGAAATCACGCACTTTATTCATGTTTTAATTTTCTTAATCTGTCTGTTCGGGATAGAATCAAATTTGTTGGTGAAAAACAATTGTGTCGCAACTGTCTACGTCCTGGGCATCCATTTGCTGAGTGTCTATTTAGCCCTTGCAAACAATGTCAAAGTAAACATAATACCTTACTTCATATAAATGATATATCAAACAGAAACGATTTATCTGTGCATAGGGACCAATCAGCTGATGGTAGTTCAACTCAACAAGTCAACCCAACAACTGCACTTCATTCCTTATCTATGGATGCTTACCATACATTAGACAGTACTGATGGTTTGTCAATGTGTACTCGGTCATTACAACCGGTGTTATTATGTACAGCAATTGTGGAAGTAGTAGATAAAGATAATCAAGTATATACAGCCCGAGCGCTGTTAGACAATGGGAGTCAACATTGTTTTATCTCAGAGAAATTAAGTAAACGTTTAAATACGCCTTCAATACAGTCCACTATCAATATTACAGGTGTCGCACACTCGGTGACGCAGTCACATCAGTCACGTGAAATTGTTATACGTTCTATACTAAACAATTTTAAGAAAACAGTTAAATGCTTTGTCTTGCAGCGCATAACATCCAGTTTGCCCTCGACAAAAATAAACACTGATCTTATACGTATTCCTAACAACATACAGTTGGCAGATCCCACCTTTCATATACCTGCAGAAATTGATTTGCTGATAGGTGCGGACCTCTTTTGGGAAATCATAGATGACAATCGTATCCGATTGTCGAATGGGCCATATCTTCAAAACTCAAAGTTTGGATGGTTATTGTCTGGCCCATTATATACAACCAAGAATATTACACAGACTAAATTGAGTCAGGTTCAGTGTAATTTCACTCAATGCATAGATGAACAGCTTAAACGGTTCTGGGAGATAGAGAATGTACCTACAGCACACAATGTTCTTACTTATGATGAGAAGGTTTGTGAAGAACTATTTAACAAAACGACAACTCGTGACTGCAAAGGTAGATTTTCTGTACGTATACCCCTAAAGGAATCGCCGGCGGTTTTAGGCGATTCGTACAATTCAGCAAAAAATAAGTTTCTCTCGTTGGAACGTAAGCTTGAACGTTCACCTGATTACAAGCGTATGTACTGTGAGTTTATGAATGAATATAGGGATTTGGGGCACATGAGTCTTGTACATAGTGTTGACACCCCTAACTATTTTCTTCCGCATCATGGTGTGCTGAGGGAGAGCAGTACTACTACTAAACTAAGAGTCGTGTTCAATGCTAGTGCTGCCACCTCAACCAAAATATCGTTAAATGATATCCAGTTGCCGGGTCCAGCGCTTCAAAACGATATTTTCGCAATACTTTTACGATTTAGGCAATATAAATTCGTAGCATGCGCTGACGTTGAGAAAATGTTCCGGCAAGTTTTGATCCAACCGGATCAAAGGTCATTGCAGCTCGTGCTCTGGCGTGACAAATCTGTTGATCCTTTGAATATTTATTGCTTGAACAGGGTGACGTATGGAATGGCCTGTGCTCCATATCTAAGCATGCGCTGCATTAGGCAACTGGCTTTAGAATGTGACAATGACGAAATAGCACGTGTTATCACGGAAGACATATTCGTAGATGATTTGATCACGGGAAGTGATGATTTTCAACACTTATTAGAAATTTGTGATAAAACGTCAACGGTTTTGCGATCGGGCTGTTTTCCACTTCGTAAGTGGACGTTCAACTCAGATATTTCTCGTAGTGCACTCGATCACCTGTTTGTAGGCGAACATACACAGAACAAAACGCTGGGCATAGGCTGGTATAACGATAGTGATGAGCTCTACTACGCTACAAAGGTCGATGATTGTCCGGATATATCGAAGTTAACTAAGCGCGTGATGTTATCCACCATTTCGCAAATTTATGACCCTTTAGGAATGCTTTCTCCATCGGTCATTATCTCAAAAATATTGCTGCAAAAGCTGTGGCTTAGCAAAATTGATTGGGATACTCCAGTGACCCGCGATATTGCTATAACGTGGCAGAACTTTATCAGGACATTAAAATGTTTAAGTGAATTGAGGATTCCGCGTCACGTCATGAGCGATTCAGTGCAACACAGAACACTCAATATTTTCACTGACGCCTACATATGTACTTATAATGATGATTCGGAAGTTACGGTCAAACTGCTGTGTGCTAAAAGTAAAGTAGCGCCATTAAAATCGATTAGTATTCCGAAGCTAGAACTTTGCGGCGCACTGGTGGGCGCGAGACTCTATAAAAAGATAATTGACTCATTACGATTGACTTTCACCAAAGTCAACTTCTGGACTGATTCAACAATTGTCATTGGTTGGGTAAATATGTCACCACATTTACTAAAACCGTTTGTACAAAACCGGGTTACCGAAATCAATGAACTTACAGGTAATTCCGGTTGGCTGCATGTTGCTAGCAAGGATAATCCAGCCGATCTTTTGTCCAGGGGACTTGCTCTCGATTCTTTAATTAATTGTGAGTTATGGTGGAACGGTCCATCCTATTTGCAAAATTATCAATGCGATGGGTTTGATACTGAGAAGGTTCGTAACGATATCATTGACACTAGTAATTTACCAGAGCTACGATCTCAAGCGTCCAATTTTTTTTGTGTTGATTCACATGAATTGATACAATTCGATAAGTATTCCTCATTCAACAAGCTGAAACGCGTCTGGGCATACGTATTGCGCTTTATAAGCAACATTCGTAGTAGAGTTATGGATCGCAATGATATGGCAATACGAAAAACTGGTGCATTAAGTACTGATGAGTTAAATGCATCTCAGCGCATGTTAGTACGATGCGCGCAGAAACAATCGTTCGCTGAGGTGTACGAATGCCTAGAAAAGAATTTACCAATCAAAACAAGAAATCGTGTTTTAGGGTTGAATGTTTTTTTAGATGATCAACGTCTAATTCGAGTAAGAGGTAGACTTAGTAACTCTACAGATTTCGACTATAACAAAAAACATCCGATACTTTTGTGTAGCAAACACAAGTTATCCGTTCTCCTAGTAAACCAGGAACATAGCCGATTGCTTCATGCTGGTCCACAGTTAATGTTGTCTAGCTTACGTGAAATCTGGTGGTTGTTGGGAGCAAGAAATTTAATTAGGAAAATAGTACGCCAGTGTGTTATTTGCACCAGACTTCGAGGCAAAACTTTAACTCCAATCATGGGAAACTTACCATCAGCACGTTTGAACGCGGGATTTCCGTTTTTAAGAACTGGTATGGATTATGCTGGACCAATCCTGATTCTCAATAGAAGGGGCAGGGGTGCTCGGCTAGAGAAATGTTATATATGCTTATTCGTTTGTTTTTTAACTCGAGCTGTTCATTTAGAGCTTGTCACCAGTCTGTCTACAGCAGATTTTATTTTATTTCTTAAACGTTTTATAAGCCGACGAGGCAGACCAGAAATGATATTCTCTGATAACGGCAAATGTTTTGTAGGTGCAGCAAAGGAACTTTCTTTGTTCTTACAAGATAATTCTAATAAAATACTCGAATTTTCAGAAAACGATGGCATTAAATTTCAATTCATTCCCCCATATTCACCTCATTTCGGAGGCCTTTGGGAGAGTGGTATAAAGTCGTGCAAGTATCATCTTAGACGTATCGTAGGTAATGCTAAATTAACATATGAAGAACTAAGCACAGTTTTAACCCAAATTGAGGCCGTCCTTAACTCCCGACCTATGTCACCATTATCCACTGATCCTTCTGACTTGATGCCGCTCACGCCTGGCCACTTCCTTATTGGCCGACCATTGACTGCTCCGCCGTGCGAATATGTAGCTGATATAGCAACGTCTCGTCTAACCCGCTACCATCGAGTCGAGCAGTTACGACAGCAGTTCTGGCAGAGGTGGTCCCGCGAATACATATCAGAGCTCCAACAGAGGACGAAATGGAAATCAAGAAAAGACGACCTCGCATTGGGCACCTTGGTTCTCATCAAAGACGACAACCTGCCACCCCTGAAATGGCGCCTAGGTCGCATAATTCAAGTTTTTCCTGGAAGAGACGGCGTATCACGTGTTGCGGATATACATACTGCTACTGGAACTACTAGGAGGGCATTCTCAAAAATATGCCCGCTACCGTTGCAACCTGAGGATACTCAACCACCTGAAGCGTCATCGTTGGAAGCCGGCGCTTCCAAGGCCGGGGGCATGTCGCCGCTCGTCGCAGATGTAGACGGATAAACAGTAAAGGAGCCGTGCGCAACGAGCCACGGCGAAGAAAAAAAAAAAATTATGTATAACCTATATTTTTGAAACGTCAAAAAATAAACGTATCGAAACGATTTTCCTATGAAAAGTATTGTTTTTATTACACCAAAACTAAATAAATAATGCAACAAATAATAATTAGAAGATTCTGAAAACCGAAGCCTCCGTTTCACTACTAGTACTAATATAGTATTATTTACAATACTTTAATGTTATAAATACATTAAAGTATTGTAAATAATTTGATAAAATGTAATATTTACTAATGAGTTACAATTTATTTATTTACTCAAGAAAATACTTTTAATAAATTTTAGCTGCATAAATACTTATTGTTGGTAAAATACCGAATCTGGAAAAAAGATATGCCATATCCTAACCTAACTACGCACTACGCATCCCATTGTCACCCAGAGGTGACAATTGTACGGGCTAGCCTTGGCTAGTGCTACGCTCTACGCTCTACACTTACTACATCCGCAAAATGCTACGCTAGTGCTAGTGCTAGTCGCCACACTCAAAAATCACCTCGCTGGTCTAATCTCGATGCTTCGAATTGAGGACAGATGACTAACGTACCTCCATCCTGTTCTTTGTTTAAACCGGCTTAAAAAACAGTTAGCTGCATTATGTTTTTGTAACTAACAAAAGAGATTTATTGTGTTTTTTACTCTTTTGCTTCGGCATTTGAATGTATTGGGCTACGTATAGGCACAGAATAATAATAATACTTTTTTTTTAGACGAGCTAATGCTGTTGGTCTCTATCGACCTTTACAGCGTCACCGGGCGGGAGGGAGGGCGCTTAAGGCGCCCAGCCGTCAAAGTGGGAGGCAACTAGCTCAAGGGCACACCTGAGGTGCGAGCCTCAGCTTGGGCCGCTGCCGGGATAAGAGGATCGAGAAGACTACGTCCACAGGAAGAGTGGACCCTATTGATAGTCGCGACCGTTCTAGCTAACCTACGGGGGGTACGTCGACCTCATCGGCGGGGTCGGTGTCTGATTGTGTTACGCTGGTATACTATACCGGTGCCGAAAGCGGTACCTGAGCCAGAAGGGCTAGACTGGTCCGGTGATCCTAGAGCTGCCGATACTACGGCTGCTATAGGATCATCCGGGTCGCTCATGACGTGTCTCGTGCGGCGACGACGGAGTGTAATAATAATACTAAACGTAGTAAAGGTAATGTAAATGTAATGTTAACTACTATTTATGTATAGGATAGATATGATGTTTGTAATGAAGTTTGTAAAGAAGAACAGTTTAACACATAAATTGTCAACTACCGCCGTACCACCTCCACAGAATTTACTAGTACTAGCTGACCCGGCGAACCGTTCCGCCCAAAAGGCAATGAGTGTGCATGTTTAGGTTTTTACAATAATTGTTTTATTATAATAACTTTGCCCCCGTTTTTTACACCCTTAGGAGTAGAATTCCAAAAAATTATTTCTTATCGGATGCTTGCGTTATACAAAAAACACCCTCCAAGTTTCAGGTCTCTACGATCAGCGGTTTAAGCTGTGCGTTGATCTGTCAGTCAGTAATTCAGGACTAAGCATTTTATATGTAAATATGTATAAATTACCTAAAGAATTCCAACAGAAGATTAGGTTTAGTTAGACATCGGTATGGATTCTCGTGTTCAAGATAAATAAAATTAATTTTACTTCTATGTCGAATGAAAGAAAATAATTGAAAATCGATATACGGTTTTAGCCTCGGTTTAGATTTAGCCCAGTTACTAATTATACATTCTATAGATAGAAGATAGAAGATTTATTTTGTCTTTATGTGAGTATAATAGCTTAATCAAATATGTACATAAATAACATAGGACACCTACAAAAGAAAATGTATTATATTTTTTTAATTATCTCTTCCGATTGGACTATGGGTAGTGTTAGGTAATGTTTCACAAAATTCAGAATTCACAGAATAAATAATACTACTATAATACGTAGTCACAAGTGAGCGATTGTGGCTCAGCGGTAACCCGTGCGAATTTCAAGCCGACCGAGGTTCAAATCCCACTCAGCCATATACCAATGTCTTTTCAAGTTATGTATAAATAAATAAAAATATTTTCTAAAACAGTTACAATATAGAAACCATGTGTAACTTACAATTCAACGGATGAAGAGTGCTGTAGCGCTGTTTTCAGAGACTTTTCACCTAACTAGAGAATATCTAGGATTAGACGGCTCGCTGGGCTTTCGAAGGCATGAGCAATAAATAGCTCGCAAACATAGTTTGATATAACATCCATATTGTCTATATAAAACGGGCCCCAAACTAGGCCAAGCCTGTATCTTGGCTACCCAAATGTGCGCAAACAAAAAAACCAACGTAAAAAAATCACAAACGTTCAAGAACGCGACTGTGTCATCCATCCATGTGATAACGTATTGGACTGACGACAACTACGTTGTTTAACACTCGATTCTTTGTCCCAGCCTTAGAGTTGATAAACAATAAACAATGAAATCAGCAAATTACATTAGTCATCACCATCAGGGAATTCAAGATAAACCACAGTATGTGTAGGTAAGTTTTATTAAGATTAAGACTACCCAAGATCACATAATTCATGCCTACACTCGCAAAATGACCTTACAATGAACAAGATTGTCACGGCGGGCCGGCATAATCATAAAATGTTAAGATAATCACAGGAAGGGGATCACTAACCACTTATGGGCTGGCGTTTTTGAGTCGCACTTGGTTAGTAGGAAGAGTATAAAAATTACGCTATTGAAGCCATAGACTTTGAAGAAAGAAAATACACTTATTTACCTACTCTATCAATTTAGTTAAGTACATCTATCAATGACCTATAGAATATCATAAAACAGGTAATACAATACAAACATCCATTATTTTCAATGACACTTAAGTACCTATATCTTAAATTAAACGTAAAACTATGTCTGTCTCTGTATTAGTTTACCTTTTTCTCTACCAAACGGTTGTACGGAACTTGATGAAATTTGGTATGGCCAAATAGACCGTACATACTATATGCTTGTGAAGTCGTAAGCAAGCTAGTAAACCCAAAAGGCATTTAAATTGGCACCAAAAAGTTCAATCAATATATTTATAAAAGAATTCAACGCACATTTTGCACGACTTCGACCCTAAAAATAACCGGTTGTGTACTCGGCGCCCCATTGTTACAAGAATCCGCGATTTATTACGTAAAAAAACTCACCAAAAACAATCAGAGTTGCTGCCTTCATTTTGGAACAACAAAGTAACTGGACACGGCCGACGGTGGGCGAATGTGGACTGACAACAAAGAGGAATTGGACCTCTTTATAACCTGCCGGAGAGGGGAGGCTGCTACATTTTTATACACACCGACCATCTCTGTTGTCAACCTGAAAACACGCACATACTTCTGTTTTCGATAGCATGATTCGCGAGAACACCTTGAGCTAGACCAGCAGTGTATACTAAACGATGCAGCTCGTCGGTCGTCATAGAATTAAGTGGGGTCAGCGTATATTTTGCAGTGGAAATTCTTTTATTGTTTTTTATTTGTCCAAACTCAGAGTTATGTTTCTTGTTAAAATTCTTTTCTATTGTTCAAGTTTAAAGATTTACGTATCGTTGAGGAAGACGTTCAAGGATACAGTTTTAAATTCCCAAATTAGTGAATATTTCAAATTTCGTTCCACTATACGATATTACGCAAGTGAAGTCTCTACTCAAGAATATTAAATTAGGTGCATTTTAATATTACAAAATTAACGTTAGACCGTGATTTATGGCTCTGAGATGTTGTCTCTACCGTTGTTGGCCTCATTAGTAAGCTCAAAGTCACGCAACAAGCTATATGGAGAGGGATATCCTCAGAGTTCCTTGCGATATAAAATTCGAAATGAGGAGATCGGCAGAAAAACAAATGTTACTGGCATAGTCTTCAAAATTAGCAAGTTGAAATGGCAATAAGCAGGCCACATCGCTCGCCGAGCCGACGGTCGATGGGGTTCTTGAGTGGTGACCACGAACTGGAAGACGCAGCGTAGGCCGGATAGTTCCGGCCTACGCTGCGTCGTCGGCCTTACCGCATAAGTCCGGTGGAGATGGTAATCGTGTTCTCTCTTGCTCACACTCGTGGACTTAATTTAAGCTTATTTTAAGCTTAATTTGCGCGTGCAGGATGGCAGGCGAAGCCGATTCCTAGAACAGTTACGCGGTAGGGGTGCTGGTCAGAACCGCGGGGGGCCACTGGATGTAAGAGGCAGCCGGTCAATGTGGCGTTCTATGGATGGCCTCTGTAGTGTGGTGGTTGAGCAGGTCGGCTCATAACCCAGAGACAGCGCGTTCGATTCCTGCAGCAGGACCAGTATTTGTGCTAAGAAAAAAAGCTCAAATACTGAGTCTAAGTTTTGTGGGACCGTGGTCCTCGTAGTTCCTGGGACACGGGATCCTAGTTAGGGTTCAGGATCAATTTATATCATCGCTTTTTATTTATTTCTAGCGAGAGCTATGTTCATCAGTAGACGTCTTCCGGCTGATAATTATGAACATTAGACTAATACCTAACTGAATCTAAATGTATCATAGGTCATGAAAGCGCTGCATGGATAGATTAAAATATTTTCGATAGTATGTATGCTGTAGACCTGCTACAGGCCTAAGCTACCTATTTGGTCTACACTACAAAAATATTTCGTATCCAGCGCATTTCCATCTGAGTTGCTAATTCGCTATCGCGATTGTTTTGTTTACCGCCAGTTCGCAGAAAAGGTTACGCAACGCTACCCACATTGTATAGGTACATATGGTGTGTTGACTCCTTTGACCGTAAGTATCACTATCTACGCCCCGCGGTTTCACTCAGGTTCACCGTGTCTAGCTAGAAGGATATATTTGTTTGGAAGTTCATTTAAAATAGAAAAAGCTGTTTTCATTGTTTTTGATAGGGGTGACTTAAGGAGTGAAATTAGGGGATGAAGCGTCGTATAGAAAGTTCCTTGTTTTTAAAGTTATACACATATTTGGATAGATTTTTAAAAGTAAAAATTTACCACAGTAATATTTTTTGGTTGGGTTGATAAAAAGGTGTAAAAATGAGGTAGTAAGAGGGGCTTAGTAAAACCAGTAAGTATAATTTTTATAGTTATTAGGTTACAATTATTATCCAAATTCAGCTTCAAATGGCACGTTGTTTCTAAAGTCCGGGGCAGACGTTAAAAAATGGCTAAAAGTGGCTTTACTTGTTGGGATGAAAGGATTTTGATGAAACGAACATAAAACCTGCTCGGGACAGATAATGTATTAAGAAAGAAAGAAATAAGAAAGAAAAGGCATTTATTCAGGACATCACACAACATTACATTATAATATAGGGGACACACAGTGCAATTTAGAGAATAGACAAAATACCAGTGTGACGTTATGTGATGTCATGACCTGCACCCTACCGCGTAACAAACCCGGTAAAAAACCCGGATACCCTAAATCATTGAGGATTATGTGTCTCAGTATTAAAAGGTACGACAAAAAAACTGTATGTAAAATCAAGTTTTTTATAATTATTATTACCATAAATCTAATGAAAGGCAATTGCACAAATAAGTCTTATTTAGCTGCTATTATTTCCCAAAGCAAAACATAATTTAAAAAAAACAATCTAAACAAAACGAAACTACTTCAAATTATATTATATCAAATTTATGGTTGACAGAAACCTACTAAAGCTCAGTTTCTCTCAAAATGCGGTTTTAAAAGTACTTCGTCAAATGATTTAAATTAAATTCTTCAATCAACATTTTAGCTACTGTAAACATGTGTCACTCGCCTGCGCTCGGCCACGCTCTGCGCTCGCTCGTTTGGGAAATGTAAAAAGCCTTACAATAGCCGGATAAGCCGGATATCGTTTATTTCGCACGCGCGACACGCAATCAAAAAGCCTTGCTGTGTCCCGATTTATCCGGACGCCTGGCAAAGCTACCGGCATCGCATTTCTACCATTTCACACCTCTCGCCACACCGAAACACACTGAAAAATGAGCTGATCTACACAACAGAGTCACATACACACAGAGGCACATACGGGTCGATTTATGCACACTTTCATGTCATACATTTTGACAGCCAGAAATGTGGTGGTTAACCAGATCGCCTCATAATCCGTAACTGCGGGTTCGATTCCCGCGGCACTTCCGGCGAATTATGACCCGGGAGTGTTCAAGAGAAGAGTGAATAGGTATTTACTTGGCTAGCATGCCATACCTAGCCATACCTTCGATCGCGTCGTCACTTCCCATCAGATGAGAGCGTGGTCAAATGCTAAACAAGTTTGAAGAAAACAAAAGGTATCACAAGGTAAGTAACGCTTTAGTTACATGTTTATAAAGTATACTGTTACATACATTCATAGTTTATATGGTGACTTCTTCCCATCAAGAGAGCAGTGTGCTTGAATGCCTATGCCTAAAAAAGCCTCATACTTCATAAGTGCATACTTTGTAGTATAAAAACAAATACTTTAAACCGGCAAATTCAGGTTGGACTTGCACTACAGGTTTTCAACCATTATTTAATTTAAGGAGCTATTTAATCAGCTAGGCAACTAACGTAATTGCGACCAATAAAAACACATATTTGTATGAATTTGACAGTTCGGATACGCAGTTTCTGTGCATAGTTACTACAAAAACTTTCTGATTACGAATGAAATTTGTCCTGTTACATTGCAATCAAAGTTACGTGATCACCCCGCATTTAAGTGTAATGTATGTATTAATTATTATTTAATGTATCGTTGGTCGAGTCCGACTCGCATTTGACCAGTTTTATTTCTGTTTCTCTTCTATGTACACACAAACTTTACCTTGGTTACAGTTTTATTATATGTATAGAATATTACAACCGAATATAGCACACAGATGTAATAACGATTAAACAACAAATTAATCTGTAAGTATGACACGTGTAATCTTAATAAAATTATTTATTTCTTTTATGTTAAGGAATGATATGATGAACTAGTCGTTCGCCTGATGTTAAGTGACATGTCTGCCTATATCAGTTGCAGTGTCACTCAGAACTTATCTGTGAGATTAGGTCATAAAGTCTCATTTGCCCAGTAATTTCACTAGCTACTGTGCCCTTCAAACGAGAACAGTTATTCTGCCGACAAAGTGGTGGTACCTACCTAGACGAATTTTGCAGAAAAGTCCTACCACCTGCTTTACGAGATTGATTACCGAATAATTTGTAAAAATTATAACGCCTGATAGTAAATAATTAGCAGAAAAACTCCTCCCGCGGAAGCAATAATACTTTATTTTTAATTTAGTCACATAGAAATTAGACAAGGCATACTTAAGGCCGAGTTCAAGCACAACTTTTAGAGGAGGAGGTCTCTAAAGGACTTGCTTTGAAGTTAACTGGCCTGATAGTTCAGTTGGCAGTAGCTCTGCCTTCTGAACTGTAGGTTGTGCGTTCAATTCCCACTCAGGACAAACATTTGTGTGATTAACGTTGATGTTTGTTCTGTGTCTGGGTGTCATATTGTATTCTATGTATGTTTTTTAGCAAAAAAACATCTGAGGTCCGTATTACAGAACGATGCTCAGTGCTCAAGGTGCTCAAGCAGAGATTTCATTCATCAAGCGATCAATTAGTGAATGAAACCTCTCTGCATGAGCAGCGATCGATGACTGAGCATCGTTCTGTAATAAGGACCTAAGTATTTTATCAGTTATCTGGTTAAGGGAACTCCTCTTATCCCGGCAACGCTGTGTGAAATGTCCATACATATTTATTTATATTTATTTATTTATTATTTTTTACACTTATCAAATAATTTTTATTTCAAAATACATATTTTATCTTAATTTACTCTTCATTATGTTCTGTGGTAAAGTCAGCATCAGAGAGTTAACCGGCCAATGGTATTGCGACACTTATTGCCGCTGCTGATTACCTTGAGTGCTGGAATAGATGCCAAAAACGAATTATAAATATAAATGTCTGTATTTCCCTATTAAGTACTTAAAAGCAACATATAACAGTTTCAAAAGCTCTCGAGAAACTCTAAAGCTGATGATCTAAAAACGGCTGACAGATTTTATTTAATCACGAGCTTCTGGCCGCAGCTTCGCCCGCGGCGTGGCCTATGGGAAAATAATTCAATCACCCATTTAACCCTCTTAAGGGTGGAATTTCAAAAAATCTTTTCTTAGCGGATGCCTACGTCATAACATCTACCTGCATGCCAAATTTCAGCCCGATCCATCCAGTGGTTTGGGGTGCGCGTTGATAGATCTCTATGTCAGTCAGTTTCCTCCCTCCTAGTCACCTTTGAAATATATATTTAGATAGTCTAAATAAGATAAGATAAGATATATAATTTGAGTTTCTCAGATGGAAAGTGTAGGTACCTTGAAAGATGTATTCAAGGCAACATAAATGTATGGGTAACAGGAAGAGCGTAATTTCAGCGCAACACTTTATTGCCTTAAAGCTTTATGAGAAGGCTGAAATAACAATTAATCTGAATTAATAATTCACGCTTATTTTGCAACCAAAATTATACTTACACTCTCTATGTATACAGTTGTAAACGTTCAAGGCGCACGGGCTGCCGAAAGACTTGGGCCAGTCGCCGGGCTTGCCAGCGCAGACGGGGGAATATGGGACGTTGGCGCAGTCTTCGATGTTGGTGCTGCAGCTAGCGTCCCTACTAGTCCTCTCTTCTTGCAGGCTTTTCACATCCGGGCGACAAGATACTGCCGCTACCAAAACCACTGAAAGGTAATAATAGAGAATTTCATTTCATTATTTTTTACGCCCAACGATTCACTCGACAACGGTCCTATATACCACCTAGTAAACATACGTTTACTAGGTGGTATATAGGACCTTTCTGCAAAGTTCGTCTAGGTAGGTACCACCGCTTTGCCAGTTATTCTGCCGCCAAGCAGTACTGTGCAAGCATTGATGTGTTCCGGTTTGGAGGGCGCTGTAACTAGTGAAATCACTGGGCAAATGAGACTTTATGACCTGATCTCACTGTCTAGTAATCTTACTAGATTGTGTTGATGTCTCAGGATGACGTGCGCAGTGCAGTGTCACGCGAAACTCTATACTTTAGAGTTCCGACTGCCACTGCAACTGATATGGGCAGCCGTGTCACTTAACATCACGCGAACGGGTAGCTTCCTGACTAGGATTCTCTGTGTCTAGATACCCAGGAACTACGAGGACCATAGTCCCACAGTGCCCAGACTCAGATCAATATTTTTTTCTGTGCAAAAATACTTTTCCTGCCGCGGGAATCGAACCCGCCAGCCGCCCACGAACAGAGTTCACTGTTAGATAAATTATTTCGTGATTTAAGCACAGATATATATGTTATACTCTACTAGTAATTTAAGTAAGAAATACTTATGAATTGTCAAAACAACCAAATAAGGCAAACATTGTGGCTGCAACTTGCTTAGTTGTACAGAGCACAATCGGCTTTGATAAATATTGCTCTATGGTTCCGGAGGTGGACCAGCTTTGCCCCATTCTGAGACAGGATGACAGAACAGACAGGGGTCGTTCGGCCTACTTAGAACACAAATCACCCGTGCCAGAACCTCTCTCACATCGTCTGGTATCGGGTGGACCCGAATGGCTCGAACCGGAAGACGCAGCGGCCCCTCACTACGTGGATCGGCGATCAGCTGGGCGATCACGTAACTCCATTGCAACCAATAGAAACACAAATTTATATGGATTTGACAGTTTGAATACACAGTTTATTTGATACGCATAAACTGACATTGCATAATTTTACATCATAGTAAATTTTACATTTTAATCTAATTAAATTATTAATTAGTAAATTTATTTTGACAAAAAATACTTCGTATATCAGCAAAAAGGAATAAATTACCATTGCTTATTATATACGTACATGACCCCGTTATCAACAGTATTATATATAATTCGCGGCTTAATCTGACTCTGCCCTCTCTAGTAGGTAGTGTAACGTAGAACGACAACATCATTTGATTTAAGGTCACCGCTACGAACGAAAATGACGCAGCCTAGTAAACGAAATGTGGTCGATCAAAATACATTTTACATACATTTTTTGCATATACAAACCTCCGTTCGGTGAGTTTAAAGTGTTCGAGACAATTATGGAAGGAAAACTTACCAAAAACAATCAAAGAGGCCTTCATTTTGGAATCACAGAAATGCGTACGGCGACCGACGACGGTGGGCGAATTTGGACTGATAGCAATGATGAATAACTGGAACTCTTTATAACTAGCCGAGATGATACATTTTATTCACTATCTATGCTTTTATACATACGAACGCGGCAATCACTGTGTTAACCTGAAAATACACACACCTTTATTTTCGATACCATGATTCACAAGAAAAATAAGCTACAGGAGCAGTACAAAACGGAGCAGCTCGTTGGCCGTCATGGAAATATGGGGTCAGCGTATCTTTGCCAGTGGAAATTCTTTTCTTCGATCAATTTTGGAGTTCCGTTTCTTTTCTATTTTAGTTTATGTTTGAAGATTGACGAGTCGTTGAGTAAATGCACAAGGATACAGTTTTAAATTCCTAAATTAGTGAATATTTCAAAAAAAATTCCATCTTGGATATTACGCAGGTGAAATCTCTACCCAAAAATATATTATATTTGGATTCTAATACTTGTTTAAGTTAACAATAAAGCTTTTTCTAAACTCCTTCTTCCTCCAAGTACAGACGACATTTCTTGCAGATTTAGTATAAGTTAGTAAGTAATTTAGTATACCTATTATTAAATTAGGAGCGTTTTAATATTAACATTACACCCATAACAGAATGCAGTTCAGTTGTATGTATCACCGAAGGCGCTGCAGCGATAGATCTATCCGAGGTCCATATGCTGTAGGAATATAACACGCCATAGAAAGATTTTTCTTTTGTGTATATAGCCAGTGTCAAGTAATTGATAATTTATCAAGTTAATGATATTTCACGTACTTAAATACCTATGTGTCAGGTCACAGTCGAAGTCATCAAGTCAAGTCATAGTCTAGTCTAGTCAAGTTATACTCCTAGTAAAGTGGTGGCAACTTTACCAGAAGCTTCTATGGAGTTTTGGAAACAACATGAAAAAAAAAGTTTCACCATCATTATACCACTTTCCCACACTCATACCTGTAATCCAGCACTTAACGAATAAAATGCCACCAATTTTATGCACCAACACTGGAAATAACACGTTTTGGAAAATAATACAATGCGGTGAAGTGATTTGACTATAATTTAACGATCTTCATATGACCTTAGGGGCTAACCATAAATTTCGTCACATGTAAGGGGAAGGGACGGGAGACAACGAAGTGTAACGTTGTGACAAGGAGAGGAGAGGTCCCAAATATAGTGAAATCACATTTTATCAAAATAAAATATTTTATATGTAATTACAACACAAAAAATTTAATTTCATAAATTTCTTAATATAACATTGCAAAATATGTAACTTCACACTGGATAGGGGGAAGGGGGGTGGGGGGTCACACTCATATTTTTTTATGTTACGAAATGACATGCGCTAGCGCTAGCTCGCCTGATGTTAAGCACCACGACTGCCCATATCAGTTGCAGTGACACTTGAAACTCTAAAGTATAGTTCCGCGTGACACTGCACTGCGCACGTCATTCTGATATCTCACAGTCTAGTAATAAGATTACTTGACTGTGAAATTAGGTCGTAAATTGTAATTTCACTAGCTATAGTGCCTTTCAAACCGGAATACAGTAATGCTTGCGCACTACTGCTTGGCGGCAGAATAACTGGCAAAGCGGTGGTACCTACCTAGACAAACTTTGCAGAAAAGTCCTACCACCTAGTATTATATTAATAATAATAAATAATTTCGCTTTTGACTGCCTATTTATGGCTTAGTAGTCAATTTAATTTTTTCTGAAAAAATATTTTATCACAGTTTAGTATGGCACAACCAAGGATATTTCATTTGTATTAACGTCTAACGTGCTACTCCTGAAATGGCCGAGATTGGACTGATAAAGATGATGTACTAGTCGGCGCAGAAATATAACATTTTACATGCAATTACAGCAATTACATAGATGCACTCACGTCTTCTAAGTATATCTACTTTTAAGGTTATTTACTTTTCTCCTGAGTCAATCAAGGTCTTGCTCTCGTTTCTTAGACATAAGTGTATGACTTACATCAACTAGGAAAAATGGCCTAAAAATTGCCTAAAATAAACCAAAATTGATTGACTGTTTAATGCTGCATTTCATGAGAACTAACCCTACAAAAACCCCTTACTGATTGACATTTTGAATTCTATAATACTTAATTATCTTATTAGTTCACGTGTATATACAAGGTGGAATTTAATTCGTTATTTTCTATTAATGTGTGTATTCAGTCCAAGCTTTAGAACGCTCCTATATAACTAAATAAAAAAAGTACTTCACTACATATACACTTTTTTTTTTAATTGGACGAATATTCTATATCATGGTCTGAGTACATACATTTAAGGAAAAGAGTGAATCGAATTCCACCGTGTATAACTTACTGCAAAAAATATGATAAGCTTCTAACAGAAAGCAAACAATTATGTATAATAAAGCAATAAATTTAATAACCTTACAACTAGCAACTAAGGAATTGAGAAATAATTTTAAACATTAACAAACATTTTTGAATAATCATCGATATTTGTTCTGCGTCTGGGTTTTATATTGTAATTATGCTAAAGTATGTATTTACTATATATTTTATTATTATTTATTTTTATTTTATTATTATTTTACTTTGTTTAGTTTGAAACTAGGTGGCGCTGTGTGAAATGTGTAGAAATATAGATTTACATTATTTTAAATATCATAAAAAATATAATATAAAAAACATAACAATAAAAGTTATTATAGATTATCCACTGACACTTGCCACTTGACACAACATTTTCCATCAGCCTTTCCTTTTTCTACAAACCAAAGTATTATCAACGCTTATTATTTGATTTTTATCAAAATTATATGTTTTATTTTAATTTATTCTTCATTACTATCTGTGTCAAAGTCGGCATCAGTTAGAAGGCGGTTATAGGTGCCGGTACACTTGCCCATATAGACTGTTTTGAGCGCTGGAATAGAATAGAAAAACAAGTTATTAAAAAAAATAGTGTCTTCAAACATTACAAAAACACCCCAGATTTCCTTTATCAAATAGAAAAAAGCAGATAATTTTTAAAAGGTTGAACAGATATCTTGAATCAAGAACAAAACAAAACTCTCTCTTCTCCCAAAACAAAAAAATAACGAGTGCGCTTTAGACCACACGACTGAAATAAATTTCAATAAATTTATTTCAGTCGTGTGGTCTAAAGCGCTTCTTAACGAAAGGTCTAAAGCGTTTCTTCACTTCTAAACGAAATGTACCTCTCTCTCTCTCTCTCTTTCTATCTTCCCTTACTTATATCTCCCTCTCCACTTGCGTTCGCCTCGCTCGATCACTTTCCGTAACGCTCTTGTCACGCATTCACTAGCTTACTCCTAGTCAAGATAAATCAAAATACCTATGTTCATCCATTTGGGAGTTAAAATGCCGCAGACAGTTACATGCAAAAACAAAAATATCTCTGGTTCTCTTTCACTTATTACAGTGTTACATCTGTAACATGAGAGGTGCCACTAATGTTGCACCATTGACCGAATAAAATTAATAATATGTAAAATAATATTAGATTGTCTGAAGTAATAATTTATGTTTATTATGTAAACAAAATCATACTTACTCTCTTTATACACGCAGTTGTGAACGTTCAAGGCGCACAAACTGCCAAAAGACATGGGCCATTGACCGGGCTTGCCAGCACAGACGGGGGAAAACGTAATGTCTTCGCAGTCCTCAATGTCGCTGTTGCATCCGCTAGTGCGAGATATTGCCCCTAACAGGACCACTGAAATATTATAATGGAGATTTGAATTTTAGGCTATTTAACTACTATCAAAAATAAACAAATAAATATTATTTTCATAAAGTAGGTTAAATTTGAAAGTAATAATCATAAAATTAGTAAAATCGGTGCATAAATAACACGGTAATACGCCCTTAAAGTTTCAGGAGTGGGCATCGCCTGTGAAGCTTCCTCATAGCTACTAGGTGGTAGGACTTTTCTGCAAAGTTCGTTCAGGTAGGTACCACTGCTTTGCCAGTTATTTTTCCTCCAATCAGTATGTGCAAGCACTACTGTGTTCCGGTTTGAAGGGCACTGTAGCTAGTAATTACTGGGCAATTGAGACTTTATGATCTGATCTCACATCAGTCGAATAATCTTATTACCAAACTGTGCTGATGTCTCAGGATGTTGTGCGCAGTGCAGTGTCACGCGAAACTTTATATTTTGGAGTTTCGAGTGACTGTTCTGTTATGAGCGGCCGTGTCGCTTAACATCAGGTGAACGACTGGCTCGTCATATCATTCATTATCATAAAAAAAAGAACTACTATGAAGTTTTGCTAATAACGACACATGTCAAAGAAATTGTATGATGGACTACCATAGAGGTTACACAGCTTAGTAATGAGTTACTATGGGGACTGGTAACTGACGTCACTGCTTGTTTGAGCTGACTCTATCTATTCCTGTGTTTTAAAATGTCTGTAACTTTGTAATATTTTGAGATATTTAATTTTTGATTTCACGATTGTCTATTTTTTGAGGTATATTATTTATTTAATCAATAAAAATATAGTAGTCAAATAGCCTAACAGTTTCTGTTTCAAACCGGGTGTTTATTTTACAAAAGCAAGCAGCACGGTACATATTGGGAAGTTTCATAATAGGATCCATGTGTCAAAAATAATGACAGCTCTTAAGTTCGCATTTCTCTCTAGGACGTACCCAAATGCAATGCAGTAGGACCTGTCAAACCTTAGTGCAGACGGGATGCAACGTAATAATTTGCCTTGCAGAAAGAGTTATTAATATAACAATTATTATATTATTATTAATTATTTACCAAATTGTATATTTACACTATGATTATTATTGTTTATGAACATTATTATAATTTGCTATATATTTTAACGATGCTTTTTCACATTTGATATCAATGTTTTCTTTTTGTAGTAATGATTTATTTATAAAATTTACAAATAAATCAAGTACATTCGTAAAATGTGCTTAATTATTTTATTGTAAAACAAAGTTATGTATGACTGACTTAAATAAGGACATGTAAATATGTCAAATATATAGAAAAAAAAAACATTAAATTTAATTGAATTTAAATAAACTACTTTTGTTCTAAGTGGTTTTTTTTAATCTTGACGTTATAAATTTTTCACCAACGTAATAAACTTTGCTTTAATAACAGTAATTCCCTCTTTTTGTGGGTTGGGCTAATAGTGTGCAGGGTCATCATTTTGTTTCATTGATTATTGACACGTTTAAGGTTATATTTTGATATATATCATAGAATAAACAGTGATATGTGTTTATGAAAAATTTATCAAAATGTTTGAAAGCTAAAAAGCTGGGATAGAAGTTGTTTATTTCAGTGTAAACTAAAATGTTTTTGATGAATCAAAATTAGCCCTGTTTAAAGAAATCGCGGTATAGGTATGCAGATAAAACTTACCAATAACAATCAAAGGTACTGCCTTCATTTTGGAATCACAAAAACGTTGGATGCGATGATTGACAGCCGACGGAATGTGGACTGATAAGTAATAACACTGAGGAATTGGGCGGCTTTATAAACTGTGGGAGAGGGGAGGCTGCTACCATTTATTCACTATGCTTTTACACAAACTGACGTAGCTGCCTGAAAATAGACCCGCACTTCTACTTTCCATACGATGATTCAACAAGAATAACTTGAGCTAGCCCAGCAGTGCAAAACATAGCACCTCGTTGGCCGCATGTAAATAAGTGGGGTCAGCGTATATTTGCCAGGGAAACTATTTTATCGTTTTTTCATCGATCAATTTAGGAGGTCTTTTTCTATTGTTAGGTAGAAGATTGACGTGTCATTGAGTAAGACGCACAAGGATACAATTTTAAATTCCCAAATGAGCATTTCAGTGAATATTTCATTCCAGTAGCATATTATGCAATTGAAATCTCTACCCAAAATATTAAATTAGGTGCGTTTTAATATTACAAAATTTACGTTACACCCATAACATAATCTAGATCAATTGTTTGCAACTTTTGCAAGTATGCACGAAGGCGCTGTAGCGACAGATCCGAGATCCCAAACGAGCTGGAATATACATAACTTTATCACATAATTTATCTACATATTATAATATTTTGTACCCATCTGAGTTGCCAATTCATTATCGTGGTTGTTTGGAAACAAAACAATAACAGTTCGCAGAAAACGTGCAACGGTACCCAAATACATTATACATATATATGACTTTATGTAAATAGGGCGAGTTCTGTTGTCTTTACAACTTACTTAACGTACTTTTGTACATGAGGTATGTTGACTCCGGTGACCATTAATATCACTAGTTATGTCCCCGAAGTTTCACCCGGCTTGTATTTTATCGTCAATATTTTATTATAATAACAAAGAAAAATAAGAAGCACTGAAAATATAGAGGTAAACTCCACAAGGTTATCTTTAAGTCACCTTAGGTCTCTTTGGTCATATAAATTAAACAAATAACTTTTGTTTTAAGTTACTTAACATTTTCTTCAACGTAATAATATAAAACTATTACTTTTTTTACATAGGCAGACAAACAAGCTGGCGGCCCGCCTGATGGTGAGCAGTTACCGTCGACTATAGACACCGGGGGCGCTGCCAATGCCTACCTTTTAAGATTCTATTTACCCGTCGTTTGAAGTGCACCATGATGTTGTAGCTCAGCGGAAACATCTCAGAGATTAGCTCATTCCGCATCTTGCAGGTGTGTGGCAGAAATGATCTCAAGAAATGAGCTGTGTAAGATTTCCGCGACTCCACAAGGTCTGGATGAGTTTTTTGACGGTGACAAGCTGTGCGATTATAAAACCCCGATACTGGGATTAGGTTGAACATTTATTCAGAGCATTCTCCATTGAAGATTTTGTAGAACACACAGAGGGAACCGCCTGATTGATGACAACGTACCTTCCATAATACTATAGGTATAGTATATAAAAAGGTTTTATTTTAGTAATACATTAGTTATTGAGGATAACGATATTTTATCAATCCCAGATGTCAGATGTCACCGAAGTTAAAGCATCCAGTAGATAAGGTACGTGTTTTTTTTAAATTAAATTTGTCATTCAAGAACATTTCAATATATGTATTTATAATCTTAATAAAAATATTCATTGCTTTAAATATACTTACGCCTGTTATTATATGAATAGCAAATAATAGAATAGAATACATAAAAAATTATTTATTCAACATCTGGTTAGAAAGAGGTAGATAATAAATGATTTATACACAAAATTAAGGATACAATTCACATATGAACACAATACTAAACTAGTCACAAAAAATTAAACTATACCTAAACAGTAAACATTTAAAATAGATGAAACAAAAAACTTATAAATATAAACCCTTTCGTGGAGGGAAAACCCTTTGTTGGAGTGGCGTGGCGTGGCGTGGCGGAGTCCACCAACCCACTCAACGAAAACGAAAAAGATCGCGTCGCCGCCGCATTGTATTATTTTCCAAAACTTGTGCTATTTTCAGTGTTAGTGCATAAAATTGGTGGCATTTTATTCGTTAAGTGCTGGTTACAGGCATGAGTGTGGGAAAGTGGTATAATGATGGTGAAACGTTTCTCTTCGTGTTGTTTCCAAAACTCCATAGAAGCTTCAAGTAAAGTTGCCACCACTTTACTAGGAGTATGACTTTGACTAGAATGACTTGACTTGATGACTTCGACTGTGACTTGACACATATTTGCGTGAAATATCGATAACTTGATAAATTATCAATTACTTGATACTGGCTAAATACACAAAAGTGTGGAGCTTAAACTTAAATTAAAAAAAAACCCACTCAACGAAAAAAATAACTGGTTTCGTTTTTTTTTTTGTGTTTTGGCTCCACACTTTTGTGTATTTAGCGCAGTGTCAAGTAATTGATAATTTAACAAGTTAATTATATTTCACGCAGATATGTGTCAAGTCACAGTCCAAATCATCAACTCAAGTCATAGTCTATTCTAGTCAAGTCATACTCCTAGTAAAGTGGTGGCAACTTTACCAGTAGCTTCTATGGAGTTTTAGAAACAACACGAAAAGAAACACCACCATTATTAGTTCACCATCAATATACCACTTTCCCACACTCATGCATGTAATCCAGCACTTAACGAATAAAATGCCACCAAGTTTATGCACTAACACTGAAAATAACACAAGTTTTGGAAAATAATACAATGCGGTGACAAGTCTTTTTCGTTTTCCCGCCAAAACTCCCACTGGTTTCGTGTTTACATCTTTATCGTGTTTTATAATCTATGATCATTGGTGGCTCCATAGAAGCAAGATGGAACCGAACCGAAAGACGAATAATGGATGGTCATTTCGCGTTTATGTTTATTTTACTGTCATCTAGCGGATAACAGAACAATCTTTAGTTGCGACATCTATTGTGGAGTAGCAAAACTATATTGTTGAGCACATTATACACAGAGGGCGTTGAAATTGTTGTTTTGAAGTATCATATAAAATAAACAGATGACGCTATTGCCAACGAGCGTAAATCCGTCTGAAATTAAAAATTAATATTTCAACTTTTGATTGATTAATTAACTTTGTGATTGAAATTTTGAATTATAAAGCTGTGAATTTCACAAGGTAATTCAAATCTTCATGGATCTTAATATGAACAAGATATACCTACCAACATACCAACAAAGGAAGAAATAAGCTACATGGTTGCGCACGCCCAAAACAGAATCCTTTTTTTATATATATATAATTATAGTCATCCGATAATAGATTATATAATACTATGCTAGGTATCAAAAAAGAGCTAAGAATCTCTTGTATAATACTGCAAGTGCGAACTTTTGCTTCCATTGCATTGGTATTTTTTCTATATAACTCGAACACAATTTGCCATTGTTAGGAACGTGTCTTGTCTTGAGACAAATCGTTCACGACGGAAGGCCAGTTATTCCATTATTTGTGTGCGTGCTGGCAGACGGGGTCGGTAACCTCATCTCGTCTTTAGAACAAAAAGGTAATGAGCTACAATGTTGCGATTATTTAATATTGAAAGTTATCTAAAACGTATACTTTTATTTTCACTGATAGTCGCTAAAATGTGCCGTAATTATTAGGCGAAAACAGTAGCAAAAGAGGGGTGATTTCAACTTTACAATATTTATGTAATAATTTTCAACTAAAATAAAACCACTTTGCTTAATATAAACATCTTTTTTATTCCAAGTTGTAACCATACATAATATACACAGTACAAAAAAACTTGCTAATACAGCATTAAGGACAAAATGAAATTGTCACACATTTTTTTTGTTTGTTTTGTAACATACTAAACAAATTGAGAAATCTAACAATAGGACAAACTTATCTACACGCCGTGTTTAATGTACAATGCTTCGAGCGAATACGGTTTACTCAATACAATAACTTAAACGTAACACCTCTTACTATGTACTCGATGGAATTCGAATGAAAAAATTTACACAATAATACATATAACTATAGCTACAATTAAGCCGTAAATAACCTGAAGAGTCTATTTGTATTTCGATTAAGGAACATAAAACATTCACATCCTAACGATATCACCATAATCAGACTAATTTACATTGCACATACACCGGCCGCGGCCGGACGGCGCTCGGACGCTAATGGCAACACACGAACGGCGCGCAGCGCACACAATCGCTCCCAATCTTACGTTTAAATGCGGAACTTAGCGGTTAACGTTACGTTCGGTTGAGATCAAATGCGGAGACGGGCGGGACACTTACTCCCCGAGCGCCTCCTCAAGACAGCACAGCGAGTCCTTAACCGCGTGATACACGATATTCTTAATCTGCAGCTTGTCTTCTTTATTGGAGTGCTGTCGCGACAGCCGGCGGAATTGCTGCGCTAGTTCGAAGCAACGCGACACGTTCTCCGGCGAAACGAAGTCCTCCGCGACCTTGATGCAGTCGAGCAGGTTGCGGACCTGATGCGGCGCGCCGGCCGGCACGAACACCGCGTCCCCCGGACATTGCAGCACCGCGTAGCCTTCCACCGCGTAGTCTCTGTACAACTGCTCCCGTAGCGCAGCATCCAAGTACCACGTTTGGTCGTGGACCGGGTCGTGGTGAGGCCTCGGGCGTGCTCCGCGATCTATCTCGGCACGGACGAGGAAGTCTCTGATTTTGTCCGCGTCGCGTGCCGCGTATATGTGCCATAGCGCGCCTGGGGGACGCAAACGGGCGCGTCTTCTTGATACGACGTCTACTCCGGCCTCGTCCGCGGCTCGGGCCGCTTCTCTAGCCCGTTCGGCCGCGTCCGTTGGTGCCGACGCGTGTACCATTACATTGACGGCGTCGCTTACATCCAGATGCAAGTTTGTAGTTCCGCCAGCGCCGCCGTATGCTGTATACATTTTGGGTCCTAAATCGGGGCGCACGAAGCATTCGGGTAACCTTGCGGCGAGGTTGAGCCGTCCGCCGCGCGCCGTGTATTCGTGCAAGGGCAACGCTCGCATCAAGTCATCGAACCGGGCGGGCAGTAGTTCCGCGAAGTCTTCCCCGGGTGGCCAGTCTTTTATTTTTAGGACCATCGGCGCGCCTCGTTCGTCTCGCAGCCTCTTGCTGGCCACTTCAAATCCGTCCCAGAACTTGCGAGCCGGTATGTTGGGGACTACCAGTCCAGATGCGCAGTTGACGAGGTCTACTCGCGTTTCGCCGAAGTCGCGCGAAAAACTCTCGGGGCTCCATAGGTTCTTGTCTAGGAGAGTCGACACGTCCGATACAAGAACCGGCTGCCCGCGTTTCCATTGGTCCTGCGACAACGAAATACAATTTTTAGCAAATAAATAAATGCCACACGGGCTGAACTGAGACGCCATCAATTTAACTATGAAAAGGCAGTTTTTAAAGCGCCCCGCTGTGCACCCGTTTACCGCGGAGATTCTTATTTTCCGGGATATAAAAAATGTCCTATTAATCTCGGTAGTATTGGCAATTTGTGTGCAAAATTACATTCAAATCAGTTCAACCATTTTGCAAAGCACAAAAATAAACATTCAAATACATTTATACATTAGTTTAAAAGGTCCAACTATTAACTATTACTACGATCTAAAAAAAGAATACCTTTCAACAAATTTGTAAGTAAAGATAAACACCTACAGCTGTTAATTAAGCATCCCAACTGAACCAGCTTCCTAATAAACCCCCCATAAGTAACAGACGAGCCGAGACTTTGACGATAAAAAATAAATATAATCAGTTTTTACATTCACACATCAAACATACACAGGCCTCCCCCATAAAACTACACTCTTTAAACTCTTATCATAGGGGAGGTTTTGCCGTGTCACCACACTTGACAGACGTTTCGGTGATCGCAGAAGATTATTATGTACCGAAGAGACCCCGGATATACCCAGAGGCTAAGGCTAATATACCCTTAACCGGGTCTTACGGGAATAGATGGAAGTTTGTATATTCAATTACCTGGAAAGGCTTGTAGTTCCCAGGATGCATGGGATCAGTCAGATGCAGCAACTTCCCGTCACAAAGCCACGCATGCGGTACATCCGGATACATAACTTTGGACTCTGTCAACGTCATAATCCTCACTGGCAACTCTTCTCTACCTCGCGCCCACTCGTACCTCTTCGCATTGGACAAGGCAAAAGGCTTTCCGTCTTCATCCCCATCCTTCTTCTCATCGACAACGCTGGATATGACGTAACCAAGGATATCGGACTTGCTCTTCTTTTGTTTTTTCTTCGGTTGCGTTTCGCCGCCTTCCGGCGCTGGTCGGATGAGCAGTTCCCGTAGTGTGGAGAAGTTTCCGCCGTCAGAGTCCGAGGAGCTCGAGTCCGTTCTGTCGTCGGCCTCGGTCTTTATGTCCGTTAGCCAACTGACCGCGGGGCCGGCCTTGCCGTTTTCCGATTTGACTGGGGAAGAGCCGTTGGTTGGTGCGGACTCCTCTTTCACTTCTTCCTTTTTGATATTCTGCAAAGACGAAATTTTGAATTTTAAATGTGATTTTGAGTTTTGGCGGGAATGCGAAAAAGATTGCGTCACCGCATTGTATTATTTTCCAAAACTTGTGTTATTTTCAGTGTTAGTGCATAAAATTGGTGGCATTCTATTCGTTAAGTGCTTGATTACAGGCGTGAGTGTGGGAAAATGGTATAATGATGGTGAAACGTTTATTTTCGTGTTGTTTCCAAAACTCCATAGAAGCTTCCAGTAAAGTTGCCACCACTTTACTAGGAGTATGACTTGACTAGACTAGACTATGACTTGACTTGATGACTTGGACTGTAACTTGACTTGACTTGACATACATATACGTTACTTAACTCGAAAAATTATCAATTACTTGACACTGGCTAAATACACAAAAGTGTGGAGCCATTGCAAAACAAAAAAAAATGTGATTTTTAGTTTGAAAACTATCGTGAGTATGACACATTTTGTAAGATAAATAACGGCTAAACTCACGTCAATTAAAAATCGAAATTACTCCGACCAGGTAATAACACAAATACTGTATCGTAACCTGGTCGGAGTAATTTCGACTTTTAATTGACGTGAGTTTAGATGTGATTACAAATTGTAGAACTTTAAAAGAGTGTATTTGTTTGTGGTGATGGGTCCTTTTGTTTTATTCATTTAATTTATCAATGCCGTGGTCATATTTTTGTCACTTTACCTTAAACCTAAAGCAATTATGGTTTGATAACCAAAACAGTAACAATGAATTATTTTTGTTTGCTTTAATATCCTCTAAAACGCAGCTATATTCAAATTAACTACAATCACAGTAGTGAAACAAAAAAGAAGGTTATAGCCCGACGGTAACAAAGATTAAGAATCTCTCGCGAAATAATAATAATAATAACGCCCAACGATCACATACATAGATTCTGAACCCTAACTAGGATTCCCTGAATTCCCTATGTCAAGGGACCCAGGAACTACGAGGACCATGGTCGCACAACAGTCAGACTCAGAACAAGTGACAATAATAATAATAATAATAATTTTGCGCTTTTTTTCTGTGTACAAATAATTGTACATAAATATGGATTCCGACTGAAAATCAGTTAAGTTTTTACTCTTTATTTCGTGTGATTTATCTTGTATAAGTGCCTATTTGTAAAATTGTAATGTGTGATGTCTTGAATAAATATATTTTCTTCTTCTTTTCTACTTCCACAAACTATGCTTTTTTATTTTTTTTTATAGGTGCACATAACAGATCATAGCAAATATATTATAAAGCAACATGATTTAAAAATTTGGAAATTTTTGTTTTATTTTTGAAACATACAACATAATATTATTTAATAAACATAAAACAATAAAAAAATTAAAATTTTTTTAGATTATAATTAGTTTTAAGAGGCACCTTCAGCCTACAAAACAATTTATATTCTTAGAATAAATTCGTAATTTAGACACTAACGTTAAGTCCTACAAAATAAAATGTAATTTTATGTCAAATAAAGGAATTTCAAAATCAATCTACTTCCACGGGAATCGAACCCGCCGCCTCCGGGTTATAAACCGACCTGGTCATCCAAAGACCACAGCGGCTGAGAGGAGAGAAATAGGAATGCGTGTAGGTAATGAGGGTACCTTCGTCGCGACCGTTTTAGCTAAACTACGTCGACCTCGCCGGCGGGGTCGGTGTCTGATTGTGTTACGCTGGTATCCTATACCGGTGCCGGGCGCGGTACCTGAGCCAGAAGGGCTAGACTGGTCCGGTGATCGTAGCGCAGCCGATACTACGGCTGCTATAGGATCATCCGGGTCGCTCAAGACGCGTCTCGGGCGGCGACGACGGGGTGGCGAGTCTGTCGTGTCTGTACAGTACATGAGGGTACCTTATTGAGCGCCTTCTGCAGCAGCGCCTTGGCCTTGTCGCGGTGCTTGTGCGCGGCGAGCGGCGCGCCGCACGCGCAGGGCGGCAGCGCGAAGGCGGAGCGCAGTGCATGCGCGCGCGCCGCCGCCGCCGCCAGCGCGCCGCCCGCCGCGATCTGCGTCAGCAGCAGCCTGCGCGCCGGGTGCGCGCCGCCGTGCGTGCACACCAGCCACCTGCACGGGGAACGGAACGCTCATTACCGACTTTTGGCGGGAACGCGAAAAAGATTGCGTCACCGCATTGTATTACTTTACCAAATTGTAAAGATAAAACGGGTCTATTCGCGCACAAAAATTATCAAAATACAATTTTGACTAACCTCGACGTTTCGACCAAGTTACATTGGCCGTGGTCACGAGGGGACTGGTCCCCCTGGAGGGGACCCCCCCGTGGAGGGGGGTCGAAACGTCGAGGTTAGTCAAAATTGTATTTTGATAATTTTTGTGCGCGAATAGACCCGTTTTATCTTTACAATATGAGTTCAAGTCGCGAAAGTTTAAAAAGTGTTATTTTACCAAAACTTGTTACTTTCAGTGTTAGTGTATAAAATTGGTGGTATTGTAAAATTGCTGGATTACAGGCATGAGTGTGGGTAAAGTGGTATAATGATGGTGAAACGTTTCTTTTCGTGTTGTTTTCAAAACTCCATAGAAGCTTGACTTGACTTGACTTCTTGGTTTATAGCTTCTGTGACTAGTTGTCACAATTCTGCCAATGTCCGTTTCATGTTAGTGTCATGAACTTTTGGAGATTGTGCTATTACTAATAAGAATATGATCGGTGAAATAGAGGGAGACTCAACCAAAATGCTGAAGACCAAGATGATTTTTTCTGAAAACATACAGACAACACAAATAAGACAAACACTGTGTTAGTAAAACTACGGTGTTTTCCATAGAAGCTTCTTGCCAGCACTTTACTAGGAGTATGACTTGCCTTGACTTGACTTGACTAGATTATGACTCAATATGAATGTACATCACCGACCTAGGTCAGTGATATACATGGCGATTGATTTAAGAGCCCGTTGTTTGAGGGCAGATCAATTATGATATTTTTTTACTTCTGCCCTACCGCAAATTCGGCTCTAGCTACAGCCCTGGATGTTGGTAAAGGATATTATGATTTACGAGTAATTTTGCTCAAAATTCAAAACCCCATGAAACTCACCCAAATGAATCTCTTTCTGCATTTGAAGTGGCATTTGTGGTGGTGGTTTCAGGTGTGGAGGCAGCAGCTTCACCCGTTGTTCTTGACTGTAACAACATTAAAAAGGTTTTAATATTGAATATTTAATAAAAAGAAATAACATCTGTTGTTCATTTTAGTTTGTGTGTGGTATTAGAAAAGTAAAAAAGCGTGTTCTGTTGACAAGATACAATGTGGGACTAAATTAAAATCATACAGTTATGTTTCCTGTTGTATGTGTGGTTGTCTGGAAGAGATAGCTCTTAGCGTTAAGACCGCCCATTGTACCTACCTTATTATGTAATTCTCTTTTCTACATGTTTATTTATGGTGTCAATAAAGCGTTATGTATGTGTATTATAAAGAAATTATGCCACATATCTATAAATTTAAGAAGGTATGTCTGTATGTCTGTTATTAAACTACATTTACTACTAATTTGATTGAACAACATCGAATACTTAATTAATGATTTTTGGACAAATTTATTTTCTTTGTAAATTGTATATAAACCAATAATGATAATAATTGGTATCTTCCTTTCAAGCACTTTTGTTTCGTAATATCATATAATATGTGAATGTTATTTATGTTTGTATTTTCTTTTATTTTTATGTGTTTATTTTGTTTTTGCAAGTTGTTGTGTTGTGTTTAGCTTTCGTGTTTTTATAGTTTACCTTATAGCAATCTAAGCAGACGACGAACCCACATTTCCCGCACGTCCAATGGAAGTTAAACAACGTTGTTTCACACACGTCGCACATTTCTCTAACTCCTTGCACTACGCGCTTCCACGCTATCGTTTTATCTGAGGACAAAAAAGGTTTTTAATTATAAATTGCAACACTTTTAAACTAAGCTTAAATATTTTTAGTATATTGATTGTTGTGTTTATTCCAAAAGTAAATTAATTTAGGTAAATCATTATTTTAATTAATTGCGACTGATTTTATTGTGTACAATTGGGTTTGATGTGACTGCACATCTTGGTTATCTCTTGTGGTTATTTTTTCAAATACCCTATGCCTATGGTATTTGAAAAAAATATTTAAGCTTTATACTGGATGCAACATTTATGATATAAAATAATAACCCTACTAAACAAACCATACTAAATTATACAAAAAAAAATCCAAAATCTTTTATTTTGTAAAAAATCCTCAACTAATCTGACAGTTCTAAAACCATTGGAAATCTTTGATGATGTTTTAGTTTGTGTTTTCACGTCAAAACGGTTGAACCAATTTAGATGAAATTTTACACATACATTTACATACCCATACCCATTACCCATAGCACAAGCTTTGCTTAGTTTAGGGCTAGATGGCGTTGTGTGAGATGTCCACACGTATTATTATTATTATTAATTATTATTTCACTAATTTCACCTCTTTATATAATCAACATAGAATACTGATTATCTCGGAAAGTTATGTTATTACACAACACCGCATAGCAGTGGATAGCGACTGTGTTTTCTCTTGTTTTGTCTTTGCCTATTTCAAATTTGATAAAGAGAAACAAAACATAAATCCTATTAGCTCCATAATGTTTATGAGGGTTTTAGTGACTCTATAGCAATAAATATATTTTAGGTTATCATTTAATGGAAACTAAAATGTCATTCCACTCCAGGTGATAACAAAACTATTATCATGATTTACAAAGCTATTTCTGATATCTGTTATCGGTAGATAACATATCTTCAGAATTTTTTCATTATACTACATAACTATTTTTGGAATCGATAACTTTGCATTGGATTACAATACTTAGATTATAGAATGTCGAATCGATTAAATGTTTAAGTATTACTGATATTTGCTTATCAATTTGATCCTTGCCAGGTCTATAAAACCGATTTATCTAAATATATATAACTCAAAGGTGACTGACTGACATAGTGATCTATCAATGCACAGCCCAAACCACTGGATGGATCGGGCTGAAATTTGGCATGCAGGTAGATGTTATGACGTAGGCATCCGCCATTAATAATAATAATAACGCCCAACAATCACATACATAGATTCTGGACCCTCACTAGGATTCCCTGTGTCAGGAACTACGAGGACCATGGTCATCCATGCATGTATTGTATACAATAAAGAGTTTGGATTATTGTATTGCAATTATATAATTATAGCAATAATAATAATGTTACAACTTTGGTTTACTAACACATTTTTTGAGTATTTAAAAACGATTCTTTTTTCAATTCATTGAAACAATGGAATAGCAGATAAACATAAACATACCTTCGTTAAGGTGATGTGACTCCGCCTCTTTCTCCTGTTGTAGCAGTTCACAGAACTGGTCTCCAATCTCCCTCAGCAGGAAGCAACTCATCTCGATGTCCAGCTCGGCCGCGCCGGCAGACGACGACAGCCACAGCTTCTTGTCATCCTAACACAAACATGCGTGTAATGTTATCTACTGTTTTACTTTTATCACTGTTTTAAGCTTTCACGGTTGTACTACATTATTAACAGTACTTACTGAATCTTTATAGTGATTGGAATCATTTCAGAGTTCTCGATGTTGATGATAGTTTTAATTTGTATTTAAAGAAATAAATATTAAATGAAAGGTTAACTGTAAGACAATTAGGAGATGATTACCTCATCGGCATCCTTGTAAGGGTCCGAGAATCCGGCAATAGCTAGCTGCCTGTTCTTGGCGTACTTCAGTCTTCGGAAAGCGTAGAACCGGCAGAATATGTTCGGCATGTCTTTGTCGCGCTGCGCCGGCGACCAGCGGCACTCGCGGCACTTGGCGAGCCGCGGGGCCACCTCGAAGCACGGCCCGTTCTGTAGGAACGAGTCGCCGGGCGGGCGCGAGGCCGGGCCGGGCCCGGACTTGCGCGGCGGCTCCGGGCCGGGGCCGGGCCTGCGAGGAGGCTCGTCCCGTCTCCGGCCCCGGCCGCCGCGGCCGGCTCGCCTGCCGCGCGCCCGGCCGGCACCGCGCCGCCCCGACGTGCTGCCGCTACCGCTGCCACTGGCACCCGAGTCCGACTCCTTGTCAGAGCTCTCCTTGTCGCTCTCGCTTCCACTCTCAGACGCCTTCTTCCGTTTCGTCTCGTCACCCGCCTTGCGGGGAACGGCGCTTTTTTTCCGCTTCGCTTTAGGCGGTTTCCGCTTGGGTGGTTGCGCTTCGCGATCCGAACTCGAGCTGTCCTCTTCAGCGTCCTCGACGCGGCCGTTGGGTTCCTTCGGTTTGCGCGGCTTGCCGGGCTTGCGCGCTCCGCGCTGGATCGACTTAGCGGCGACCGGCACCACGATGTTGGAGGCGCCCGCCGAGTCGTCCGGCTCGGAGGCGCGTGAGATCGCCATCGGCAGCGTGATGCAGGTGCCGCCGCCGCCCGAGCAATCGCCCTCGGGGATCGGCGCCGTCTCGTGCCGCTGCAGCCACGCCTTCTTGCCGAGGTGTCGCACGGGCGCGCCGAGTGGCGAGCTGGCCGCCTTCGGCCCGTCCGCGTCGAGGGAGGGCGGCGTGGCGGGGGGCGCGGGGGGCGTGGGCGCAGGGGCGGGGAGCGCGGGGGAGGCGGGCGCGGGGCTGGCGGCCGGCGTCCGGTGCGGCGCGGGGGACGCGCCCGCCGCTCGCTCCGGGCTCTGCACGCTGCCGTCCGCGGAGGGCACGCGCACGTCGCACGGCGGACCGGGCGCCGGGGGCACGGGCTCGGACCCGTGCGGCGCACGCGTCGGACCCACCGCCGCCGCGATCAGCGGCTCGGGAGGCGGCGGATCCTCCAGCCGGCGCCGCTTGGCCTCCGCCTCTGGATCTAAATGCGGCGCAATCCGGCGCCGCGGCTCAAGCCGCGCAGGCTCGTCTCGCGCCACGCCCAGGTCCAGCGGCTGCGTTTGGCACGAGTCCGCGCAGGTGCCGGGCGGAGGCACGCGGGGCGGGGGCCGCGGCTCGGGGGTGCGCGAGTGCGCGGGCGGGGGCGGGCGGTGCGCGGGGGGGTACGCGGCGGGCGGCGGGTACGGCACCAGCAGCGGCGCCGGCTCCGCGGGGCCGTAGTGCGGCGCGGGCGCGGGCGAGTTGCTCGGCTTGCCGTAGATGTGCTGCGGCGCGGGGCTCGACACCTTGGGCTTGCCGGGCGGGGTGAGGGCGGGCGCGGGCGCCGCCGCGGGGTAGTACGCGGGCGAGCGCTGCGGCTGCGGCTGAGGCTGCGGCTGGTACAACCTTCGCGGCTTGTCAGCAGGGGGCGGCGCGTGCGGCGAGGCGCCGGTGCGGTACGAGCGCGAGGGCAGGTAGTGGTGCGGGGGCTCGGCGCGCGGCTTGGTCGCGTACCCGTGCTTGGGCTCGAGGTGCGGCTGCTTGGCGTCGTGCTTCACTATGACGGTGCTCTTCTCGGGCACGAGGGGCGGCGGCGCGGGCAGGTGCGGCTCCTTGTGCTTGTCGTAGCGGTACGGGTAGTTGTACGGCGAGAAGCTGGGCTCGGCCTTGGGCAGCGCCGGGTGCGGCGGCTTGTCCGGCTTGGCGGGCAGCGCGAGGCGCGCGTGCGGCGCGCAGTAGTCGGCGGGAGGGCGGGCCGCGTGCGCGTAGTACCGCTCGGCGGCGCGCAGCCGGTCGCCGCCACTGTGGCTGGGCGCGAGGTTGTGCAGCGACCACGACGCGGTGCGCTCGCGTTGCTATAGAACAAAACCAATGCGCATAACTAACCTGCCTACTGGGAAATGAAACAGTTACGAGCTTGCACTGTTTTATTCCCTATGACTCTTCGCGAAATTAGATTTCATGCAAACTGCATAATGTTACGAGTCATGGAGAATAACAGCCCAGTTCAGTTTATAGAAAGTACTACAGTATATTAACCTTTTGGTGTGCCAGCCTTAGAGATTCTTCAAAATGCCTCGAGACTAGTTTTGAGGCGGCATTCTCTTGTTCTCTCCTTTCTTTTTCCTCTCTCTCTTGTTTCTCTCTCTCGCGTTCCCTTTCTCTTTCTCTCTCCCTCTCTTGTTCTATCCGTTCTCTCTCTTTTCTCTCTTTCTGCTGCTTCTCCAGCAACTCGCGTTGTTCCTGATCCCTTCGTTCTCTGTAAACAAAGGAGACCAAAAACTTTAAGGCTATTGTTTGAATCTATGAGAAGCAAAAACGAAAATGAGAGAAAGTAAAAAGAAAGGAGATGAAAAATAAAAATAATTTAAAAAAACCCCAGATCTAAATCAAATCAATAAAATATATCCTTTATTATTAATCTTATCTAATGTATACATTATGAAGATAATAAAAAACACAAAACAACCAGGTGATCAAAGTTCTTGGAATGTGGCATAAGTGGGTCAAGGTCATTTCATCATATAAGTAAAGTCTATGTTTGAAAATCTGTGCCAATCATGTACTAACATTATATCATTGTTTTCTTGATGTTTTTCTGCTAATAATAATATGTGTAGACATCTCACACAACGCCATCTAGCCCCAAACTAAGCAAAGCTTGTATTATGGGAACCAGATAACTGATACTGTACTTAGATACTTTTTTGTTTGTAAATATATACATATAATACAATATAACACCCAGACACAGAACAAACACCCATGTTCATCACACAAATGTTTGTCCTGGGTGGGAATCGAACCCACAACCCACAGTTCAGAAGGCAGGATTACTACCAACTGAGCTATCGGGCCAGTCTATAATTAGTCTATATCTTAATATATATAAATCTCGTGTCACAATATGTTTGTCCTCAATGGACTCCTAAACCACTTAACCGATTATAATAAAATTCACACACCATGTGCAGTTCGATCCAACTTGAGAAATAGGATAGTTTATATCTCAATCTATAATAGATATATATTAAATACCCGTGCGAAGCCGGGGCGGGCTGCCAGTTAGTCTATAATTGCAGATTGTTGTTGTTGATGCTGATTAAACATAAGGATGCAAAAGATGTGATAAAACAAATCCAATGTCACAAAGATATGATAGCGATAGATAACAAATCCGAACTATTTTTAAAATTTTACCATAGCAAAGTAGTAGTTTTTGCTCTTCTGAAAAAATGTGTAAAATGCAGATTTGCAAATTTGCCGTGGAGGGTACGATATTATCAACTTTTTAATGCTTGTTCCAGCTTGATGCTGATGAATCATGATGTTACAATGAATGTGTTAAACAAATCCAAAGCCAAGTCAAGTAATACAACCAATAACAATGTCACATATAATAATTTCACTTTTTACATTACAGTACAGGGCAGGATTTAAACTACCGTGAGCCTCATTTGCTTCTAGTTGTATGTAATTGCATTGTACATTGGTATTTCCCCTATAGGCAAGCCACAAAACTGAATACTGCCTGTATGTAATACACAGGCAGTTATTTGTACCTTACAACATAATAGTATTCAATGTACCTTGACTTGTCTAGCTAGTTTGACAATAAGTGATCAAAAAACAATAATTATTTAATATATTAAGCATCCAGATACCACAATTAACTGCCATTAGAAAGAATACCTACCTACTTATTTTCCTAAAATTAAGCACATGTTACATATTAAAAAATTTGTAAAATTATTTAATTTGGTAGATCACACTAATATTATAAAGGTGAAAGTTTGTATGTGTGTTTGTTACTCCTTCACACTCAAACGGCTGAGTGGATTTGGATGAAATTCAGTACCAAGGTAGCTTATATACGGGATTAACACATAGGCTACATTTTATCCCGGAAAAGTGAAACGTTCCAATATGTGGGATGGAATGGGATAAGCAAATAATTAAAATACTTTTTATCCGCGGGTGAAACTGCGGGGCGCAGCTAGTATGTATATAAACTAAATTGTTACCAAAACGCAAGCAATGCTGCGGGAGTTATATTATTTGTCACCAATGAGATTCTGCTAAAACGAAAATATGTAGAAGTGTGACTCCGAAGACATGAAAATCAGTATTTGTGGGATTCTGTTGAAACAAAATTTTGTAAAAATTGGTGTCTGTCGACATGGGCTATCTCACGCCGCGCCGTATAAAAATGCAACTATAATGTGGTTGAGTTACATAATTCGCTATGTACCTACTTTTCTATGGTGTTACGTAAGACTATAATGAACTTAATGCAGTATATAAGAATTAGTAGATATTATAGCACTTACAATAAATAGCATGTAGGTAATTATCCAAACAACAACACAACAGCCGACAGAGTTCTTTTATTACTTCATATAACAAAGAGCATATAATCACTAGTATACGAGTAATAGCTTCAAGGAGCATATAACCACTACATTTTACGTTTTTTTTACGAATAGCTTTTTTATTATTTATTTTTGTTTGTTTTGGCTCAACACTTTATTGTATTTAGCCAGTGTCGAGTAATTGATAATTTCTCAAGTTTCACGCATAGACATAGTCTAGTCATACTCACAAATTATAAAGTTATACTCCTAGTAATGTGGTGGCAACTTTACTAGAAGCTTCTATAGAGTTTTGGAAACAACACGAAAAGAAATGTTTTACCATTATTATACCACTTTCTCACACTCATGCTACAGACTGTCCCAGACTATACCCGTGTTCAGAATTCGAATCAAAAAGGTAAACAAAGAAATGTCAAAATATGTCAGTGTCAAAGTGACATTTCAGAGGTACTGCATATTTTTTCACCCGAAAATATTTTTTTTTTGTGTTTTGGCTCCACACTTTTGTGTATTTAGCCAGTGTCAAGTTATTGATAATTTTTCAAGTTAATGATATTTACGCAAATATGTGTCATGTCACAGTCGAAGTCATCAAGTCAAGTCATAGTCTAGTCGAAGTCATACTCCTAGAAAAGTGGTGGCAACTTTACTTGAAGCTTCTATGGAATTTTGGAAACAACACGAAAAGAAACGTTTCACCATCATTATACAACTTTCCCACACTCATGCATGTAATCCAGCACTTAACGAATAAAATGCCACCAAATTTATGCACCAACACTGAAAATAACACAAGTTTTGGGAAATAATACAATGCGGTGACGCATGCGTTTTCGTTTTCCCGCCAAAACTCCCAAAACATTCTTAAGTACTTTATATACCTGCTATATAATAAGTAGATACTGGCACAGATTATATAATAAGTACTATACTAGTACTGGTATGGTTGCTTTCATGGATATTTCTGATATTTTTTATGATGATTGCATTTATATTGTGATATGCATTGATTAATGATTATAAGACCATCCTGAATTTCATGCGCAGGATTTTCCAAGTTCTAAACATACGAAAATACCTATATAAGCTAAAGCTACCTAATAGGTGAATTACTTTCGAGTTCGAGGATTGAACGAATCAATTAATGAAAGCGGCTACTGCACGAAATGTTTTGAACCTCGGCAGTGTTCCCAGTCTAAGAAAAATAACTGCATGAAAAAAACTTTCTTAATTTGTTTAAAATAATAAACATGTAAAACTAAAAGCTTTAATATAATTTAATTATTCAATTGTATCATATTATGCTCTAAAAATAAGTAAAACTAATTTCTATCATCAAATTGTAGATTGCACAAATTTATATCAATTTTTTTGTACTGTTATCCCCTTTGTTTACATATTTGATCTCGAATTCTGAACACTAGTTATACAGTATTTCAGTCGAATAATAACAGAATAGATACAGTGTTGCCAGATAATTCATATCTGTGTTATATTATGTACTTTATTTTTCCCCCTCCTTCGAGGAATAATGGCGTACACACGCAGGTTGGGTACCTCAAGATACATTGGATGGATTTATAAAAAAATATTATTGGACAATTTCATCAAGCACTATATTTACTTGAGAGTTGAGAGAGCGAAGACGTTCCTTACACTTGACAACATTCAACCGCTCAGAAAAAATTCAGAGTGTTTGTTGGAAGTGTTAATGTATTCACCATATATAGCCCTCTAACTTGCACCTATTTTGATATTTTTGGAATTCTTTAGGTATTTTAAGTTTGAAGGTTAAGAAGATTAAGGTCCCCTTTTTTTATCATAACCTCCTAAATTTCTATTTCGACGGGATAATTTCTTAACTACAAAATGGCATAAAGTCATCGAATATAATATTCTTTAAAAAATAGGAGATAAACCTTTGATAAACTAAACAGGGTAAAAAACCCTTTTCACAAGTCACTGGCTTAAACCCATTTCAATCGCCTTAATTTCATACTGAGAAATAATAATAATATGCACCCAAAGATCACATACATAGATCCTAGACCTTGACTAGGATTCTCTGTATCTAGGGACCGAGGAACTACGCTTTGCTGCTTTGCTTTTTTTTCGGTGCACAAATACTTGTCCTGCCGATAGAATCGAACCCGCCACCTCCGGGATATGAACCGACCTGCTCAACCACCACACCACAGAGGCTGTCAGAAATAAAGCGATGACACAGATGTACTGCATGTACGTAGTTATTTTGATTTAAAAATCAAACTACCGAATCGAGTTTGATGAAATAACTATGGTGTCAATCTGAAAATACATCGTTTCATTTTTTTTAATCCACTACGGTAAATAAATGGCAGAAACCTGACAAAAAATGCAAAAGAATGTAGAACCTCCTCCTTTTTTGAAATCTGCAGTAAAAGTAGTATCGGTAGTAAAAGGGGCATCCCAATACTTATCAATCGCGTAGAAAGGGTAATCCTTCTAAGATCAATCGCTTTCATTTTATTCTGAGGTGGTATTTCCGTATTCCTTCGAAAACCAAACCTTCCAGCCTGTGATCGACTGTAGGTACTGTGCCTAATGAATAACCGGTTGTCTTTGAGGAGTTCCGTGGGATATCTTCAAAATCCATGATTAAATACGCCTACCATTGATAATTTCCGAAATAGCTGCTAATTCCCTGGTAGTACCTAGCGACCTCCAATAACCAAATCGAGATCATTTGCTACTGTTCCCAGTAAAGCATGTCCCGGCTTTAGGGAAGGGTGGATTCGGGTTGAAATCCCGTTCGTGATACCGTTTTTTCCATAACAAAGTAACCGGTATATATTATGTAGTACTTGTACTATTATTTATTCTGCCACATATACCAGCTAAAAACATACACCCGAAATTCACCTCGAGTACCCGAAATTGGCAACAGTCCTCTTTATTGACGAAAAGTCGTTTAAAAATAATGGCTCTGTATCCAGCTTATCTACCTAAGTACCATTAAACAGCCTGCCTACTCCGAGTCTCCTACTAAAAATACTATGCATAATTAATTTAAGGCAAAACATTGTGATCATTGAAATTCAATAAGAACCAAGAACAACGTAAAATCAAATCAGCTGATCGGCATTCCCGTACATTGACCTTGGCCTACAGCGACTTTCGGTTGCTGACGCAATTGATGACCTTGAGCGGATTCCACGAACAACTAAACAGTAGTGTTGACAACAACACTAGCGAACATTAAAAAGTTACACCCGCCCACAGTATACACATACATAATATGTTTATATATATGTATTTTCTTTGATTCAAAGAATCAGTAGTACCCACCTGCCTATTTACTTTGTATTAAAATACCGCTTTCCACGAATATTATGTGGGTAGTTTTAGCTAAGATCCATAATTTTATAGAGCAATAAATATTTATACCCACCACCCATAGTACAAAATTCAAAATAAAACATTAAAAGTTTCGCTACTCACCAACAGATGGCGCACCTAGTAGCGCAATTTTATGTCAAGTCGAAATAAAAATGATATCTCCCATATTTATTGAATAAATATTTAAACTATTTAAGCCTGTTTTGTTAATAGGTTCCATTCACAAATCCTATACAAGGCAGTAACACTTTTCGGGAAGGACGCTGTGAGCTAGCTGTGTGTGCGTGAGGAACACAAATCTCGACGATCTTTAACACTGTAGAAGCACGCGTCGGCGTGAGTGTAATGTTGGTAACGGAAAAAACTCAATTTCCGCGAACGGATAATGGGTTCGAGCAACATAATAATTACTCAATCAAATCATTAGGTACAATAATTGTAATGGAGTGATATATTTTTATGTTATATTTTTTATGTAAACAAATAAGTGCGTTGATAGACCAATAGCATTTTTTTTATCGTAATTACGACAACGGCCTATCCAAGGTGCTAAAAGGTATGAAAAAGATACGTAAAGTAGTTGAGATGGTTGAGATATCGAGATATTGCAAGGTAACTATAATATTATATGTAAAATTATTGATTGAAGCAATAATATTCTAATACACCCTTATGATAGATACAGTTGAGTGAAAATTTTAGCAAATAGTATTACGAAAAACTGTTATTAACTTACAATTTTACCCTTCTTGGTAAAATAATTTCTAAGTATAATGGTCACACTAGCCGAATCTCGTTGAGGTTTCTTGTTTCTGCTGTAAACATATTACACGGTTCGCAAAATAAAATCAAAATATGTAATTGTGTACAATACTTCAAGTAACTTGCGAATTCCATATTTTAATCTTGGTTTCTGGGAACAATATTTACAGTGTTTTAGTAGGTACGCGATACGGTATATTTTCGAAACAGAGATTCCTCGTGCGCTGTACTCACTCAGCCTGCACTCCGTTGCGTACTGAGTCGATTAAGTATCCGCTTTGTGTATTAGTATCCGGTTTGATTGCGACAATCCCGTGTTCCGTGCGTGGTATCTGCCTTTTTTATAGGATCTTCAGTTCCATTAAATAAAGACTATCGGTTAGCTGCGGTCTTTAACCTCTATTGGGCAGGCATTTAGATTAATCAATTTCATTTTGAATACTGTGCTTATTACCTACTCTTATCCATTATCTCGGAATAAAGATTAGATAAGTAGCTCGGTAAGTAGGTAGGTACCATACCGTCGGTAGGTACCTTTTGCTGTTGATATTCGTAATTTCGTATCTGGTTAATCAGACTTTTATACAGGTGTACTAAATATTGGATTAGAAGTTTAATACTTGTAAAACCGTCTAGTATTAAAACTTTACATAAATTATGATTACTTATACTATTATTTAATCTGTGCCTTATATGTAGCCTCAGTACCTACATAGTTTTGTTTGATCTCTACATCAGTCACTGCTGATAACAATATTTTATTTAGTATCAGTATAAATAAAGAATATCTGTGGAAATGATACTGAGATCATTATTAGTACTTCCATAAAAAAAAACTAACTACTAGCTTTACGTAATTGACCTGAATTACCAATACACCTAAGATTTTTTGATGTAATTTTATAAATTGTAGGTATGTTTTTAGATCTATTAAGGTTCCTTATTTCAAGAAATATGTCTTAGTAACAAGAACACAATGAATATAAAAAACAGAACAACAATGTCAAGGTCAAGTCAAAGTCAAACAATTTCCGTATGCAGAAAGGAATGTCACGCATATTGGATCCGATATGTATAGTACAATAACTTCGTGTTATAAATCATATAGTAAAAAAATAATGTTCACATGAAAACGGGACAGATGTGAATTTAAACCGCGAGGAAAAACATAACGGCGCAAACAAAGTTAGCAGAATAAATTTACATCTAAGGAAAATGTTAAACAAGTTACTACAACGGATAGCCTATATGAGGAGGAAATGATGAGAAAAAATGTACTTACAAGAAAAAATGTGTGATAAATAAGCTTCACGTAATAAATACCACTTATTTATGTTTTAAAAACTATGAAATATTCAAATTTGTATTTTATCTATTTAGACTAGTTGCGCCTCGCGGTTTCACCCGCGTGCTGATGAAAAACGGTGATGGTAATGATGAAGGATAGTTTACATCCTATTCTCTGACCTACTGGATGTACCGTATGTACACACAAAATTTCATAAGAATCGGTCGGCTGTTTCGGAGGAGTTTTGTTACATACACTGTGAAATGAGAATTTTGAAACGAGAGCTTCTGCCCGCAGCTTCTCCCGCAGCGTGGCCTATGGGAAAATAATTCAACCACCCATTTCACCCTCTTAAGGGAGGAATTTCGAAAAATCCTTTCTTAGCGGATGCCTACGTCATAACATCTACCAGCATGACAAATTTCAGCCCGATCCGTCCAGTGGTTTGGGCTGTGCGTTGGTAGATCACTATGTCAGTCAGTCACCTATGAGTTATATATATTTAGATTTAATTATAAGAAATATTTAGGCAAGTAATTCAATGTAATAAATGGTATTTTTTAAATGCTGTAAAAAATTCCTTTTACTACCAAACTGTCTCTACCTGCCAAACTTGTAGATACATATTTGTATCTTTACGTACCAAACCTAAACAGTCATTATTATGATAAGTGTTTGAAAATTCCCACGAAGGCCATGGCACGGATAGCTAAACGAAAACCATTTCAACTTTCAAACAAATATTTATCATAACAAAATGTTAATTTATATTCTTAAACTTCGCCCAAACAAATTACCAATTCTAATCTAGTATTTGTAAGCAAGTACGTATAGAATATTATTATCAAGGTTTTATAAAAACACCTGGGAAAAATATTACAAGGAATGTTAATGAATAATTTCGGAGATAATTTATGTTTTAACTACTGTACTGGAAATAAAAATCAAAATAAAAACCCCATGTTAATTTATTTACTAATTTAAGTTTTAAAAACAAGTATTTTTACTTAATGAAAATTTCAAAGTCCAAATATCCGATCCAAATAAGACTATAAATCTGAGATCTGATAGTAACGATAAATTTATAATATACAAATTTAAGTATATTAGCAATTGACGCAGTACTGCTATTTTTTATTATTACAATAATCTTTAGCATTTATCATATGGACGTCATATTATATTTCTTTGATTTAAATATTAAAAATAATAATAAATAAGTCAATAATTATGAGTCCATAATATATGTTATAATATAATAAATAAACATTTTTTATGTTGTACGTTTGCTTTTAGCATAATGTTTTATTACTTAGCATAATGTTATTGACGTTTCCTTCATCGACCGTCTTGACCCTGCGGTCAATTAGCATAATCTATTAAATCTACATAATTTATGCGCTACTATTTATTCGTGCGCTACTATTTAATAAATCATGTTATAAATTTGGTTTTATGAACTAGTTCTAAATCTACGACCTTTATTGGACAACTTTAATACCACATACCTACATGGTTTTTATTCAAGTCATTCTAAAATAATCTAATGTTTCGATAAAGCTATTTATAATTATTAAGTATATTGAGTATAAACTGGTATTGTAAGTTGTATTTCAAGCAGTAAAAATATAAATCAGTATCAATATCGTCGTACAAATATAATCTAACAATGACAGCTTTTTTACAGATACCTTCTAGTATTAAATATGTACCTCATTTTAATAAATGAAGGGGCAATATACATACAATAGGTACATATCATGTACACATTAAATTATGAGAAAACTAAACAATAAGTAAGTTAAGTATACACGTCACTTACCGCAAATACCACAAATTATGATTAATAAAAACACCATAGTGATGGCTTGATGAGCATTGCGTAACGGTAGCAATCATATTCTTTTATTGATGAATAAACATAAAAACCGTGACGCAATTATAAATATGTAATTAGATCACGGAATGCAAAACGTATAATACGTCATTATCGTGCATAATAAATAGTCCGAGGAGGTAAACCCATTACCTAAACCAATTTGCGTAAATATGGAACAGGCATAATTGAGTGATGTTATTGGAATTCTATGTTTTTGCCATATTCGCACACTTATTTCATTGTTTAATTAATGATTCAATTACAACATAATGGAAAAGAAACAACAAGACACAAGAATGTGTATAATCTAAAACTTGTATTAAAACAGTGAAGGTTACAACGAATCAAATAATTCCAAGGTCAGATAACATTGAATTCAATGTTCCTCGTAAAACAAAAACACCAATATCAAATAGCGTGATAAGTATCGTTTTATAAATAACCACACGGATGCAATGATTGCGTTCGTAGTTGCGTACGTGCTCAACTATGAATTAATGGCAATTAGTTTTTGTCTTACAAGCCAGAGGCGGACAAACATCTGCAGTCTGCACGCATAATGAGTCACGACGCGAATAAATTGAACATTTGCTTTATTTAGTTAGAACGATCCTTTAATAGCATATGACTCAGGAGTACTCGGAACTATCTGTAGACAGAACGTACGTAAAAAACACCATAATTGTTTATGTTAATTTTAATTTTGAATTTATGATATTATTAGGTACGCATTTTAATGGCAAACGCGTAGAGAATCCATGTGCGGTCATGAATAATAAAAACAACGTTTTTATTTGTTTGTTACACGTGGATAAACTGAACGACGGAAACGAAAGTCTTTAAAGATGTAGAAGAATATACATACTTTGGATTTTGAACGGTACTAGGTAGGTGTTAACCAGGCAGGTAATTATTGGTATAGTTACTGAATATAGGACTATGAATCGTACAGTTATGTTTTATGGCAAAATAACTGATGTGATTGACGTCACAACACTAAAAATATAGGTATGATGTACTCTTCGATGTTTTTAAGTTATCTTAACCTTGACTTCTCGATGTCTCATGTTATCATTATTTTTAACGTATCTGTTTGCTTATTTCAAACTGGTTGTTATGAGTTCAGAACAATCGGTTTAAAATGATATTTTATCTAGATCTTTTTGATTTGACAGATTTATAGGACAGTAGTAGTCTTTGGGGCAACAAATTTATATTGAGAAAAGAATGAGATACATGGAAGAAAACCAAAGGGCTTTAGGTTAGGTTAACGAGGCCATCTCCGGGACAAAGGAAGTAGCTTCGATCACTGGCCTTCAGAGTTCAGCTATTGATATCTGGCGACATATATAAAAGGTAAGAACAGTAATAGAACTCACCGTAACAGTCTTTCATGTCTCTCTCTATCGTATGTCGCGGCGAAGTACTCGTCCGCGATGGCATGGTGCAGCTGGCCATGCTGGGGCGGGTACTGGCGCTGCTTCCACAGCAGCTCGCCGTAGAGCGCGGGCGGCGGCGGGGTGAGGTGCAGCAGGGGCGGGGGAGGACCACCGCCGTACCCGTGCGCCATGCCGCGCCACTCGCGCTCCTCCGTCGAACTGGCGGAGCCGCCGGACCGCACACCACTCACACCAGAGTCGGACCTATCGTCCGCATCTCGCGCGCACACTATCACACAGTCGTCCTCCTCGGAGGCCACGGCGCTGGCAACACCATCCGCGCCCGTAACTCCACTCACTTCACTCCTCACTTCACTCTTCACTTCACTCAACTCACTGTTGCCGCACGCCTCCTGCGGCTTTGACACTTCTTCCTTTTTTACGCACTTGGTTTCCTCACTGACTTCGGCGACATCACCACTTGCACTTGCACTTTCTGTTACACCTGAAACAATGAGAACAACTACGTTAGACGGTGGTTCGAGAACATAGATACAAAGTCACAGTTGATCGTGAAGTATCATTTTCAGGGATGATCGCACTGAATAAAATGCAGCGTCACTCAACTGACACATGAAATTAATAACGGGTGTTATCAACAATCTGCTAGCTGCATATTTTTAAACGGCTGACGTCTGTACTCAGTCGATCGCGACGGCACGTTTGGGATGATGCCAAAATAAGCTCATTCACACTGCGACCGCCTACACGCACAAAATGTATTGTATGTGACTAAATGCGACCTCGGCATTATTCAGGACAATTTTTGTTTTATTTGGTGATCCACGTTATCCGTTACTTGTTGTAAGTGTACCTACGGATCACGGAGAGTGAAGGCGGATCAAATTAATCACGGTTAGTTTACACGCGCTCGTACAATCTATTTATAAAAGGGCAAGTAACACTGTAAAATATGGCAGTTCATTAAACGATAAGGCCTTGAAATTAATCTCATTACTCGCTCAATCACCCAATGAAAGGTTAGCATGTTAGCAATGTTTGTTTATTTTTGTATATGATATCGCGACCGGAACAGGAAGATTCCCTTGGGACGATATAGCGTGGGCGACACCGGCATGTTGGCAGCGAGTGTGCAGCCACCACATGTGAATGACGGCTGGACTGTCGCCAAGACGCCCTGCGCCAGCGTCCCGAGATTGTCAGCCGGTTATTTGGCACACGAACAGAACGAGGGCAATGTGACAAAAGTCGAGATGACATTTATACAATAATATGCTAAATACGATTATAATTTATTGCCAGATTGCGGAAATTGCAATGTCAAGAATGCTATACGGGTAGAGATTGTACTTTAACATAACATAGCTTATTATTATCAGATTGGAGATTTCACAACATTGATAATTTAATAAAATCGACAGTTTCATAAACCAATATAATAGTAATATTTGTCGATAGAATTAAAAATAATGAGCGAAGTAAACAACACTCGATTTATTTCTTTAGGAACCAAATTATTACAAGAAAAAACAAACATTTTTCTAAAAATACCAAAATGTATCCAGACAAATTAGTAGTGAAATAGATAGACGTATTTATTCAGAGTAATACAAAAGAGCGAATCGACCGACGACGGGTCGAGCGAGCAACAATGGAATTTTAATGAGAGCTCTGTTAACGAGGATCCTCATTTGCATAATAGCATAAAATTCATAACAAACATAAACAGTAGAGCGGCACCGGCTATTATTCACGCAGTGCGTGTGCCACTAGATATCATCTCGACCGCGTAATGATATGATGCATTAAGATTATACACTCGCACCGTGCCGCCATTTTTATTGCAGCTGACGATTACTCACACCGGAGGGGAACCGGTCTCGGCGAAATCTGCCCGACTGCGTCTGGAACCACATTCCTTCCTGATACTGACAGCGGACACATTGCACAGACGTTTAATAAATAGTGCAAGTTCCGAGCGTTTCACTTATACCACAGACATATCGGGTATCAGTAAATTGCCTGCAATAACTAAATGCAGATAAAATTGTCATACTGATACGTTCGGATTCAGCAAATATAGGTTTTTCGCAAACACAAGTTGAAAAAGTTAAAATATATAGCTTGACATATCATTTAAAAATTAAAACAAACAACTTGACGTAATCTGAAACTAAACATGAATATGCTACGTAGGCGTATGAAAGCATAGATAAAAGTACATTACATATTACAATAACAATTGTAAAATAACTAGGTATAGCAAAAATAGAGTTAGTTGAACACAAAAGGAAACAAGAGATTGTTTAAACGAACAATATTCGATAACAAGAATTACAACGCCACAGCTGGTAGCGATTTAAAGAGAATATACGAAGCAGAGAAAACAAACCCGGGTCTCTACAAACAAACGAGCATTCAGCGAAATGTAAACAAAAGATGTGAAACAATGCGACAGTGAAACAGTGATCAACGGATAGAGACAATGGGACAACAAATAACTAGATAGGGAAGTGCTACCTCGCACTCGAGCGGCCACTGACTGACAAGACAAACGTCGCGCTTCAACGGACCGGGTGGTGAGATGAGCTTTTCTTTTTCATTGGATTGTAATTAATATAGATACGATTCCTGATAAGGAGTCATTCCGAAACAGAGAGCATCATCACACTGAAGACTAGCGAACTCAAGACGATGGCGACAGGCAATCCCGAACATGACACAATATGAGTTATTCATGAAGGGCGGGCCCGACTTACATAAAAAATGCATTTTATAACAACCTACTTCACCAACTACTGCAAAGAATTCTTCACTTCTACAAATATATGCAAGTTATGTAAATTAGGGTTGCAAGCTCGTCATAACGGTTAAGTTGCCTCTAATAAAATAATTCTACGGTAACTTTGATGATAAATTAATTGGAAGATTTTGCACTGTACTGCAAGTGGGCAAGCAAAGCGATTTTACACGAGGGTCGCGTTTTAATTTAATGCAGCACAATGCTGTTTACCTACAACCACGCCATTAGTTAGGTATTGTAAGTAAAGGTAACGAGCATTGTTAAACCGCAAGTCATCACTTCAATATAGTATCAAACATTTGCTCAGTCTGTTTTACCAACAAATGCACATTACCAAAACATACACACCAATCAAGAATTACTCGCAACTGCAAATTGATTTTGTCCGGTAGTTATACTAGTTCCAGTAGATATTAACTCAAACAAAATGAACGCGGTTGAGAATAAACCAATATTCATAGATAAATAACTTGTTACCGCGTCACCCGAGCGTGTTTGTCGAGTCAAAACCATCTCGTTAAAGCCAGTAGAGCGCGTCGCCTCGCCGACCGTGTAATGAAACACTTCCATTCGGACAATAACCGTTAATAGAACGTATTAGCGTGACAAAGCTTTCTTTGGGCAAAATTAAAAAATAAAGTAATTATGAGAACCGATACTATATTACGCTATACCATAAATGTTAGAGTCTACAGTTATCTGTTTTAAACTACAATCATACCAAACCGCATTCGGTTCCGTTCTCACTTTCTAAATTAGTTCCACATATTAAAAATGCAGAAGGTTTATGAAAAGTCAGTCTTGATTTTTAAATTGCTAAATTGGGCCGGCGCGGCTGCAGAAATAACTGACCCCTTTCAGGTAGGTCATTTAGTGATTCGCCGATTGTGAAGTCCGCTAGCATATCAGAGACGGTATGTAGAGGTAATAAAGCGCGTCGGTTATCGTGACTGCAAATGCAATGGAGCCTTGAAAACAGTGTGTGGCTGGTATTACAAGTCAGCTGCATTCGTGCAGTAAATTGCGCAATATGCTATTGAAAGAGCACGGAGGCGAACGCTCGCGGCAATCTACCTCGCATCTCACGACGGGTCCCGATCGCTCGTGACCGGAATAGGTATTTGATTCTGACTTTAGACAAGATCCTCATATTATTTTACCTTTTCGAGAACAATCCTACAAATGCCTTCACTGAATGTTATGAACTTTGTCATTATAACAGTTGATAAAATGAAAAAACCAGTTTTAGGAAATATTAAACATGATTTACGAATTAAGCAAACCTGCTAAAACCAGTTTCAAGTCAAGTCAAGGCAATCTACACAGACAAAAACTTAATGACCTCAAGTGTGTTTTTACACGAATTGCATTGACCTAATTGTAAACGCTATTAAAATCGACTAATAAGGATATATAATATTATCGTTAAATTGAAAAGATCGAGACAGGTCATTTAATAGAACACTAAGAAGCGCGATAAAACATGAGCTATTCGATGATATTTTAGCTGTTTACGCCAATAACGCTCACTGGTGTTGGATCGATAATGGGATACAAAAGGTCAACTAGTACACGACTAGTCCAATAACGTAATGATTATATATATGTATAATGAAGCTATTTATCGTCTATTGAGTGCGTTGAGCGTATGCTATTATGTGGTAAGGTATGTGATTATCTAACGAATAATGTAGGTAAGTAATGCAGAATAGGTAATTAACACAGTTTCCTTACGATCTTAGAGCTGTCTCATTGGTAATTCATGTGATGTGTATTAAATTACCAACACTATACCTACTTGACCTTGTAGATTCATTATATTTTCATAGAGTATGGTTACGGATTTATAAACATGCATTTAGTGTTTTTAAAAGTTAGGACATTTTCCTGTCATGCCAATAAAATCATATTTCCCATAAAACTGGGACAATGCAACATTATCAATACATAATTATTTATGGATTAAAAAAAAACTTAATACAGTAGAAAATAACTACAACGTAACGTTCAACAATATCGGGGCCAAGCATAATTTTCCACAGAAATGGATTTAACTAATGAAAGTGATCAATAGTGCGGTAGTACCTACAAACTCCATTAGAGACTAAAAAGTCTACCTAGTTAATAAAATATTCAGCTCAGTTACTCACTTTTAGTGAAAGTGGCAGAATAAAATCCTCTTCTAATCTTTTATCAGCTTCTTCAATGCAGCTTCGTCAAATGGCAATCAAACACTTTCAATAAATACTACTTGGGTCGAAGACACAAGACGCTTCAATAAAACAAATGAACACGTTAGACACAATCACAATCCACAAATAAATGTAAATCCTCTTGAAACGGATGGTATTCCTCAAGCAAAGGACGTCCTTGAATGCGGTCAAGAAAGCGAAGAAGTCAAGCATTCACCTGCACGCACTCACACTCCAGTAGGCTACGCTTAAAAAACTCACGACAATGTCAAAAAAATGATCCGTTGTGAACGTTGTATGGCACGGACGTACTAAAGCCTCAGTGGCGCACAAAGAACTGACTGAACGCGGCGGGGAGGGAAGTGTGGTGTTCGGAGGAGAACGGGGCGAGGGGACGGCTGCCACGGTAGTCTCGCGGCGGCGGGCGGCGGCGACAACGTAGCAACAAGTGAACGGCGACGCGGGTGTGAGGCTCAGGGTACGGGGAGGGGTGCGGAATTGGGGAGGGTCCCCCCTAGCATACAAAGAGCGCACCTGACCCTACGATGATGGAGCCCGTCTGCCTCCCGTCCTGGTATCCTTCATACGTTTTATAACTGCAGTAATCGTGACGTTACTCAACACATCAGGAAATGCATCTGATGCAGATCGATAAGATTTTCAATGATATTTGTGGACACGACGGCTCAGTATGCATCAGTACTTTGTAGTGATAGTTTTTACGACAAGACGTATACATAAGAAAGTTTAAACTCTATGGATAACATTAGAACATGTTCATACTTAGAGACCTCAAATAAATATTTTTTACACATTGCTCTTCCACTCGGGTCCAATGGTAAAATCAGGTTTACTCTAGATCTCAAAATGTATAAAAGCGATACAAAAACGTATGTCGATAAAATAGAGACACATAATATTTGATCAAGACAATAAAACGAAACACCGAACAGGCAAAACATGAACAGCACCATAATCACATGAATCACGTCTGAAAAAGTTAAGAGCAAAAATGTGCTAGTAAATAGTGAATGAAGCTCTCTTTGGAATCTTGTTTATAGGAAGATATTTATGGCTTCGTAAGTGTGTACATTTCTACATTCATCAAATAATATTGATTGGGTTAAAGTCTTTACGCCCACGCTACATAACAAACCATAACTTCCAAGAATGTTTTGTAAAAACAAAATTCATTTGATAAATCATTGTTTTTTCTCTCACTTCTTTGAAATTTACGTAATTACATCACGGTTTTTTGTAAGTGCTACTAGATTTTGTAGTGGATTTTAGAATAAATATATACCAATCCATACGATTATTTAAAACCATACGCAGAAACACGATGGTGGTGATTGGTGTGATCTGTTTCTGCGTATGGTTTGGTCAAAAATGTTTAATGAGTACTTAATCGACCAGGTATAAGTTGTTTTTATATAAAGTGAGAATAAATGTACACGGAAAATAATTTCAAAATCAATTACCATTTATAAGCAATGTTGGTTGTCACGGCAATATTGTTGTTTTCACAAGTGTCATACGTTTCTGAGTCATTTACCTAAAGCAAATTTACCTATGTAATTGTATGCGTGACACTATTCCTCTTACGAGGAAATAACAGACTATAAAATACCTAATTAATGCTATGTTTGTTCTGGTAAATGTACGGTAGGTAAGTATAGGTACTGGATGGAGTACATACAACATAAACAAATGCCGATCTTCGACCAACATACAGAAAGTATTTTACGACGCGTTAACAATTTGGCTGAATGCCAACTATTCCATGACAAGCGATCCGTTCTACGTTCAGTTTTATAAATAACACAAAGAGTTCAGTTTGCAGGTCACACTAAAATATTGCCAGAACAGACAAGATTTGCATACATTTTGTTCCTTTTAAATTCTAAACGACCACTAATTTCCATAGTAAATAATACTGAATTATTTTTACAACTAAGTTTTTATATGCTCACACAAAGAACCTTTCATGACTTCTATGCCATCGGTCGCCTATCGTCGATCCCTTTAAGCCTACGTTTAATGTTTTTCTATCTCAATTCCAAAGAGCATGATGATAAAAAGCTAATTACTTTTTGTCAGGTTCGCAATGGTCTTTCGATTTATATCGATGTTATTGTTAGTGGTTTTTGTTATCGCATGGCTCGTCATGCGGGCAAGTGGATACATAGGTAAAATGGCTGTCAAAACCAGTTCTGTAGTTTTTGCGAAAGAAAAACAAGCAAAGAGGTCGCATACCCTGTTTTGTTACCAAGTTAGCGGTTACACGCGAATTGTTAATATTCTGTAATTTGCACATACCTACTCATACCGTGAAGAAAAAACCGATATTTCAACTTGAGCGAGCTCCGGCAATGTTAAATAGCTCTAATGAGACTACTGTTAACTGTAATTTGTTACGTTCCATATAAAAATGATAAGTGGTTGCTTATCTCGAAGATAAATTTTCGCATATCTGAGGACAATCACGTTCGAGATTATATAGAAGGAGCGCTAACTTACGACTTTAGATTATTTTCCAAAAATAGGTGTTCTATCACACAACAGGCGGTGTACCTACTTATCCAGATACGTTAGATAACTTATACGAGAGGTAGGGAATTTATAGATAAGAGTATACAAACACGGCAGCCGATAACCTGGTTGCAGTAACTGATAGCAAGCTCGTTATCCACACGCATGTTTGTTCACCACAATATGTTCAAATATCCCGGAAAAATGATACGGAATTCTTTATCGAATGTTTACATGTTGATATTAAGCATATTCAACTCAAACGTGCGTCAGTTCTTCAGGGAAAAAGCAATTACATTTTAGGAGTATTCAAGCTTTTAAATTTTGATAAATGCATTAGTAGGTAAGTAATTAAGTCACCAATATAACATTAACACAATCTAGTCGCTCTAGTTTCGAAGTATAATTAATATCAAAAAGATTTAGACAAATATATTATTTAATAGGTATGGTAAATATAAATAAAAGCAATATGATAACGTTATGTGTATGTACTGGCAAAGTTTCGATCAATGATTTATCAAATTGGTTTTTGATACCATTTTCGGCGTCTTTAGAAAGGCATTCGAACAACTTTACGAATATGGATATAGCAAAGGCGTGTTATTTACCCCTGTGTATGTGTGAGAGCAGTTATCTCGATTTCCGGACTACATGAGTCAGGTTGCGTGGGAGAATTTACAACTTACGACAGTAAAATTCTTTCTCGCGACGTGAAAGGAGTAAGTAACGCGTAAATGTAGGTACCTATCGCTGCTAAATGAGAACAATGAGTTATTCAGCTTGTTATCGATAGCTTACACAGCTGCATAGAGAAGTAGGTGCCGCGTAGACGTCGCAGCTATTAAGAGTAAATTAATTTGACGGCTTTGTCTGACGCAACAAATGAGTCATTATGATATTTTATATTTTGCCAGTGAAGGAAACGACGACGCCCCATAAATATGGAAGACAATTGGCTGCTTATTTATTTGCACTCGTAACACAATGTCACAGTGAAGCATGCGAATGAGATACCTATAAGTAGTTTTCTACAATGTACATACAATTCAAGGAATTCCGTTTTGGAATATCGCCATGCATAATTGTCACAGACGCTGAAGTAGGTATCCACCATCATTTTGAGCGATTTATTTACGGTTTAAAAGTTTGCACAGACGTAAATCATAATGATGTCGTCATCTCGCCGGAGATTGCGGGACCGGTCAGCTATCGAATGTCAAAAACCGCAAGACGCAATAAATTGTTGTCTCATGGAGAGTAAACATCGGCGTTCCACCGCATTCATGCATAATTGATGAGGGTTTGAGCGAGCGCGTGGATTCCAGGCGGTCACGACTCGGCCCAGCCGCCTCCGGCAGCCATTTTGTGAAGCCTGCTCCGGGCTCCGGGTGCGCCACACCGTGAATATTAATAAGACCTTATGATGTATTCCACTATTCCAGACTCGGGTTATACTCACCAATTTAAAAGAACTATTTTTTACTTGATCTGTTTCCGCCACGCTTGATCGGCCGCACGTAATGATCATGACACGATAACTATTGCAAACAGTCTTCACTTCGACTCGACACGCAGCGTTGCAATTAACACAGAATGATTATTATTAGTTTCTATTGTTACCGGCCCAGTAAATAGAGCAATAGAGCATGTGCCGCGCTGTATAATACATAAATTTAATAGTATGTATACCTATACAATACGGCTAGTAACTCTCACGGCCATTGTACCGTGTAATCGTGATCAAGAGCCTTCTCTGTAGGAACAAGTAAATCATCGATCCGTAGACGTTTCACACAATTAACAGAGTCGCAAGGCGACTATCAATGCATAATGTAACATCGCTATTCAATTTGCTCGTGTCCGCCATGAGTTTTCATTTGATACTCGTGTTTGAGTGAGGGTGACTGCTATGTGGTCGCACCAGCCTGCCCTACGCCTGCGGCGAACTACTCATTACGGCTGAAAGTCTGCCACGCGTCGACTCGTAATAATGCGAAATGGGATAACGCTCATCCGTCTACTCCACAAACGCCATACCTATACCTACTCAACCGGCATTATATAAGCAAAGTAGATATGATTATCTAAGCGATCGCGTAACCATGAACTGCGAGTAATTACTCTGCCTGAACATTCGTGCATGCACCGAAGCTTGCCTTGAAATAGAAACTTATCTAGTTTATCAACATTAATTAAACTTATACCAATAAAATCTTTATAACCTCCAGCATGACACAGTTTACAGAACTGACATGAATGCAGACAGGAATGTAGAAATGTCAAACAATGAACAATTTCAATTACTAAGATGAATCACGAAGCCTTTGAAGTTTGACAGGCGGAGATTGATTTTTGTTATAGGTCGGCATCAGAACACATATTATTAGAAAATGTTGTGTTTCGGTTCCTTCGCGTATTACGAGAGTAAAATAATTGTAAGCAAACTGAGAACGAATTAGAACCATAATTATTACAGATAACATACCTGAAATTATTATCATATAAATGAGTTTTATGAAACTTACAATAACGCGTACGCCTGATTAATAAAATAAACAACGTATATCATTAACTTCTTTGTAGTAAATAATACCAAGGTGACGAGCAAAACAGGTAAAAACGTTGTCAAAGGAAACACAGAAGAGGTATCTAACGACGAAGTTCGTATCGAGTATGTAAGGTGTTCGGTAGCCACGAGGACAGCTGCGGGCGAATGTCGCAGCCGCACTTCCTGTACGCCCAACGACCCATTGTTACCTCGCACCGACTTTTTATGACGCATTACTCAAGACATCGTGATAGTTAACACGCCACCGGTTACGATTGTGACATTGTACTTTTACGTTCGCGACATGCAGATAAAGAATCTCGAGCATACTTATCTGTCTAAACATGAATGTGATAACGTTAGACCTTGACGACACTGCTGTACCGCATAAATAAAGAACTGAACTTTAATGGATTAAAATATTGTCAATAACCATTTTACACAGAAACAATTATACGAGGAGAAAGTAATACTCTCACTTGAGAAGATAGAGACGTAAGTCAAACACTATTCGATAACGTAAAAGCAACCTCTACAAAATATAGATATGGTACTGTATGTTTACCCAAAATACTTACCAGCTAGCTATTATCAGAGCACCTACTATCAGCCAACACTTACAATTTGCTCGCGATAAGATTAGATAGTGTTGTTGATATGCGGGATCGCGCGAAGGTGCTGGTTTATTGCATTGTTTTTTGCACACGCTGCGGATCATGGATGGAACAATTTGTAGAAGCGCTGGGAATTCTCGGCGTGAGATCGCAAAGTCGTGATCGCCTGCACGACGCGCCCCTTGCGCCTCAATTCACTAATCAAATAGCACAATGACTCCATTGTTACCGCGACGTATTCTTTATACAATTTCGCTCCGTAGTAACAAGGCGTAACATTTCACTTCCTTGAGTCTAAAGCGTATCATGTTTATGAATCTTAAGAATTGATTTGTCATTCATTGTTAGATTGTTATAATATGGGAGGCTTGTTAAATCATAAATTCGTAAATAGATAAGATTTAATGTTGAGTCTTCTAAATCAACATTTCGTATTTACATCAAACGAAACAAGCCACAACGCGATAATAATATATCAGTAACAAACAATGCGTAATATCGTTAAATCGTCTACAGCAGGTCGTATATCAACGTAACCAAATCCGCCCTCTTGGTAGTACACAGAGAGGGAGAGCCCGACGCCACCCCTCAGATACAAGCCTGAAGGGATTATTCAAAGCAGGCGCAGACCCATTAACGACTAACTGCTGCATATTATCAAAGGTTTTCCTCCAAGCACGGGCTAGCCGGCGCGTTTGGACCACAGCCAAGAAATGTTTCAAAACGTTGCAATGAACGTTATCTGATGAACGAAACGTGCATGTAACTGTTCGAAAACATCCTCAACTATTTGTGTGAACTTATTGAGCAGTGAACGTAAACAAGAGTATAAATCCGGCGAAAGTAATCGATTTCTTATTTCAATAGCAGGATATTGGAGATAGAGCCAACAGAGCAACTAATATTGCTTTATTTGCTTTCTCTGCACGTCTCTCTCCAAATGTTATAATAAGGTCAGCTAAACTGGAGCTAGAGCCCATTTCAGGTAAGTACATAATAGACGTTGTAAAATTAATAAGTATATTTAGAACACTACCAAAATATGTGCAGGTAAGAAGTATAAACATAGCCTTTTTTAAAATTTACTCGTGATAGTAATGAGTTGGTAATAATATGAAAGATTTATATCAACATTCCACAATAAAACTGAAACTACTGAACTCCCAGGCCATTGACAACATATTCTTAACGTTCATTGCGAATGGAAGATTTTCTGAAAATCAATTTAAAAATCTGTTAAATGGCTTTGACGAGACATGGTTCTGAATAGTATCACTACCCGTGGTTCTAAAGATTTTAAATGAACGAAAACCAAAAAGTCAAAAAATAAAAAGAAACTGTCATGCGTTTTCGTCATTATTGTTTATCTAAAAAAGTTCTTGCCCATAGTATGGCTCCGATCCCATTGCTTTTTCATTAAAGTAATGCTAAAAAGGGAACTATATATCTCGTCAGCGCCATCTATCTTTGGCTGTCAGAAAACCTCCCATTGGCCCATTGCCAAAGTTCGAAAGTAAAAAGGTTTATCTCTACATCAGGTTCTTACGGCCTATTCTAACTGTCATTGAATTGAACTTCGTGAAGGTATCGTTCATGATCGCTATACTTTCGAACCTCTACTAATCTTTTATATAATAAATATAGAATCCCAAGTCCAAAAGTACTAACCGATTCTATGCTGTTTATCAAGTTTTGCTTTTTGCGCTAACAATAGTTCAAACACATTAAAACCAGAAATATATTTATAATGGGTAATAAATAATAGCAAATCTTCTAGAAAAAAAAACTTATATAAGAAAATAAAAATATATCAACAAATAAAACGCGCTCATTCAAAATAAATACATTAGTTTTATTTAAAGAGCAGCTATAATTAGGATTCTTGTGTTATAAATAGAAAAAGAAACACTTTAAAAGATCCTTAAGCGTTTAATTTCAATTTTTTATTGTTCAAAAGATTATTGAACTTGTAAAAGGGCTAAAAGAGACATGACTGAAGCGCTGTCAAAGAGGGTGGGACGAGGGAGAATAGGGGGATGCGTGGCTGAATGTCGCCCACGATCGCTCGCGGTCTGTTTACTTTGTTTTGTCACTCATGAATCGAGGCAAAGCCCGGGGCAGGTCTTTGATTAGTAATTCTTTTATTTATGGTGACAAAAGGTGAATAATTGGGGAAATAATAATCGCGTAGGGGTTTTAGGTCAAGGCATAAATGAGGACATGAATTTTATACTTTAATAACTAAGTATATTAATTTGACAGCCTCTGTGGTGAGGTGGTTGAGCAGGTCAAGTATTTGTGCACAGAAAAAAAAACACAAATACTTGCTCTGAGTCTGGGTGTTGTGGGACCATGGTCCTCGTAGTTCCTGGGTCCCTAGACACAGGGAATCCTAGTTAGGGTCCAGGATCTATGTATGTGATCGTTGGGCGTTATTATCATTATTAAACTGGTCGACTAAAGTCCAATTTATAAAAACTTACTCTACTTTATAACTTTGCAATTACGTAGTTCCCATTCACATTTCAATCTCTTTTCTTGCTCTGTACTATTATTTATTCTGTGGTACGGAATACTGCCGTGTGAATAATTTAATCGATCGATGAATATTACAAAATTATCGAGTCATAGACTGTCCGGCCTGACCAGTAGTCATAGTGAATATTTCTATAAAATATAGAAAGGAACTAACTACCAAGTACATAAGAAGGGAAAACACCCCTTATTTTATTTCCCATGCACGAGTTTATGGCACAAAACACCCCTCGAGCAGCTGATTCCATTCATTCGAAGGATAATTATATTTGCTTTTTGTCCCTTGAGCTTTGCCCTTATTTGTCCCATTCTGATGGACGATTAAAATTGTAATGATGTTTTACTTCTTCTCTTCGTTTAATGGCTTGCTATCGCTTTCTAGCGATAATTCTGCCATTGTCAAGTGAGGAGTTTTGTACGGTTATGCCATGTCAAAATGTTTTACTCCAATACACGAAGAAAGTTATAAGTAAAAAAAAAACTGCAAATGTCTGTAAAGTTGTTGACTTGATACATTTGATAGTTAAGGACTTATATAAAATATAGACATTATACTTTTTATTTGAAGTTCATAACATTAACGCTATTCAGTTGACGTAATCAATGTCAATAAATAGGTTCATTTAACTAGCAAAAAATTACTTAGGTGTAATGTACGCTTAATCAAGCTTAAGCCTAATGGCTGAATCACATTTAAATTAAAACACCGATTCTTATACAGTAACCTAAATAATATAGCATACCTTGGTGCAGGCACGTGACCCAACCCTTTTCCAGCGTGTAGCGCCGGGAGCCGCGTGAGCCAGGAAACACAAAGACCCTCAACGACCCTCCTGCCTCACCCTCTTCCCTATTCACGTATAAAAAAAGCATTGATGTAAGATACGAGCCGACATTTCAGAGGGTGAACTCAAATTATTATATTTAGCAAAGCGAGCTGTTTCGTCGTTTCGCGGTCGTTCTTTTTATATTCGACGCAATTAAATCTTGGTTCGTTAAACGCAAACACATGGAATTTTGTCAAAAATATCTGCTAAATATTCTGTAAACATACAGTACAAATGCATACGTACGTACTACATCGTGTTCGCGTATGTATCCGAATTGTGTTCACGTTTTCGTGTCAACATCACGTTTGAACATTCTATTATCAAGTCACGAAGACCTACAACCATATTACTTAGATTTCTATTTTACTTTACATATGCATATTGTACAGTTCGCTGTATACCTACATAGATTACGTATAGCTATTGAGTGAAGATATTATTGACCTGTTTCCTGTAAAATAAAATTGCATCAACGCCTTTACAGAATGTGAATATGACATCATTGAAACGAATTCATTTGAAACAACGACTAGAATAACAGACGTTACAATATGATATGAGGAACATGCGCCCAATGGACTCACCGTTAGTGACTCATTCGCGTCGACTAATGATAGCGATTATCGAATATCAAGTACCGAAACCGGTTATATCCATTAAATTGCACAGTTTAAAATTCGATTTATGAAATTAAATGCCAGTACGAGTTAGGCAGTAAAGCCAGCTTGCTATCAGATCAGGTCGAAATAATTTAAATAAAAACGTTAAGTAGGCCAGTTGGAGCAAACAACGTGGCAGACTGGCATTCCTTTGAATGCGCAGCTACCAAGCTCAGCTCAAATCGTGATAGTTTCGTTTTCACGTTTCAATGGCTCTGTTGTTTGCGCGTTTATTCGTCAATTTTGTTGTCTAATGGCTTGGCTGTTTCCAGCTTCGTTAGATCTCTGGTATCGTTATATGGTTTGCGTGTTTAGCATCGATGTTTGGGGACTGGGGGGTCTCTATTGTTTTGTTGTCTTCCTCACGCAGCCGCCCCGCGTGACGTCCGCAGTCCGCACACCATAATCGCCCATAGACAATTTGTTGCGCAACCAACAAGCCAAAACTTGTTGTATTTTGTTATTCAGTAGGTGACGCCTCAGCCTTTACTTTCTCGACCTCTATATATAATCGCCACTTTGGTCGAATAGTGAAACTTTGATTTGGTAACGTATCTATGACATTTGTTTATGTCTAAAGTCTGTATCAGATACTATGATACAAACCAATATTTCAATAGAAAAGATAAAAGTAAATTATGTAGGTGCTTACTTACGTTTATCTAGCATAGGTAGGCGTTTTCTCCCATTCAAAGTCAAAGTCAAAAGATTTATTGCAAATAGGCTATTTTCAGCACTTTTACAAGCGAAAATTATATTCGGTAATTAAAATTACGCCATTTTACTAAGCATATAAAATTACAGTGCTTTGAAATTAAGTGCTTTGTTTTTGTTGACATTTTTCTCCATTGTGAAATGTCTCTGGTCTGCTAGTTATTAAACTTATTCACAGTTTAGCTAGTGACAAAATATTGAAGGACTTCAAAGTAATAAACATTGACGCAATACAAACTTATACAATACCGATTTTACATGAACGCAGTTGAATACAATTTGTCAATAGTTCGTGAACACACTACGTCAATTGAATATTTGTAGTTAGGTGAGACCTCAAAGAATCGTTAGGGACGATTCTTGGTTAATAAATAAGTAGGTGGGTACACTTTACAGCTACTGACATTTGAACTATTTGGACCTTCCTAGACAATGAATTATTCAATTGCATTTTGTTGCATTTCCATTTTAAACAATAGCCAGTCGATATACTATCTGCGGTCTGGAATGTTAACTTACTCGACCACTCGAGTACATACCATAGTATGCCAGTATGTCGTCAAAGCATCTTACATAAACATCAATGCCTAACCATAATACTTAATTAATATTCAATTAATGATTCAGACCAACAATATCATAATGAGGAAAACCGACATTCGGGTAAACCGGTTACATTATTATTTTTGTTAGTTCTCATAAAATATTAATATGCAAATGACCTGAACAACAGGAAAAGAAATCGAGGCAACGCAGAATCTTGAGATACGGTCACACTAATCCAGTCTTGTTAATTTATTTTATTTATTAAACTCGCCTCCGACATGCTAATTTAGTATCAAAATTAATTGCAACTGCTATACTAAAATAGCGAATACGAAAATTTGCAAAGCAGATTTTCGACGGAAATCTGATTTTATTGGCCGAGAGCGTGAGAAATTTGAATTAATAGTTTCTAATTTTACAGGCAATCAAGCGGAGGTAAGTACTACTGAACGGTTTATACTGAGCTCGTTATGTCGCTGTATCCTAACCAAGAGATAGTGAATGCATTAGTGTTTTAATTTACGATCGGTGTTTCTCCGTAATAAAGAGCGATGGCGCAGTGTAACAGAAACGGGTGCAGGCGAATAGGGAACCGGTCTGAATCAGCTTCAATTAACGAGCATCCGGCTAATGGGGCCGAGATTGTCGCGATAAAAACTTATCATTACCGGCTACATAAAGAACACCCATTTCATAAGCCCCAAGTAAATTGCATACAGGTTACTGTTTATCACGTTTACACTAATTCATCAAGCGGTGCGATAGATTGTATATTAAATCTATGCTTAGTCGTAAACAATTTCAAACAGTATAATTGCATGTTAATAAATCAAAAAAGCAGGAGTCATTGGCTCAAAAGCCGTGGGCGCTCATAAGTCATGCCTAATTAAATGTCGAGGTTCTTGACTCTGACGTTTAATATATAAAGGTAGGTCTGGTCGAAGAGAATAGTACCTACTTAGTTTATTGAACGTTCGCTAAGTGTTCACGAGGACTGAAAATCTGCCCCAGAAGTAACAGGTTTCATACTATTAATAACATGGGTGTTGGTAGATTTGAGTGCAGTCACAAATAACCCTTTCATCTCACATCTCCACTCTCATGTGTTCACAACTCAGTCAAACAGCATTTTCTAATCTAGAATTGATCCGAACGACAGCAAGCGCGTCGAAAGGCCGTTGGCCTGCTTTACACGAGCGTGGGTCGGGTATTATATTATGTGCATACCGAAGATACAGTTACGTCTAACATTTCCTATAGACCCACATTGTTTTTGTATCGCGTGTGTTAATTGTCCAATTACGCAACTGCATTGCCGCGTCACGAAACCTATTTGTACCCGCCGCGCTGCCGTGCCGCACCGCTTGCCGACGCTCACTTGCCAAAAGCTATTAATTACCGCCAAAGAATAGAATATCTCCGCGGCTAATCCCCCGGAGACGGTTACGGTTACCGACAACGTTGATTAATGTCCGTAGCGTTCGTTTAACTCTTCTTTGTATACGTTTCTCGGTTGTGTAAACGCGAATAACCTTCTTTCGGGTTGCTCGGATCGGACGTAAATAGGCTCGCATCCGCTGTACAAATAAATAAATTATACGGCCCATGATACGACACAGATGCGCTCCGCTTGGAACCTTGAAGACGAGTCTGTATGGAAATTGGAAGTGTTCTTCGTCATAAGCTCAATAATGGAAAGTAATTTTCGAGGTCGGTTCGTTAATGCTCGACATTGTTTCCAATTAACGGAACGTTTTTATCGACGGTGCATAGCAACACGAACCTTCGAGGTGAAGGTGAACAATAGAGAATGGAGATGAGATCGCCCAATTGTAAAAGGCGGCGGCGCGGGCGCGGGTCTTACGGCCAATTGTTTTGCGCTGACATTGTGCCGAGTTGAACGATAGCGGGCGTGCGAAGAATGCCGATGGAAACAACTTTACTGTTGGTTTCCTCGAAGTCGACACGCGTGACGAACCGAGAACCGGTTACACGACACCGCGCAGAAACAATGCATTAGCGATGCTTTTCATTAATTTTTGAGCCGCTCGAGGTATTAATTTACAAAAACTAAACTCGCAATCGTCTCTGAGAACAGAGACGGTGTAACAATAAAGACACACGCCATGAATGTTTACACATGTGCTGTCGATAATAGATTGGTTTAATAATAAGAATGAAACTAGTTCAAAATGTGTTGCAATAACGTTTGGCTTATGAAAGGTGTATCCTGTTTTTTATTGCACTGACAGATGGTTTCGGCGTTGAGAGAGCAATCAAAAACATCTAACGAGTAAACTGTGAAATCTCTCAAAACATGCGTGAATGCGTGGCCTACATTACGTACGTAACGAACACTGAAAGAAACCTTTTTAAATGAAATAAAACGTTCAACATAACTAATAATGAAAATCGTGGTGGCAAGGGTTTGTACAACATTAATCTTAGTGGTATTAAACGGGAGGCAAATAGTTAAACGAGGAATATGAAAAAACAAAATCTTTCGCCGGTTAGGTGTTAAAATCAGATAAGCTAAGCCACTTGTAGTATAATATGTACATTAGATAATAAATACAAAACTACAGATTGACCTAATATCCATTTCAAATGAACTTAATATAAAACCAACAACAACAGGTAGGTAATATAAACACAAAAACGTTACTTTTCAGCAATCGTTTCGGCTAGATAAATATCAATGAGCAAGAACCGGTACACTCTAGAAATATCGCCTCAAGTATTTGAAGGGCGTTTGAAGGTTAACACGAGAATTAATTAAACAACTTCGAACATTTTTACAACTGTTTATTGTAATAATTAGACAGAAAATATTTCAGCGAAGGAATGAAATTGAGAAGACACAGGTGTGACAAGTGAAACAATACAATTATTTATTCGTAATTTTATCGAAGCACCGATACATCTGCCAATGCTTGTGGGAATAATGTAGGTAGGTAAGAAGACATTGTGTTACCATTTAACTTTTCTGTGTGTGTGGTTTCTGAATATGACACACATACAGAAGCAAAGTTTACAAATACCGTTGCACAATCAATCATCGCAGTACTGTTGCGAGTTGTAGATTGTAGAGTCTGAGGATACAGACAAGGTTAATAGATTGTTGCAGATGACTGATTAACTACATTGAATATTACGCTGCGTGTCAATAATATCAATAAATGTATGAGGCGGAGAACTCATACATTTATTACTTACGTGGGTACTCATCGTTAATTTATATCTTTGATATCTTTGTTTTATAATGCTTTCATTTTTTTTTATATATATGCACCTAGGAAAAAGTATCATCTAGCCAACTATTTATTTAATAGAGTTCATAGCAGACAGTAAAGCTTTTTATTATATCTGCATAGTAATTTAGAGTGATATATTTAGTAGAGCCATAATTTTAACAGCTGGAATCAAAACTTTATTCGCCGTCAATTTAACTGACCACATCACAGTGGCGCTCGACAGGGAGATAATAAATTAAGCAAACATAAAAGACGTGAACGGGGATAAAATGAGACGTCGTATCGTGAAAAGTTTACGAGACTCTCCCGCCCGAACAGTCTACGCACACCATTTGGCGTGAGTTCAATTCCTGTTTGAGTTTCGAGTAGGTATTTTAGGAGCCACGCACGGCGCTCTCCGCCACTGTTTACAAATACTAGCGCAAACTCGATTCAATTCCACGAGATTATGTAAACATTGTGCCAAAAGAGATCGCTTGACTCGCCTGTAATACCTGCCTACTTCACTATAACATTACAAGGCTTTCTCTTGATTTACGAGAATCGGTGACGCTAAACCTAAACATGCATTCTTGGCAATCTATTCAACAATATTGTTTCAATTTCAATGCAAACTTTATAACAATGGTAAAATATTTCGAGGTTACTGCTACGAATTCTGAGAACTTAGATTATTCTAAATTCTTTATGCTGATTTTAGTCGACCCCAAAGTCAAATGCCACTAAAGCTAGAACTATAATGCTTATAAATAAAACAAGACTGTCCGTAATGTAAAATTAATCGATGCTTAAATCTACATGAAGGTCAATCCGAAAACTTCGCTTCGGTCAATTTGTATTACAGTTATTGCTATATTATAATATGATGTAAAAAAGCGAGCAGCTCGACTAAGTATAAACAGTCTTAAAAATCAACTGAAGTATGTACCTACCTTATAAATAATTGATGAATGGGTCTGCATTAGAAGCTGTGTGGCGGAAGACGAAATCGAGCGAGATGAGAGCTCCGGTATCGATAAAACGACCGGTTCAGCCGACGGGAGATCACTGGTTATAAATATTCGTGGGAGTGGAAAACGAAATATAGCGGACGGTGTTCGATCGACAGATAAATGGGGAACTAATTTGATAGAAATACCGAATAGTAGAAATTACGAATATATGCCGATAAATAAATTAGAAACAAAAGTAGATAGGTACCGCAATTTAATTTTACTATGTATAAACGAGATTCATTAGATTTGTAAGCTCTTGGCAAGGTCTCGAATCGTGGATAGTAAGGAACGGGCTTGGTAGTAAAATTCCATACACAATATATATATATATAATGCTAAATCGAATAACTTCTTGGTGATTTTCTAATTTTAATTCATTCAATTACTGGCATTACTTTAAAATCTGAAGACCTATGATAATATGTATTAGAGTAAATAAATAGACGAGATCATAAATAAAATGCTTCCATTGCAATAGGGCTAATGCCATGTAGAAGCCTATTGCTTATTACCAACTTCTTATGGCCTTTACCACATTCTTACTTATGGTAATAAGAAGGTGGTTAATGCTATCAAATTACTAGTGCTCTGCGAAATAATTAATGGCCGTTGAAGACTCTCCAATATGAAAAAAAAAAAACCTGAGAGCACAATACAAGTTTTACTAGTTCCTTTATAGCTTCGGCAAACACGTTTCTCGGGGAACGCACGATTTGGTGCGACGAACCAGACCAGTAACTCGCCCCACTATAAGTGAGAATAACGACCAACTTTAGGATCAGTCCAAAATGAGATTTATTTAGAAACTTCTTAGGTCCAATTTGCTATGTTACAATTTCGCACATTACTCGTCCAAATATAGAAATGAAACAAAAAGACACGAAACTCGTAAATATTTCGACATTTTTGCCGCTGGCGAGTCGTTATTTTGCGTTTCTTGAGTCGACTCTTGATTGCTGCGCTGGACAATTACAGGAGCATTGAACTTAGCAAAATACATTTTATAGTTATAAAAACTAATGGTGGACGAGACTCGTAATAAGAGCTATCATATCTAAATTTAAACAGCAATATTATCTAATGTTTTTATGTTCTGATTGTCATTTCTAAAAACAACTAATGCCAGCTGCTTACTAACAGCCTTGAGTTGTGTGGAACCTGTCCACGAGGCGATGATGTACGGATGATCAGCCCTCCTGTGGAGCGCACAGGGACGCACATGTCAGATCAACGCGGAGTTACTTTTATAAACACTCCACTCGGTTGCACGTGAAGTGGAGCACAATCGAAATGAAAAGTACAGCAGCTAATAATACCGCAACGCGTGCTTCTAGAATAAATCACTTCGCAGCATATATGGTCAATCAATTTTTAAAGTGAACGCTGCCTCTGACATTTACTTGATGACATACACTTCTAGAGAAAGAGGTCAAAAAAGTTATAGAACCCGGTTACTCGATAAAAAGGGGTCGGTGACTGTTCGACGGGGTGGATCCAGTTCGGGGCGGGGGCGGAGAGGGCGAGCAAATAATACATTTGAAAAAAGAACCCCAAACATCTGCCGCACATGTGCATGTGCGTTTCGTTTTATCCACTGGAAATTGGAATAATGCAAGTCTTGCGCGAACCGCACCGATACGCTTCAGCCTTTTTGTGCAGTTCGTAGCTGTTTGTTGCTTCACGCTTTGCGAGCGCGAGCTTTCAAACGGACAATGCCGTTTTTATTAGAAAGGAAATCAATATGTTCGTGACAACGTCAGCAGTTGAGCGTCGGTTTCGCTTAGTAAGTTTTATACACTGTGGTATCGGTTGTAGGGGTTCACAAACTTTGCTTTCGCAGATACTAAATTAACACATGCGGCGCATTAACGAGCCAAATCTTACAATACAGAACAACATGGAGCGTGACTCGTAACGCGAGTGGCAATAATGATAATAATATTTCACGTAGTACATATTATGTACTACGTGAAACGCGTAATTAACAAGCTCTCTCGCGTGTTTGGGTGCGTCTATGGATCGATGAGATTCTTGAAACATCGACACATCATGGCGCTATGCCAAATACTTTCCTCGATAGAGACTTGGCTCTCTATTATAGACAATTGAAGGAGCACGGAAAGTGGCACTTGAATCTTGATGATAGGATTGGACTGTGACGAGACGTTGCATTGTATTGCGATTTCCAAACATAATGCTTTTGAATCTTATTACGGAAAGCAATAATTAATGGTGGTTATTTCCATTCGAACAATCTACATACGTGTGCCGCGCTAAAAGTACATAGTTATTATTTTTAAAAAACCTATTAATGGTCCAAAATTTATTTATTGTTTCTCAAAATAATCTCCATTAGCTAAAAGGCATTTATTTATACTATTTAACAAATTTTGAAAACATTTATACCTTATTTATATTCATAATATTGTTAGAAATAAGTGACCAGTCTAGAAACATACAGTGCTCCCTATGTATTACAGAAATTTTCCTATACTATATTTAAGCATACATGGGGACAGAGAAAGCGACTTTGTTTTAAACTATGTTATAGATTACATACTACAAGCCGTTAACCTTAATGTAATAACAAAAAGTTTTACCAGCTGCAATCATAGAACGTCAAGGTTAGATCATCTTGAAGCTATAGTTAAATCATAACGACTTAAATTACCAGACAACAATGTAAGTAGTAAATCATCAACATAATAGTGGTTGGAACCGACACTAAGCACTGGTAAAAGCGGCGAGGCCTGGGATCGTGGCCTTTGGCTTCGAGACCCCCGGGGCGGCAACGGAGGAGGAACTTGTCTCGACCCACGTCGGCCACGTTCCTGCATAACACTACACTATACTAATAATAATACACTATTACAAAATAGCAATATGATACAAAATACTTGTTTAGGCTTAGCTGTACCATAAATTGGAATATCACGTATCAATCAATACATAATAACAAAATTAGGTACTTAACTATTAATATTGTTAAAATCAAACCAGCTCTTAACATTGAAAGTGTTAAAGATACGAATTTCACGAAACAAGTTAACAAAATAAAACAGTAACCTTGCTCTGTGGCGAGCAGCTCAACAAAATCGGTTTCAATCGAAACGAACGTAAATGTTTTGCTGCTATGGTTACTTCACAGTGCAATATTATCTTCATCGTGATTCTGCAGATAATAAAATTCAAAATGGATGTCGTAATCGGAATCGAAGTCTGCGCAGCAAGCGCGGGTGGCGCGGCGCGAGAGGCAGGGTGAGTCCCGTTAGGAGAAAGTAGCTGCCTACACCACGTCGTGATCGTGACGAGGCAATGGACCGACCGGCACATAGCAACATTCAATCCAATTATATCGACGAACCTAATACCTTTAATCTGGCTAAACAAACCATGGCGCTCACATCACGATTCGACTGATCATCGGATCGGGAGCAACATTCATGATGGTATTGATGATCGTATTGATAATGCTGTCTATTACATTATTGACGTCTACGAAAAAGAATTCGGGTGACTTGGCAAATCTAAAATTTGGGATTCTTTTCACAGTATAGACGTTTTTGCATTAACTTTCTCTTTCACGGATAATGGGAGCAAAGTCTAGAATAACCACCGGACGACAGTGACTGGCAAAAAATGCGTCAATCATTCTCTATTGTTCAATTCTCAATAGCTCATCGCCCCTTTATTTGTAGAACTTTTACAACCGTATTGATATCATAAAGTTGAGTAAGTAAGTGCTCACTTGGCATTTAGTTAGCTGTGTTAACGTTATTGTTATTGTGGAATTATGCGTAATTAACGGCATGAAAATGGCCAGTTATTTAACTTTTCGCCATGATTGTTATTTACTGTACTTATTTCAAAACAATTGTTATTTACTAGATGCTTGCTAAAATGTAAAATGGGGATATTTATTCCCTACAAAATATGTAGATGATACGATTTTTCAACAATATTATTTTAGGTTAGGTGCCATATTATACTGTAAATGTACTAATGTGTATACTGGTCTGTAGGGCACTGAAGAGTTGTGAAATTATTTGGCATAATATGAGACATTGTGACTTGATCATGTTCTGGGTAGCATTATAATTTTTATGGATAGCCACGTCATTGTTTACAGAAATAGCATAGGAAAATGTATTATAATTTTACGGCGTTCTTATTATTGTACGTGTTTAAATTATTATCTTGGCTACATATAAAATATTACAAAGTACATATTAGAGCAGAGCCAACGACGTTAATGGTAAAAAAAATGCTTAACTGCCACTGCTAAATTACAAGTGGAGAGGGATATCCATTTAATAAAAGTTGATTGAAACGTCAGCCTCGAGCGTGTTGTAATATTTGATAATTTGATTATATAGAGGCGGAAAACAGTGCCACGTCCATCACAGCAATTATTGCGCAAGCGGTAACATAAAATCACGTTGATAAATAAAATGTTTCATAACTACATGACAAGATACGACACGAAACTAGACAGAGACAGAACTGGTCTGACCGGTCGACTCAGGTGGGGCGGCTCGACCAAGCGCTGACACTTGGCACTCCGAACAGCTTGACCCTGAACCGCTGCCGTGCTGCACATTGCCACCGTTACTGAAATGGTACATGAAATGCCTACAACCAACCAGTGGAAAAGTTTATCGAAGAAACAACAATTTAAAGGCCGACGCAATTATTTCGAGACAATTATAATTATGGACGATTATTGACAAGTTTTTTCAATACAAAACCAACCAGATGTTATATATGGTCAGTCGGTAATCTGCATTTCGCACAATAATTAATGCAAAAGACAAAGGGAGGAAGTACCTACATCTATTTTCATAGTTTACGATTATTATTCAAACAAATACCTAATTTGAATTATTGGACGATTAGAAACAATGGAATTGAAATTTATGAATTTATTGCCTGTATTGATGAAGGAAGTTGTAAAAAAACACTTTGCATATCTTTAACGAGAACTATACAGTTTCATGTATGGAATTGTGTTTGTTGATGTCATGTTTCCCTTGCGTTGCTCATTAAATATTCAATTCGATTCACAGCGAGCCATTGCCGTTTATCCTTATTCAGTCTCATGTTCTATCTATCATATACTTTTTTATTATTTAAAGTCTACAGCCACATTGATCTTCATTGGTGGTAAATAATGATTACGCCCGTATTATAAATGAATAAATACATTAATCAGAAAACACGTCCATATTATTTCAGACGTTCGAGTTAGCACTACGCAAGCGTTTGAAGTTCCTTCGCTTATTTACACGCCTATCTTGTCTTGGCTAAGGCAGAATAACATAACTTCAATCAATAAAACTTTCGTAACCTTCAACATATTTATCTACTTCACGTTTCTGTGTGTCAACATCTCTTACAAATTAGAATAGTCATGAATTATTAATTTGTTATTTAATTATTTGTCGGTATGTCGTAACCTTCAATGCGCCAACAGCATTATTAGTCTGATAGAAAGTTGGTTCAAATTGCATGTCATGTGTGTAGGCACAAAGCTTTTAAAAACTGCCATATATGTTCTTATAATCACATATAGGCACATACTTACTTACATCAGAATGTGTATTTCATGCGGGCGAAACAGTTATAATGATCTCTAACTACTACATTTCAACATGTATGATAAATTCTTTGCAAATCGCTTAGATAACTTGCAAATTCTAAGTAGGCAATCGTAATAAACCAGTAACCTCAACCCCGTTCTACATAATACAAGATTTACCTATACTTAATACACGATCACTAGTGTCGTCTTACCTTCACTTGCTATTCAATTTCTTGGAAGCACTTCCTTAAAAATTTAATTCTGGTCACAGTTGATCGGCTAAATGGTTGACTGTCTGCTGTAATTAGATCCGGCTATAGGGCGATGACTTTCATTCAATATGCGGGCTCATTAATGCACCCATTGCAATTACCAGGACCAGTACGTTGGCTTCCAGTGCCGATCTAACCTAGCAATTATAACGGTTTCCATTAACCCTGCAATTTATTGTGTTTTTGTAAGGTACCTACCTACCATGAATGTACCTACATATTTGATAGAAATATAGCGTGTACGTAACTATGTACGCACCGATATGTCGTGAACGTAATGAGTTCATCTAAAAATCTATCTGAAGATAACTGACGGTGTTGTTTATTTATCTTCATATTGATCTCAATCGTTTTAAATTTAGACGTAAAGAAACCACTAGTCGAGAGCAAAAATCTTGACATTTATCATTGCGATAAGAATAAATTAATCACTAGCAAACGACGACGAATAAAAAAAGGTCAACGCATCATTTATCTGAAAAAGAGGCAAAATAGTAATACTCAAGGCGACCCAACTATTATTAGAAAAACAGGTATTCAAATATGATTTTGGGGAATAAGAACAGTAAGTAAAATTGTTCAAAGTAAGAGGTGGCCGATTCTATTTAAAGACATAATACCCGAAGGATACTTGGTCCCAAGGACAACAAAAGTACGCAGCATTATCTTCTCCGACAAAAGGAACAGGTTTGTTTCCAAATCCCACATTCATCACATTTATAATTCTCGGCACCATTTTATAATCGTAATAATGTTGAAAAGGATTACCGTGTAAGTTCTTCGCGACGAAGAAACCGGTTTCGTTACGAGTCATGTTATGAAACGCATTTTAATGAATACAGTCGAGCGAATTAGACATGGTCTTCGTACTTTCACCGACCGAACGACGGCTTTCTTGGTCGCGGTCTGTACATGAAATACTGGTTTGGTGGGTTTGCTCGTTCATAATATGACCTCTTTGCATTGCATTGTTCGCAGCTTCGAATTCTTTTGTGTCGTTTGACAATCTGTATAGGTACGCGATAATCAGCACTCGTCAATGTCAATACGTGGATACTGCTAGTGTAGAAAGTTTTGGCCATGCTCTTGTTATTAACAATGACCTTTATTACATTGTCATTGAATAGAGTATTACAGAATACAAACCTATTTATACTTTTTGTCTCAGTATTTAACGACACAGTTGCTTTTCTATTACTTATACCTATTTTTTTCACTAGCTAATAACTCAAATGCCCGATATACATCGCTGCGTCACGAAATAACCAACTATATTTACCATTATTATTACCCGTGCGTGTTTTTTCAATACATTACCAGTTAGGTATTAATCATATCCGTTCCTTACGCATATACGCATGGCATGTTAAGCAGTTGTTTAAATAATAATATTACAAGCTCCACTCGAAGGAGAGGCTATAAAAACTTAATCATTCTGAATATGAAGTTGAATAACACCGACAAAAATTGAGAGGCCAGTTTTTGTCTCTCGCCCGCCAGTGCCACAAATTGGTCTGGCGAGAACTTCGCTATGAATATTCATTAAATTGAGATTCGAGATGACGTTCCCATAACCAGTGGCTATTACCGGTTGTTTAATGTGTTCCTTTTCTTGACATAATATATGGATATCGAATTTTAGGAAATAAAATAATGAATAAGGATAAATTCAATATCTAAAAGATAAGGGTAGCGACAAAGCACTGATTCAATATCCAGGCGCAGACTTGTGAGAAGTTCCGATTCCTTAAAATAGGACCATGGACAGGAAAATGAGAAAGACGAAGAACCACAAGAGATAAATTATTGAGAGACTATTTCTTTTATATTTTTGGTGTATTAACAAATAGCTGATGTATAACTCAAAGAGAACTCAAATATTAAATAATTAGATTTTGCGATCTTGGTAAACGTAGAATGAGGGCGTTTTTTTAAAATTATAATGATGATTATAAAATGTCCACAAATATGTATTTATTTAAGTATTTTAATTCCAACACAATTAAATTACTATGTAGAGTTCATAATAGACCTATGTTATTTTACCCTGTTTGATGAGTTACCGTTTCAGAGGTCCAAAATGTCGAAACAAGAACATTGGAAAGTTTGGTCGGAATTTCCAGTTATTCTGTGTATTTTATTACTTCGTAACATGGAATAGCGAACGCCTCTCGGCATAAAGAAAATAAAGCTGTTATATTAAGGGTGTTGGTGGTACCTACTTCGTGTGTGGCAAGTCTGGCTGCCTTTAAATTACAAAAGCGGGTTCAGGCAGTGGTGTTCCAAAACACTACAAATATTTGACCCAGCCTTAAGAAACCAAACATCAAAACTCAGAAGTATTTCTTCTAGTATTATTCATTTTCACTACACTACATACACGACATGACGAAAATTTTATTTATGATGAAGATCTCGAATTGAAAACCATGTGACCCCGTTACTCGGATGCTTGATCGAAATTTTAAATCGAGGATTATAATAACAAATGTATTTCGACGTCCGCTGTGACCTCTGCTTTTATAAGGCACTGAAGACATACAGTCCATCCATACGCAGATGAGTTTTCTGAACAAACAACTGAGTAGGTATATGGATTTGAATGTAAAATGAAGAAGAGTGATCTCGCTTCTTTAACGAAAACACGTCTGAATATTGTTAAGGAGAAACGACACAAATGCCTTACCTGTTCACTATACAAATAAAAAAAACTAATCTGCTTTCTTTCTCATATGAATTTAGACACAGATGAAAGTTGATCTTATATATAACTTAATATTAATAGATCAAAATGCGTTTTGTCATTATCAAGGAAAACTATTTCTCCATTGGTAACAATTTCAAGTCATAAGTATTTTGAATTATTATTTCCAGGAGACGGCATATTAAAATCTAAATTAGTAACAGCTGCTCTACATGTTGAGAGAGCTTAATTCACGAACCGGTTATTTATGTTCGTATCGTGTTCGTCTGTTTTAATTAAAATCATATAGGTAAAGCTTCTAGAATAATAAAAAATCATCTTTTAAAATATCAAGGTCTGAAGACACAATTTAGATTCTGTCCTAATTACTTAAGTTTGTATTCGTGTTTAATTTTATACATGCATGAAGTTAGAGCCCCGCGAATAATGAAGTTATAAACATACTTATAAGTTACAAGTCTACAACCACTTTTATTGTCACGTTTAACATTTAAAAACACAAATAGTTTGTTTTGCGTATCTATCTGTGACGGCTGATACACGGCTCGACTTATTTGGTATTTAAAATACATATTTCAATACGTAGATGTTGGAGCCTGGCTGGTTACATGCATTATTGAATGTATGTTTATGAGTTTCACTGCACCTACCTTTCTTAGTGATATCGACAGGATCAGCTTCGGGTGATGTGCCTGGAAAGACAGAAATAATTGAAATGAAAAATTTGTCACTGCCATTTTATTACTTATGTAAGTTTTGATAATTATTTTATTATCTTTCTGGCATTTCCTACGATCCTAGGTTTTCCGAGTTTTATTTTGTAGTCTCGTATACGTTACTGTCGCGCCACGACCTCGCTGCGTGATATTAACAATTCAGGAAGAGCATCTTGGGGGTGATCACGAAACTTTGATTGCAACGCAACAGGAGAAATTACCATACTAACTATGACATAAACTGCGTATTAAAACTGTCAAATCCATACAAATTTGTGTTACTATTGAATGTAATTGAGTTACGTGATCGCCCAGCGAATATTCTCTATACCTGGTCGAGCATTCAAAACACTATTCGTGAGTAACAGTCAGAAGTATAATCATTTAAAGCTACTTTAAGTATTCCTTATAAATTTAATCTAATGCAGCCATCAGATCCAATTTATAATACATTTCTTTTTTGTAATGAATAAAGTAAGAATAGCGTAGAAAATATAGTCTATTAATATACAAAAACCGAAACCTTTTATTTTAAAATTTAAAGGTCAATTATTTTATCCACTAAATATTTATGAGGCTGTCGAGAATATTAAACATGGACCGGTTAGTGTAACCTGTTTCGGTGGGTAAAAGGTATGCGAAACAAACAACCTTCTTTTTTATCGCATATGTCTTGAATAAGTAGTCTTTAAAATTATGTAAATGAGTGTTTCGAGTTATTTGAAATAACTGAGGCATAATCAAATTGATTTATTCATACGGTAATTTTCCAAATATAATATATGGCATAAGTTCATTCATGCTGTTCATTTTGTCTCGGATATCTCTTTACTTGAATTATAATACCATTGTTTTGGTGTAAGTTTTGATATTCATTAGATAAATGGACATGTACTGTTAAGCTCTCAATAGTAACCGATTTAAACATGAACTCAAAGAATGGTTAATCAGTAAGGTTCACTGAGTAAAAGAAGAAAATAGCATTTTTGAAGAACATTTTACACTTAGATGTTTTTTTTAGTTCCTATAGCATTTTAATATTGCAATGTTAAGAAATACTTGGTTTTATACCCATATAGTTACTATAAGTGCTGTATACCCAACTATATTATTGTACGTCCGGAATGAATAATACTGTTTGTGACCATTTTTATAGCTTAAGACCTTTGCATGTACACAGTTTTTATACAATAAAGTAAATTCTGATTCTGATTCTAAGTTTTCTATACGAACCCAATCATCCATCCATCCATCCATCCATCCATCCATACATTGTGTATTATTAGTGTGTTTAAATAGTTAAAAGTGAGTACTATGGGGCTGAAAAAGTCGGTGGTCGACACAAAGTCCCTAATAAAATTACGAATTTAAAAAAACATTCCCATCCATAGATACTAATATTATAATTCTAAAGTAATTCTGCCTGTTTGTTTCTATGTCGAGTAAATGATTCGATTATTATTGATTAAACCAATACATACGGTGTATATAAATAGCACATACCTATTAATAAAATTTAGAATTGAGATAGTTTAAGCAGTGAAGAAGGACACGGAATACATTTCATTGCGATAAACTATAACAAGCCTTATTAATAAACACGAACTAGCTTTAGACTAGTTACACCATCTTTTGTCTCTTTCGATCCAGCTAAATATTCCAGTAGCAAAAAAAGGAAAAAAGCTGAAGTAACTAATCCGAGACTAATACCCGCTTATTAATAAGGCTGTAATAGTCTACGCGTGTAAAACCGCGGACAGCAACTGTTATGATATAACCTACAGCAATTATTACACCAACATAATTTTTTACTATAATCAACGTGTCCTTGTCCACTTACATTTATCTTTCGCGTCTAAATTAATTGCAACAAGTTGGTAGGGAGGTCGTTGCGCGCAGGTAGTGTTGAGGTAGAGGCAGGTGGGAGCAAAGCGGTGTAGTTAGTACCACTCGTGTTACCGTCCGACTGGCCGGTGGTCTGTCCGATTGCCCGCATGTCAACCACCACAGCTGCTGGTTCACTAACCCGTGAACGTTAATGCGTCATGAACCCTAATGGCTTTGCGATTCTATTTTCATTTCCACCCTCTCCATTACCATATCAAAACTCTACGTAGCAAACGCCATATAAACTTAATTTTATATTATTTTTTCCTTCAACTTGAGAATTTGCAAACGACAACTTTGTATAAACATGTATATTTTTAATTGTAACAAGTGAAATAATTGTACCGCGACTCTTAATCACTTTAAAATGTATGTCAAATATATGCGTGCCCTTTATGGAAACTTGGCGTGTCAGTAGCAATCAATGCTCAAAATATTCAACGTACATTTTTTCCTCCACTTAAAATTATAAACACGATCCATATAAGGAACGTTGGCCATATAAGACATGTAGTCAATTCATCGAAAAAACCTGATACCCATAATGGTGGTGAAGGTACGAACTGAGAAACAGCTGTGTATAAAATACCTGTATGACTTGACTGACATTTATGGAAACCAGTTCTGTAAGTTATGCAATAGAAAACATTATCCATTTAATGGCACGCTAGCGCTGCTGGCTGTTTAGCATAATCACCTGTCAATTGTAGTGAAATACGTGAATATGCATAATCTATCTAAGCTTTTGTATCGTTTTTATGTTTACGGTGCAAATAAATACGAGCGAATTACGAAACAGACTTATTAGCATTTGTTTTGTGGTTGCTTTCTTTGTCTGGTTCATTCTAATTTTCGACAAGACAAGTCGAATTGCATATGATACATTTAAAAATAAACTTCATTTAGAATTTGACTTTAAAATGTTTGGTTAGAATATGTTTATTATTGACATTGATTAATAATTGAATACCAGATAAGAGTGGTTTCTGTAACCGCGAGGCAGTGAGTGATCTAGCTCATCCCGTCTGGAGTCGCAGGTGACCCGCCTGAGCTGGATCGAGCGAATTAATCATAATTTATAACTACCCTGCAGATTATTGTCTGTCGGGATAAAACTCTACTGGGAGGGAAATGTTTATCATAGAGGCTCGGCTAGTTTACAGTGGTAGATCCAATACGCAACATTATTGATTGAAGCTCGATTCGTTGATGTGTTATGTGTCAATATTTATATGGAGTTAAGACGATAGCCGCGTCATATCGTGTGTACGACGGTTGGTGCTGTATACATACCTAATTATTATTAAATACTGGTCGGGTGGGCTAGAATCCATACGGTTGGACCATGTGTAGGCTTGTTGGAGGATCTTTATCCGGCATGGTATTATTATTACATTTTGTCCGTGTCAGTGTGAATGTCTGGTACGGTCTTTAATGGGACCAAAAAGCTGCTATCATAATAGATGACAAACCTTCGCAAGTCAGGCATAGTGTATTATAGTTTTCTAACAGTGGAAGAATTATCAGAATCAGACTAGCGGTTCCAGTCATTATCTCCTAAAACAAAAACACAACTTACATACAAACAGTACGACTATTCGTCTTTAATCTGTTAAAAAAACGATCAATATTATGATGTAAATCACGCACACTGAGCTGAGATTGATCGTACAGAAGTGAACACGTTCATAATAGAATTGTTAATTGCCAACGCTCTACTAAATACATTAACAACAAAACAATTTTACATTTTGATTTGAAAGCGTTTTCCGGGAAGATTCTACTCACTACTTCCCTAGATTGTATTTAAATTAGCTGTCTGTGTCGTGGTTTCATATATTTTCCTGTGCAATTTCATGATAAAATAACACGTCGTGTTTTAAAAAAATCTGTGGTCAAGTCTACACGGGATTGGCTAAATCTAATCAGTAATTCAACCGCCACATGCACGCAAAATTTGAGGGCACAAAAACATATGCCGTTTACCCTTTAAGGCTCCTCACGCCTTTCTTGGTTGGTATGTGGACCGACCAGTTTTTGCAACTGATCTCGCCGTGAGAAATGAGAACTCAACTGCTCAATATAATATCGTGTTATTGGGCAGCAACACCGTCCTTTCTCAGACTACCTAGTCAGAATTTACGGATAAGATTTTCACACACTGGGAGTCAAAGTTAAGGACACCATCGACAATGTTTCGTTTACATTCACGTACGTTTGTATTTACATTCATTGTATAAATCATAAATATCTTTCGTACTACTAACTACATAGTTCTTTAAAATTGATTACGTTTTGAAGTCGTAAAAAACCTAATGAAGATATTATTATTGCATCTAAATATGTATTTAGAGAGTAAACTTGTCATTACAACGCCCAAACATTAAAATAAGAACTAACAAAGACAAGCAGGGTAGGTTCTTAGCAGAAAAAACCATTTCTCCTTCATCGATCAACCCGTCAACTCTGTTACTTTCTAATCGAGATTGAGATAAGAACATTAACTAGCTGACCGTAGTCGTGTCGCGGATGCTGCGAGTGTATGCAGGCCTCAGTCCCCCGTTTCCTGACCACTGATCGCCACGCTGTGTGTCTTTGCTGTGTTCTAGATACATAATAGATTTAAAAGTCTTGCTATTATAACTACAATATATGTTTATCGTCTTAGGGGTGAAAACATGATAGCCAACACGAATAAATAACTTTCAAGTTACAAGAACAACTTAGTAAAAGTTACCGTATCAAACGACGCAGCGCAAGAAGTTAATGCCAACGAAAAGACAGTCGTCTCGTCATCGTTACCTTTCACGCACTTTGTTGATAGTACTTAATCAGGTTGAGTAACGTTGAGTCATCGTTGAGTATATTTAAAACGCGCCTAAACTTGGCACGCGTTCTGTATAACAAACAAATAATAAGTTGGATCGGTCTGGAGCATTATATAGTCTTAAAATAGGTATGTTTTCATAAACCCGATATGAGAGTTTACGCAGACTATTTCCCGGGAATGAGGTCAAACGAGTTGGCATGCAATCCCCACTGGCTTGCTGAAATATGCCAACGCCAATAAACAATGTGCTGGCATCTCCGCACCACTTTTAAGAATTCAACGTGTGAACGACATGAGAGAATCACATGTGTTTACTCAAATTATTTAATGATCATATTTCTATTTTTATTCAGTAGAAATACCAATGTCAGTGAAGATTAAAGCAATGATTCAAGCGAACTAATAGACATAATTATTGTATTATTCGTTTATATCAACTTTGTATTATTCGTTTATATTTACTTGAGTATTGAGCACACGTGGTGATAACAATAGCAATTGAAATGCATTCAATTTGATTGATAAATGAAATACTCCTTATTTCATTTATCAATCGTGCACCGACTTTATCGTCTTTGTAATAAACATGAGCACTCGACTGGTTTACAAATCTTGTCGGACACGACCACGATATACCAATATACCTATTACTATTATACTATATTACCTACAATCTACTGGCAATTTTTATTACGTACTAGTTGCGCCCCGCGGTTTCACCCGCGGAAAAAAAGTATTTATTTACTCATCCCACGGGAAAGTTTTACTTTTTCGGGATCAAAATGTAGCCTATATGTTAATACAGTGTATAAGCTATTTTGGTACCGAATTTCATCCAAATCCGTTCAGCCGTTTGAGCGTGAAGGAGTAACAAACATACACACATTCGCCTTTATAATATTAGTGTGAAGTGTGATTAGTGTGATAAAAATTCAAAATTCGAATATGATCAGTTAACATCAAACCATATATACCTATTTAATTAAAATAATTTACGTTTGAAATGAGGGCCCAAAAGCATCCAGCTATTTATTATCAGCATAGAATAAATTATAGTACTTACTACTCCTACGTATTTAAGTAGATCTCATATTTTGAAAGAGGAAACCTATTCGGCTGATATTATTCCTTTCTGTGCGTTGTACGATATTTTTTTACTGAAGTAAAACTTGTTTACTCACGCTTGACTTGAGAGTAATCTGGTGAATGCGAGGCGAACGGAACTTGAAGTTTGTTCACGTAGATCTCCATTGTCAACATAACACAGTAATATAATAATTGTAATATTATGTTGGTATGTCCGGTAAATGACAATACACAATTGTCAAGATGGTGACATTATCATTAAACAAAGCAAAAACCAATTTAAAGGTACCGGCCGATAGATGGAGCTAAAATAGTTTTACTTCAGTCATGTGGTCTAATGCACACTCATTTTTTAAAACTTATATACCATATGGAATTCTATCTTCTACTACTACTTCTACTACTACTACTTTAACTACTAGCTCTAGCTCTTATTCTATGTTTACGGTATTGTTTGGGAATTCACAGGTAAATAAGTCAGTCAATCATACTATTTTGTTTTGTAATATTTAATATTTGTTTGAAGACCATTTATGGAACTATGTTACTAACAAATAATTTTTCCTATTTACAAAGCCATTTAAGGTTGCTTAGATACCTTTTTTAAATCTTTGACAATCTAACCATCTTACCTACTTTGAAAAAACAACATTTCTTTGCGATTATAGTATCAACTACTTACTATATTTAGAAAATGTTGTGTTTTCGTGCAAATATTTATACTTAATTTAATTTAATAAAAAGTTAAATCACGGGAACTATTATTTGCATACAATGGAATGCGTATATAAATATTGGGTTTCATTGTTCTCACAAAGCGATCTTTACCCCCAAATAACGTGATACTTTAGGGTACCTATCATATTACTTAACATTTTACATACCTTTTATCACACACACTTTACACACATACACTTTTATCGTGAACGGAAACTTTAAAAAACAGCGGCGGCTCGACATGCCAAAGTTTAAACTCCTTCAGCCTTATTAATAAACACGAACTAGCTTTAGACTAGTTACACCATCGTTTGTCTCTTTCGATCCAACTAAATATTCCAGTTGCAAAAAAAAGGACAAAAGCTGAATGTAACTAATCCGAGACTAATACTCGTTTATTAATAAGGCTGCTTAAGTTGGCATTACACGTAACTTCTATTACAGAAACTACGTGCATATACACATACACACATACATAATAATCTATATCTATAATATACCGACCATCATGCCCCTTGCTCATACTTTACTCCCCCACTGCCCTTGTAGTCTGAATAAAAATAACAGCTTTAAATTTGCATGCCGTCAAAACTGGCGGAGGCACGCGAGCGTAACCGCCACCCTTGAGGGGTGGAAAATTGTAACACAACAAGCACGTATAAGGGTGGGGACTGGCGAACGTCGTCGGCGTTGGAATATCGTGATGGAATGCAGTTAGTGCCAACTCCAATCTTACCTAGTAGTACCTTATATCTATGATTATATTTTTGCAGGGGTAAAAACAGCGTAATTTTTATTGAAGTAAAGCTTCTTTACGCACGCTTGACTTTGGGAGTAAACTGGTGAATGCGAGGCGAAATGAAGTATATGTTGATTCATGTAGATCTCCACTGTCAACATAACAGTTAGAAATTTGTATTATTATGTTGGTATGTCCGGTAAAATGACAATTTACCGGCGGCATTAACGTTAAACAAAGGGAAAACAAAGTTATACCGGCCGATAGATGGAGCTAAACTAAATAAGTTTTATTTCAGTCGTGTGGTCTAAAGCACACTTGTTTTTACATCCTTCATTATTTTATGAGATCGCCAGATAAGATTTTTCAATATGTAAGAGGGGAATTAAAGATAAAGACATCGTCTTCTTTCATCGGTTGAGATAGGGATCATTATTATTATAATAATAAATAAGTACCTACGTAAAAAAAATTGTGGCTGATGTTACCAAAATATAATAATAGTAATAATATATAATTATATTTCTGAGAATATAACTCAGCGCCATCTACCAAACTAAGAAAAGCTTGTCCTATGGGAACCAGATAACTGATAGAATACTAAAATAGGTTTTGTTTGAAAATACATACATAGAATATGTAACACCCAGTCACAGAAAAAACACCCATGTTCATCACACAAACGTTTGTCCTGGATAGGAATCAAACCCTCAACCTACAGAAGGCAGAGCAACCCCAAATATCAGGCCAGTAAAATGATATTAGAATAAGTTTAATGTAATTATAGACTAACAAATAATATAGTCAGCATTTACACCACAAGAATATGCCAAAAGCTGAATCAGGTAGTACCTACTTAGTGTTAACATAGCACGTAAAAATTCACAATTTTAAGAACATAGTTTAGGGACTAAAATAGTTTTTTGGTTCCTTTTGTTTTTCCTAAATTCTCTATTATTAGTTCTAATCATGTAAAAAATTTTGATTCTTATGAATAGTTTAACCATATACGTTTTCGGGAAACAAAAGCACGGCGGTGAATACCCGATCCTTTCGATTTCTTCGTATATTGATCCAGCTATTCTATGATAGAAATCTTCTTTTTCAAACGTTTTAACAAATTTCTCGTCCATTTGCTTGACAAAATGTACGTATTCATTGCCCGTGTTCTCTTCATATGAAAACATATATGTCTTACAAAAGGAGCAGTTGCTGTGATGCTGTTTAGTTTTGTTTAGCAAATATTCACAGATATAATACAGTGAATGTTTTTCTGGTGTATCTATTTCGTAATAATTTCTTTTAAATACTTTCATCAAATTTTCGCCTTCTTCAGTTGACTTAGAATTTGGACTTTGATAATGACTTATTGAATCGTCTTGTTGATCTGTATTTATCTTTACCTGATCTAGAAACATTTTTGAGACTCCTTTATTGCATCCTTCTTGTGTGAATTTTCGTAGATAAGGAAATATGGACTTCCTAAACGCCGATGTAAATTGCTGACTTGTAAGTTTCATCGGAGCCAGTTGTTTCATAAACTTTTCTATTAATTCGTGTTGCAAATTCTGTGTCGGTAAATAATGAAAACCTTCCTTTTTAAGATCATCAAATAGTAGCATTATCGATTTTATTGTTATTAAAAATCCGTCGACAAACCTTGCGGTTGAAGTTACATCTTGTCTGTTCTTTAAACTAATCACTTTAATTTTCTGAAAATATACTAACATTTCTTCAAAAAATGCTGTTTGCGATTCATCAGCACAAAACGCATTTTTGGATTCATTATCTTTGTGTCTTTGTTTGCGACTGCTTAGCAAGTCAAATAACAGATTAATGTTAGATATAAATTCAACGGTATCTTTCGCTGCTTTATCGATTAAATTAAAATTGATATAGTTCCAAAGTCCGCAAGCCACAATTTTACTTAAAAGCTGTGTTGCGTATTCTGTTTCCTTTTTTTCAATATTTGTTGGGTTAATATGTTTGTTAGTCAATTTTTCTGCAAGAGGTACAGTTTTCTTTTGATCTTCGTTATAGAATTTAACAATATGTTCATATTTGACTACACGCCCTTCAAAATGGAATTCATTTAATAGCATACTATCGCGAACAGACCTAATAAGTTCGGCTGCATCGAAAATACAATATATTTTCTTATCATTCACTAAGAAATAATGATTTTCAACAGAATGCGATGTTTGCTTTGCTACTTTTACCAAATCATCATCTAATACAGAGATAACCGTTCGCACATTTAGTCCAATCATGAGCAGATCATGAATAATTTTCTTTATCCAGATACCAATTTTTTCTTCATTTCTATCCGTGGAGACCAAAGCATAACAGACTGGTTGTTTCCAATTAGAGAACAATCCTCGGACCATAACAACTAAAGCTCTTGCTGCAGGTCTTAGAGACTGATATCCGTCAATATCTTGAAACCCCACAATCTCGTCTTTTTTTATGTTGTAGCATAGATTTGCTTTTAATTTGGTAGATTTAATTTGCAGTGAGCAGTTTTTTTCCGTATTTTCCATTCTATCAACTCTGGTTTTCAGTATCATCATTATGCTATCTGTTATTTCTGTACCAACTTCTGTGTATTGCCTGACTAATGTGCCGATACTAGGCAAATCAAGGATACGTTGAAAACAATTATACGCTTGTGGGCTGGTTAGATATAAATCTATACCAAAATATTTTTTCTCTTGACATGTTCTGCTTAGTTTATATTTTATAATCGGTAAAATTTCTTTAGCATTTATTAGCAGCTTTAATTCATTTGTAATAGGTGACCTAGGTTTAATTTGTTGATCATCGTTATTTTCTTCGATTTCTTCTTGCTTCTGCAGAAAGAGAGTTGGTAATGCAGTTCTCTTCAAAAGTTTCCGTTTCCTTGACAAAACTATAGCATTCAATGAGAAATGCTCTTCACAAACCGTGCGGGTTCTAGGCAACGCCAACTTTCCTCCACTAAGTAAGTCATTCCGTCCTATTAGCTGAAGCCACTTTCTGCGTCTGAAAATAAAGAACATTTCGTAACGTATTAGTAATGTGTAGTATCAATTTCATACTCCTGAGTGATAAAGAACATGTTTGTATGGTACTTAATTTTAACGTAGGCATGAAAAAGCTCCAAGCCTCTGGTTACGATTGAGAAACAGTGCCAATGCGAATCGTTCACCTATAATATCTAATATGTTCACTGCTACTTTTACTATATACTATTTATTCGGTTTAATACTGGGTAAGGTTCATAAATTTATTTTTCGAGAGGAGATAACATGTGTCTTAACTACCATAACCATAATACTATGGCATAGGTAAACCAAATTTATACTAATCTTCTTTTGACGACGTTATTAACTTAATCTCTCTTTGCAAGTAGGTATATTCTTTGCTTTAATTTTTTATTCGTAGACTTGATAATTAAGTAACATTTTTAAGCACAATATAGTTTAAACAAGAACATACCTTTCGGGTTGTGTTGGTAATCCAAAAAATGAAAGATTCGGAGATGTAATAGATGTATTTCTGCAATTAGCGGCACAACAGTAAGCACTTCTACCATTTTTTCTAATTCTAAGCATTCTGTCATAAAATGAGAATACTATTTTATGTCGTTTACACGAAAGCGTGTGTAGCCCTGTATAATAACGATAACGTGACCGGCTTGCAGACTCGCAAGTTACAGAATGAACGAAATAGCGATTACCGAACCGAGCCGAAGCGACCGCGGACTGGCGAGTTGGCTGCCGAGGCGAGGGAGTCCGCGGCGCGCGGTGAAGAGGAGCGGCGTGCGGTGGGTGAACCCACACCCAGCAAACGTGAAAGGAAAGACAGGCAAGGCACTACACGAGCGTTTTCCGTCTCTCTTTAACCGGCTCTCGTTCCACATGGTCCGCGGCCGCGGCATAAGTAAACACTAAACAGCGGTTTCGCGTTGCGAAATTCAATAGTTAGATTACGACCTAAGTACCTACCAAACGAACAGGTAATTTTTAACTTATATTGTTGAAGCCCACTGATACATACTGGCCAACTGGTATGGGAAAGTACTTAAGTAATTCCTACATTTTCATAATCATCATAATGTGTTTACAATTTTACAAATCTGCAAAGTTTTACATAAGTAGGTACCTACCTAATCAGTTAAAAGTACTAAACTGTCAATAAATATTTCTGAAAATTCTGAGCAACGCGTTCAGCACTAACAGCAGATACACCGCAATTTCAAGTGTTTTTCTAGTATCTTTACCCACTCACGGAATATTTAGCAAATTCGTTGAGTCATTTCGGCGCTAACTGACACAGTATAAATAGTAATAATCACAACCTAAGAAGCTTAAAGGTAGCCAAATAAAAGCTTGTAAGTACAAGCTAAAGACAAGTACAAGGTATAGATGTGGTTTTATTTATCCAATTATTAATTCATTCTATTTTTATAGCTTTGTTTGTTTACGTACATTTAGTATTTAAAATATGTAGTGGCAAAATGAAAAGGTTTTTGCACAGTTTTCTAATTGATTACTATTTTAAATAACATTAATATAGATTATCTGATAAAACGATGAAACTTTTAATTCTCCGAGTCTTATACACTACAAAATAATAAATAAATAGTACGACACACAAAAACAGATATAGCCCAAGTTTTAGTGTGTAAATGTTTGTGGGTATTTCTGTCTGGTGTCGCGGAATTAATAATAGTAAATAGGTACATACAGTGCTTCAGTTCACGGAAGGCAATTAAACGATCGTAATTATAACAATAAATAATAATAACGCCCAACGATCATAGATAGAATACCGATGGTATTTTTATGTTTACCTACACTTTTTATAAACTACATCAGTTTGTAAATAGCGGCTATAAAAATGGAAACGGATCAAGGTGGGGAATCTTAATAGAATATTTATTACCTGTGCTCGGTTGTTGACTGAATAATGAGATCTATCTGCGTCAACACATAGATTAATGCATGCTTTCATGGAAAGTTTTACCATAAATCGGCTTCGTATATTTAATTACAGAATAAATAGAGTGGTACCTATCTACTATACCTACTTAAGTAATGGAACTTGAGTAAAATATTAATGCTTTAACAACTTTTAGCTTTTACCTATTAAGCATTCTTAGTATTTAATAATATGTCCTTTACCTAAATGAAATCTATTGGTAAATATTGCTACAAACTTACCTTCCTATATTTTTTGTTGATAAAACTAAAACACCTAAGTAACTTATGTTGTGGAATTGATTGGTGAACGAATATACTTAGGTTAGTCCTAAAGTAAATCTAGAGGGTCGCTTACCTACCGTATAAAATTTATTTCGGAACCTATGCGAGCTCAGTTCACAAATCTCATGGTGACGTCAGAAACAATACCAGTACAGTCTATATCATAAGTTTAGTTTAGAGTGCGTACGATCGAGAACAATCGCCAATGGAAACAAGAGAGCGATATAAATCAAGCCAAGCACTGCGTGCAGCGGCCGCCGGCCGGCCATAGATCGTCGCCTTTCAGCTCTGCCCGTTCGCCTTCCCGCACCGCTTATAATTACTGAGTACTTTCGCCAGCGGCTCGCAGCCATCTTGCTATTTATACCTATTGCAAAATGGCGGAGTGCATGCAGCACGCGTTCCTCTTTTATTATTTATGTAATAGAAACAAATGCTCTCAGTTTAAGTTTGAGGTAGTATTGACATCTTATTCATGCATGTCATGTAATTGTGGGGTCTACACATAGTTTTACATAAGTAGGTAGGTAAACTGTGGACAGTGGCCCACATTTTGTAGGTAGGTACAAGGTACCTATACGTATTACCTACTTAATATGGATTGGCTTGTAGGTAATTGTGAACAAGGTTTCGCTAAATTTACATTGAATAGAGAGCCGTTAAGTTGCGATGTGGCATTTTGTGGAAGGTCACCTTGACGGAACGAGCCGAGCAAGTAGGTAGTTTGGCCCCGATTGAAGGTATTAGTTAGACTAGTAAGTAGTAATAACCTTACTCATTTAATAATCGGTTTAATAAGTACATCAGACTACGCTAGTATGCCTAACTTACCTATTCTATGACCAGTAACCCAAAATTAAGGACATTTAAGAAAATTGTGAAACATGTTACCTATAAGCTCTATGATTACACATAAGGTACCTATGTAATTATGTATATATAATGTATGTCTAGATATTTTTACTTATAATTACAATAGAAAAAGAAACAGGTAAGTACAGCATGAAGAGCTTATATAAAATAAGAATATAATATAAATACTTACCTAGGTGGGTACCTAGGTACCTTCCTAATTCTGAATATTACTAATAATTTAAATATTACTAATAATACTACCTAATCAAATAGCAATAGATTGCTTAGCGTCAATGTTTACGTATGCCAAATGAGAATGTCTGAATAAGGACAAAAAGATGTTGATGAACTTGAAAAATGGAGACTATTTGTTCGTAGACGATTAATAAGCGAATATTAAGCGCTAACTGCCATACGATAACCAATTGCACAACTATACCTACATCGCGCTCGTAAAACGGATTGATAACGCTTATCTTTCGCAAGTGGGTCAACCAACAGCAACACTAGGCGAACTGATTGTGTAGGTATAATAAAATTTGAACGTACGAAGCATTAACGACAGCTCACATACGATAAAAATTGTTTTGACGGTTATCCGTCTTGGAGATAACGTCAGAGCTATTAATAGAGCTTGTAAAAATTCGTAAGTTAATTGCATCATTTTGATGGCTTCCTCTCAGCTAGTTTAAATGAAACAGGAATCGTAAATAGTGGATGATTTCAATGCGGATATTGCAAATTATTATTATTATTATTCTTATGCCAGTTTAACGGGTCAATGGCAAGTGACTATGATCGCCGCTCTTATTATTAGCGTTCCCTTGAAAAATTCCATTCAAACTTTAGCCGTCACATATTACATCCATCCATACAGTTTTATAATTTTTCACAGGGCTTTACCCTTAGATCCACTGGGTTGCCCGTTAGCCTATTAACGTGTCCACGGGGAACATTATTTCTTTTATTACTAAATTGCATTAAAATGTCTTCAAAACGCAAACAAAACGAATCAAGCAACGAAAAGGGAGCCCATGAGGGTTTTGTACAATTTCCTATGGGCAATTTTCGGCACGGCACGACGTCATCGGCACAGGAATGCAATCGGAAATGATTTACTTTAAAAAACATAAGTAAACCTCATTCACCCCGCCTATTCGTGTAAAAAGGCTATCATAATCGACTCTATACATCAACAAATCGAGTTCAACGATTCATTTACATATTTTGTAAAGAGAAACCTAAATGCGCTATTTATTCTATGTGCTCAAGACAGTGCTTTGATTAATAATTTATTAAATTATATTTCTTTAGTTTGAATACAAATTTAATATTATTGACTCCATGGTAATATCAGGGTAGTGTACTGTGAATTGTATTCACGTAGCCTTTAGAAGTTTGCTGTTGGGTTAAATGATTAAAGCTACGACTAGATACATATTTCTGATAGCATTAACGTGGTGGTTGATTTTTTATTAGTTAAACTAAGTAAATACTTCTTTTTTTTCATAATTTCCGCTCACCTTCTGGATAAGATTGACGATAGAGGCGATGGCCTCGTTACGATGGAGCGCGATTTGCCTTCTGTCGATGTTTGATTAAATTTGGAATGTGGTGACAAAAACAAACGAGTCAATCGCTGCCTGATCACAGAATAAATAACAGTAGGTAACATGATAATTACAAAGAATAATTTGATTTAAGTGACGTTTCAAGATCGCTTAGCATGACATCACACGCAATGTTAAACAATGAGAATGCTGTGAATAGGCTCGTATTTAATGGCCCGCAGAACAATGCATGGATAATAATAAATGCAAATTAAATGACACTTAGATAAGAAATAATATACAACCTCGAAAAAACGTCAGGTAACTAGCTGAATAAAATTAGCAGCGCAAAGCGGGTATGTTAATTATTAACCATTCGAAATGGCACATTAATAAACAACCTAATGAGTGAATAATATTAATGAATACGCATGCTATTCGGGCCATGTCTCAAGTTTGGTTGGCTCATAGTTATTATAGGCTAGATATACACATGTGTCATGCTCACGGGTTATTTTGTGTGGCGGTGGTGCCGGCTGTTAACACGATCTAAATCTATGAATCTATGATTGTAGTTGTGCTATGATTACTGTAGGTAATCATAGTAGTTGTGTAATGGTCCCGATACGATTAAGCCACGTGTGTACGAAATCAACGCCAACAACTTAATCATAATTTAGGTAATGTAAAATTATTATGTACCTACCCAAAAATAAATAAACTATATAACCTAAAAATTTTTATTAATAGTAACAAAAATTTGCGAATTGCAATGCACAATAGCAATGAAACAAGAATGAAGCGTGCGAAGCGGCGCGAGACGTGGGAAAGCGAATGGCAGCATTGGAGCTGGCGGCCATCTTTAATTGAGCTTGTTCGGAAAACATCACGTGTCCATGCGTCCGCCTGGTAACAGCGTACAAGCGATAAACGGAGCGGAACAATTCGTGCGGACCACGTGGCTTTTTATTTGTGCAACATTCCGCTCCCCGACTGCTATTGAATTATTGATTGATCTGTGCACCCTTTCGGTAGCGAATGGCTCTAGAAATTCAATTTAACTAAATCGTGAATTCATTTCAAATAGCAACCTCACCGCGTCGAATCGAAATATAAGAAAAACGATTATCAAGAAACAGATAACGCCATCATTTTACGACTCCCAGACGATGCTATATTTTATTAAAAAGGGAGTAGGTGTAAAATTTGGAAGCTCGTTTAGAACAGGTATTTGAATTGAAAAAGCCATAAAATTACAGCAATAAAGCTCCATACTGCCTATTCAGGCGCCCACGTAGCAGCAATTCTCGTAGTAATGGCGGAATAAGAGCCAGACTAGGTACCTACGTGTTCTACAAATCCTAGATGTCCATTATACACTTCCATTGTAAATTGTCAACGCTAAAGACGTGGAAAATTACCTACCTACCAATTCTCTTCATAAAGAAACTCATTTTGTTCGTGTGTTACTTCTTCACACACTTATACTATCGGACCAATTGCGGTAAAATTTGGTACAAAATGTAGCTTGGAGACCAAGGATATACAGATCTGCGGAGAAAACAAAGGGGTTCCAAAAACTGATAGAGACAGCTGGAAAATAAGTATGTCGTTTAAATAAATCAAATCTAGTGGAAGTAAAATAATACCTACAGAATCACTGCCTATTTTAGTGTAAATTTGGTAGGAAAGTAAAAACGAGTTTACGCAGTAGCTGCCTACGTCTTATTAAAACCTATCTACAGTTAGATAGTCATAATACACATGATAAACATAAACACGCTAGAGACAAACAATAGGTATCCGTTTACTTGCCATAATAGGTGGCTTAACTATGATGCAACAAAAGTGAGATTGGAAATCTAAAACTCAACAATTCCATTTCCACAGGTTCTTATTATGCCCCTCATGGCAAAACCAGTTTCACCAACAGCTGTAACCATATACGGCATTTGATAGCCTTTTATATACCTAGTGCATGTGGGCGTACGAACATTATACATACTATGTAATACAATGCTTTCGACTCTCGTGACAAACAGTTCCTGCACGACCTCATCGTGGCATTGCGTGACTCACTCTGTTACTGTTACTGTTTTTTATATTATTATTACATCTCTTTTTGTCTCTCTACGACGTCTCTATCTCTCTCTACGGCCGATGATGTTGCCAGCTCGATAATTTATTTCTATATCCTCTTTTATATTGTAATTCTACAAACTCAAACCTGTTCCTCTGTAAGCGTCGGTTATGCTATTGTCTGAAACGGTTTTATTGTTATCAAAATGCCAAAGATCGAAATTCTTGCAAATAAGACAATCACCTTATTAGTCTTTATAGCCAGATTGACTTTATATCCCTTTGTTGTTTTTGTCCTTGTTTTGACCTTCATAATCTAAGAAAACGTTAATGAGTAAAGTAAAATTCTAATTTGCCAGTTCTTTGTTAATTTTAAATTTCGGTTAAGCTAATCGAATAGTTGGATGAATTGGATGGTGTCGTCAATCATGAGATTTGAACGCAAACCAAGGCGATCTGCTCACGTGCTCAGTTATACATAAGCCAATGCCAACGTAGGTAAACAAACCCTTAGAACTTCACATCATACATTGAATAAATTATGCAAACAGTTTTTATCTCGTCGCCTCTTTAGGCAAGGGCCGCGTCGTTCGTCGGTTACTGTTAAGTCTTGCATGCAAATGTGGTTAACGATTTCTTATTTCCGTCGAGCATCCGCTTCACAGTAATATTAGTAATACATGGAGTACTAACTATTATCCAATCTGTGGTAAATAAACATACGATATCCACATTAGGTACCATTCAATTATGCCAATGATATCTTATCGCAGAATTTTCAATATGTAAACCTATATGTTTTTAACTCTTAGCGTTATCATCCATAATTACATAGCTGTAAGAAAAGCTATCCTTTTCGTATCAGCTTGCTCATAAACCTCAGATGTCATAAAAATTATCATTATCCACCTATGAGTAGTGAGTAGTAGTCACTACTCATAGATCCCACTCCCCATTTTGAGTGATGAGAGTTAAGTTATGAGCTGACCTTCACCACCAATCTATAGAATCCGTCGATAAATATTATGGCCAAAAAACAATAATACCGAACTCAAACGCCGAGTATTTAATACAGTTACGTAATTCGTCAAATTCAATGAGGAAAACCAGGTTGGTAAAAAACCGCTTACTAATTTGACTAAACGAGACAAGTAGAGTCAAATTCAGAAGACTGAAAAGGAGGCAGCTAAACACGCCATCTTGCCTGTATAGTCTTTAGACACGGACAGTAAACACGAGTTTCTATTTTTTGCTCGTTCTTGTCTGACCTCGTTGCTTTATCGTTATCATACGGCACTAATAATAAGTGGATTTTACTTATGGAATGCGAGTTGGTTTAACCAGCGGCCATAGCGGTAAAATTGATAACCTTTAATACCAGTTCATCTAATTTATTGCCCTGTTGTACCCGAACCAATCGTGTAGCTCAATAACATTATTTCATTTTATTAGATTAAATCTTGTTTCAATAACAATTCGTTTAATCTGAGTCTAATTATATGATTAGTCTATTCCAAGAGTTAGGTTATAATGTATTTTAAGATTAAAAGAAAATTTAAATTGTAATCACAATCATTTTTATTACATCCTACATTTGGGTCTACTATTGCTTTTGTGTTTTCATATGTATACGCTCCACTTAACCTTTTAATGATAAAGTTCATGTGTTCGTAGTCAATTAGTGCTTCAGCGCGATTGTAAACTTTCGTCGTTGTGCGAATTGCTGGCAATTGGGCACGTTTTGAAGCACAAGCCGTCTTGTTTTATTGAAACGTTTTACACTAACAATCAAGATATATCGTGATTCGTGATCGCTGATCGACTATTCGAGAAATATCCCATTTACCATTTTGTTAATGACGTTGCGTGACTATGATAGAGATTGAGTTCAATTAAGCATAGATGTTAAAGAGATAAGTTTGTATGTACCTATTATCTACAGTGGTAATCCGAGCGGTGTCAAGGTCATCTCTGAGTAGAATAGGTTATCTGATACATGTACCTGCAAAGTTGATTGATCATTCGTGACGTTAGCTTCTCTCTGTAGTAACTCTGTAGCCTATTCAGAAATTTCAAAATTTACTGTTTGAAAGAACATAGATATGTTATTAAGTGTTGAATGATGATTTAACTACCTATTAGGTACCGATTATAAAGTATTTACAAGTGAGTAAAAAGAATACAATTAAGATATAGACAAAGTAAATGAAAACATAAATATTAAGTAGATTATGAACATTTTTAGTTACAAAATTTACTAGATTTATAATTATCTACATTCAACTTCGGTCTCTTAGAAAACCAACTTTCTTAACGCATGAATAAAGCTACTGTAAATCACTTGGGTCATGTAATACAAAGTTTATTCGTAGCCAGACAGCAATAACGCCGAGAACTTTAAGCGGTATTCACGAACACCTCTTTGGTGGAGGTGGTGTAGCGTACTCTCCTCCAGTCTCCCTCACCCTCACTCAACCCTCCAATTGATTCAAACTCAGCGTGAGCAAGGGTAAAATTGACAAAGTTTTCCCTTTTGTACCTGATTATATAAGATTCTTTTAAGACTGTACTGACTTTATCAACCTGTAAAAAGTTAGGTACAACTGTCAACGAACTCAATGAATTCCGAGTGATTTCATCATTCATTGTTGTAAGCAAATTTGAATTATCTGGTTTAAGTATAGATGATACACATTTGTCTGATAGATTCGATTAAACATAACTCCATCACTGAGTTATTATATGGTTACAGCAGGAGGTACTTACTACATTAAGTATAACTTTATGCACTGTATTGGACAGTACGTCCAGTTGATGTAATGAAGTGCTGAATTTAGACTAGACTTAATTTAGCGTCAGTGAGTATCACAAATTTGTAATCAAGAGAAGCACTCAAACAAAGCATTGTCAAGAATAAGCAAGTTATTACTGACTGCAAATACTGTAAAGCAATAATGATGAAAGTCAAAATTTTAACACACGAATCAAATACAGACGAATCAAATATAGACGAATCACATATAGAAGAATCAAACACATACAATATTGGACGTATCATCAAACAGGTTACTTCAAAGCAGGAAGATGCAAAGTTGCACGGAGAGTTTGCCAAAGTTCGCAAACTTAACAACTTGTGTTAAGTCCAACTGGAACTCAGCTACTCGAAACTGTAATGGGTAGAAGCAGATAATCTGTAAGTTTGTCACTTCGAGCCAACTTTGGTAACGTGATCCTTAATTACTTTCTGAACAGGATTCTGATAACGCTCTTTACAACTTTGTTGATTAAAAAATAACGCGAAGTTCAGTGGAATATCCCAAACATATTTGATTTGAACTTTATAGCGTTGATTGATATAATAATTATTATTGTGCAAACAATACTCTTCAAGGCTATTTGTATGTATGTTTTGTATGTACTTATGTTTGTAGATAGTCAGATAGGCTTACCACAAAACAAACAACATATAACGCAGTATGTAGTAAATAAGTGCTTATCACATTTCACACTATCACACTAATATTATAAAGGCGAAAATTTGTATGTGTGTTTGTGTGTATGTGTGTATGTTTGTTACTCCTTCACGCTCAAACGGCTGAATGGATTTGAATGAAACTCGGTACCAAGATAGCTTATACACTGGATTAACATATAGGATACATTTTATCCCGGAAAAGTTAAATTTTCCTGTGGGATGAGAAAATAATTAAAATACTTTTTTCCGCGGGTGAAACCGCGGGGCACAACTAGTTCTATATATTGTGATTCATGTTTATATTCGTGATTGTATAATAAAAAATACCAATAAAAACAAAAATGATGTACTTACGTTAGTCATCTTGGTGCCTGAGACATTTTTATTTAGGCATCTAAACGAGTGACACGTTGAGCAAGTCGTTCGGCTGGTGTAAAACTGTCAAGCGTCACGGCTAGCATTATTTATTGTGTTACTAGCCAGTAACACAGGGCAGCCTGCCCATAACAGTAAATTGCCATAAAGACTAGCTGCTTACAAACAAATTAAGTATTAGCTCAAACTCATATATAAGAAGTCACGTTAAAAACCATGAGCGGGAAAAGCTGCTGACTAACTTACGACATAAACAGCAATTAATTAATCTAAATGAGCTGTTCACACAAAGAAAGTAACTATATACGTACTTAAACAAAGTATATATATATATATAGGTATTTAGATAATAATAAAGGTTATTGTTTACAAACCGGAAAGTTCTGAAGAACAACCCGCAAGTGTAGCTTTGTGAAATTCTGAACGGAGTAGCAAAAATATTTAACTTTTCCTTGTTTACAAGTTACAAACTAAGGACTCCTAAATAAATCATGCCAGAAAAGCCAGTAGTCCTCCACACAACAAAAGCGAATTCTACGAATACGAGAAGAAAAGAAAGATGGAAATAAAAATAAAACAATAATAGCTATTGTAATTGGGCCCACGTGGTGTTTTTGTCAAGGTCCTTAAATAGACTATACAAGCAAGAAGTTGACAGTAAACTGTGAACTTAATAAGAATGTTATGCGTCAGTGTCACATGAAGCGTACACGTGAAACGTTGGAAACAATAAGCTTGATTACAAAACCTCAATTGAGATTTACAAAGCCTTACAAACCACCAAACAAAGTTTGAAACTTAATTAAAACAACAAGAATAATTAAGCCGGACCCTACAGCTTGATGAATAAGTTACTAAATCGGAAGTCCTTGTCGACCTTCGCCGGTATAATTGAGTTGGTAAGGAATCCTAAACTTTGGCCATTGATTATTAACTTTGGGATTGGGGAAAATGATACGCCGGTGTCGCTAGATAAGTGTTAGATACAATAGTCAGAAACGCTGCAAGCGTGCACACCGTTAACAAAACTACAAATCTACGTAAGCATTTTTGCGTTAAGTATCTAAAATATATACAAAAATTAATCAATGGTCTATGTAATATACTTAGGTACTTACTTTAATTGAGTATGTAATAAATCAAGTAATACAAAACCTAAAATAATATCATATAAGTACGTAATTTAAGTGCTAAAAGATGATTAAAATATACATTATATCAGATAAACCCAGCCGAGACCAAGTTAATCAGATGTTACTACAAACGTGACCACTTAAAGTTTCTACACAAACTCAATTTGGTATTCAGTTGTAGTAACGAGTCCGAAATCCACGGCCACTGGGGTAAAACAATAACTGTAAATTAAGCTTGGAACTCATTAAAACAGAGGACGTGGGGACTGTGAGACTTAAAGTAATAGCGCCATGAGTAAGGAAGGTCATATATTTTATTAGATTGAGCCTAAAAGACAACATTATTTGCATATTAACTATAAATGGTGCATTGAATTTTAGAAATTGTCACGTTTATATATACGTCACCATTATATTAGCATTCATTTAATTCTAAATTAGTGATTTCTTGACGAGCTTCAAATGATTCGATTCCGTGAATAAGGCTTCGCATTTATATCTAAGCTACAAACGAAACGACAAAAGTCGTTTAATGAGAAGGGAAATCATCAATCAAAATTTAGTTGATACGACCACTTGGAGTATGATTGGCCGTACATCGACATTGGAAAGATTCCAATACCGTGGGCGTGCAGTAGGTATATGTTATAAATACAAACAATTTAATATACCTACACATATGTACCTATACGGAACGGTATGATACGTTTTTGAGGATAAACATAACAGTGCAGTTTTCAACATAAATAACCACAACAAGGATAATATAAATCGTAATATTGTTAATATTATAGAATTTTAAATTTATGGCTTGGAACTACCATAGTTTATGATATTAAAATACGGTATATATTATTACGATATAAAATTTAAATAATATTTTACAGCGCATTCCATTTACCATAGCAACTCATATAACACCAATAAATTGATAATTAATATTAAGGTTAAACAGACAGGGTAAGCAATGCATTAGTGACGCCTCCGGTGTTACAGATGTCCATAGGCTACGGTGACCACTTCCCATCAGATGGGCCGTATGCTTGTTTGCTCCCTTTAACAAAAAAAAAAAAAAGGGAAAAAATAATGTAAACTTGAATTTTTTAGATTTTACGAATTACAGAACTGCGTAAATCAGGAAGGTGAATCATTGAATCGACGATTTGTTTCTAAGCTGTAGGTATAAAACATTAACGGCCCATGGATATTGTTGACAATAGTTTATGGTCGACATTTGATAGATAGCAAGTAATCATTTACAACAAAAGACTCTTTATTATTTAGAATTACTGTAGACAGTTAAAATTGTGAATGTTTGGCAGATATTGATACTTAACTTACCTACTATAATATTTACGTTCAAATAATGAATTGGGTTTTGTCCATCATAATATTTATGATATAAATATACACAATAATGATATAAATCATCATAGTGTATTTATAAACGCTAAGTGCCCTTGAACGTTACCTTATTGACCTTTTTCACTCTCGCTGGAGCACAGCCAAGTAATTTTCAATGCTATGCCACATAAATTTACCTCCTCTCACAATGAATTTCATCCTCTTCACCATAATTAGAAGTAGAATAATTTATTGAGTAACTTAATACGTGATAGCTTAATGGTAAAGCATAAAAATATTGGAGGAGACCTCAGGGTTCTCATTTTAGCAAGAAGGAATTAAATGCTGATTAGGTTTAATGGCAACGATAGCAATTATTGGCATTTTGTTCAATAAGCAGCAGCATTATTTTTAATAAAATTATAGGCAATCATCTTGGCATTTTCAATTAAATAGCTTTTGTTTTATGAGATTGTGAGTTGATATTCTAGATTCTATAAACAACTAGCTGGTTGTACTACTGTTACATAATTATGCATATTGTATCATGAATCGTGACGTGGGTAAGTTGACTCGTGTGACCTCTCAAGTTTCATCATACTTTAATTTTCTCAACTGCTCGATTTATTCTTACATTTCATTAGATCATTTTGTTAACAACGGCAGCTGTAAACATTATGTAAACGTTGATTGTGCTCATTGTTTCCAATAAAAATTACAAATGCCATCCATTACGGCAAACGTTCGGATCGGAACGATTGGCGTGTAGCCACTCGCCACGGCCGCCCGCACTGCCGGTCGGCGGTCGTCAGCCTCGCCTTGACCAATATCGGAGCTTGATTGGACACGTCCGTTTCGCTGCATTCGCATATTGATTGCGATATTATTGCGTTATTTTCCATAATTTAAGCGTCATATAATGTTGGACAAATCGGAAAGGTAAAATAAATACGTATTAGTATTAATAATTATGTATTCGTCAATAATATTGACGTGTTCAAGATCGTTGGAGAGGATAATTTTATGCTGTAGGAAGTTGAGAATAGAGAATAAGATGTAAATTTTACTGCCGCGATATTATAGTGGATACGTATAATAAAGCGATTTATAAACTTAATATTATTATTGATAACTACTTATTGAAAACTCTTCGTATCGCACACCAGAAGATCGAAAGCCATTGTGTAGTTCGAAGCACGGGGCATCATTTCTGATTGTATATGATTGTACATGAATATTATGAAATAAATGAATTATGCTGATTGTAGATACATGGGAGTCGCGGGGCAGGACCACCTGGTCATATTCCCACAATTTTCTATAGAACTGCTACACTTAGGAATTCACTGTCGTCGCACATTTCCGTCATTAAATATGCAAATGCAAGGTCTATTTTTACTGTCTATCAATCAATATTAATTTACACAATAATGTTGAACATAATTATTATCATATGCGCAAAGTTCATTTTGCAATCATTTATTATATATTTAACTAGAAGGTATTTGAAATTGTTTGAATTATATGTAATTTAATTACTTTAACTGATTTAATAATAATTACGTAAATAATTATATAACTAGAAGGGTAAAGATATTTTTTTACATTTATTCATGTACTTAATACAGTAAACATATGTATCTTTTAATTGTACAATTTAAACAAGTTTAAATTCATATAATATTCCTCAACAGCGACCTAGTTCACAATCAAGAGTACTTTATCACTAAAAGAGATAACGATAAGTACTTTTCCAATGATAAACTCAATTAAAAGATTTACATTATCGGAGCCAATTCAGAGATAAGACATCGTTCTGTTTGCATAACTTATCTGGTGGTATTCATTTTAGTACTAAGTTTGTATAGATGTACCTAGTTGCTGAATGAAATTGTACCTACAAGTTTATTGGTATTCTTCGAAATACCTTCTATATCATCATAAAGCGAAGATAGGTATTATAAATTGATTAAATGTTATGGTAAAAGATTTATTAATTTTCTGAGAATTATAATGGTAAACAACTTTGTTGTTTCATACACTCAAATGCTGCTTTTTAAATAATTAAATAAACTTGAAGAGAATAATCTAACCTCAACATAATTAGCCATATATAATATATATAACAATGCGATATAAAAGCAGACTGCATAATTTCAAGATTTTCAAGACCATTTGTATGCTAATACATTATTTAAAATTTACTGCTAAATTATTTTCAAGACGTCAATGACATCCACTATTTCACAGCGGATTATAGACTAAGGTTAGAAAAGATATATTTTCGAAAAACATAGAACGTAAAAACTTGAGAGCATTCGATATGTCTAGCGGATTTTGGCAGTTTGCCCGACTACTTTCATATTACATTCAGCCGCTTCTCGAAGCTTATTTGAGTGTATAATAATATAATTAATATAAGTAAGTAATGGTATGAAGTACAACTACATTAACTATTCGATTTATAGCACTGATTTTAGCAGACGGTTTTATGGTTTATGACTGCTTTGATCTACATAAGTATTTAATACAACATACTAGTTATATAAAACACACCTTTATTTCTCATCTTTCTTTTTTCATTGGATAATGTAACTTCATAGCAAACATATTTAATAGTACAACTCTATCACACACGCATTTCTATTCATAGATTTAGATTTTTTCACTGTAGGCACATCCTAAGCCTATGGTTCTACTATTACTTTGGTTCAATAAATTGACTGAGTAATTTCTTATACAGCCTATTTTCCGACTAATATAATCTGCGCAAAAGGTCCATTCATCACGTTCTAAGAACTGACCGATATTGATTTACCGATGTTGCCGTAACTGCGTCAATATAATGACGTCAAAGTAATGTTTATTTCTGTTTTGTGGTGATTTATTCGCTCGCATTCCCTTGCATTGTTAGTGTTAGGTACTCAGCAATGGCAGTGGAGTTCTGACCATAATAAATTACCATCTACTGGGTATTTTCAAAGATTTGAAGGCCAGTTTAGTATTAGTTCTGGTACCTGTACAATTTTTAACATTTAAGCATTGCCAGTGGATATATTGTGAGATGTTGGGGACATGCAGTCAGATATATTATTATACTTTACTGTCCCAGAGTAAATAATAGTACAAGCTATAGAAGACTTCGTTAATATATTGATGATCAATTATCAAGATTGGTAAAGACTGTTAATTATTGATATTGAACTGGGTAAACAACCGGAGCCTAGATTTCATTGTCTTAACCCGCTAAATCTTCAGTACAAAAGCAAAGTCACGAACTGATGTCGTCGGTGTCATTACCGATAGCATCTTAGCAAACACCAACCAGGTCATGTCCATGGTATCCGTAGGAACGCGCAAATGTGTCGGAGAAGCGTATGTTGATGGTAGTAAAGTTCATATTAGAATGAAAAATGATCGTAATGGGCCCCATGAGAAATGAATTCTCAACGTGGTCTGTATCGGTTATGTGAAAGACCTGGCGAATGAACGAGTAACCAGTATTGTTGACGTGAATAATAATGAGATGACTAAAGAACACTGTAGGCAAGCAAGTCGCAGTGACATTCTTGCATAAGGTTTTCGGTTCAATAAAACGTTTTATTGAGGCCCTGTTTCCCGGAAATAATAAACGAAAAACTTTAACAACTTAGACAAATGTAATTATGTAAACATATCAACAATAATATCTATTAAAATATTGACCAAGTGGACGAAATGGTACAAAATGTTAACTCTATGCGTGTCCGGTTGTAATGAACTTACATTACCAGGCACTGATGCACTTATTCGTATTTTTTGTATTTTATGTTATTTTGCTATTAATTTTCTTATTTTCTTACCAAAAAGCCGTATTCTAAGCGTTTACCTGAAACAATAAAATTAAACATTAGTTAGGTAAATAAATGTACGAAAGAAAAATGTAAACAGTTGAACTCTACAGTTGATTAGTGTCAGGGTTTACAAATACAGAAAATTGTGACCCACTTTGTACGCGTGATAACGATAGATAAATCTTTGGACAGATGCCAAAATACATAGTCGTTTTTTTGTCTCATATAATCGAAATAAATTTCGGTTTTATCTTTTAACGTTAAGTGTAAATTATCAACCTTTCCACCTGATGGCAAGCGATCATAAGTTCATGGGTTATCGTTACATAAGAGCGTAGTAACGATGTTGTAAAGAAATATTCTTTAGAATTCTGATCTCTATTAATATCATGGATGGGGCCACGCGGGAAAATAAATCCTGGAGGTACCCGGTCCAAGGCTTTTATTCCATTGGTTTAACTTAGTATGTGTCCATTCTATTTCGGTATTCTAAATCTGTTTAATCTTTGGCCCGCAATCCGGTGACACAATATATTTTACTTTCGCTAATTTGAATTTTAATGGCTCTATAATTCGTGGTGCGACTGGCGAATGCGCCACTCCTCGAGGTCAGTCTATACAACGGGTGGTCCGCTGTGCTAATTAATCGACCGTTTGCAGTTCGTTGACTTCCTTGTATTTAAATCATTGACAATAATTAACGCAAGCCACAGTATTAATGATAGTAGATTATGAGTGGTGATGAGTTGAAGACAGTAAAAATTAAACAGACATCAGGGGGTGATCACGAAACTTTGATTGCAATGCAACAGGATAAATTTCCATTCAAACTATGCACATAAACTGCATATTCAAACTGTCAAATCCATACAAATAATATGTGTTTCTATTGATTGCAATCGAGTTACGTGATCGCCCAGCAGAAAAGTATCAAGAAAAAGAAAACTACACGTGTTTCACAGTTTGTGTGGAGAAACATTTTATTCAATTTTGTTATCATGTTAAGCAAATGGCTATGAAACGTTTTTTTTTCAGTCCGACTTCATCGACTGACTGAATTGACATGTCCGTTGATTTATCAAAATTAGTCAAGGCATATTGAAGCTATGACGCAAGAAAGTTGTTTTAGTTACACTATTACACTCAAGAACGGCTGGACCGATTTGGCTGAAAATTGGTAAAGTAGCTTAAAACCAGGAGACGGACCACTTAACCATCACCACCACACTACCACCACATAACTATCACCCTTTAACGGGATCGTAACATGTTTCACGTAACCCTATATAATATGAAGGTAGGTTGAGTTGCAACTCCAACTAAGAACTCAAAGCTCCTCATTGTCTGTTAGTGGATTGCGTTTATAATCATTTTATCATCATCAACGATGAGCTATAACCATCAATCACGTCCAATTGCCTCCACGGGAGTCCACTGACTTCCAACTATTATCTCATCTGCGCCCCTAGTTACAAATAAACAGTTGCTATGTGCCACGCCACGCATGTGGCTGCTGGCTGTTTATAAAACACATTACCTACATAATAATTATGCACTGTGAACGTAGTGTCTGCTATGGTATGAAATAGAATCTCTTAATATAGTCATTTACCTTAAATCAGTTGAATTCGTATGTCGATCATGAATCTAGTATAAGATGCAGTATTAGGTACGCTGGTACTGTATTACCCTTTCCAAGTTTATTGTGGGAATCATGAAACTTAGTCGTAATGCGTGTAATTGTCGCAGTATGTGTAACAATTCTTTCCATCCAAAGGTTGTATCCATTGTACTATACGCTTTAAGTTTCATCATCTGTAACTGTTTTTTCTTCTGGTGTACAATAAAGAATTTTTGTATTGTATTGTGTATATACGTAGACATTATAGACAAGCGACACATACCATAATATAAAAGTGCTTAGATAGAGTAACCCTCGTCCATTTATATTCACAGCACAATAATTGACCATCAAGTAATTTTAAGCGCCCTAAACTATGACAGGTTTAGTAAGACTATAGAGTGATAAATATGTAGAGCAGTGAACGTGATAAATATGGCAGCGGAAACGTGATAAAGCTGATATCACAAACTGAAATAGATAAAAATGATAATCACCTTGCGGAACCGGTGTGGATTTAAAAGCAGTCATTACACATATGCACGAGTGAATGTGATTTAGGTAAGTGAAGCCGATGTTTCGCTAAGTGTATGCTAATGCAAAGAATGTGTTGGAATTAAATAAACTACTAGAATCTAAAAGAATGTAAAAGAGTTGGGTTCCTGAGGGAGGATGAAGGAATCAGATTGATTACTTATTTAAAGATTAATATAACAGCCGATGGTGAAACGAGTAGTTATTTTGACTTAAGTGCTTTAGAAAAAACTTTGTATAAGTAGGTAAATAAGTCTCTAGTGAGCATAAGTTTGATGTGACTACTTCTTTAAATTTCCATTATTTACCTACTTATAATGTTTATGTACCTAAACCTACTTTGTGTGCAAAAAGTAGATATTTATGAGTAAATATGATATTGATAAGAAAGCACGTCAGTACAGTAAAGGAATAAACAAAGTTAATGCCAATAAAAACAATTCCCTTCACATCGTCAAGGAAAACAAAACGCGTTTAATTTTCCTCAAAGATGAAGCTAACAAGTTTTAAATTCATGAATGTTAAGTAGAGTCTCATCAGAAATAAACAAACAAAGCGGGCAGCTGTGCTCAGCTCGGATCAAATGTCAAATTCGTACAAAGGTCAAGAGGTAAGTCAAAACATAACAAGTCTTATCTTACAATGAGTCCGTTCAGCGGAACCCGGCCATCCGAGCCTCGAGGTGATCCGACACTGGTTGGGCAAACCCGAACATTCCATGTTATCGTAACTAATGGAATATAAGTTCTTCGGATTGTGTTTCAATGCATTGCACACGTAATGAGAGCTTAGAAAACACAGCCACGTTTTCATACTCTTCATAGTGATTGCAGCCATTAGCTACAGCATGAAAGCTATTAAAGATAATATTTCGATAGTTACTGTTGTTAGACCCTTAGATATACGTAAGTCAGTAAAGTAAAGGTGTTCTTGGTACTCATCTCATTGACATATTATATTCCACCAAGTGCATAATAGTATGCACTTGGTGGAATATAATATGTCAATGAGATGAGTACCAATAAAATTCATAATTATTATGAATATCGATGTTGGGGAATCGGAATGGAATAGCGAGTGCTGTGTAGTCCTCTAAGGGGCTGGGTTAGGAGACTTAAGAGGAAGTAGTCGGTCATTTATTATTACGTAACTAGCCATGATCATATTTATAATTCAAGATTTATTTTTTCAGCGTAATAAAGAACCTCAAAAGACCAAGTTTGCTTTCCCCTCTATTATTAGACCGAGAAAAGAGCATTAAAAGTTAGACATTTCTTTTGAGAAGTTTGTTAACTTTGCGGGGGAGGAGACTGCGGCCAATATAGAACTAAACCTTGATTTATATCCGCCTACAACTTTGACTTGATAACAGTTTGTAACATTTTACTTGATACTCTCGTTACAGAAACTTTTATTACCGATTTTTCGAGTTTTGTTTAAATTAACCTTCTTTTCGTAGTATTAATTAAATTAAATTGTTACAGGGCTTTTAGCACTAGGGTTAAGTTAATTGAAATAAACTGGTTTAATGTATACTATGACATGTAATGACACTTGCCACAATACCAATCAAAGCGCCATTCAATATAAGTCAACATAATTGATTCGAAACATTCAATTTAATTAAACAATCAAGAAGCCATTACGGCGATTATTATTACGCAAACTTTTATTTCGATCACTTTAATGTTTTAAAGTTTTAATAGTTTGTTGGGTGGACGGCGAGATAGCCTACTTCCGAGTCATTAGTAAGCGATACGACGCGCGACGGCGTTAGAGGCAGGCAACAAGAAATACGATATTCTAAGAACCAGTTTATTATTAGCCCAGTTGCTTTGTGTTGCTACCAAACCAAACCAACAAGGTTATTATATTATAAATAAATAATCGTAATAATTATATGATGTGAAGTTGTGTACTCATTTACATACATGCTCGTTTATTACGGAGCGGAGTGGATTATAATATTTAAAGTTATACTTTGAAGTTAGTATGTACATAATGTATTCTTCAATGTTGTTTACAGAGATTATAAAACCTTGAGTCTGTTTTATTTTGACAGCCTCTGTGGTGTGATGGTTGAGCAGTTCGGCTCATAGCCTGGAAGCGGCGGGTTCGATTCCAGCGGCAGGACAAGAACTTATGCAAAGAAAATAGCGCAATTACTTGTTTTGAGTCTGGGTGTTGTGGGACCATGGTCCTCGTAGTTCCTGGGTCCCTAGACACATGGGAATCCTAGTTAGGGTTCGGGAGTTAGGCGTTATTTATTTATTAATTCTTCATCTTTCGATGGTAATCATAATTTCACTTTAACAACCAATAATAATTATGCCTAGAAAAAAAATTAGACATAAGTATACTTATTTGCTCTCTATTGTTGAATATTTGATCAAAAATATTTGTACGATTAAAATTTAAAAGCATACGCTATCCCTATGATCGCAAAATGAATTGTTTACATTTTTTTTGTCTACAAAAAAGCAGGTATGTGAAGCATTTGTGCCTCTTTCCTAGAAATCAAGGGCGTTTTTTTTTGTTGGCGAACAAAAAGTGATGCTCTCTACCCGAAACGCTTTGTGAACCATAATTACAAGTAAGAATAACTTCGGGAATCTCTTTTGTTGTGAAGGGGGAGTTTTTGTAAGCGGGTAACGACCGCGGCAGGTGGTACAAAATGGCGGCTGGTATATTAACGCTATAAAAAACGCAGCAAAAACCTGTGGATGGTAGATGGAAGGAAGCATAGACGGTAAGGTTTCAATGTCAAATAGAGGTCGACTCCTGTTAAAACGTTCACTTGGCTTGTTGGTTTGTATGTGTTATCGCAACACAATGGCATGATGATGTTGTAGATCTGTTATAGATAAGGTAACTCTAATAATACGTATTATAAGTAGGTAGTATTGACTAAGTGCTTGTGCTGTACTGTAATGATCCATGAATCTACATGATACATTAAATAGGGTTTGTATTTTATACACCAAATGTTATTAAGGACTAATGGATGATTCCGGTTGTAAAGATTTATTGAAACTGAACATACAGACAGACGCGACGTGTGAGTAGTGAAGACAGAATCTATAAATATTATATTTATAAACAGGGCGCTTAGCAGCTTATTCACTTTTGTCACTGGAACAACTTGTGCTCCTACCCATTGAATCATCTTGTTCTCTTATTTTAAGTAGTTACTTAAAAATAACAACAGTCTTATTTTATACCAAATGTAAATTAAGTAGGTAGTTTTTTACAAGGTTTCAGAAAATAATAAAGGCAAAAATGACATGAAGCATTTTCCTTCTTGGCATAACTGTGTAGTTTTATAACAATAATTATGTAATGTAGTTTATTATTATTGCTATTATAAACCACTGCACTGAATCAATAGTTAGGTAGATTAAAGAATGACGTGACGAGCTAGCCGTTCGCCTGGTGTTAAACGACACGGATGCCCATATCAGCTGCAGTGTCACTCGGAACTCTAAAGTATAGAGGTTCGCGTGACACTGCACTGCGCACGTCATCCAGAGACATCAGCACAATCTTGTAAAGATTACTAAACTGTGAGATCAGATTATAAGGTCTCATTTGCCCAGTAATTTCACTAGCTACAGTGCCCTTCAAACCGGAACACAGCAGTGCTTGCGCACTACTGCTTGGCGGCAGAATAACTGGCAAAGCGGTGGTACCTACCTAGACGAACTTTGCAGTAAAGTCCTACCACCTAGTGAAAATTTTAAGATAACTTATATTAGCTCTGATAATTTTCACAATCACGTAAGTATATGTATAACATCAAAATACCTATACTTAGGTGCTCGTACCTAAGTACATACCTACCATTCATTATTATCATATTATAAATTATTTGTAATCAACAAATATTTATATTACCTCACTAAATATCAACACGTTTACTACATTGAGTAAATATGTAGAAGGACATTTATATAGGTATTTATAACTGACCTTTGCACGTATTGTAAGTATCTGATTTGATTACTTAACGACGTTAAAAATAGCGACTGCGGCAGACCGGTTTCATGGGCTAAGAAAAACAATAATTTTAACACGTCTATACGAATAAAAATTAAAATTTTTATGCGTCCATAGCAGGTTCATAGTTTTCCAAGAATTCAATTGGATTATTGAGTGACGGTAGCCAACCCTCCAAGTATTGTTATACCTACTCTATCATGACTCGTATCTATTGGGTCTGGCTGGCTACTATAAATGGTACCTACGTTTAGATTTAGTAGCTGCATGGTGTGTTTGTATTTGTATATTTGTACTTGTATTTATTGCGAAATATTAAATAAATTAATAAATATCTGTGGACATTTCACACAGCGTCATCTAGTCCCAAACTAAGCAAAGCTTGTACTATGGGAACCAGATAACTGATACAATACTTAGATACTTGTTGTTTGTAAATACATACATAGAATACAATATAACACCCAGACACAGAACAAACATCGATGTTCATCACACAAATGTTTGTCCTGGGTGGGGATCGAACCCACAACCCACAGTCCAGAAGGCAGGGTTACTACCAACTGAGCTATAGGGCCAGTCAAGATCTTTTCTTATTGCTATCAAATACTTAGTTATTTTTATCGTTGCTCGTCACGGCTGCGAGGTGCGGAGTATTGTCAACGAATTATCAATAAGGTAATTATGTATTTCTTTAAAAGTTTGCTACCCGAGATATGGCCGATATCGACTTAGGATGTTCCTACGTACTATGTCCGTACTGTAATATAGGTACCTGAACGTACACACAAAATTTCATAAGAATCAGTCGGCCGTTTCGGAGTTACATACACTGTGAAACGAGAATTTTATGTTAGACGAGTTTCTGCCCGCAGCTTCGCCCGCGGCGTGGCCTATGGGAAAATAATTCAAGCCCCCATTTCACCCTCTTAAGGGTGGAATTTCGCAAAATCCTTTCTTAGAGGATGCCTACGTCATAACATCTACCTGCACGCCAAATTTCAGCCCGATCCGTCCAGTGGTTTGGGCTGTGCGTTGATAGATCACTATGTCAGTCAGTCACCTTTGATATACTTATATTTAAAATAGGCACAAAAGTTTTTAAAACTAAATTATTTTTATCATTTCATCGTAAGTATGTGAAATGAAAACAATTTCAAAAGATGCATATGTAGGTAAGTAGTCTACATTCTACAAACGATGAAGTTTGTGGTTTTAGGCCCCTTTGTAAAGGCCTTTGTATTCATCCGGTCGGGTCCATTAATATAATGAAGCCACAACGCCAGCACATCACGTTCCTAGCAGTACCCACAACGTCCGCATGCGCTACACAAGGAATGTTCAGTATTATTATTATTACGGTGGAAAAAACCCTGACACCATATTTTTTCCGAGACATCCTATCCAGGTAGCGCAACAAACCGCCAGTGGGGAGCGCCGCACAGTGGTCCCATTTTGAAAAAAGGTGGACTTAGGACCGAAAGTCGGAATTTCGGGCTGTTTTTTTTTTATAGAATAGGTCTTAACTATCCTAACAACATCTATTCTATAAAGAAAATCCGTAGGATGCATAGTTTTCGAGAAAAAAAATAATCTTTTTTTTCTTGTATGGAGAAAAACATACTTTATTATTTTTCTCAAGTTGGGTGAAATAGTGACGGCTTTTGTTGATATTTTATGAAAGCCCTAGTGGTATTGTATCCAGAAAAAAATAAAACCAATGCGGTCACCTGCGGCCGCGGGAATAATCAGATGTCAAAAATTGATTAATTTTTTTTGCGTATTTTGCAAACATTGTTCGTTTCTGGCCAATTATTTATGTATTTTAGGTTAGCGCTCCATACTTTAATTCGAACTATTATATAACATTTCAAAAAAGTTAATCAAAATCGAGTAATTTTTTTTTATAATTGCTGTTTTACTCATGAAATTGCACGCATACATGGTTAGTTCAAAATGCAAATCCTATATTACTCAGTATAATGTACAAAATAAACATGCACGTACCTAAAACGTAAAAAAAAAAAAAAAAATATTTTAGTTTTTCGTTTATGCTTACTAAAAGTCACCGGTAATGGTTACCGACATTACTTACCTACCACTGGCGGGCATTATCTGCATAATCGATTTCTTGCTTTGTATTTTCAAAACTGGTTTTGCGACAGCATTTTCACAACCGCGGTTGTTGAATGCGAGGCAGGATATAAACAAACGAGTCACATCTGATACTAGCTGTGACTGGTCGCTAGCTGGTCGCTTTGTTCCTGACAAATCCTGACAACAGGATAACTCGTATATGCATGCAAGTAACTACCCCCTAAAAATAAAAGTGATATAGCTACATCAATAATAATTGGCGTATGTTATACACCAATAATGTTTGTTATTGGTGTGTTTTAATCTTTCTGTCATCTGTATACGTATGATTTTCTACCAGAAAAAATGACTCATTTGTTTGTGCAGATTCCTGATTACTTATTACACGTTACTTAGCTCCCATTGGCGGACTTTATCTATACAAACAAATGAGTCATTTTTGATAAATGGCTGTGATTGGTCGTTTACTATTACCTTGCTCTTGCACATAGTGACTAATGACCTATCTGTTATGGCGTATTAAATACAGAGCAATGTTAATTTAAATTGATTCATCGCTAACTGTGAAGTACTAAAAATTACTATTTTGAATTTGCAATGGCTGGCTTAGGCACATATTTTGATATGTTCTTGATTCTTAAAGATAGTGGAAATCTTAAGGATTACAATAAATTGTGTGAATTTATAGTTTCCAAAATACCATGTGAAATATCTGAAGATGACCATCAAACAATTAAGGAGTTTTGTCGGCTATTCACCAATCTTGTAACTAAGAAGTGGAAAGATGCAAGCAGAAACTTGAAGACATTTATGAATCGGGAAAACAACCGCAAGTGGTTAGAGACCAATATTAATTGGCCTACTTGCAATACGGTTGATCTTGTTAGTACAATGAGAATGCCAGAGGACTTAGTTGAAGAGCCGGAATTACTGCCGGTTGCTATTCCATCTGTCTGCACTGCGGAAGCAGGTACCTCTACTGTAAAAGAAGTTAGAGTGCCCTTTGCCGATTTGGGCAACAAACAAAAGAAAAGACGTTCCAGTGTCTTTGTTAACGATAACTCTGAAGAAGAACTACAGTATTATTTTATTTCCAAGTTAAAAGAAAATGGAAAATATGCTTTAGCGAAGATTGTGGAATATCTGTGCGAGACTCCCGAAGTTGTATCAGATGTAACAAAACTCCTTTTCAAGGAAGAAAAAGTAGTCAGTATAGCAGAGGATACATCTTTGGCTTTGTACACAGCCCTTAGCCTATCCAAATGGCAATACTTATCCTTGAGAATGTTTCTGAAGGATGAAAATTGTTCAGCTGCCTTTCCGTCTTATCACAAGTTACTTGACGCTAAAAAGAGATGTTACCCATCTGAAGAACACGTGGAAGTAACGGAAATGGGAGCTCGCATAAGGTATTTATAAAATTATACTATATGTTGTTTTAAAATTTTTAAGCTTCATTAGCTTACTTTTATTAATTTATTTTATTTTTCAGGTTGCAAGGACTTCTTAACCACACAGTGGAAAGAATTTTGCTAGACTTAAGACCAATCACAAGTTCAACCAAAGAAGGACTGAAGTTGATATGGAAATGGGGCCTTGACGGAGCATCGTCACAGAGTAATTACAAACAAGTCTCAGCTCCTGAGTTTGACGATTCCTCTGTTGTATTGATCAGCATCGTCCCACTCCGACTAGTTGATGGGGGAGAAATGATTATTTGGGAAAACCCAAATCCTTGCTCACCACATTACTGTCGGCCAGTGAAATTCACGTTTACTTCAGAGACTGCGGAGTTCATAAAAGGGGAACACTTAGAAATGCAGCGCGAAATTACAAAATTGGTACCAACAAATTGTGGTGATGTGGAGATAGCCCACGAACTGCACATGACTATGATCGATGGGAAAGTGGCGAATATTATTGCAGATGTACCTTCATCAGCAACGTGCCCCATTTGCTTGGCGAAACCAAGTGAAATGAATAACTTGGAGCTTTTGGCCACGAGACCGCTTCGACAGGATTTGTACCAATATGGAATTTCATCGTTACATATGAAGATAAGATGTATGGAGTGTCTACTTCATATATCTTATAATATGGACTTCCAGCGCTGGAGTGCTCGTGGCGATCACAAGGAATTGAAGCAAGCAAAGAAAAATGCCACACAACAAGAGTTTCGGGAACAGACTGGAATACTCATCGATATTGTAAAACAGGTAATTTTTCCTTTAATTTGCTTCCTTTATATTATATACTCGTCTGTTTTTGTATGCCCTACTAACTTAATTTCTTCTTTGCAGGGCTTTGGAACAACTAACGATGGAAACACTGCAAGACGTTTTTTCCGAGATTATAAAAGATCATCGAGAATCACTGGAGTTGATGAAGATTTGTTACTCCGATTTTCTGTCATTCTGCAAGTTATATCTTCAGGAAAGAACGTCAATATTGCGAACTTCAGACGTTATTGCAAAGAAACAGCAGAACTGTATGTGCATCTCTATCCGTGGTACTACATGCCTGTTAGTGTCCACAAACTTCTGATGCACGGAGCAGATATTTGCAGTCATTTTTCAGTTCTGCCTATTGGTAAGTAATAATAGATCAAGACAAATGAAATATAAAGCAGTTAACTAACTGTAAATCTATAAACACTAAAATAATAGTTTCAATGTCAACTTCAACGTATAATTATAGCATATTTTTTATTATTTTTAGGGTCCTTGTCGGAGGAAGCTTCCGAGGCTCGTAATAAAGACTTCCGGAACGTAAGAGAGAAGAACACGAGAAAGACAGGAAGGATCCAAACAAACGAGGACATACTACACGGGCTTTTAATAAGTTCAGACCCCCACATATCATGGCTTAGACCAAAATTTTCAAAGCCTAATCATCTAGAGATGCTTCCTGAGGCAATTCAGTTGCTCGAAATAGACTCGGAGTGCGTATACGTGGAAGAAGAGTAGAAAATGAAAATATACCAGATCCAATGCTATAATTTTTTATTTATTTTATCCTTTAAAAAACTACATATAAAACAGCCCTTTTCAAGGCTACACATTTATCTTATGTTTCTGGTAGAAAATCATACGTACACAACTACATAAGATTAAAACACACACCAATAACAAACATTATTGGTGTATAACATACGCCAATTATTATTGATGAGCTATATCACTTTTATGTTTAGGGGGTAGTTACTTGCATGCATATACGAGTTATCCTGTTGTCAGGATTTGTCAGGAACAAAGCGACCAGCTAGCGACCAGTCATAGCTAGTATCAGATGTGACTCGTTTGTTTATATCCTGCCTCGCATTCAACAACCGCGGTTGTGAAAATGCTGTCGCAAAACCAGTTTTGAAAATACAAAGCAAGAAATCGATTATGCAGATAATGCCCGCCAGTGGTAGGTAAGTAATGTCGGTAACCATTACCAGTGACTTTTAGTAAGCATAAACGAAAAACTAAATTTTTTTTTTTTTACGTTTTAGGTACGTGCATGTTTATTTTGTACATTATACTGAGTAATATAGGATTTGCATTTTGAATTAACCATGTATGCGTGCATTTTCATGAATGAAACAGCAATTATAAAAAAAAAACTCGATTTTGATTAATTTTTTTGAAATGTTATATAATAGTTCGAATTAAAGTATGGAGCGCTAACCTAAAATACATAAATAATTGGCCAGAAACGAACAATGTTTGCAAAATACGCAAAAAAAATTAATCAATTTTTGACATCTGATTATTCCCGCGGCCGCAGGTGACCGCATTGGTTTTATTTTTTTCTGGATACAATACCACTAGGGCTTTCATAAAATATCAACAAAAGCCGTCACTATTTCACCCAACTTGAGAAAAATAATAAAGTATGTTTTTCTCCATACAAGAAAAAAAAGATTATTTTTTTTCTCGAAAACTATGCATCCTACGGATTTTCTTTATAGAATAGATGTTGTTAGGATAGTTAAGACCTATTCTATAAAAAAAAAACAGCCCGAAATTCCGACTTTCGGTCCTAAGTCCACCTTTTTTCAAAATGGGACCACTGTGCGCCGCCCGAAACCGGTCCCTCGGAAAAAACAGCCTTTTGTGAAGGCGATGGCATGATGGCATAAATCATGCGGGCTCACGATCAGGACCGGTCTGCGGTTCGACATTCGTCGGCTCCACTCGGCTAATGAGCCTTCAATCAAGGTCAGCTCCTCGGAACGTTGCGCCCACTAATTTATTCTCTTTACAAAAACAACTTTATCACGCTTCACATTAAACTCGACCGGTTTGAGTTATTTTTAATGATAGCTTGTATTTTTTGTGAGAAATACCTATCTGACTAAAGTTTAATGGTGCAGAGGTTTTATTATGGTTATGATTGTTATGGTAGGTGCCTAATTAGATTTGTTTCTTACAGATAAGACTATGTTATAATAAATAAAATAAATAAATAAATATCTGTGGACATTTCACACAGCGCCATCTAGCCCCAAACTAAGCACAGCTGGTATTAAGGAACCAGATAACCGATACAATACTTAGATACTTTTTGTTTGTAAATAAATACATAGAATACAATATAACACCCAGACACAGAACAAACATCGATTTTCGTCACACAAATGTTTGTCCTGGGTGGGAATCGAACCCTCAACCTGCAGTTCAGAAGGTAGGGATACTACCAACTGAGCTAACGGGCCAGTCAATAATGAAGTGAGTATTTAATATACCTACTTGCAATAACGAATTACTAACCATCATTGACATAATATTCTACCGAATGTACCTATAATTTTGTAGGTACATGTATGTACCTATTTACAAAATAAAAAGTATCTCGTAGATAAAGCAAGATAATATATAAAATGGAGATATTTTATAGTTTAACGAGGCACTTAGGGGTAATAACAATAGCAGCAATGAACAGAAGCTATTGTGTGAGGTTAAAAACAAACATTTCTCATTAGGCGAGTAGCGCGAGCGGCATTGTTCTGTGAGAAAACATAACGGATCGTGTCGGATATGTATTCAGATTTACGTCAACGTCGAGCCACTTCCATGATCGACAACCTCCGAAATATCTTAAGATACGAAGGTCGTTTATTACGACTTTACGAGGGCGACGTTCTCATCATCATTAATTAGTGATTTATACTAATTCGACAGTTTAACTTTAGTTGTTCTTAAGTTAGAGTTAAGCAGCCTTATTAATAAACACGAACTAGCTTTAGACTAGTTACACCATCTTTTGTCTCTTTCGATCCAGCTAAATATTCCAGTAGTAAAAAAAGGACAAAAGCTGAAGTAACTGTCTATCCGAGACTAATACCCGTTTATTAATAAGGCCGAAAGCGTCTAGATTGTACACTAGCCGACACACTATCATAAGTTGGTACATATAGAGAAACGAGCTTCTGCCCGCAGCTTCGCCCGCGACGTGGCCTATGGGAAAATAATTAAACCACCCATTTCACCCTCTTAAGGGTGGAATTTCGAAAAATCCTTTCTTAGCAGATGCCTACGTCATAACATCTACCTGCATGCCAAATTTCAGCCCGATCCGTCCAGTGGTTTGGGCTGTGCGTTGAAAGATCACTGTCAGTCAGTCACCTTTGTGTTATATATATTTAGAAGTTATATATATATATTTAGATAAGAGCGAATTTAGTATCTGTCAAACTTTAGTACAGACGGACATTAGAGTAGTAAAATAATCAACTTCTTGCTAAAGAACAAGTCTGTATTTTAATGTCCATCCATATAGGTAGGTACTTACTAGTTGTATCTGTAGGCGCGGGAAAAGCGAATTTTTGCGAAAACGAAATCAAAAAGTAAGTTGCTGCAATGAAAGGATGATGCGATAGAACTGCGTAGGAATTCGGAGAGAAAAATCACAGTTCCAAATAGGAAAGGAGCACAATACCTTAATAGTCCAATAGTGCTGGTCCTTTAAGAGTCCCTCCAAATGCGGGGGCATCCAAATACACCACAATTTCACACACAAAGTTCTAAATTCAACGACGAAAGCGGAGGTCGGTCGGCCATACGAAATTTTCGAGCGCGCAATCTAGTTTGGCCCACTCGCGTTAGGGTACGCTACTGTCGGAGGGCACATGTAGCGGTCTCCGTTGCACATATGCAGATAGGTATGTGCAGGAGTGGGATAGAGGTATAGGGAAATAATTGCAGCAACTAAGACGTTACGTTTTACTAAGAAACTTAACATTGAATCAGCGCAACCAGTATCAAAGTCAAAGTATTTTATTGTAAATAGGCGATTTTTTGCACTTTTACGCATCAATATGAGATAAGGTACTTAAAATTAAGTTATTGTACCGCTAAGAATATCAAATTACAAAGTGCTTAATTTCAAATATTATATAGCATATTAAGTATGAGTTTGGAAAAAAACTACACACCGGTGTAAGGGTAATATTGAGATGACCTAAACATTACAAATACCTAGAAAACTAACATTATAAAAGTCAATAAGCACCTAAGATTTCATAAAATTGAGTGTGGGATATTCAGGTCAAGTTGTTATCTTGAAGAGTAACTAACATCAACGTTTGCAGTAGAACGGTAGGGACGAGGTCAACGTACGGTGAACCTCGGACCAATTCGCGACATGAGATTGAATAATAGTTGATTACTTGCAGGACCAAGGCCGGCCGCGGCCGCCATTGCTGCGCGTGCCGCCTGCCCGCCGCCCCGCACGGTGGAACAACTAAATAAAACGGCATGACTTTCAGTCAGTCATACAGTGCTCATCATCGAAAACTGATATAAGTATTACGATATCAAGGCAGAGTCGAGTCCTTTAAATTATAGTATTTTTTTTCTAAAAATTCAACAACATAAAAAAATATAGATCTGCCTGAACGAGTTATCAGAGCAATAACACAGTAATCGTGCTAAATTTAACTTGGAGAATTGGTATAATGTGGGTTACTTCATCTTTAACGGAATCCGTACATACATTACAAAAGAGTTAAATGGGTATATAAAATAACATTTTGATTGTTCTAGTAATCTTTTTCTTATATCCAACTAATATTATAAAAGAATGTTTGTATGTTTTGATATTAGTTCCTAAATCACGGAAATACATTTAGTTTATAATTATCTGGGAAATAAAACACAAATGCAACGGGGCACAGTTAGTTCACATTTAAAAAACATGTCTGAAAGTGAAAACCAAACTAATTCTAGCTTAAAACGGACGAAGACGCTAGCTAAAGCTAGTTTTAGCGCGCCTTCTCGATATTTGACAGCATATTTCTTTAAATAGATAAGGAACTGTATTATAATTTACATTGTGCTATTAGGTCTGCGCCTATATATGGGCTCGGTCCACTGTGCACCGCGCTGCGCCGCCATTTTGATTGCCGAACTGAATCGCTTCGCATCTGTCGCACCATGCACGTATAAAATAAGGTCCATTTCGCCGAACTTCTTTTTATCTTACATTTATTATCAGCCATAGAAATAGTGTAATTTCTCGCAGTTATCAGTATACAATTGTCTTCTTTATAAATCTACATACTTATTATATAATTATATTGAAATTAACTCTTATTTACTCAAAATATCACCATTTTTTTTACTTTTAATTTTTTATGTAAATAAAACGTACACTAGGTGTATGCCAGATTCAGGGAGACCTTAATTTCCCCGACACCCTAATAGAAGTAATTACCTATATTATAATTATACATAAGTAAAAATATTACCTATATACTTTGATAAGTACCTATATCAGTAAGAATGTAAGTAGGTACATACCTACCTATTTAATCTTTAAAGCGATTAAGTACCTAAGTATTAAAATTTCATTGCCGGTACATACTTTACACACTACTGTACATACTTTTGCTGCCAGCCGTTCGATCGTTCTCGCACGTGCGATAGAGAACAGTTTTCGTCGTTTAATTAAATCTTCTTTTTGGGGTCAATCATTTCAATGGATATATTATCTATGACCATTCTATTAAGTATTATGTGACTATAGCAATACATATACATACGGTTTATTAAATATGTTATGTATTGTAATTACAACTAAGTATACTTTTATTAGTCATCATTCCGACGCAAGAAATTCGTCACATTAGGTGACTATAACAACGAAGATATTATGTAAAAGCAAAATATAAAACGTGCGAGCACAGTTTTTCACTGTAGAATTTATTAGAAAGTGTAACACCGTCACAAAAGTCCCCAAAAGTATATAAAATGTGCAGGCTGTGATTATTTTATTTCAAATTTCGTAACAGCCCTTTTATAGTCTGCGTATGACAGAGTGAGTAATTGAGTAGTAGCCTACCACGTGCGGCGCGGCGTGAGCGCCCCACATGAAAGGCGTTGCGCTACTGCATGGATTACAATACGGTGGCTAAACGTACTAATACTACTTGTAACTATACTACAGTGACAAATTCAGTTCTTTTTCATTATAGAAATAATTAGTAAATAGGTATGTAGTATATACGTACCTACGTAGAAAATTGTACGTTCTAGTTTAAAATTTAACTAGGTTTTTAGTAGATTCTTCTACAGTTTAATTATACAGGTTATTTTTATTATCAAGGGATTTGACCATTTGACATCGATATAGGGAAATATACGTACAGCACTGGCTGATTTTTACAAACCAAGTTGTTTCCGAACCAACACACCTGTTAGAAAAACTGAATTCACTAGCGCCAGACCTTAAAACACACGCCTCGTCCCCCGCGCCGCTTGCTCGTCACAGACGAGACGGCTCAGTCACCCCGCTTACCCGCGCATACCCCTCAGTACCTACTCACTCACACACTCTCAGTCCGGTCGTACGCGCGCTCACGGTCGCTCACGTCACGTTATCGCGGGCCGCACGTTCGCGCCACAATTCCGCCATTCAAAACGATGTCTGCTGAGAACTGCAACACCAATGTAATCCGTTGTGCCCGCACCAGGATTCGTCCATGTTCCGTGCCGATGTGCAAGAAGAATCCAAATGATTCCTGTTTCGTGCTTCCCAAAGATCCACACTTGTAAGCATGAATCAATACACCTTTTATGTTTTTTTCGTAAATGTAGAAGATACTTAGGTAATAAAAATGTGAAAGATGGGCATGTTGTTAACTTTATCGCAAAAAAGTGTTATTTGGGACCCACGTTCGGCTCAACAGAAATATTCCTGTTGCTTCACATTAGAATATTGATATTAGATTTCAAAATATAATAGTTGATAATTATTGACAATACTTGGTAAGTTTTTTACTACACTAACTCATAAATTTTCTCTATTTCAGGGCAAGCCAATGGTTGGAACTTTTAGGAGTCAGTTGCATGCCACAGCGTAAATTTTTTGTTTGCGAAGCCCACTTTGACAAGAGCTGTATCCATGAATACATAAACCAAAGAAAACATTTAATCAAAGGATCTCTCCCACTGCCTCGAGTAATAGATCAACATGAATCTAAAACTGAATATGGAGTGCCAGACCAATCGCATTCTAAGGTTTCTTTTACTGATTTTGTTGCTGACATAATCGTCAATTCATTAAGTCCATCGCTATCCTTAAAAAATGCGTCTACAAGCACAAACCCAGAAGTTATGGTTGAATCATCTTCCTCTATGTCTAGTGTAAAGACAGGCGACGCCGACGTCTACGAGAGTCAAGAATACGACGTCAACAAGACACAAGATCACGACGTCAACAAGAGTCAAGAATACGACGTCAACAAGAGACAAGAATACGACGTCAACAAGAGACAAGAATACGACGTCAACAAGAGACAAGAATACGACGTCAACAAGAGACAAGAATACGACGTCAACAAGAGACAAGAATACGACGTCAACAAGAGACAAGAATACGACGTCAACAAGAGACAAGAATACGACGTCTACGAAAGTCAACAACACGACGTCGACCAGTTGAATGTTGAACGAATCGAAATAATTAATCAAACAATGAGTCCACCACCCACCAAGGCAACTTTGGCAGATACTGACCCAACGATACAAATAATTTTAGAACTTCAGAAAAAAATAGAGGTATTAGCTATAGTTCCTGAAGTTTTGAAGCAGTTAGCTCTCAAAATGCATTTGACTTGGCCACAGGCATACAAAGTGTTACGTGAAACTTTACGACTGCCCTGTGTATCCGAGCTAAAAAGTATTTTTGATGATTTTTCTGTTATTACTAATAATAATACAGTATTTGCTAGAACTCTCGAATATAAAGCTAGTATTATGACTGAAAGGCAGAAACAATGTTTCATGTATCTAGGCGAAGTTGAAGTCAAAGAACATCTTTATTATGACATTAAATTAGACAAGCTTTTAGGAATTGTCGATATAAATGATTTGCAAAGGCCTGAGCCGGCAAGTAAAGTATTGATATTAACTGTAGAAGGCTTATTTGAAGATTGGAAGCAACCTGCTGCTATTGCATATGTAGGGATACAGGTTGATAAGCGAATCATATACGAGTGGATATCAAAAAATATACAAAATCTATTGGATATTGGATTAAGCATGAAGGCTATTGTATATAAAACTGATTTATATCTTCCAATGGTACAGTCTTATAATATGAATCTAGTGTACGATGTTCCATCTTTGTTCGAATTATTTTATCACAACTTCTTGACACATGAATATGTTTTCAATGGGGGAGTTGCAAAAATGCAGCATATTATAGATTATTATGAAATAGATAGCAAGAGACAATTAAGATTATCTCCGAAGCTGACTGCAAAACACGTAAATACTTACCGGTTACAAGATATAAACATACAGCTTGTAACTGATGTTATAAACATGAACACTGCAGCGGCTATGTCAACATATATACATTTCCAAGCTTTGGAGAAATCTGCCATTTATACGGTACAGTTGATAACAGAAATGAACGCATTATATGAAGTTCTATGTGATAATATGTGCAACGAAATAGTTAAAACAGCGCCAAAAGAAAAACACATACAATTTTTACGCAAAATGGTTTTATTTTTTGATAATTTCAAAATAATTAATAGTTTCACGCGCATGGAAGTGCCTAAAGCAGGAACATTTGTTGAAAAAATCCAAACAACTGTAAGGTCAGTTTTAAATTTATATGAAAGTGTCCATTTTAATAATGAATCTGAAATTCTTCCGGTACGACGACTCTGCCTCGAAAACTTTGAAAAAATTATTGATCGCGCTAAAAGGATTGGAAAGGAAAAATCAAAACCAACTTGCAAGGAAATTCATGCCGCGTTCAGGCACTCCACATTACTGAATATTGTGAGATCTAATAATAAAGATAGATGTTTAGATTTAAAAAGAGCGTTGGATCAGATATACGGAGTAGTCAGTGATTTTAAAAATCCTTGGTTAAAAGCACCAATCGCAAATATTGGCGCAAACATTAAAATCAAAAGTTCTGAATACAGCACATTGGACCTAAAGAAAAAAGAAGCTGTTGTCTTGATAGCTGGGTTCATACTCAAGAAGTGTCAGGACTACCACGCCGATTGCGTAGCCATGAAAAATTACATTTGTATTGTTTTACACGATACAAGCTCCATTTGTAAAACCATTTTAAATGAGATTCAAAATGGTGTTTGTGTTGTACCGCAAGAGAGCTTCATTGAATTTGTCGAAATGATGGAAATCAGATTTCGATCCTTTATGAAAAAATCTACTTTAGAAACTCAGAAAGGGAAGTTGATGAATAGTTTACTAATGGCAATGCAAATTATAAGTTTTCCAATGCCTTGTGAATGCTTCCCAATCCTGTATGCAAAGAAACTGTATTCACGACTTAGAATTTATAACATGCTGAAGCACAACAACGGTTTATTATCTTCAGGAAAATGTAAAAACGGATTACAAGTCAATGATTTATAATTAGGTTCTTATGTATTTTTATATAGTATCGTGATTCGTCAATAAAATTTTGGCAAGAATACAATTTTATAAGAGGAATAATTTTATAATAATGGTGTCTTTACTCTAAAGCTAAACGAAATTAAATATATTTCCGTCTTTTTCATTTCCCCTTTTTCAGAAGAGTACCGATATAATTTAAGTTTACTTTAGTTTTAGAGAATGCGACACAGAATCGTCACCATTGTATGTAAAAATGTAAATATACTTACTCTTTATAAATAAAAATTTAAAGTCTATTCATTAAAAAGCTAAGTACTTTATAATCTCAGAGCTCTGAATTTATGTTGTACACCAAGATGTCCCACTGTGGGAGGGCAAAATGCTCGCCCGGTGACGCTGTAAAGGTCGGCAGAGACCAATAGCATTAGCCCGTTCACAAAAAAGTAGGTCAAAATGGATTGTTTACTACGGGAGGACGCAGGAGTGTACCTACCTCTACCTACGTAGTATACGTACCCTTACTTACATGCTTTAGCTATTTTTTTAATTCTCGTAAAATAGGAACTGTTCAATGAGCTCATGGCGATTAGAGAACATGGATGTATGTAAGTGCAAGATTATCGAGATAGGGCCTGCACGCCTTACCCTACTCGTATCATTGAGAAACCGGTTTTACGACACGAGCATGTTATAACTCCAGAGGGCAAATAAAACGTAACGGCTCGCGGCGGAGAGGCGAGAGTGGCTAACCAGCGATAATTGTGTGGAGAATGTATACTGCGCGGACCTGTTTAAAATACTCTAGCCCCTCCGCGCTCTTGATGATTAGGCCATAGACTTAGCATCCAGAACCTTAATACAAAAAAGTAAGACAGAAATTTTGACACTAGTATAAAAGTCTTCGATGGAGTTTTGGCGGGAAAGCGAAAAAGATTGCGTCACCGCATTGTATTATTTTCCAAAACTTGTGTTATTTTCAGTGTTAGTGCATAAAATTGGTGGCATTTTATTCGTTAAGTGCTGGATTACAGACGTGAGTGTGGGAAAATGGTATAATGATGGTGAAATGTTTCTTTTCGTGTTGTTTCCAAAACTCCATAAAAGATTCAAGTAAAGTTGCCACTACTTTACTAGGAGTATGACTTTGACTAGACTATGACATGAATATGACTTGATAACTTCGACTGTGACTTTGCACATATTTGCGTGAAATATCATTAACTTGATAAAATATCAATTACTTGACACTGGCTAAATACACAAAAGTGTGGAGCCCAAACATAAAAAAAGTCTTCGATTTTCAGCTGTCAAAATCAAAATTAGTCGTTACTACGTTTTAATCAATAATAATTAATGACAAGTAGGATTCATCTATGCACGGCCGTGTCACTAAACATCAGGCGAACGACAAGTTCGTCACGTCCATCGTTAACATAATAAAATGCTCTGTCGCTAAAATTCGTTGTTTTTGGACAGAAATAGCTATGGTCGTATATAGTGACAAGGGTTGCCAACCGTACTATAATATATTATAGTATTGTACTATATTTCGGGTCGGGTATAATACTGTTAAAGAAATGTATAGTACGCAAAAATACTATATTTTCAACACCAAAAAAAATCTAACATATTTATAAAAAATAAAAAATAACCAACTGCTCTTTAAATATACATTACATTGATTTAATGTTATGCATATATAAATACCTACATTACATTAAATTTTGAGCGAAGCGAGTTCGTGTAACCGAATTTCGGACTCCGAACATATCTATCTCTAAACTAACTGGAGGCACTGGCAGCACGTCAAATTGACAACATCTAAAGAATTTATGGTCTCTTTTTCTGCACTATATTCTTAAGAGGTATACTATATTTTTTTATAGTTTATTTTGAAAAATACTGTATTTCGCTGAAAAAATATTGGCAGCCCTAATAGTGACTCACTCAGTTTCACGACAGAGACTAATTACATATAGGGATTGAATAACCGAAAAGTCAAGGTCTATATCGGTAAATGGTATAACGTCAAAGGTACCATTTCATTTAATTTCTGAAAATTACTATTCTTACACAAATCTTTCACTACCAAAATGGTGGTACCGCTATTTTTAAGCTACCTAAACCACCAACAAAAGGGTTTCTTGATGAAGACCATGACACGCGTACCGCGTCCCGCGCTTTTATGTCACGTCTAGAATCCGATTATGACTTTTCAAGTTTAATTTAGAAAAACCACCTTCAAATCTCAACTATAGATTAAAATTATGTATTTTAATAAACGATAATAAAAGTAAAATTATTTTCTCCGTAGACTTTAGACCGAAATTGCTAGACTGACAACTTCATAATAATCATAAATCATAGTCAATACAGAATACAAAACAAACTCTTTACGTTAACACAAATAACTAGGACGTTAAATTTAACGAAAACAATTGTCTACTTGTAAAAATTAAATACACTGTTTTAATATTTGATATAAATAATCACCGTATAAAAGCGATGTAATCAATTATATAAAAGCTTTAAATTAATAAATAAAAAAACTGTAAACACACACACCAAACGAGATTTTTATACCTTCCAAATCACGTTAATTAATAACAGATAAATAATTTTTAGTAAAATTATTATACCGCTAGCATAACCTTACACCTAACCGCGTTCAATCCCTGATAATGCTCACGGGCCGAGCGAAACCCGTGAGACCGAGACGTCACGACAAGCTTGCAAAGAATGCGAAGCGGGTTGAAGTGAGATAGAAAACGTCCGCATAGTGCCTTTCCCAGCGACCGGTCCGCCTCGCTAGATTACTATTGGTTCATTCTTCGCTGCGCGGCTGCGAGTTCGAGTCGTCCAGCTCAGTGACAGTCGGTGCTAGTTTTATTCAACGCTCGATCCGTATCAGTGAACGAACACTCACGTAAGCAGTCGGTTGATTCCAAGAGTCTGACGCAATACGAGAGCAAGAAACGGCACGAACGCGCTTACTTTTATTTAAAGTTATTTATTGTAAAATATTCATACTTAAATGGCAGAATGGCCAGAAACGGAAGAGGTCATGTTTCCACCTGTAGTGTCAGTTCTTGCTACAATACGTCTGTAACAAGTCCGGACCTTACATTTTTTGGATTACCACAGCATCCACCAGAGAGGTATGTTCTCGTTTGAACTATGCAGTTTTATGTAGTAAAATAGGCACAAGTTTAGTAACAGGTGTTCCTAAAATATGGATCAAAACGTACCTCGAGGCTCCTAGCCTCGTTTATTCAAAGATTTTTTTGGCTTAGCTTTAATGCTTTAATTTAAGCACCTATAGCAAATTCATTTATAGATTTTATACGTTTTATACAGTGAAACGAAAAAGCGGGGAAGTTTTAGAAATTATATTGACATGCGAACGACCAGTAAGTACGAGATTTTCGGACCTCCTACTTGAGGCCAAGAGGGGGGGGGGGGGGGCTTCGGGGGGAGGTGCTCCTGCGCATTTAACCTAGGCTCCGACCTGAAACAAACTTGCGCGCGTAATGCTTGGACATTGGGGTTATTTCGGTTTACCTTCCTTACCTATATACCTTCATTTGGTTTGATATAAGTAAGTATTCATTTCTTGGGATACTTTTTATACTTAGGTACTTCCTATTCCTACACAGGAACTAAATTAAAGTAAAAGTTCTTACGCACCAACTTATTAATTAAATGCCTATACTTTAGATCGCATCGCTATATTAAGTACTTGTATTCCTATTTATAACATTTTACTATCTATCTTATATAATACAATACAAACTCGTTATACATTATATGTATACCACATGCTTAATTAATTTTACATAATAACTTACAGTACATAATATAATGGGCGGCCTTATCACTACAAGCGATCTCTTCCAGGCAATTTTTGGGACCTTATATAAAACGTACTTAGACCAACTATTGCTACAAAATTCTACCAACAAGTAAAAGACCTGGCTGGTTCACATTTTTTTACCTTGTATATTTATATTATTTATTACTTTCACAGTCGTAATTATAGTTGGAAAAACCTTTAACACGTTAAAAGTTCCTTTACAAACATGTTTTTATGATGAAAACTGTTAAGTCATGGAGGTACTCATATACTGTTATGAAAATATTGTTAATTATTTTCAGACGCGATAAATGGCTCCAACTGATAGGACGAGAAGACTGGCTCTCCAAACAATGTAACTTGTCTAGAAGCCGCAAGATTTGTGAAGAGCATTTCTCGTTGGATGCTATTGTTTTCTCAATCCATCGAAAAGTTTTAAAGAAAACAGCATTACCATCTCGCTATCTGCCACTGCAAGAAATAATCGACGATGAACCTGTACCTAGAGATCCAGACCCCAAACCAGTCGCATCAAAATTATCGCAAACTGATGATGTTTCTGACACAGAAGATACGTCAATAAAACAGACCCAGACGGCCGAAACTATTACAGATATCATTTGTAAAAGACGAACAGAAGAAGTTCAGTTTCAGGAATTATGTGACAAAGTTTTAACAAAAGAGTTGGTGCTACTAATAAAAGCTAAGGAAAAGTTATCGTCTATAAAATTTAAAAAAAACGGGAATCTAGGCAAACATTTCGGAATGAATTTATACCTGACCAACCCGCAAGCGTATATTTCTTTGCAAAGTATCCTTCATTTGCCCTGTTTTCCCATAGCGGTTAAGCAATGCATACAAGTTGGTGCTGTAATATCAGACAGCATAATGATGATACTCAAATCCAGAGTTGATAGAATGACAAATAAAGAAAAAAACTGCTCACTGCTAATTGGCTCTACCAAATTAAAACCAAATCTTTGTTATAACATTAAGAAAGATAAAATTGTAGGGTTCCAAGATATTGATGGATGTCAATCTGCTAGCCCTGCAGCAAGAGCGTTAGTTGTTATGGTCCGCGGGTTGTTCTGCAATTGGAAACAACCAGTCTGTTATGCTTTGGTCTCCGCAGATAATGCAAAAAAGGAACACATTGAAAGTTGGATTAAAAAAATTATCAATAGCCTACTTAAGATTGGACTAAATGTGCGAACAGTTATCTGGCCATTAGTTGACGATTTGGTAAAAATAGCAAAACGAACACCAGACCCTGTTGAAAACCTTTACTTTATAGTAAACGGTAAGAAAATATATAATGTTTTCGATGCAGCCGAACTTATTAGGTCTGTTCGCGATAGTATGCTCTTAAATGAATTCCATTCCGAAGGGCGTGTTGTAAAATATGAACATATTGTACAATTCTATAATGAAGATCAAAAGAAAACTGTGCCTCTTGCGGAAAAATTGACTAACAAACATATTAACCCAACAAATATAGAAAAAAAGGAAACGGAATACGCAACACAGCTTTTAAGTAAAACTGTGGCTAGCGGAATTTGGAACTATATCAATTTTAATTTAATCAACGAAGCAGCAAAAGACACAGTTGAATTCATATTTAACATTAATAATTTATTTGACTCGCTAAGCAGTCACAATAGAAGACATAAAGATAATGAATACAAAAATGCGTATTGTGCTGATGAAGCGCAAACAGCATTTTTTGAAAAAATGTTAGCATATTTTCAGAAAATTAAAGTGATTAAGATCAATAACGGACAAGATGTAACTTCGACGGCAAGGTTTGTGAGCGGATTTTTAATAACTATAAAATCAATAATGTTGTTATTTGATGATTTGAAAAATGAAGGACATCATTATTTACCGACGAAGAATTTTCATCAAGAAATGATGGAGAAGTTTTTGAAACGACTGACTCCAACAAAACTGACAAGTCAGCAATTTACATCAGTAATTAGGAAGTCAATATTTCGGCACCTTACAAAATTCACACAAGAAGGCTGCAATAAAGAAGTCATAGAACAGTTTCTAGACCAGACAGATTCACTAAAGGGAGACAAAAAAGATGATGCATTAAGTAATACACAGAGTGAAATACCTAAGTCTAACATAAAACCAATTAGAGATGGTGATGATTTGAAAATAATTAAAATAGATTACAATATTATTGATACGCCAGAAAAACATTCTGTGTCCTATATTTGTGAATATCTCTTAAATAAAATCAAAGAAAATCACAAAAACTGCCACGTTTTTGAGAGTTATTTGTTTTCATATGAATTACCGGATGATGATGAATCTAGTTTAGATTACAGATACATGCGGTATATTAACTGCGAAAAAAACAATCCCGATGACTTTGTGCACTTTGTTAAGCAAATGGATGAGAAATTTCTCGAAGCCTTTGAAAAAAAACATCTAGACCATAGAATAGCAGAATCTGTATGCAAAGAAATCGAAAAGATTAGCTATTCACCGCCGTGCTTTTGTTTCCCGATAATTTATTTGGCTAAACTATTCACAAGAATCAAAATTTTTTACATGATAAGAACTAACAATAGAGAATTCCGGAAGAACAAACGTAATTCAAAATATTTTTCGGTCCCTAAACTTAAGTAACTGCGAGCGAGATGATAACTAGGGTAGGGTAGTGATGAAAAAAGTATCCTACTCGTATGTCGATCAGTGTCGTGTATAAAATATGTTATAATATGTTTGTTTGATGTTTGCCATCAGAGCCGACACCCGTTGCTGTTTGAAAAATACAAATAGGAAGACAACGTTTTATTTTAAATACCCAAGTATTCATTTCATATTAAGGCTTGAGTTATTCGAGAACTAGAATACTGCATCCAAGTGCATCTATTTCCAATAGTTTCCGAGCCTGTTGAAGATTAGTAAATTACCTATATGTTTTCGTTATTTTAACCAGAGTGTATATTTTTGTGTAGGAGGCTGATAATATGGGCATTAACGTATTTTTTTAAATAATGAATTTAACAATCAAGCACGTGTTTATCCCGTTGCGGTATAGTTAATGTATATTAAATACGTGCTCAGTTCTACATAAGTTTCATATTTATACATATTGTGTCAATGTTAGTTAAAGATCAAATAATTTTTCGAAAAGAATTCGAAAGGATAATTTGAATTTTATGTTTATATAAGTTTTGTAGGCAAATGTTATTTACATTAGTTTTAGGCAAATGTTATTGAAATCAAATTATATCATGATTGATAAAAAATGAACCGTTTTTCAATTCTTCTCATATAAATGTAGGTACTAAACATGATAATATTTTGTTACGTCTAAGTACTTATTTATGATTGATAAAGGAAAACCTTGGAAAATACTACAAGTTTAGTTTTACCATAAAACACTGAAAATATAATTCCGTCATATCCTACCTAGGTACCTAGTACTGTTTATTTATTATGTATACTTGGAGAAGAATCTAGAATTGGGGAGTGTTGCGAATTACCTACCGAAAATGCTTGTTAATACAAAGATAGATTATGTAAAGTTATGCAAACTGCGTCACGACACAAGGTCCATATTACGAGAAATTCGCGACAGTCGCTTGGCATGCAGATTGCTTCGTTAAAGAATAGGTACCCATGTCACAGAATAGCTAAGTGCTGTCAAGATAGATTTAGGGAACGGAATGCTTGCAGAGTTCATATAAAAATAGGAGCTTGCCGTTTTAAATAATTTTACTGTCTTTTTAATACTGGTGAATTTTTCTAAAATAAAAAAAAATCTGGGAATTTACTGAAAATGATAAAAAATACCTGCACATAGTTCCGTTCCTAAATAATAAACAGGATACATGTGAGTCAAATCGGTGGGTAAGTAGATATTACAAATCTCATTAAATTTACACGATCATAAACGATCATCAATCCTAACATAAAAGATTTCTAACTGTGCCAATGTTATTATAAAAACGGAGGTAGCCGCAAAAGGATAACGTGATTTATGGGGCACATTCATCGACCCTTTTCAAAGGATACGGATAATAAGGGACAGACGTGTAGGTAGAAAAGATAATATGTATCAGATCTAATTTAAGTAGCTAAAAGCTAACTCGTAAAACTAGGCCAAGTCGCTAACGTCGCGCGTCGCAGCGAATCAGCAAGCTAAGAATAGATAGATCAATAAATGGAAGTGTAGGAGGCTCTAAATCGCCATCAATCGATGAAGTAGTTGAATGTAATAAATATTATATTCGGTTAACGGTATAACGGTTCCATTCTTGCGATACTAGTGAAGATAATGGGAATAATTAGAAATGGACGAAGAATTAAAACCATAATTAGCAAGCTGAAGTATAAATAGTATTGGAACATAGGTAAGTAAGTAAGTAGGTAATTAAAAATTGAATCTGTTCGGTAATTAATGAAAGTGACAAGAGTGCGACAGGCAACCGACATAAATGGCGGACATGGCGAAACCAATTAAAAGTAAATTGCTAGGTAAACAAGAGCCACGGAAGCTTATCCAATATCCGAATTCCGTTAACAGTACAAAGGACTGTCGCTGCCACGCTTCGCCTCGCTTTGTGAACATGACAAACGCACGAAGGGTAGTGCTCTATATGTATACCTAGTACCTATCTATCTACCCAGTAGATACATACTTGATTCGTGGTTGTACTAAAGACAGAACGTTTTACTATGTAGAATCCTCTATCATCTACAATGGCCTTTCTGGCTGTCCAAACGATAAAAGAAACAGATTTTTACACCTACCTACCTATAATTTTAGACATCAAATACAGAGCAACTACATACCTGCCTACTGCTTCTAGCAACTTTTCTATAAAATCGCATAAAAAATTATTCGTAGGGTGTTTGAATAAAATTCAAGACAATAAACGTGAGTAAATCTGTTCAACACAATGCGTAATGCAATCCCTATTATGTACGTAAGCCGCCGTTGTTTTGTTTATCAAAGTGTTTGCTGGTTATCGACAGTTTGTAATTCGCTAACCTTGCAAACTTGTTGGTTTATTATTCAGAAGTTCGTCTCACGGGCACGTTGCGAAACTCCGAACGAAAGTGCCCGAAGTTTGAGCGAGCTGAGCGATCTCCAACAATGCGAAAGTTAGACCGCTTTCGTCTCGGCGGTATTTGTTTACCCACACGCCTCTTCCGTTCTCCGTTACTAAATGCATATTTCACATCACGCTCAATATTAAGTTTCACAGCTGTTATGATGGATAAAATAACGGGTGTGGATCGATAGGAAACATACATTTGGGCTATGTAAGACTCCCCCCTAATCAGCACCTTGTAGAGAATGTGGATGATTTTACACTCGACTAAAAATCGCAAATAAGTAAAACGCTTGCTAGAAAAACATTTAATACATTAAAAGATACAACTTAAATAATGCTTATCCATCGTATGTTTTAAGAACTGGTTACAAAGGTACCTACTCAATTAAAAGAAGGTTAAAGCCATAATAAGCAATTTTAAGCCCGAACCGGTTATACAAGATCCATTGATCAAACAAATTTATTTATTTATTTATTTCGATTACCAACATAATGTACACCGTAGCCAGATCCGATAACACAATTAAAAAGGAAACATTGCTAAGTGTCATCACAGTTACAGGTAAAGACTGCATGCACAATAAAAGAGAGTATAATAATAATAACAGCTGTTCGAAAAATCGATAAAACACTAGGAATACACAGTCATAATAGTTAATATTGATTGAATGAATTAAAAATAAAAATAATGTAAAAATAATATAAAATGTAAAGATTAAAAAATTGATAATTGGATTAGAATATACATTACAATATCACAGATCTTCAATACTCTTCTTAAACTTGTGAATGTTATCCGCAAATAGGTCAATAGTGACATTATTTCGGATCCTGTTAAATTCTCGTACCAATCTGTTTATAGGTGCGTTTTGGCCAAGATTAGATTTGAAATGAATATCTTTGAGTAATTTAAATCTAGATGCTCTTGGTAACCTTGATGGGGACGAGAAATTTAATAATGATAGAAGCTCAGGTGCATCAAATAAACCATTGGCAAGCTTAAAAAGAAAAGAGAGGTCTAGCATTCGTCTTCGATCCGAAAGTGAACTAATTTTAAAATGCACCAATCTATCAGGGTAGCTTCGAATACTTTTGGCAAGATTGCACGAGTAAGTAAGATGCCATAAAAAACGCTTTTGCACAGATTCAAGCCTTTTGGTATAAATATCATAAAAAGGATTCCAGGCAACACTACAGTACTCCAAGCCACTGCGGACAAGTGAATTATAAATTAAAATTTTGGTTTTGGGAGACTTGAAATCTTTACAATTGCGAAGAACGAAGCCGAGGCACTTGAATGCTTTTGAACATACATTGTCGATATGAACATTAAACCTCAGCTTGTTGTCTAATATTATACCCAAATCTCTAATACAGTCAACTTCTAATAAAACATCGTTTATTATCTTGTATTTAAAATTAAAATCTTTCACTTTTTTTCTCGAAAAACGTATTGAGAAACATTTGGAAGCATTAAGATCCATTCCATTTAATTGACACCATACTGCAAGTCGATCCAGATCCTCCTGAATCAGTTCAGCATCAGAAGTGCTATCTACAACCCTAAATATTTTTAAATCGTCCGCAAACAAGTAATGGTTACAATGATGAAAACAGCTTCCGATGTCATTAATGAAAATATTGAAAAGTAAAGGGCCTAAATGAGAACCTTGTGGGACTCCTGAATGAACTGAAAATGGATCTGATAAGTACCCATTTGCTATCACCACGGATTTCCTATCTGACAAGTATGATGTGCACCAGCTCAACAAAGGCTCGGCGATACCACACTCTGAAAGTTTACAAACAAGCATTTGATGATTAACCCGATCGAAAGCCTTGCTGAAATCAGTGTAAACCGCATCAACAGACGAGCGCCTGTCCAGCTCAAGCGAAATGGCATTTATAAAAGAAACCAAATTAGTAGCAGTTGATCTGGCTTTCATGAAACCATGCTGATGCGTGTTCATTAGTTGTTTGAAATGCCATGATAATATTGGGTGTAATAACTGCTCAAAAACCTTAGCAAACACTGGCAGGATAGAAATTGGCCTGTAGTTTTTGACAAGGTCTCTGGGACCATTTTTATGCAAGGGGACAACCAGAGCAACTTTCCATTCTGCAGGGAATATGCCAATACTCAGCGAGTTGTTATAAATTAGACGCAGGGGATGCGCCAACGAAGCAGCACACTTTGAAACAAAGACTGACGGGAGACCATCAGAACCGGCGCCTTTATTAACGTCAAGTCTTTTTAATACCTTAATCACTTGATCATCTTTAAATCGGATTGACGTAAGATAACCGCTTGTCAACATGGCAACGCGATCATCAGTGCTCATAGGAGGGTTAAAAGCTGGGTTGCTATAAGCTGCGGAAAAATTAAGGGCAAAAAGGTTGCAGATATCAGTTCCATTAGTTGCGGTGTTGTTTTGAAATGACATATGTGCCGGGTAATGACTTTGGCTTTTTTTCTTATTTTTAATGTAAGACCAAAAAATCTTAGGATTTGAGCTCAGACTAGATTCTAAGCGAGCAATATAATTGTTGTAACATTTGGTCATTCGATGCTCAGACCTCTTCTTGGCTAATTCACATGATAGTCCGATCCCGATCCCGAGAAAACCAAATAGGATACTTATGTGACTTTGGCAGTGTTTTTGGTACATACTTCACAATAGCAGAGCGAATATGATTGTAAAATACCGCGAGCATGCCATCGATTGAGACGCATTTTTCAAACTCTTCGTCCCAACATATGTCATTAATATAGTTATTTATATTTGCATAGTCGCCCTTATAGAAGCAAAAATGATAACAACTATTAGGACGAAGTCCATTATCAGCACAAAAAGAAACACTAAAATTGAAAGGGGGGTGAAGAGGATCAACAATAGAAAGTGGATTATTATTTATATTCAAATGTAAAATTTTTTTATTGCTCAGAACCAAATCCAAAATTTTGCCTTTCGTGTTAACAATATGGTTGTATTGTTTTAAATCGTTTAGCGAAGCAAAATCTAATAGCATAGTAATGAATAAACTGTTGTTGGTGGTATTACTTAGAGACTGGGAGTTATCATCAAAATTCCAAGATACTGCAGGAAGATTAAAATCGCCGAGAAACATGATGTTTTCAATATTATTTTGTTCTAACACTTGATTACTGTTCGTTATAAACTCACCGAGTATGTGATGTTGAATAGGTGGTGGCAGGTAAGCTGTACACAAATACAGCTGCTAAATTATTATGTAGACTCCATTTTATCGAAATGTTTTTAACGTTTCACATTATAATTATGTATGTACTATGTATTTCTTAGTTATTTATATATTTGCATTGTTAGTTTGTCATATATTTGTTTGTTTATAAAAAATCTACAGAAACGAACTAACATTTTGTCAAATTTCATAAGATCTAATCACTCGTTCGCAAAATAGGAACAAATTACACAAGAATACACCCAAGTTATTATTATCAAAATTGCTAAATAATAACACTGATTGAATTACACACCACAGAATATACAATATTTAACAACGCTACAAACAAAGACTACTGAACTAAATACCCACACCAAACTACCATAATAATATGGCAATATAAAAGAATTCATGTTACATACAGTGGGGACACACTATACTGACTAACACATTGCGTAGTTATCAATGATTTGTATGATACGAGCGGAGAATGTATAGTATACCAACGTATCCTCCCTCTCTCCGCCCCCTCCTCACCCTTTACCCAAGCGGTTAGGAAGGGGAGGGGTATTATTCTATGACATCCATCACATGGCATGACATGACACATCGCTGTCATTTCCAGTCGCGGTGCAGAATGAAAGCACGTTTTATCGCTGACATTTCAGTCAAAGGATAACATTCTGCTCGCCGGACACAAAAGCGGATTCCACCTTATTATTTCTTTTTGTTTCACTCTAAATTATTGAAGTTGAACGTTAAGTTTCAACAAAGCGAGAATGGTAGGCAACACAAAAAACACATAAAAGTTTTTGAAAGTTAAAGGAACAAAAGATTCCTGAGCGCGACGGGCGCGGGCTATGCGTTGGCTCGCATTGACTGAGCAGATAATTAAACTAACAAAAGGAAATAAATAAATATGGCAAAAGTGTTTTTATTCTTTTCTCCATTCTTAACTTATATTATGTAGGTAGGTATAATAGTACAGTGAAAGATATTGAAGCTTTGGTAAAATACAAAGTCAGTGGTTAACCGGATAATTTGGGTCCAGTCAAGACTATGGTTCGTATTACAAGAACGATGCTCAGTCATCAATCAGTGCTCAAGCACAGATTTCATAAAGAGATCAATTAGTGAATGAAATCTCTGCTTGAGAACCGATTAATGACTGAGCATCGTTCTGTAATACGGGCCTAAGTCTATTCATAACACATGGGCGGTCTAGCTTATAAAATCTTGTGTTGAATGAATGGACCCAATTATTGCAGAATCAGTTTTACTCGGGATTACTCATGTGTACTGAAATGTCTCAAGCTATAAAGGAGCAGTCGCACTGTCAAAGGATTCAAAGAACCGTTTCTGTGTTCAGAAATGTTGAGTGTCAATAGACTGCGGTCGATATTCCGACCTGACTGGTCTACTATTGGAATTGAAATAGTATTCATAAAGATTCATAAAGATGAGATTTCATTCACGACGATGCAAGCGGAAACACTAAATACATACATAATTTATCGGTCCGTTTCGGAGACATAATTCTGATTAATGATGCAATCTAAATGCACGTCATACAAAAGCGATGATGTGTTTAAAGAAGTTACTGAATTATTTTCAATCAGGTACAGGAATTACGCGAGGTACCTAACTTTCTATCGTGTATATGTATAACAAGAAAATTAACCATCTAGTTAGACCAATGTAGGTTAGAAAAAGCAGATTAATAAAACTATTAGGTATATTTTTAGTCCACACATGTAAATGAAAAGATTTCGCACTTATTCCTCTGTCACATACCCAAACGCATTAGACTTCGGTAATCGAAAGGTAAATCATTCTGTACCAAATGGAATAGATATCATCCGTCTTAGTGCAGTCAGAAGACTCTGGAGTCGAAGCAGGGGTCATCCATTAACGTGGAAGTATGCGGAAAATATACATCTTATATTTTATTCAGATTCTATTTCTATGCGAACGTTATTTATTAAGATGGCTATTTTTATAAGCGTAGTTATCCACATATTCCTCCCTTGTTTTGCCATACCTACTATTGTTTGATATTATTGATATTCGGACATATTGGCGTATTATTAGGAAAAACATTACAATATATTCAGTACTAGTGTATTAGTATACTTAAAGCTATATTCGCCTAAAATTTCTGAATCTGGTCAATGGGTGACCACTGTTTGCACGAGATGAAGAACGAAATTCTGAGTACGGTTGTTGACCACCCGTGAACATGGTGCAACTGCGCCAAGATGTCGAGAGCTAAGAATCTGAATTAAAAACTTCGCATACTAAAAAAAAATTACAGCTTACCTATATCACATCGCAAAATGTATACTTTCGAAACTGTGCTGTTAATGGGACTTTACAGAACGGCTAAATCATTATAGTTTAGGTAACAAGTTTATAAGCACAGACTTGGCATTTAGCCAAGAAAACGGTAGGTACAAACAGTGCCAGAATTGCGTGACATATTATTATGCAAACACGATAGATTCTATATTCAAATACTTCTACCTAAGAAAGTAAATCATAAAAAACAATATCGATTTGTGAAAACTATTTTTTTATCAATGAAAATCAATGAAAATATATACATAATTATATTGTTTATAGGCTTTTCTACATTTTACGTAAAACGAAGCCAGCACGAATTAAGAAAAACACAAGAAGTAAGCCTAAGGTATTTATTAATTAAATGGGTGGGTAGGTAAAAGACAATCCTATTGTGACAGCAGATTCATAAATAATTAATTACCATATATACCAAAAACTTTTAAAGGAGATTGCATTTAGATTTTACAAAGATCAAACTCTTATTAGAGACTTTAAAGAAATTAGGAATCGTTGAAGTATAAAGGCAAATAACATTTACGTGTAAGTAATACGGGAATCGAAAGACATTTCAATGTACTTAATGGATTACAAAGGTAAAGACCGGGCTCAGACTTGCGCACCTGAATATCCTGAATACCCTAGCAGCTAGATTGTATGCTATTATGGCAGCGCTGGGATAGCTCCCCTAAGATCCTTTGTATGTATTCCGCAGCGTATATAGTTGTACATAGGTACATAATACGGAACTGCGGAGCTCTAACGTAACATACTGAAGCTAGCTAAAGCTAAGAGAAATTTTAATCAACATAAGTTACAGAGTGATTTATGATAGCCGTAGGGTTATTTTGCTACGATGTCGTAAACATAAAGATGTTAATCAACAAGAGAAAATACCCGGAACTTTAGTAAAATATGTTAAATACCCATTGTTGTTTGAGATAAACCGTTTGAAGGTGGGAAAATATTATTCAAAGTATTAATAGAAAACCTTTGATAAATCGATGTTGGGTAACTCTCAAGGCGACTCAAGCAATTCATCATGTTTGGCTACAATAACATCGGCTTTTACGACGGGAACATCAACAACTATACTTACTTTGAGTTACAAATAAAATGGGCACAAACTTTGTAATGACCTCATAAATTTTGCTATTTCTATTATTCGGTTTAATGATTATATTCTAAGCTTCCAAAGTCTATAAAGTTATATTATGCCCGCTAGTCAATCATTTTATGTAAGTTTATTAGTTATAGCTCCTTGAAACTTGAAATTTCGATGTTTCAAGTGTTTGGAATGTGTACTTTGTAGCGGTTTGCTTACCTGCAGTCAGTGAAGGAGGGTCAGTAGGTGCGATTTGCCCGTTGCTCTTCACGGCTGCCGCTTTTTTTCTACCGCCTGTGGTGGCTGGACTTTTCGTGGTCTCGCGTTCGACCCTCTAAAACAAAACAAAAGCATCATTAACTAAAATCCTTCAGATAGCTAACTCCTCCATCAACAATGATCTGATAGAGATCAAGAAAGATGGAACGGTAGTCGCAAATTGAGCCGAGCATTTGGACTCATTAAATAGTAATTTAGGTCACCGCCTAATCTTTGACGCTCTTTATGACAAACGATGCGCTTTAAGTCTTTAACCTCTCAATTGCGAGGCGAGACATCTAAACGGGCTTGTTTTGATGAGTACCTAAATTGTGAGAAGGAATTAAATCGATCGTGAACGTCTCAAGTAATGACATCACAGAGCGCCCTTTAAAATGGAATCATTCAGCCGTGAAGCAGCAATCCACTTATTTCGGCTGACGGCGGCGGGCGATCCCAGTCCGAATTACGCCAAGTCATGACTCATGGCGTTTCGTGCTGCCGACTCGCGCTGACTCACGCCAGACTCGGCAAGAGCGCGGCATCGTCGAGTCAGCGCCGCACCTCACCAGGCAGCGGTTATTGCGCTGACTGAGCAAAACGAACAAGCCGAGCGAAACGGTCGCTGCTCCCCAATGTACTAACGCTGATTAATATTCGATAATGATAAACTAAACCCCGGTAACTGACGGCTCTGCTAACACTTAATAGACGCCTTTCACGCACGTCGACGCACTTATCCGAAACCGAATGAGGTCGTTAACCTTTTCAAGTTCAACTTTGTTACCTAAGAAACATATAAAAGAATGACTCTATAAATCACGTCACGGGCACTCTCCGAAATACAGAAGAAAAGAAAAACGTCTACCGGTGAAAGATACAACAAGATTTTTTATCTAAATTAATACTACGTCGAGCGTAACGGATATCACATTTCGCAGTCAAACAAAAGCAGTTTTATCTGTACCGCAAACTAACGGGAAAATGGAGTATAAGACAAGATATTTCGTTGAAAGAAAGCAATATCATATTGCGGAAAACCAATTAATTCTACGCGCCGCATTGGGGATACGCAAACAATGATCCACTTTGTTGTTGAAAATATTAGCTCAGCTGACCGTGTTGTCAAAACAAAATTTACGATAAAAACATGCGAAACTTGGGGAATCGTTGGCGAGGACCCAACCACATGATAAGTACTAGTGAAAAATGGAACGGCGGCGATAGGGAGGCGCTCTACCCAGGGGAGGGTGGGGGTAGGGAGGAATTAGGGAAGGCGGACTCCGCTGTTTATGTGTACAGTCGGGCCGAATGCTTTGACAACAGGCAGCGTCATCGAGAAATTGAAAAATAATTTGTTTACATGTTTATATCTACTAATGTGACCCCATGTCACATCCATCTTGAAGATTGAATACACGATTCTGTTTAGTACTGATAAAGATTTACTGAGTACAAAAAAGTTAATGATTACTTTTATCTATGGTAATATAAATTATAAAGAACGTGATGATATTCATGAAGATTTAAAGTTGATGATGAACTAAAAGTCTTAATCGTTAAACTTGCAAATACTGTTCTACTTATCCCACTAAGTTATACAATATAGATTTTACAAAATTATGTAGGAACTGAAACATTCCAAAACAACAATAAAATTGAACCAATGAAACAATCAACATGCGCTGGAACTTTTGAAAATGAATAGAAAGTTTGAAAATGTTAATTAAAACTTTGCATTCGAGCGCAGGGGAAAGTTATGACTCATTCAGCTCAGTTTAATATTGGCTTTGGTCTTGCAGACGCCATTTCATGTTACATCATCTAAAATGGCTGTAAATGTTGTAACTGCCTTTATTCGGCGTGTCGGACAATTATTACTATTGGTATTTATTTTGATATATATTCAACATCGAGTAACGGTAATACTTAAAGTACAAGCTGTGCTATTGAACTTTTAATATTATGCAAAAGACCTATCTGCGTCTTTTATCACATTTATAAACCGGCTCTTTTGTTCATTAGTTCTTTATTTTTGACCGAGTTACAACACAATAACTGTCAGTCTTGAGAACATCTCTCGCTTTTGTACAGGTAACATTAGACATTAGTCTACTTTGTAAGTGATTGTTAGTTGTTTGTGAGAAATACAGCCAATCTGACAACATTAAGAAAACACAGTCTGATGTTGAAGACTGATGTTATTTAACTGTATTTATTTCAAATTTAGGCAAAAACATTCAATTATTATGATTATAACAGTGCTCGTTTTGCGCAAAACGGTAATGCAAATTTCAAATTCTTCACAAAAGCACGTCCTCTTACTATTCCTGTCAAATATCACGACAGTGGTTTTAGAGATAATGACAAACTCATTATTTTCAAAGAGATAGCATCATTCCGACAGCGAATTTATGAACCTGACAAATCTTGATGTCAAAGTGAAAGTGAAATGCTGCATTACGGGGAAAGTGTGGCCGTTGCACGCTACTCATGACATGACTGACCTACGCAATGCGACTTGGAACTAGGCCACGGCAGGTCTTGCACAAGAAATGCACGCTTAGCATTTTACCACACGCTAAATGCCTTGGGCTTAGCACCTTCCAGCTAAAACTGTGCTGCTGTAATATCATTAATTCCACCCACACTCCCTGTTCGTGACTGCATGCATCACTATACGGATATAAAGATATTAATGAGATTTTTTTGTTCAATTTTGGCATGAATCCAAATCGTTCCATTTTATAGATACAGTCTACAGTTAACCGTTAACAACTGGTGAAATACGTTCCGAGATAATTGGAGCAACGAGGTTTTGTTTACAGAAGAATGTATTGAACTGAGCAGCTGTTTTTATACCTATGTCTAGCGTCGATATTTTATCTGAATTCTTTATAACGCTTTCATGGAACTATGGAGCGCTGTTCGAGTTCGAATTTAATTTCACATGGTAGGTAAGTACATCTCATAAAAGCGAATGGTTCGTTTTATAAATGGTACTGCTCTTGCCGGGTCGTTCTCCCCTACATACACTGCATACCTATACATAAAAGTAGTTAAAGTTATGAGGACGCACCCTTTTGTAATTTTATGTGTATTCTATCCTGTCCGCTAATTAAAACCATATCTCATCTTTCCTAAATTAGGTTTACACATTCCACACCTCATTTCATTATTAACGAATACTGTGGCATCTCCCCAAATTTCTACGTTGTAAGCGTTGTTACACTTGCAAATTATACCTGTAGTGTTTGATTCATGAATATCCAAATTGAGCTTTCAAATTATTTAAATCAATCAAAGTTGCATAATTTTGTATTTCATATCTAGACTAATGGCTTTATTAGGCTAGAACTGACTACGCACAACTATAGTTTATTTAAATTGAATTCAATTCCTGATGCAAATTCCATTTTGCCCAAAACGAGAGCTTATTATGCTCTGAGTATTTCTAATATAAACATAGTAGAAAGATTCGGAGCATAATAGCATTCACATAAAATAAATGAAAATAGCAGGAGGCAGAGAAAGGACGTTATTAAAATCTAGCCAGATTAGTAGCCATCTGTGAACATCTGTGCTTTCTATCTAATTCTAGTAGATAGATAAACTCTTTATTGACACCAAGGCAACAAATACAAAAACAGGAAATAACTAATGAGTAGGTAACAATGGGCGGTCTTATCGCTAAAAAGCGATCTCTTCCAGACAACCTTTGGATGGACAGAGATAGATCGACGAGCAAGGACGGTGGTGCTAAAAAGTTATTGTGTACATACATACTAAGACAAATATAAAATTATATACTACTTAAAATACAATACTACTATACATAAACATACACAAATAATACATAATATACAAATACTAAGGAAACAATGAAGGTTTATTTCGAAGTCAAACTACAGAGATAGAAGTGCTTAATTTGAGTCTTAAAAGCAGTGAGTGATTGAGCCTGTTTAATATTGAGAGGTAGTTCATTCCACAAGCGTACAGCCCGAGCAGTAAATGAGCGGTCGTAGAAGGTGGTACGACGCACCGGTGGCTTGAGGAGAAGGTTCTCTGATGACCTGAGACACATAGTATTAGAGTGAGAATTATAAAGGTAGTCGAATCGTTCCTTTAAATATTGGGGAGTACAGGGATTGAACAGTATATTATAGAGAAGAGATAATATATGAGTATTCCGGCGAAAACGTATGGGGAGCCACTTGAGCTTACAACGAAACTGTGAGACATGATCATATTTGCGGAGACTGAAAATAAATCTAATGCAGAAATTTTGAAGCCGCTCAAGTTTGTTCAGCTGGTCCTCAGTAAGATCTAAATAGTAGGCGTCAGCATAGTCAAGAATAGGAAGAAGGAGAGATTGTGCGAGCGTAACTTTAGTAGCTATAGGGAAGAAATTACGCAGTCTATTGAGAGAACGTCCTGACGCAAACATCTTACGGCTAACGGATTGCAGTTGAGGACCCCAGGACAAACATCTGTTGATGATCACTCCGAGATTTTTTACTTCTGCGCTGTAGGGAACTGTAGTCCCACCAAACTCTATCTTCGGAAGTGTAGTGTAATCAAGCCGTGAGATCAACCTTGAGCTTCCTATAATAATGGCCTGAGTTTTAGCCGGATTGACTGTGAGTCCATATGATTTGCTCCAGTATTCAATACGTCTTAAATCACCATTAATAGAGTCTACACCCATACTTAAGTTGTCAAGTGTAGCTTGAGTATATATTTGGAGATCATCTGCATAGAGGTGGTAGGGAGAAGCTAAGAAGTGGGATATCGAGTTAATAAAGACAGCAAAGAGAAGAGGAGAAAGCACACCGCCTTGTGGTACACCGACATTCGTATCACACCATGAAGAAAACGAATCTTCGAGGCGGACACGGTGCCGACGCCCAAACAGATAACTGTGAAACCATTCAGTTGCCATTGGAGATATGTTAATAGAGCGGAGCAGGGCCAAGAGGATATCGAAATCAACAGTGTTGAAAGCATTGCTGAAATCGAGTAACGTCAGGATTGTAAGCTGACAGTTTTCCATACCTAGCCTGATGTCATCTGTAATTTTGACAAGTGCTGAGACAGTGCTATGACCAGGTCGAAATCCGGACTGAAAAGGATTGAGGAGGTGGTTTTTGTTGAGGAAACTACTAAGTTGAGCGTGCACTAGCCGTTCAAGGACTTTAGAAAGGAAGGGGAGGATTGAAATAGGACGGTATTTGGAAAATGATTTAGGATTCGACTTCTTGGGTAAAGGGATAATATGGGCTTCCTTCCAGCATGATGGTACAGCAACCTTCGAGACAGAAACGTTCAGTATATGGCACAAAATTGGCAAGATTTCATCCAATATAGGAACGATCATGTTTCGACTGATGCTGTCTCCACCCACCGCATTAGAAGAGATGGACAGAATGCTCTTTTTAACATCACAAGCGGCAAAGTCACTGATAAAAAAAGGAGCATAATCAGGAGTTGGGAGAGACGAAAGATAGTTAATCGTGGCAATTTTGTCATTCAAAGCAATGTTGGATGACGAAGAAAAGTGAATATTGAGGGAATTAATATCTAATCTATCTAGTATAACTTTCATAACTCGTTTATCGTTAATGCTTTGAATTTAAGGCAATCCTTCAGTGCTCTATTATTTAGTCTCTTTATCTTACCAAAGTTCCAAAGCTTTTCATTCCACCGATCTAAGATTTATATAATCCCGAAGGTCATTCTACCGTTCGTCCACATTAACTTTACAATACAATACCTATTCAACCCGCCCATATTCTATTGGCGATGTCGATCGTACGTAACTGACATTGTATATCGGGCCTTTGTGGCACTCCCTTTGAAATGGGTACAATAAACACGCCTGCATTGTGGACAGACTACGGAGTGCACTGAACCGAAAGCGAGTCCTGAGCCTCGATCTATATAACGGTACCGTACTGACTTATCTCAGAGTTGAGTATAACAAACAACATAGTAAGTACCATAGTGCCTCTGAGGAGATTAAGCTTTCCACTTCCTGATGCTATCACATGTCATATCATATTTTCAGATATCTTTGATCTTCAGAGTATCTGGTTAAAGATATTTATTTCTCATTAAGAATAAGATTCACTGACATGAGAAATACAAAATTACATTTAACGTTAGGGCTTATCGTTCTTACATTATTTTTTATATAATTTACATTGATATATATTTAGCTTATTAAACTTATTTATACACATACAACTTTCTGTAATATTGCGGGTAGTTTCCGATTTACTAAGGAAATAAATATTCGCTCGGCATCACAGCTATGCGCGTGCGGTGGTGTGCGTGTTACCGCGCATTCGGTAAGAAAGGTCGAAAGAGTATGTAGGTAATTATTGGGTATTTACATCAAGTCTATTATTACACGTATATTTATCAGTAAGAATGTTTTGTAAAATTGGTTTTTAATATAGGTACATCGATTCTTTCCATATTCTTTGCGTCTACGGGTATATTTAAGGAGAAAAAAAAGCACTGCGTGAAGACTAGTTTTTATTCAAGACTTTGATCGAAACACAAATATCTTCTTTAAACCAAAGATCAAAAGGTCATCAAAGTATATAGGAAAGCACCAATACTTATTCACGAATAGTTACGGTTCAAAGAGCTCAGAAATAATAAATGTTAGACCAACTGAAAATGATAAAGAGGAATATTATTAATACCTGGCTTTAGTCTAACATTGGAATACCTAAAAGTTATTTACTTGAAGTGCCTAAGGCTGTTTGTAGCAATTGCTTGTAGGAGTAATTCTGGTGAAACGGATTAGAAAATATCTTTAGATCTTTGACGATTCGCATATTAATATTATTATTGGGGTGGTGGCGTAGCTACGAGCGAAAATAGCTAAATCCATCAATAATCCCGTATTTTTGTGTGTGCTGTGCTTATTCACATGATGTTTTGAATATTTATAAATTAATATCATAACATAATAAGAGTTAGGTGTTCATCAACAAGTTACGAAATATGTATTGGATATTTACGATCATGATTATATAGTTATGAATCATCGGTGCAAAAAAAACAGAACACTAAAAGTATAAAAAGTTACTAGTTCTATATAGCTAGATGATCCCATCAATAATAACCTGCATAAAATTATAATCTTTCAACCAACTAAATTAAAACTGTGAATCCACAATACAAACACAATAACGACATACGCAAAATAAAGAACGTAAAGATAACCGAATTTCCAGCAACCGTATATACTCACGACAAAATAATCCTTTATTAATCCTCTACAGCGCTGGGCAGTCGCAATAAATTCAAAACAGCTCATCAATTCGTCACCCCTCAAGTATTAAACCCATAGAATGCTAGAGAGCAGGTGAATGTACCAATAAGCACCCCGAGGAGATTTATTTACAAATTCACCTTCTGCGTACTCGCTCCAAGCTCCTATAGGATAATAACCAACGTAACACGACCTGCCTTCTTAACGTATCTTGATGACTTTTGCAAGACGAGGGACAAGATATCCGAGCACGAGACAGAGGTCTTGATTGATTGGCCAATTTATGTAAGGTTAACGGTCCGCTGCCTCGTTGAAGAGATAAGTACTAAGACTGAATAGGACGTGAAACGGTAACGGCTTTATTTAAATCTATTGAGAATTTATAATTGTATACACTGCTATCAATTCTGATGCCGTTAAATGTACAGAACTGATACATTTTAATCATGCTACAACATTGACGACAGATTTCATCATGACCGACGTTTTGTTAGTTATATTTATATATCTTATTATCGTAGCCACGTCATTTGCAGATAAACCTAAACTTCACCAAGCATACGAAAACATTGTAAATATTTGATTTAAATTCATGTTCAGTGCGTGTTTATTTCAATTATAGTCATGCTCATATCATATTAAACGCATATTCATAGTTAGTTACAGAGGGACTATGTCTTAGAAACACCAATTGCATAACGCATTTATTCTACCTACACTACCTACACATTCAGTTTACCCTATTCGTTATGCAACGCCTGACTTGTACTATTATTTATTCTGTCGCCTGACCTTTGTCTAGCTGGTTTAATATAAAATGATTTAAGTACACTTCTCACATAGTAGCGGCTGACGTTACTATTATAGTTAATGTAATCTAAAGCAATGTTAGTATATATCTACTTACCCTTGTTACATAAAACATTTCTTTGTGTTTGTTTCTTGGATAATTGGCTTAAGTCGGATCGCTGGGGTAATCTCCTTTCACAAATTACTTTCTTTGATACATGTTATCTCGGTAATGCGTAGGATAATTATATTAGGTATGTTGTTGTTTTTGCGTGTTTACTCAGTTTCACTTTAATATACAATTACTTTTAAACATATTTCTCGTTTATAATCGTTTTTCTTATCACAGTTTTAATATCTGCTGATATCTATTAAAGTTTGCACTTACTCATGATAAGTTAATTATCTACATTATCTTTTACCACGCCTTATTCATGAAAACATAATTTTATACCATTACTAATCACAAGTGCTGATAAGAATTATCTTGATTATCTGGTTGTTGTGAGATCATGGTCATCGTAGTTCCCGAGTCCCTAGATACAGGGAATCCTAATTAGGGTCCAGGATCTATGTATGTGATCGTTAGGCGTTATTATGTTATCTAATTATCTATAAGTTTTATTGTTTTACCTTTCTACCTGTCGCCTAAGGGTTGAGCCACATCTTTTCTACGGCTCAGGGTCGTAATTTCCTGAAGCGAGAAGGATACGATTGTAACTGACCTGTGGGGTGATCATGAAACTTTGATTGCAATGCAATACAAGAAATATCTTTATATATATAAATGAGTAGATATTAGTAACTACTTACCATCCGTACTTACTTGTGGTACATATGAATAGTATAATTGTACACCACATAATCAGTCGACAACCTAGCACCCACCCACACAGAGAAAACAATTCCGAGACTTTCTCTTTAAAAACGTCTGCGAATCGCCCGGGGTTATAGCCCTGTTGTGTTCCCGGTACAAACGCAAGATATACCTACATGTATTATGTTTGATACGTGTTCCAAGACTTCCAAGTAGTGCATTTATCTCCGAGAAGCCTGAGCAATGCCTCGCGGCAGGGGTGCGACCCGTTCGACCAGTCTGTTGCCAGTTCCTCCTAGAACCGGTATCAAATCCGGTCGGGCATAGCTTCGCTAACTAGATTACACACTCGATATGGACGCCCGACCAGTTAAATGCGCTATGGTTTCGCGTTCCTTTTATTTTTTAGATCAGTTTTTGAAGTAAAATTTCTTTACGCACACTTGACTTGGGAGTAAGCTGGTGAATCCGAGGCGAATGGAAATTGAAGTTGGTTCATGTAGACCTCCACTGTCAATATTACAAAGTAAATAAATTGTATTATTATGTTGGTATTTCCGGTGAAATGACAATTTAGAATTGTCAAGATGGCAACATTAACATTAAGCAAAGAAAAAAACGAAGTTATACCGGCCGATAGATGGCGCTAAACTAAAGAAGATTAACTTCAGTCGTGCGGTCTAAAGTACACTAGTTTTTCATCTTTCAAGTCAAAAGTGAACAGGTATTTTCTACGCAAACATCCACCATCGTAAACTAAACACAAATACTTTTTCTTTAACATAGATCGTACATATACATCTAACTTTAGATGTATATGGCATGTAGTAAGTACATATACATCTAACTTTAGATGTATATGTACTTACTACATGCCCGATATATCAATAATAATACAAGTAGATATACCGACATTGACAAACTTGGCGACCGCCCAACCCAAGCCAAAAAGGTCGCGCTTAATTTTAGGGAATATACCTACTAACTAATCTACGTGGGTAATTGCCCCAAAACTGGGTCAGAACAATAAAGAAGAGATTAATTCTTTAACTACTTTTTGAAAACTCGCTCGTCACGGTCGCATTTCATTGTTCGCGAATGGAATTTTCAAGCGAAAAGTTATTTAAAAGCAATATTCCTCTGTTTAAAAGTTAGGTAATAGGTAGCAAGGTTGAATAAAAAGTCGGAATCATAAAGTTCACTGCATTTTTATGTTACTGTGATTTAAAATTCAAATACTTAGATTAAAAACTTTGTATAAGTAAGTATTAGGAATGCTATGAAATTTCATAGAACCTAACTATAAGTAGGTATAAGAACCTACGTACTGCTCATCTACCTGCTTAGTTAGTTTTAGGATTTTATTATTATTATATTATTTTTATTTTTATTATTATTATTTTTTTTAGGGTTCCGAGTGACACTGTTCTGTTATGGGCGGCCGTGGCGCTTAACATCAGGTTAACGACTAGCTCGTCACATCATTCAATAACATAAAAAAAAGTTAGTTTTTGAGTCAGTCTACCTGGACAAAAATGGTAGGTACTCAACTATAAATGTTAAAATAGCTCAGAGCAAAAAACTTAAATAACAGTAGGTACTTACCTATTAACTCTAAACAAAAGGTTTCCGTAGCAAGCTCTTATAAAATCACAGTAAATTACAAATATAGGTAGGTAGGTACTTATTACGTAGACGTAGACCGTATAAAAAAACGAGTGTGCTTTAGACCACACGAGTTAAGTAAAACTTCTTTAATTTAGCTCTATCTATCGGCCGGCAGTTATAAATTTGTTTTTGTGTTGTTTAATTGCGAAATTGTGAGAATCAGCTTAAATCATTTATATACTTATTTTGTTGATTGTAAACTGAATGTATTATTTTTGCACAAATAAATAAATATTCTATTCTATTCTATTCTTTTAATGTTAATGTAGCCATTTTGCCATGGATCTACGTGAACCAACTTCAACTTCCGTTCGCTTCGCATTCACCAGTTTACTCCACAAAAATCCATTGTTATAAATATGAATTTAATGGAGCCATAATCGGCGGGCGGACGCCTGTCTCTAAGTCCCTCGTTCCATCTCGCCTGTCACTATAAACTAAGAACAAAGTGTACGTAAGTACTAATTATACCTATACAATATGAATAAAATGTTTTACCCGAACAATTGAATTGCTTGGGAATTTCGCATGCTGATGTTACGAGTTTATTGTTGTGATAAATTGAAACGGAATCACAGATAAGTGCGTCGCTGAAGATTCTAACAATAACAATGGTAGGTGTATACGTAGGTATACATTCATAGATAGTTTTCGTAGATCGATTATAACATTCATAAGTTACGCACTTAGATATAATGTAAAATAAGGCAGTATCTATGGCTAACTTAGAATACCTACTACAAAAAACATTTTATGGTTACCTGAAATTAGGTATACAGCGAGTGAACGTTTCTATGCGGCTTTTGGAGCGGTAAATGGGTTGGGTTGGGGTTGAGATTGGCAGATGGGACGTTGGATACGTAGTACATGAATGGTTGGGAAGCTTGCTCGATTTCAGAGAGATAATTAGGTAGGTAACTACGTATATTTATTCACAACTCACACGCAACGAGACAACCCTGCGTGGGCGTGCGTGGGGGGCAGACGAGATCCTGGCAATCTCGACAGCCAAGCACCGCCTCTACGTCTGACTCCACGTCTAAACAAATTCGGACTTTATTGCCCTTTACGGACACGGGCAATCGGCACAATCAGCCACATCCCATTTCGTAACGCTATCTCTTCAACAATAGCATAAATTATACCTACACCTGCGCTATCGCTATAACCATTATGTAACCGAAGAGTGACCTTTAGAAATCTCACAGCGTGAAATTCAATAGAGAAATTACAATCGTGTATGTTTATAAATAATGCTCTCCGCCGCGGTCGCGTTATCATACGGAACAAAGGAACAATAACGACTAACAAAGAAGTTAGAAATGAACAAAAGCAAACATCGGGCAAGTCAAACGGCTGTTTCCTTCTAAGACTGTGTAATAACAACATGGCGGACGTAGTGCGTGCGTGTGTGCTCGAGGATTACGATTAGTGATGCGCAACGAGTGAGTGATCTAATTATGGATAAGTTAAGTACGGATGTCGGAATTGGACATGTGAATTTAAGTTTTAAGGCGTTAGTAATTAATATACAAAGTAGATAGACTGGTTAGTTACTTAATGAAATTTTTTGTATTTGATATTAGTACAAACGAAAGAAACACAGACTTCTCTGCAATCGGGGTGTGGCTATCTCCATTTTGTATGCGCTGCGTACATTGCTGGATGCATTCGTGGCGTGCGATGGCATATTAATGATAGGTAGGTACTTACTAATACTTGTACAATATGTAGATACCTACACTAGGTAGGTATAATAAATGGACTAGGCAGCCGTGTTCATGCCATTATATGCTAATTAGCTTTCTCGTGCATCGCATGATCACATTGATTACGTCGCAGATTAGGCTGCTGCTGTTTTATGATTTTGTAGACGCAAAGGAAGTGGTGATATTAATTTGTATTTTTATACCATGCCTATTTTATAATAAGTACCAAGTACTTACCTACTTGAATAGGTACCTAGTAGGTGCTACCTACAATAAATGAGTTACTTACTTTTTACAAGATTTAATTGATCTAATTTATAAGTTTGTACCTTTTTTGAACTTACGGGAATGAAATAATGTAAATATTAAAAAAAATATTAGGAAAGCTACTTATGTTCTGATAATAATATCATATTTATCTTAAGAAGGTCCCCTGCTACGTACTGGCAAAATATAAGTAGGTGCCGACCTACTTACAGGTAGATAGTGTAACCTAAATTATTATAGTAGGGCTCAACCTGTTTATTTTGGACACTGCAAGAGCCAATATAATGATTAGATTGATTATCATTCCGCGGGTAACCGTGAACGGTGCTCTTTTGCTCCTGAGATTTAATTAAATTACGCGAGTTAACTTGAGTAAAATCTTACAATTTTTTGGTGTCGCTCATCAACTAGTATCAGTGGAGGAACGGATTACTTAAGAAACAGCCGTAAGTCAAGATCTACGAAGTTAATCAACAATTTCGTTGTTAATTACGTTGGATTTCGTTATCTCTGCGGAGTCCCGGCGTGAACGCGTAAGCGGCTTTGAATCCGCCAGCAGATACGACCTTTTGGGCGCGAGCTTTTATTTTATAGTTTGCTTACCTACAACACAAGTTAAACGTTTCATTATTGCTTTTTTTGAGCCGTAATTAATTCATTAATTACGTTTTTCTTAACTGATTGTATATATTAAAGATTACAACTATCAATTATGTCTCAGTCTAAAGCTAAAATGACATGGGGCTGCTGTGAACTAGAAGGCAATAAAGATGATAGTTTGTTCTGCAAAACCTGTGGTAAAGGGTATCATTTGGCATGTTTATCTTCAACGAGCGCCGACGTGAGCACTTTGGCCAAGACTTCTGACTGGTTCTGCCCGCTGTGTACATCGAAACAGAAGGGTCGAAATAATGATGACACCCCACTGCGTACTAAGAACAATGCCTCCCTGCGAGCCCACAAGAGAGCCGCCCTTGATTTGTCTCCCAAGATAGACTCTGACAGCCTATTAACACGTGACGATGTTAAAAGCGTGGTGCAGGAAATATTCAGCAAAGAAATGGATAGTCTTTTTATTCGTCTTGGTCAACAGATGAGGAGCACGATTGCGGCAGAGTTAGCTTCTGTGAAATCGGACATTCAGGGTCTGCAAGAGTCAGTGTCATATACGAGTGGACAATGCGAAGAGAATGCTAAGAACCACGCTCAAATATTGGAGTCAGTAAAAAAAGTTCATGAAGAAAACGTGGCCTTGCGTGCTGAAAACCAAAACTTAATGGTTCGTCTAAATCAGCTTGAACAATACGCCCGAAGCAACAACGTTGAGATTCAATGCGTTCCCGAAAAGAAAACTGAGAACCTCAATGGTATTGTCTCTCAACTAGGCGAAGTCATAGGCTGTAATATTAAGGAGGAAAGCATTTTAAACTGTACACGCATTGCAAAATTAAACCCTAAGAGCCCAAGACCTCGCTCGATTGTAGTGCAGTTTAGCTCGCCGAGAGCCCGCGACTCTTTTATAGCATCGTCTATTAAATTTAATAGAGCAAACCCAAGTAACAGGCTTAATAGCTCACATATTGGATTGGCCGGTGAAAAATCTCCTTTTTTCATAATGGAGCATCTCTCCGCTGCTAACAAGATTCTTCATGCAGCGGCCAGGATGGCAGCTAAAGAAAAAAGCTACAAGTTCGTCTGGGTACGCAATGGGCGTATCTTTATGAGAAAAACCGAAACGTCGGACCACAAATTAATCAGGGATCTAGAATCACTGCAGAATTTAGACTAAGTTGCCTCAACTTCGCTGCTTAATAACATGAACACAGAAATTTTTTCATCTTTGAATATCTACTATCAAAACTCAAGAGGATTGAGAACCAAAACACATAGCTTTTTCTGTAATTTAACTTGTTGCAATTATGATATTATTATTCTCACGGAAACGTGGCTACACAAAGGTGTTCTAAGCTCTGAACTTTTTGACAGTAGATACAAGGTTTACAGAAGAGACAGAGAAACATCAAGTTACCACTGTGGCAAAGAGGGTGGAGGTGTTCTAATAGCAGTTTCAATGCGATTGAATTCTGTTAGAATAATGGACTGGGAAAGTAATAGTGAAGATATTTGGTTATGTGTTAACCTTCCTGCTGAGGACACACGTTCTATAAGCAAGATGTATATTAGTGCTATTTATTTACCACCTCCAGTACAAAAACCTGTATTAGAATTATATGTAGCAAATTGTAATAAAATCATAGAAACTCTTGATAAACCTATATGTATATTTGGCGATTTCAATCTTAGTGGTATTAACTGGAATGTGATTAATACATTTTCGTCAGGCTATAAGTTATCTGTATTGGAACAAGTTTTAGTTGATTTCATATTTTTAAATAACTTAAAACAATATAATGACGTATTAAATAATAAAAATAAAATTTTAGATTTAGTCTTAACAGATAACTCTTTATGTAAAATAAATGCTGCTTCACACGCTCTTTCCAACATGGATCCACTTCACCCGCCAATAATACTAACTTTTCCAATAACATACAGAGATAAGCTGAAGAATAATATTGATATACCTATTCGTAATTTCCGCAAGGCTGACTATGACTCAATTAATACTTTTTTAAAGAAACAAGATTGGAACCAATTATTTTTTAATTGCAAAAATGTTAATGAAATGACCGACATGTTTAATGAAGTCTTAAGTTCTGCTATTACCCAAAATGTCCCTCTACAAAAAAAAGTTAACAATAAATACCCCGTATGGTTTAACCGAGATCTGATTAAGACACTACATAGGAAAGATAAGATCAGACATCGTTTCAAGATTTATGGAAATCCCCTGGACCAACTCCGACTTCAAACACTTGATAAATTAGTTGTACGACTTACGAAACAGTGTTATCATTCTTATATAACTAGTGTGGAGGACAAAATTACTACGAACATAAAAAGCTTTTGGTCATTTGTTAAATCAAAGCGCCACAGCACAAGTAATTACCCCAACACGGTCGCAGATGGCTCAATTACGGTGTCTGATGGAAACGACATGTGCGATTTGTATGCCAAATATTTTGCCTCTGTTTACAAAAACACAGATTATAATTCGGCTGATGATCCTAATCATGATGTAAACAGCTTGGACGGTGAAAGCCTATCCGCTATTAATATTGATTATACCACAATAAAAAAAAAATTAGAAAACCTAGATATAAATAAAGGGGCAGGCCCCGACGGTATCCCGGCACTTTTTATAAGTAAATGTATCCCTAATCTTGTAATGCCACTATACCTTATTTTTAACAAGTCACTGGAAACTGGTACTTTTCCTAACCTTTGGAAGGTGGCAAAGGTAGTGCCCATTTTTAAAGAGGGTGACGAATCTCAGGTTAGTAACTATAGACCTATATCTATACTTTCCACTTTTTCTAAAGTATTTGAGTCTATAGTATGCCCCATCATTCAGTTTCATTTTAAACGAAACTCTACGCCACATCAGCATGGTTTCGTTTCCGCTCGCTCTACTAGTACTAACCTTGTCACGTTTACAGAAATGTTGGCAGAATCAATAGATGCCGGTGGTCAGACTGATGTTATATACACAGATTTTAGTAAAGCATTTGATCGTGTTTCACATAGCATATTAATATCCAAGCTTTCTAAATATGGCTTTGCTGGAAACTTATTGAAGTGGTTGCAGTCTTATCTCTCTGATCGAAAATTTTATGTTGTCATGAGTGGATATAATTCTAAATCAAAAAGTATATCATCTGGAGTACCTCAAGGCTCACATTTGGGACCAGTGCTTTTTAACATTTTTATAAATGATATAACCGACTGCTTTAGCAATTCAACTCCATATTTATATGCCGATGATCTTAAGTTTGCTAGACGTATTGAATCTAACTCAGATATAAGCTTACTTCAAAGTGATCTTGACAAACTCTCTGCTTGGTGCGATACCAATAAAATGTCTTTAAATGGAAAAAAATGTTTCCACATTAAATTCTCACGAAAGCTTTATCTCACTCCATCAAAATATTTCATTTCACAAACAGATATACAAGAAGTAGACAGCATAAAAGATTTGGGAGTTATTCTAGACAGAAAACTTACATTTATACCTCACATTGAATATATCAATAAAAAGGCCTCTAAAATGCTAGGATTTGTTATTAGGAACGGTAAAATGTTTCGAAAGACAAACACTAAAAAAATTCTTTATAACACCTTAGTACGCAGTATTTTGGAATATTGTAGTGTAGTTTGGCGACCACATTACGCGACACATACGCTAAGAATAGAAAGAGTACAAAAAAGATTTTTGTGGCATCTAGCACGATATACTAAATTGGCCCGAAGAACTGTCTCATATAATGATAGGCTCAAACATTTCAGAATCGTATCCTTAGAGAAAAGAAGAGAGTATATTGATTTGTCATTTTTATATAAACTATTACGAAATGAAATAGACTGCCCCTTGCTTTTAGAAAAAATCAGATTTAGAGTACCACGTAGATATCCCAGGTTCAAAATTACTCCTTTAGTGCCCCCCCTTAGGAGAACAGTACTAGGTGCAAATTCCCCTATTCCCCGTTTTTGTAAACTTTACAACCACAATGACACGTTTGACTTGCATTACGACAGCCTTCCCAAGCTCCGTCGCTTGTTGATGGGCTCAGTGGGTTCATGATAATAAAATAATAATAATAATTAGTGAGTACTTACCTAACTAAGATCTTTATAATTTAAACATGTTTAATATATATTCAATAATATTTTTTTTTGCTTGGTATTGTACAAGTATATATTAATAAGATAGTTTATACTTATTAAAGGTAATACTTTTTAAATCTCAAAATTGTGCATGCTGTGTTTGCCTATAATTGGTTGTGCATATAGATAATATTTTTAAGCTTTATTATTGTTATAGAAACTGTGTATCAACTGTTGGTGAACCAAATAAATAAATAAATAAATGATTACGTAGGCATTTCATTATCTCTAAACATAGTAAAATGCTCAATAACTTTTAGTAATAAAGAAAAGATAAAATTACTCACATAATAAAGTCACAACGTAATGCAATAGAGCGCACACAATATTAGTTTTATAACAGGCAAATAATAATATCAGGCTATACATAAATAATAACGATAAAGCAGAGCTAATGAATGACAGATAAATAAACAATGAGTCATTGTAAGTACCGGTAGTTTCGGTGTCGCTGGGGGCCCCACACTCCACAGTGACCTGGCCACAAAGCACGGAAATCACTTTACGATGATAGACGTCGCGCAAACAATCGAAATTCGTACAAAACAGGTAATGCTATAGTGAAAGGTAAGATGCGTTCGAAAAACCGTTCCGATTCGAGCAACGAGTAACCGAGCGTTGTGGTGACGATGCTGCTGCCGACGCGGGAGAATGGCGCAAACTGACATGGGGAGGGAGGGGCACCCTCCCCCGCCCCACCCGGCCCTCCCCTGGAGCGGCTAGAGCTCGCAGCGCCGCCGCGGCCCGGCCATCAGACACGAGCTTGCATAAATAATATACTTCACATTCACACACATTGCGCCTTCCGATCATGCAAGGTCATCCTTTCCGTGATACGAGTTATCTTTATCGGACCGAGTTTTAATTACTTCTATAATAAAGTTGACATATCTACTCTCTCCATTATGATGTTAGTAATATGATTATTCAATAAGATAAATACACAAGTTTAAGTATGCTCTATAAATAAACCCTGAAATCAGTACGGTTTGATAACATATTATTGTTATAGAATACCATAGACGATTAGACGTAGGGTATTGAATTCGAGACACAGAAACGTAATCTCTTTCAAAAGAAATAGACTGGAATTCTAAACTAATCGCACAGTTCACAGCCATCGTAATAGTAAATCAAGTTTTTTGGGAACCGTCCACCAGCTATCCTGTCATCCAGGTCAAAACGTATATTAACCTTCAAACGGAACAAGACCAAAGTAGCGCGTTAATACTGAGCCTTTTGATGGATTTCGTGGGGTTGGGCGGCGTGGAGGGATGGGGAAAGGGGCCGTTACGGTTCCCGGGAGCACCAGACGAATCCAGGCATCCCGCACTTGTCGCGATCGATATTCGTATCCCACTGCACACTACGCTACGGGAACTCGCATTAACTACACTGACTGAGGTGGGAAGTCGGCCGCTGTTGTTGCTAACTTTACCGATTAGAGTTCGACGGAGTAAACTCTCTCTCTTGTTGTTCGTAAATAAATCAACAACTCGTTACCAGAGTTTGTAACGTATTGGCATTAACAAGGGTAACGATCCAGTCCTGCCTGTTTATTGATGAGTTTGAAATTCAAGAGCTGTACTATCCTTTGATAGCAATCATTATTTAACAAATTTAATGTCAAATGCATGATTAATAGGTTACCTATCTTGATAATTGATATTTCTATAGCATAATAAAAAATATATAATCATAGATATAATAGCATAATCATAAATAAATCATGCACAGCACAGCACAAATTCCTTCCAACCCAATGAGATTAATCCACAGATAGTTATTCATTGTTTCATAAAGTTCCAAAGAGATATAAACTACGTAGATGTAAAAGCAAATAGATAACATAATATGACCGCGGCGAACGTTAAGTTACATAATAACACTCGTGCCCATTGTAAGTATTAAATCAATAATAAGAAACCTGTTATTGAGTCGAGGTGTTATTATTTCTACGTAGAAATCGTTTATTCGATGACACCGATTGTAGGTTTGGAGCGTAATATTTTAGCTAGATAATATGTGCGTACTTAACTGCATGTCTATCTAATATACAGGGAGTTGTGTAAGCAGGTAAACACTTGGCAATAAAGTAGAATAAATTATTTTATTACTACTTTTGTTTTATAGTCTAGGTTAAAACAACATTAAATATTTCACGACCAGGAAGGGCTCGAATTTAGAATCTGCAGCGAGCTTAATGTCTTTATTTTCTACCCTAGTGACAAGATTTCAATGGATTATTATTCTATGGAACTTACCACAGCACCAGTCAATATAATCTTTCAAGTTTCGTCATTCATTCATACGAATAAAACAAAGTGGGGCATGAGACATGGAGGCAGATAGCTCAGAAATGAACATAATATGCCGATGATAACGAAATAAATAGAAAAAACCAACCATTAATCCTCGTTAAATTGTCAACCTCGATCCTGTGCGAAATGCTCATTACCAACTCTACTTAGTATATCTCACCCTACCCTAACCAATCCAAATAATACGAATTCATTTATTAAAACAAAGCGTTTTATGTCATGCCGATCCGAATATTCTGAATCTTATAAATTATAATAAAATAAGAGACGACAATAACGTCAAAGATTCTGAACTCAATTTATTCATAGTCTTACATAAAGCTGAAGGTTGAACAAAAACACCTAGCAGTCAACCAAACCTCATTTATTATGGTGAAATCCTTTCGGACGTGAGCATGTAGATAGAACATTAATCTAACTATAGGCAGGAGCCCGGGGTGACGATACGCTCAAAGGCTCGAGCCGACAAAAACAAGTATACCCCGGAGCCAATTCCGCCATAATAGGAAAAGTTCGGATCGATTCACGCGTCGGAACTGTGTGAGCCTTGAGTTTCCGAGTTTCAGCGACATCCATTGCATCCAATCCAGGTGGTTTCGCTTTAGTTTTGTGGAATGTGCAGTTATTCGAACAGTACGAACGTACTTAGACAGTAGAAAGAACTTATTAGTTTTGATGTAATAATACATTATGTAAATGCCTCCTAGGCAGATACTATTACTTATTCTGTGGTAGTAGAAATCCCACGTTGGGGTGCCTTACTAGGTAATTTTTTAATCTATCTGCATTTTATACATCTGGTAATAAAACTGTAACCAAGGAAAAGTATGTACATAGAAGAATTTTAAAATCAGGGGGAAGCCGTTGGATGCAAGAAGCAAATAGCCGTTCAATGTGGAGCTCTTCTAGACTATATTCAGCAGTGGACGTCTTCAACTGGTGATGATGATGATGATTATGAAGAAGATGATACCTACACTTAATTAATAACGTTAAAGCTCACGTCAATTATACTCGCGATAGTTTTCAAACTAAAATTACACTTAATTAGGTTACGTTGGTATGTACCATGGCCCGGATCACTTCCGTAGGTGGGTAAAATACGAACTATGTCACATCACTAGCTCAGACTTTACGTAGGTACAACTTTTACCGTAAGGAATAGGGCGAATACTGTGCATATAACGTAATTTCCTATTACATTAAAACATTTTGATATCATAGATTATTTACTTAACAAAATAGGTTAGTTATATATGTAGGTCTATCTATTATTTCTAATCTATCTATTAGGTCTTTACCTATGAAATTGCCGTTTTGTTTGAAAAAAGTTAAAGTATTTTTTTTTCGAACTTATTTATTTATTTTATTCAAAGTAATCACCCCTGCAATCAATGCATCTTTGCCAACGCTGTGGCAGTTTATGGATGCCCTTCTTGAAAAAATCAGCAGGACGGGAGACAACAAACTCTTCAAAGGCGTTTTGTACTGCCTCTCGGGAATTGAATTTTTTTCCCGCTAAAAAGTTGTCCAAATTTTGGAAAAAGTAATAGTCGGTAGGCGCAAGATCTGGTGAGTATGGCGGATGAGGGAGAGCTTCCAAACCCAACTCATGCAGCTTAGAGACGGTCTGTTGTGCAGTATGGGGTCGCGCGTTGTCGTGAAGTAGCAGTGGAGACGACCGATTGACCAAAGCTGGTTGCAGACGTGCGAGTTTCGCCATCATTGTGGTCAGTTCTTCAATGTACACATCTGCAGTAATGCTCTCGCCGTTTTGTAAAAAGCTATGATGAATTACACCAGCACTAGACCACCAACTGTGACCATCACCTTTCTAGGGGTCATTTTACGTTTTGCACATTGCTTTGGTGCCGAACCAGGACTAACCAACTTGCTGAGCGCTTTCGATTGTCAAAAAGAATCCATTTTTCGTCGCACGTAACAATTCCGATCAAAATTCCTTCATTTCTGTGCCTGTTAAGCAGCGCAAGGCAAGTCTCGACGCGTACGTTGCGCTGGCGATCGTTAAGTTCGTGGGGCACCCATCCATCAAGCTTTTTTATCTTGCCAATCTGTCGCAAATGGACCAATATTGTTTTGATGCTAACATCAAAAGCTGCTGCCAGCTCAGCTGTAGATTGAGATTCATCAGCTTCCACAATCGCCTTTAATTCATCATTGTTGATCAAAGTTTCCGGACGACCACGAGGTTCATTTTTCAAGTCAAAATTCCCAGAACGGAACCGAGCAAACCAATAACGGGTTGTACGTTCGTTTGTACAGTTCTCTCCGTAAACGTCGTTGATGTTACGTGTCGTTTGTGCCGCGTTGGTGCCACGACGGAACTCATATTCCATAATTACACGAAATTTCAAAGTATCCATTATGAGGAAAAATGTTGAAATGTAATGAAAATACAACGCTAATCAATAAACAAAAGACTTATATTGTAAATAGAATGTCATATTTTTAAAACAAAATTAATTTGAATTTAGAATTCATAGCCAACTAAACTTTTTTTTGTTTGAAAAAGTCTGTACTGCAATACGGCAATTTCATAGGTAAAGACCTATTATTATACCTAGTACCACAGAATAAGTATTTAGTAGTGCTTACCTACCTACTGCCCTATAGGTTTAGGTAGGTATAATATGCACCTAATATTACACAAATACACACCTTATTTACTTTTTTTTTTTTTTTTTTTTTTTTTCAATTTGCCTTTCCACAGACACCTGGGTCCGTGCTTTTTGTTAGATAATTTTTTATATTTATGAATTAAGCCTATTATTAACATGAACTTATATATATAATAATAATAATAATATAATAAATAATATTATTATTATACCTTATTTACTTTTGTTGTCTAGGTGTCTACTTGGTACTAAACTCACGTATGACGCTCGTAGTGCTTTCAAAAATGATTCAAACGATGAATCTGTTTAACGGATCCATGCTCATGACATGAATGTTTCAGCCGTAGAAAGAGCGATTTATTGTAGATGTATCTCATAAATAAACCTGCCGACTGAAGTAGGCTACCGCACATTTAGGTTGGTACTGCGAACACCGCGAGAGAACTTTAATAAATTGTGTGGGTACCCAAACGAGCACAAGATCCAAATGGAATGTCAAAAAATTATTTTAGATATACGTTAGTTTTGTAAAGTAAAACTGTATTAGGTATTTATTTATTCTAGATACAAAATGAAATAATAATATCTAGTGTAATTCCGCTAAATTCAAGTACTTAGATTATCTATATTGGGGTAAAGGATTATTGTAGGTAAATTAATGAAAAAATCTGAAAAAACCTAAAAATCATGAAATTACTATAACAAATTAAATAAATATTATTATTATCAATTTTATATTAATTATTATTATTTTTACAGATATAACATTAATTATTACTATTATAATTATAATAAATAAAACTAAACTTTAAAATATTAAATTATATAAATATTAAACAATTAATTATTATTATTACAAATAAAAACCAATACAGATACCCTCCCCTAAAAATCCTGAAATTACAATAACAAATTTAAAAAATATTATTATTGTAAAATCGAGCGAGCCTTCGGCGAGTCAACACGGTCCTGAGGATGCCTCGTGAAGAGGCGAAACACGTGTCGAGGGTTATCTGTATTGGTGTTTATTTGTAATAATAATAATAATTAATTGTATAATATTTATATAAGTGTATATTTTAAATTTTAGTTTTATTTGTTATAATAATAATAGTAATAATTAATTTTATATCAATAAAAATAGAAATAATTAATATAAATTTCACAATAATAATATTTTTTAAATTTGTTATTGTAATTTCAGGATTTTTAGGGGAGGGTATCTGTATTGGTTTTTATTTGTAATAATAATAATTAATTGTTTAATATTTATATAATTTAATATTTTAAAGTTTAGTTTTATTTATTATAATTATAATAGTAATAATTAATTTTATATCTGTAAAAATAATAATAATTAATATAAAATTGATAATAATAATATTTATTTAATTTGTTATAGTAATTTCATGATTTTTAGGTTTTTTCAGATTTTTTCATTAATTTACCTACAATAATCCTTTACCCCAATATAGATAATCTAAGTACTTGAATTTAGCGGAATTACACTAGATATTATTATTTCATTTTGTATCTAAGATGAACTTCCGCGAAGTCACGCCTGATTCTATCAATTATTTTATTTATTCTATTAAGAGTAGCCTGTAGATAATAGATCTGTCTATTTTGTGTTAATGTGATTTATTAACCACCAGGGAAAATGGAGAATCGTTGCCACGTTTCCTGCGTCATGGTAGGTAATGTTTTTATTGAACTCACGGTATGACTCACGACTTATTGGATTTCCCGACCTATCTACTGTCTAGGCTGGAGTAATTGATGCTTAATTTATCGACTTGGTCCCATCGGCCCCGGTGGTGGCTCGAACCCGCCGCGCCCATTATCTACCGGGGCCGAAAGTTCGAAATATAATTATAATATGTAATAATTCTTCCCAGTCATCGTCATCATCAACAGCCTGAAGATGGCCACTGCTATTGGCCTCTCTCACAGACCGCCACTTTGAGTGGCTGCTTGCCTCCTGCATCCATCGCGTTCCCGCGGTATTGATCTAATCGTCGGTCTACCTAGTAGTAGACGGCCGGCCTACACTGCGTCTTCCGGCCTTTTTCTTTCTGGTATTGTAATTAAATTAACATAACAGTTTTTAATAAAATAAAAATATGGCCGGCCGTGATGTGATACATAACATTGCGCGAACGTCACTTTTCATTCATTGACATAAAAAAGTCAATTTAAGTGGGTGCATGGGTGTATCCTTTGCAAAGATTAAATAGCTTATATAGACCATTTATCTACATAGGTACAGGTAAGTAAATTACCTACTGTGTTTTTAATTAGAGATGTTTCATCATTTCATACCTACCAATAATTTGTAACTTATCTAATAATAACAGTAGGGTGAAAGCTATCCATATTAGAGCACAGAAAAGTCAATATAGTAGGTTCACGATGAAAGCACCTGCGCTTCAATGTTGAATGACAATCAAAAAGCACTCTAAGTGCAGTTTGCAAAGTTCCATTTTACTATTTAATGTTTCGTGAGCGCAGCGCACCACCCTAGACCGGATTAGGTAAGTTCTGTCCGCAATTGCACTCGCGTGGCGTTGAGACTGAAAGAGACGGTGATATTTGGTACAGCACAACTAGGGCAAGGGGAAACAGTAACTATATTTTATTATACTTTTTATATACCTACACTAGTTGCGCCCCGTCGTCACTATCGATTTCTCGACCAGGTTTCGAGCATATCCGATGCTCACGATCTCGCTGCGCCTTCTCACCTCCTGAATGCATCGGATATGCTCGAAACCTGGTCGAGAAATCGACGCACTATTCGTGAGTAATAGGTGGGAATTTATTAATTTAAAATGAACTCATGAGAATTTTAATACTAAAATTAGGAGATTTTAGTATGAAAATTCTTTTTTTTTTAAATGGTAGAAGTCTAACGTATTCTTAACAAATTTATCTTGCGAAATCCACGTGTACAGAAAATATAACTAGATTAACTATAGGTACGAGTAACTATAACGTGGATTTCGCAAGATGATTTGTTGTTGGCTTAGGGCGTCGGTGAAATAGACAAATTGAATAGACACACTTATTCCCCCTTTGCAAAATTGACCGTGTTATAGTGTGTGTACGGCAGTTGGTGCTAATATACCTACACAATTATTATTAAACACTGGTCGGGCGGATCCATGCGGTTGGAGTGAATATACGCTTGTTGGGGAATTTTTATCCGTGATGGTATTATTATTACATTTTGTCGGTGTCAGCAGCGGCGGGACGTCTTGTAAGGCTTTTATCCATTGCCCAACCTCGTTATTTTCAGATTTTTAAATAGAATTGATTTGAAGGACTAGAAATTATCTGCAATCAGCGTAAATTGCACGGTTTGAATGTCAAACTAGATTTCCTTGAGTGAATGTGACGTCAATAATCTATTATGATTTAGTACCGTTGTTTAGGCAATTTATCAAGTGTAGTCGTCAACTTGAAGACATCTTACATTATCAAAGCTTAAATAAATATGTTCTCTCATTCCAGCACACCGTCGTCTCCAGTTCTATTTTATTTAAATTAATGAGCTTTCATTAACAATAATAATAACGCCCAACGATCATATACATAGATCCTGGACCTTAACTAGGATTCCCTGTGTGTAGTTCCTATCCTGGGTCCCTACGAGGACAAGACAACACCAAGAAATGTTTTCCTCACAAGTAATATAATCGTAAAGCCGTAATAACTAACATTGGTAGGTTTTATTACTATGTCTGTATACGTAAAATATAGGTAGGTACCCGCTTTAGCACTGATGTAACAATAACAATTCTACTTGACCTATTCTTCAGACCAGAGTATTGTGTAAGTAGTCGAAAACGTCACTGATAAGTAAGTAGGTAGTTATTCTGTGCTGAATACGCACGAAAATCAAAAGAGGAATTCCCAAAGCCCGTTTGATTTACAAGGATGATGGCGTCGGATCGATGCGGCAAACATGTCGTGATCTGAATTATAGGCGAGTGTATTGGTCGCATACGAGATGAGCACTATCGGCCATTGCACGGCTGTACGTGACTTCCATGTACAAATAGCCACTAAATCTTTCTCAATGCCTTTTAAAAGATTTTTTTATGGGCCCGATGACACGAATTGGGACGATGCGAATTGTAACGCCGATGCGCACGACGGGGCGGATAAAGCAAAATTAATTACTTCCATCTTGTCAATAAAAGAATGGCACCAATGATGATTCAGCGTCAATCAACAGAAATAAAACTAATTACGATATTTATTATGGAGCCCGTTATACGAACATTTTTATTTATTCAATTTTTTATTACATAAACGTTGAATACGTAACCAAAATGATGTTTCTACAATGTAAAAGAGACTGATAAAACGAAGGGAAGAGAAGAAAAGGGAAGGGATGAAGGAATGGTGAAAGAAGGAAACCAGCAGATAAAGTACTAATTGAGTGGGATGGTGGAAGGAAGGACTGACTAACTTAAATGATCGGAGTCTTCCCCCTCTACGATCAAGTAAAATCAAATAGTTTTGCAGATCATAAATTTGAATATGGTCATAATAACTATGATCTGCAAGCCTTTTCAATATTTTATATTATAATTAGGTTTTTTGGTATCGTCAATTACCAAATCACTAATTAGATAGGAACTAATGCACGTGCCGTCGTAAAGTCGTAATTTATTAAACGACCTTCGTATCATTTGACATTCTGGAAGTTATCGATCGTGGATATGCGTGGTTCGACGTTGAAGTAAATCTGAATATCTGACACGATCCTTCATGTCTTCTCACAGAAATAAAGAGGGATTTTCTCAAGGATACCAAACGGTACAAAGAGAAAGCTTTGTTTGCGTGTTCAAAGGTCGATAAGATTTAGAACAAACAATATAACATTTAGGTATCACAGTTTAATCAAATTACTGTTACGGAGAATATAAGAAATAGGATTGAATCAACAAAAACAGCAATCATCATCATTATTATGACATAAGATGATGTCGATGACAAAGTACTTGTAAGATAAAAATAAATACTTAGTACTACTACATATTAGTAAATGCAAATGTCCCTTGAGTCTTATTAAGGTAAACCGTGGTATCATTTACATATCGACAGCTCTTACTGCAACACCGTTAATAAATTAGAATTTATCAGAAACTTCTAATGCCAACAGAGCAGCAGAGCTGTGTTCAAGAAGCGTTTTCCGCTTGGGTTCTATCTTACTCAAACACACTCCGAATAGTCCGATTAGTTTAGTTTAGAACAATGCCGAGGAAGGAGCGAGTTTGTTTGAGACGGTCCATGTTCGTATGGAGCACGGGCGGTGTTTCTATTCCAATATTCAAATGAGTTCAGTAGCGCAGAAATTCCAACGAGCTTTGGAACGTAACTACGAAGCTTGTTGTTCAATGTTTAGAGGAAAGCAAAGTAAACGCTTTAGACTTTAAATACTTAGGTAATAAAACATAAGCTACACTGTTATTATCTACGTAATAAGTAGGTACAGGTACGTAATTAGTATACAGAGTGAATGTGAGGTGCAATTCTGAACATATGGGGCACGTTTCGGCAAGTTTCGAAGCGGATACTTACTATGTATTATTACAGAATAACGAATTACAAGTACATACTATAAATAAAATAAAAAACTGACTGACTAATCTACGGATGACTTGAAATCTTTTAAAGATTTTTCCGCTATTCGTTTATGAGATAGCATTGAAAATTTGAAATTTCAATTGAAGATTTTATCGTTTAGGTGTAGGCCACGCCAGTAGGCAAATATAGGTGGTGATATTATACATACCTAGTACCTATAATATATTCAACATTATATTTTGGAGTTCCGAGTGACACTGTTCTTTCTGTTAAGGGTGGCCATGTCGCTTAACATCAGGTGAACGACTATATAGCTCGTCACATTCACTAACATAAAAAAGTACCTAGTTTTTTTTTAGTAGGTATATAAGTTGTAACAACACCAACCGCAATTTTGTTTCTTTAATTCCTGTCTAACCTAAGAAGCCTGGAAAAAATTTCTTTGTAAGTTTCTTTAAGGTGCATTGTTATTTATTAGTTGGTGTTCAATAAAGTATTATTGTATTGTATTGTAAGTATTTTTATTCGCCTTTGATTCGAAACTGTCATGTTCTAATAGAAAATATATTTATAATTTCTAAGATTCAGGAATAGGTTGTTAGTTATTATCTCCGTACCATAATTAGCTGAACCTCGGTAGGAGGTACTATTATATATTCTGTGCGTAAGGAGGAAAGAGGCAGGAGTGCATGCGTCACGGGCACCGGGCCGAGAACTGTCGCAACAGAAACAAAATAACAAGATCTAGAAAAAGTTTCAACATAAATATAACAATATAATATAAGCACCTAACGAATTAACGATACGTTCAATAAAACCTTTTCTACAAAATAGAAAAGTAAAAAAGAAACGACAGAAACATACAGAGGACAGTAAAGAATATCGCCAATCTGGCCTAAACCCCCTAAAAAGAAATGACACCGCGTGCATGTTTCTTATGATAAAAATATATTAAGGATAATTTTTAAGCTGGTAATCAAAAAGAGCTATTTGTTTATTTTTCACATAGATTTTAGTAGCATAAAATCCGAACGCACTTTGATATATCGTTAATCTCTTATTTAGTTTTCTATTTTGTCTGTAAATGTCATGTATTACTTATATTATCATAATTCATTTAAATTCTATGGTTGCATTAATTATATTTTTCTGTATTATTATTCATTGTTTGATTCATATCCCATCTATTACTAACGTAGTTGTATGTAAGTTGACGAGAGGTTTTCTATTAATTTTTCTCCTATGTTCTACAAAAATTATCCGATTTATTCATGCACCAGGCTTCTTTCTGCTACGCAAAAATGTATACGATCTGTCATCCGTATTTACAAATATCACGCTTGTTAGCTACTACAGGGTTTTTAATGTTCTTATGAGTACGGATTTGACTATTTTTATCTACCTGTATCTAAGACCTGCTCGACGTTGTAAAAATATAATAATTAATTATTTATTTTCACATTAACAAATCAGGCACTATCGCTTCATACAATACGTTGCTTTTGTCTAGCTAGAAAATCAACAATACAGAATATATTTTTGAATTTCCCGCGATTAAACGTAGGTATCACTTTAACTATAATACTAAGAACCTTGGTATCAACTTGTTTAGATAAGTAGGTACCCAAATAACTTTTCACTTACTTGAAGGTTGGATCGAGATCTTCTGGGCATAACACCGACGACTTCTCCTCGCATAATCGATTCGATAACTGAAAAAAAAAAGTAATGTTTGTATAAGTAAATATCTGTCGTTACACTCGGTGTAAGTAACTCGGTAACTACCTACTCATAAAAACATATGGAGTAAGCTCATTTTACTATAACACTTCCATTGAACTCTTCCTATTGTAAACGTGAACTGCTATGGCTTCAATCCATATTCCATAGTACCTCAGTACAGATAGGTAAGGTAGTAGTATATCTTTCTATAATATGTCAACAATCCAATTATGTAAGAACTAGGAACACGTTGAAAGGACTACCCTTGCCAATATACTATTATTGGCATGTTGTCACTATTTATCTATGTGGACATGAATTTAAAAATAAATCATTCGTAACTAAGCAGTACGTAATAAACACCTACTTAATTGTTAAACTCAATAGAGCGGATAACTTAAAGAGAATAACTAAAACTAAAAGTAGTCTTAATAGTATATAGGTAAATAAACAATCAATCGCATTTTCTGCGCGCGTATTATTCTTTGACAAAACGGCTGGCAAGGCGCGGTGCAGCGTTCGAAAACTTCGATTCGACGAGACGAGTTTACCCATCTTGCCACACCGGGCAAATACGCTAATGGCGCCAGTAGCGCGCCAAACGCGGTCTAGTAAACCCGTGCCCGTGCTTCCTCTTTTCCAAAATGGCGAACGAAATAAAACCAATAAAGATCCAAATATACCTGAAATGTGTTGCGTTCGGCTGTGACAATTCTAAAGAGAATCATCCACATATTAGTTTCTTCCCGGTACCACCAGATAGTGAAAAGTACGTCTAAATTTAATTTTTGTATCGACTGTGCGACCTCTGCTACTTTATCGTCATATACATTTATAATTTTATAATATGACGGTTTGCAAAATTGTATCTTATATGTATGGGAGTAAAGATCAAATTTCTATGTGAGGATTGGCTTTAGTACGTAATATCACAACTGCGCGTATCGTCTACGTCGTCATGTCGACTACATTAAAAATTGAGCCTTATTACTGAGCATGTAAGATCAAATTTCCATGTGCAAGGTGTAATTAATAATATCTTTGAACATCTACGAGTTTTTTTCCGCAGATATTTAATGTCTGTGGTTTTTTCAATATTTGTTCAATCTTAAGGATAAATTTAAGTGAATTTTGTGAACCGTTCCGTTGTGACTGAATGTTTTAGACAATATAAAAATCCTTCCCACTTCGTGTGTAGGCAGTCCGCTCTGCTTTTATATTTATTTATACTTACGCGAATACCCTGCAGATAATTATGAAAAACAAAATTGATCAGCGTCTTTTTAGTACTTGCGTTTATACCTGACCAAGATCTGCTACTAGGGATTTTACGTTATAGGTAGGCCCTTAGTTTTTATACTGCCATAAATAAAACCGCGGTCGGCATTTACTAGGTAGATAATTTTGTCCGCGAAATCATCTCGTGTCCATTCCGTGTCAAAGTCAGTCGCTATCGTATCGCTTCATTTTGCTGGATTTATAGCGCACTCTTATTGTTTTCAATAACAGCTGGACTCCGAAGTACGGTGAAACGGTCAGCTAGTTGTAATTACCATTTTTTGTTGCGTTAAGCAGTTCGTACCTACGTTATTCGCTAGATAAAAGTAGTTTAAAATTCACTAGAAGTGCACGGTTTTATTTTTTAGGGCTCCGTAGATTTTTTTATTATTTTGGGCTCGTATAGAGGGTGTGAAATATTAGTAGGGACATATTGTTAGTGATGTGATTTATGTTGAGCTCGATAGTGTAGGTATGGAAGCAACGTCGGTTTTCGCACAAAATAAGCTACTTTAACTTCATTAAAAACTACGTAGAAAAGCTCTTACCTCCATCCCCGAGAAGTTGCATCTGAACAAGCGAAGGATCTTCACTGTGCTCTTCTAAAACCGTATCATCGGTCACTGTCAGCTCCTGAAAAATAAAGCACAATTAGTATCTACGTAAATGTACCTACTTATTTAGAATTAAATAATGGAAGCAAGGATGAACTGCGTATGGCTTATTACTGAATATTTAAATTGAAGGAGGGTGGTGAGGCTAGTCTATCTATCTAACAATACAATAATTATAGGTACATTTATGTACTTGGTTAATTTTCGTGTTGTTTCAGGCGAAAAAGATGGCTCCAATCTGTGGGTAGAAATGATTTAATAGACGACAAAAATACCGCTTACGCAATATGTTCCAATCATTTCGAGCCGCATATGCTGAAAACAATTAAGCTGCTGAAGCCTGTTGCAGAACCGACGACGAATACTCCTTTATTAGATGATTTCAATCGTACAGACTTCACTTTAGTAAAAACACAAACAATAAAAAATGAAACAGCAACAGAATCGCCTAGTATTAATCTAGACCTGTTACAAATGAGCGAAATACCGGAGTATGAAGTGAAAATTGAAACTGACGATGAACAAGATATGAATATAACAGCTACGGATACTGCACTACAACCCGTCGACAGCGCCAGATACTCGGAAGAGGAACTGAATCAATTAAAAATGAAATGCTATGAGTATAAGATAAAGTCACTCCAAAAAGAAATACAGGCGTGGAAAACTAAAGGAAGAAAAGAGATACAGGCAGTAAATGAAACGTTTACAAAAAACATATTTAACTTGCTGTATTGGAAAAATCAAGTCAAAGAAAAATACAAAAACAAACGATTTAGTACCGAATTCAAATTTTTTGCATTGAAGCTTTACGTTTCTAGCAGACATATATACAAAAATTTAAGCCGCACTCTCAACTTGCCACATGTGAATTATCTAAAACAGACCAAGATAGATGTCCCATCGATGCCAGATGATCGCATATTGGATTGTCTTGCTCATAAATTTAAATCATTGCCAGACAAAGCAAAATATTGCACCTTAATTATTGACAACGTTGATCTCAAACGTCAACTGTATTATGACATCACAGCAGATAAAATAATTGGGCTTCATAATTTAAATGGACATGTAACAAACGTTGTTGCTTTGACAGTTTACTACATAATGCTACGCGGGATAGCGTTTGATTGGAAACAGCCTATTTCCTATATATTTCTAGTGAATAACACATCTTTTGCAGAATTAGATAACTGGATAAAAAACATTATTGAGAAATTGTCCAATTTAGGCATAAAAGTCTTAGCCATGACTTCAAGTCAAGAACAGCACTTCATTCGTTATGCATCATATAAATTGGTTTCTATAGAAAAACCATTTTTCGAAGTCAATGGAGAAAGGGTATACTACATTTTCGATGCTCCACATTTAATCACTAACTTAAGAAACGATCTCATTGACAATGAATTTTACTATGAAAACCAAAAGATCTCGTGGTCTTATATAGAAGCGCTGTACGCGTATAAAAAGCAAAATTTGATAAATGTTTTACCAAAAATTACCGACTCACACGTAGCTCCAAACATATCAGAACGTAGAGAGATCAAATATGCCGCACAGATATTTAGCCAGTCAGTTTTTTCAACGTTTGATATACTTATGAGTGTTAAATATGTTCCTAAAGAGGTAAAACCAACAGGACAGTTTATCAAAACAATCAACGACTTATTTGATATACTGAACTCGAACAAGTTAAGAGATGAGAATGAATATAAGTCCGCATTTACGATGAGTAATAATCAATCGGAAACGTTAGAGAGCGCGCAAAATATGTTCAGTAGTTTACAAGTACGTAGTAAGGCGAAAAAGGTTGATATTACAAACCAAATTCATACCTTTAAAGGCATCTTGATTACAATACATTCTCTGATTTCACTTCTTAACAGTTTAAAAGCACTTGGTATACGAAAGATGCTAACACGAAGGCTTAATGCGGAACCAATATCTGTTTTCAAAACAATGCTCAACATAGATGAGAATCGCTCAAAAGTGAGTCCAATAAAGTTTAAAAAAGTTTTCGATAAACAATTTGTTTTAGAATTGTTGAAAAGTAAAAGGTCTGATATACTACACAAAGATGAGATTTGTGATTTGCTAATGAAAGACAGCTTGTTGCCTTGTAATAAAAATAGCAAGACTGAAGATTTTACATCGATCTCAAATAAATCTCCCGTGCCACTGTATGGAGATTACGAGTACCGCTTTCAGCTGCCAAAGCAACAGGCCATTACTTACGTTTCTGGATTTCTTATGTACAAATGCTCCAAGAAACACAAATGCTTTGATTTCAATAAATTGCAAATTCAGTGCCCGTTTTTTAAAATCGACGAAGAGATTAATCATGTGTATCCCTTCTCAGGTTGGATGAGGATACCACCTGCCGAATTTTGCAAGAGTGTTAAAGAACTAGACGACATATTCGTAAAGAACTTTCCAGTAGTTGTGATATCACAGCCTGCCAAAAGTATGTTGCGTTTACTGCAAAACGTGTTTGTTCCACCTTGTGAATGCTTTCCAACTCAATACTTATTAGCACTGTTTATAAGGTGTAGAATATATTCAGTTTTAATTCACAACAAAACTATTTCGCGCAGACAAAGTCAAATTGTTGAAGTTTTAGCCTTATCTGACTGCCCAGTTGATAAATAAATGAATAATTAGTGATTTTATTTACTTGTTTTTACCCTTTACCTACGTACAATAAATTCTACTAAACAACAATACGCGTTTACGTGGTTTTCAACTTCAGTGAACATCACATGATATTTTTGATCGTGGTATGTGGATTCCTTGCCGAGATATTATTATGCCTTTTACAACACTTAATAGTTGAACAATATATCGTAAGTTATTATTTCTCATTAGTTTATGTCTTTTTATAGTCGAATTTGTTAGTCTATTTTAGTCTTTAATTATATCTTAGTATTGCTTTTTATTGTATAACTGCCAATAAAAAGTCTATTCCCTTAGCGGCTGGACTTAAGTGAAATGACTTTGAGAAACTGTGACATGAGGCGTGATTACTATGGATTAGGTACACAAAAATGCATTGTATAATCTTATTGCCTTAGGGGATATTTCTATGGTTATTACTAAGACAAATCTCATCAAACGAAACGCCAATAAAGACAACATCAGCGGTAGGCTGTCGATAAACATGTCGAAGCAAAAGGCGAAGTTGCGAACAAACTTCCCAGAAACAAAGAGAGAACTCCAAGGAAGTTACTTGAGAAGGGGGAACGGGGGGCTTACTCAGAACTTCCACGTCTCGGACTACAGTTATACGAACTTGGCAAAGTGTTCCACTCGCTAATTCGGAGTATAAATTTGTTTAACGTCTCAACTTTTTAACTGTAATTACTTTACATAAAGTTCGAGATAGATTGAAGCACTCCTAAACTCTGACAGCGAGACTATGAAGAGTTTTATGAGTTATCACAATAATTTCAGTAAGGAGGTATTCCTTCGTTCATCTCTGCTTAAATAATACTTAACATGAGACGCTATTACCCATCTGTACTAAAGTTTGATAGCTCCTAGGTTTGCAATTATCGCTCTATGACATACCTACTGCAATGTATTTTAGTATGTCATATATATGGCGCATTGCATTGAGGATTCGAGATAGTCTTTTTATGCTGCAATCCGCAAATAATTGAAGGGGTGAGAATAAAAAGGATTTAACTGATTTTTTTGACCAAATGACTTATGGGTATCGTTGGATTCAGCGTGAAATTATCTTCAATAATACATTCTCAAAATACCGAAATGAGGCTTAAATCTCGAGATTTTGAGTCTAAAAATGGTTTATCTGTCACAGGAATACAGTACGCTTAGCATAAAAACATTACTTTATTTCTTTTATTATATTATATTTTTACAGTAATTGTATGAATTAGTACTATATTTGGTAATTTTAAATAGAAATAAAACATTTTCAAGCAACTGAAACTTCCATAAACCTTTTCTATTACCTTATAAGCACTCTACATAAAAATGACGCCGTTGACGTTTAAAGTCAATTTTCTCGAAACTGTCAATTTGTCAGTTAAATCCTTTTTATTCTCAACCCTTGAATTGTAAACCAAGTACCTACCTAAATTATATAACTACTAGTTGTGCCCCGCGGTTTCTGCCGCAGATAAAAAGTGTTTTAATTATTTGCTTATCCCACGGGAACATTTCACTTTTCCGGGATAAACTGTAGCCTATATGTTAATCCAGTGTATAAGCTATCTTGGTATTGAATTTCATCCAATTCCATTCAGCCGTTTGAGCGTGAAGGAGTAACAAACATAGACACACACACATAGACACAAACTTTCGCCTTTATAATATTAGTGTGATATCATCATCTCACGAGGCATTTGTACCGTTACCGCCTACTGTTTCGTTGTTGAAAAGATAATGACAGTCTGTTACAAAATCATTGAATCCGTAAGTGGATTTACAACATTCTGTAAAAGATTACAGATATATAAAATAGCTAGTGGATATTACATGAATTGAATGAATCGACATTACATTGGGTAGGTAGGCCGGGTATAGCAGGGGGCTGCAGGACTTAAATATCGATTATAATTACCCTTTATAGTTTTTTAAACGTGTTATAATAATGTGCTGCACTTTTTATGTGTCTCCGTAGTATTAAGTGCTCTAATCTATTTTGTGGTACTAGTACTATAAGGAACCCTTACAAGTTCGTCATATGCGTTTCTTTGTCACTTGACTCTCTCATGTGGGGTATCATTGGATAGGTCTTTTAAAATGAACGTATGGTTTTACCAATATCTTTTTTTTAACATGTCCCGCTTACGATGATTTGGTCCGCCTAATAGCTTGCAAAGTATCCCGGTCATTTCTAAACTAAGCATTCCAGAAACTTATCATCTTCTTTTTTAATAGGCTCTTAATCTATTTTAAAATTATTTCTATCAAAATGTGATCATAACTTTTTTAAATAAGCTGAGAAAACTTTTAAATTAAAAAAGACATCTATAACGGGGTAAGATGTCTCCTGGTCCTTCAAAGATTAATTGACCTTTTCTCTAAGGTCTACCGGTCTAAGCCTGTGCGTCTAAGGTCCGTATTATAGAACGATGCTGTCTTGTCGGGCATGTCGGGCCATGCTTTCCATTTTAGGGTCTCTTAGGTCCGTATTACAGAACGATGCTCAGTCTTCGATCAGTGCTCAAGCAAAGATTTAATTCATGAAGTGATCAATTAGTGAATGAAATCTCTGCTTGAGCAGCGATCGATGACTGAGCATCGTTCTGTAATACGGACCTAAGAGACCCTAAAATGGAAAGCATGGCCCGACCTGCCCCTGACAAGTTATTTTTCCTTGCCAGAATTGTTGTTTTGATACTTACGAACTTCGTATCAAATTCTCAAAGGCAACAGATGAAAGAAAAGCAATAAAGTGTTCTAGAACGCAAAACAACAAAGTTTGTTTAGAGAAGTTAGCGAAGGGGTGAAAGCGGGAGACGGCGGGGTTGGAATGAAACGCGGCGCTGCCGGTGCGAGACTCCTGGGTGGCTTGAGTACAGAAAAAATAGTGGCTTGAGTTAGTCATAATAAGGTTGGTAGGTAAAGTATACAACAGCAATGGTTCGTTTACAATTAATTTTCTCGAGCGCGTAACTTAATTATTTAAACGAAACTTTGTGTTCGGTTACTCAATAAACTGGGCTCATTCCACACTATACTAAGAAATTCCTTCGTAAGGTCAAGGATCACTTGCTAAGTAGAATTTATTCTTAATTTTTTTAACTGCATTTCGCAGACACTTGGGTCCGTTAGTTTTTGTTTATTGATCTCTTTCTAAATTGGTTATTTAGACATCATCATGACAAGACTTGATCAGACGTCGCTCAAAATACAATTGAGTATACTTATATTACATTATATAATATGCGCTAATTATTATACATATCTATAACTACATAGCAACTTCGCTATTGTATCCCAAACCTTTGTTCAGAAACCGATCAATTAAATTAAATTCCGATCTAAAGATATATCAAATGTTATTGGTTAAAATGGGCCTTTGCCCTTTTTAGGGCGTAATTAATTAAATTCGAAGACAGGTGGAAAGGCAGACATTCCTTTTGGCTTATGGTTGGTGGCCGGTTAGCTTATAGATAGGGTTGCTCACACAAACTACGATTACGGTGTAAATACGCATACAAAGTACGAAAAATCAAGGACCAATTTAAATAAAGTACCCTCTACCTATGCGGAATGCTCTACATACAGAACCAGCTAGAAATACCTCTTCCGAGGAATAGTTCCTTCTAGAGTTAATAATTTAAAAAAAAACAGTCGGTATAAAAGTCTTTTCGTATTACGTCAAATAATGCCGTTATTTCCATGAATTATACATACATAGAGGTTGCTCTCGAACAAAATAAAGAAAACTTTTCCCAACCTAATACATATCTTGGCTGTCTCTAATTATGATTGGAGGAATTTTTTTTCGAAGAGATGAAATTTGTCATTAATTCGAACATTATGTTATTTATTGTATGTATAATTTTTCAACCGCTGCTGTTACATATAACGTATTTTTTAAATTATACTTACTATACTACTTTGCAGAGCGGCAACCCTACTTGCATAACAGGTTTTCTTGTAACGAGCTCGTTCGCAATGCCTTTAAATGTTTATACACCGGCCTTATAAATCCAACATCGTTGCCGTGTCGGATGCCATCGCGTTCAATAAACCAAAACCGGTCCACTCCTGGACTTCCCGCTTCGGAATGATCTCTTAGAATGTTGTGTGTACAGTTACCCCGACTTACCCCGCGCGTTTTTCTTCATATCTTTATTTATCACCTGTTCGCAGTTGGAAATAATCGATGTGCTTTATAACCGGTATTTGAAACAATTTTTCGAAACAGTGTCATCTGTTTTTAGGAAATTGTGACTTGCATTTTGCTCTTACTATTAGTAGGCATTCAACTGATTTGTACTGCAGAGTAAAAATAATGGCAACTAAAATATCGATGAAGAGACGACCAATCGGACGACGACGAGAAGACGACGAATCGGAAGAATCAGCGAATAGGCCGGTAGATCGACGACCTGGGGGGTGATCACGAAGCTTTGATTGCAATGCAACAGGAAAAATTTCCATACTAGCTATGCACGTAAACTGCGTATTGAAACTGTCAAATCCATACAAATATATGTTTCTATCCGTTGCAATCGAGTTACGTGATCGCCCAGCTGGTCAAGACCGCGGGGAGTCAAAGGATATAACAGGCGCTCCATGAGGTAGGCCCATGTTCAGCAGTGGACGTCTTCAGGCTAATGATGCAGTAGAAGAATATAAAGAGAATCTGCTTACACCAGTGTGTTCATTGACTCCAACGATAACAGCGGTATACCACTGAGTGGCACCAGCTACCCTGTACACTTGCGCTCTGCATCCTCCCAGCACTGACGGCGTGGTGGTGAGGATCCTCTGGCCATCCTGCATTGTCCGCCATTCTGTTGCTTCTGTGGCAAGCGGGACTAGAGAGGTGGTATCCAAGCCTACTTCCGAACCTGCTAGGCGAGCGTCCCAATCCTGAAACAAAGAAATATTAAACTGTAAATATCTTATTATGTATACAGGTGATCCAAAATGTATGGCTCAAAACGAAATTAGAGGTAGATGACTCTGAGGAAATCACCTCCAGAAATGAAATACGATTTTTCATATTTCTTAGGAACGGCTTTTTTGTCATATTCTTACATTTTTCCCTAAACTTAGTGCTAAGCTAATGGCAGCACAGTTATGACTATTTTTTTAAATAGACATTTCAGAATGTAGTCTTAGTAACATCGTGTGATGAAAATTAAAATGACTTCGAAAGAAGAAATTCATTGAGTCTACAATTTAATAATACAAGTAGATTTGATGACTCCTGAGATTCACAAAGCCATTAGAGACAGATACTCGTAAGTAGGTACCTACAAATCATTTACAATAATCGCACAAATAAAAAAAGTACCATAAATGTATAGAGTATAGAGCTTCTAGTTAGCTTCTATTCTAGTCTTAATCAAACACAATGTAGAAATCATTATTGAATAAATTAATTATGAATTATTATTATACTTTTTTTACCAACTTCTAAATATCACAACTCACAAGTATACCCTACATCATTTTACTAAAATAGCGATTACGTATTAAACTTGATTTGAGATAAAAACACACATTAATTGCCTATCTAAATTCCATATCTTTACATGCCAACATCAATCAAACCGAGCCTGTTAATGATAAGCTGTGCAATTGTAACACCGACATGGCCAGCGCGGTGCCCACATTGATAATTATGTTTTTACGACCTCGAATCACATGTAAACATTATGGCCCACATTACGCTACACCTCCACAAATCAACATTAGTTACAACTAGCCCACGTATATCGTGTTAAGTGCAGCAATAATTCAACATACACATGCTCACATTGTAAAGGTAAGTACGTGTGTAGTATATGCTTCATGCGCACACGAATGTACTAGTATTTATGTCAATGTTACAGTGTAGCGCAGCGTGTGGACTGTGCTGTGGTTCGGACGCACACAAAAGCAGAAACCCACACCTGTATCGATGTTGCATACAGAATACACACGGGCTTGTTCTCGGCGACAGACGTATCCGGTGCGTTGAACCTGCCCCCTCTCTTTCCAGCCTACCTCCTCTACGTACGTATATATATATCAAGATAATATATGTACATATTTTGTAGGTAATCATAATAATAGTATATCCGTCTCCGTCTGTTCGCTAACTCCACAGATACGGTAGCAGTAGGTTTGGCTGCGGAGCGTTCAGGGTCATCGTTTGTGTGGACAGTTGGTTGATAAGTTTATTCAAATGGAACAGCATTGTTAATTAATGAGAAGTATGGTAATGACGCTAAAACAATGAGTGAACAATAGAATTTTAATGAAGGTACGTCTGTTTTTATTACTGAACCTATTTCGAGCCACGTGGCTGATCAGAATGTACTTGAAGATAATTCCGAGCGACCTAGTAATTATTTGGGATATTACAATATTATTCGGCCTTACGAAACGATCGCTGAGTGCCTTTAAGCGAAACGAAATAAATAACTACTCGTTGATAACTGCAAAATTTAATATAAACAAATTAGGCAGCAATAATTAAAAGTGTAATATTGGCACAGAATACTCAATCGGAAAGGAAAGAACGAAAGAAAATAAACGCTGACAAATACACAAACAAACAATACAATCACGGGCCCTTTTCACGGTCAAACTCACGGCTAAACGTAATCTCTGTATAAATGGGTGTCTCGCAACGTTGAAAGTCTTGGAAGGTAAGCATAACGTTACATTCGTCGAGTCACGCACTGATGAGCTCGACTCAACAGTGAGTCAGCACTGTTACGCAATCTTAAGAATTACTGCAGTGTATTTGTTTGAACAGTTATCAAGCTTCTTACTAATTTTTGAAGATCTGGAGGTGATCACGAAACCTTGATTGCAATGCAACAGGAGAAATTTCCATACTAACTATGCATATAAACTCTCAAATCCACACAAATTTGTTTCTTATTTTTGCAATCGAGATACGTGATCGCCCTGTTGATTATTCTGATTCTGATGATTCGGTAGTACACATGTATTATTGGACAAAAAAGACGAAACATTGTGAACGTATCAACGTGTTCTGTTTTCATACTTAAATCCGTAACTATAATAAATAGGTACTTAACTACTCACTACCCTAATTCTAGCAGTGGGGTAATTAATAGTATATTGGGGTCAGAGTTAATTTGTATAAGAAAAGAATACAACGTTCTGAGTAATTATCTGATTAAGCTTCAGCTATTGAAAAATGTAGGTAAAGCCTAGAACCATCAACGATAATATTGTAAGAATCAAGGAAGTTTCTGAAGGCAGATCTTTGCAAGCTTTGAATTATATGTACTGTTTATTTTCTACACCACCATTGAGCTCGTCGTGATCGATGCCGGGTCGTGGCCTAGAGATCAACTCTGCATTACTTACCCATTGTTTGGGAAACTGATATTAATAATACAGATTAACGGCCCTCCGAAAGTTTTGAAGCTCACGCGGTAATAAAGATTTATCGACATATATAAAAACTTTACGATTTATACTACTCTTAGAGTTATGTTTATGTATAAGCGCCTAGTTTACGTTCTTTCAGTACCTGCTGCGTGGCTAAATTATTTTATAAGCTACAGTAAAAATATTTCAGAAAAGAAAGCAACTCGTAAAGGAACTTCAAAGTAACCACATAAACTCATATTCAGTGAACGTACAATATAACAATGCAGATAGATAATTATGATAAATGCGTTGTGAACATGAAATCATAAAAGTTAATCTGGTTTTCTGCTGCAAACCACAAAGGTTACTTACTTTCCTTTTGATCTGTATTAGTTCATAATCCAATTTAAACTCCTAAAAAGTAAAACAAGCGGAAGGAGTAAGTACATAATTTTAAGTCATGTTTCTAAAAAGCATATAACAAAAAGATTAATAATTTTATCATTCTACGACACAAATATTATAAATCAGTTAATTATATCTGATGATATATCCTTGCAGGATTTACCCAACCCACTCTCAACCTTATACCCCCGTTTCGTTCAGAGCACACATGCGCAAACTTAATAACTTTCGCAAGCGCCGGCCTCATAGACCGCATAGCTCCGCCCTACATAGATATACCGTCTAGTTAGCTACTTACCAAGTTGCATACCTACCTTAATTGTACAGGGTTATCATCACGTCACATTTCGCAATGAAAGTCTATTAAAGCTAGATCTATCTCAGACTACATAAACTCGCGATGTTATAGTTTGGAGTTGAATGATTCTAGTGTTCCTGATATTTCGGGGATCACCTTTCACAGCAGAAATAGGAACTGTATATCAACATAGTATATTACCAATGTAACATAAATTAAGCTGGTCTTGCATCCAGTCAATTAAGTTTAAACGCAACTGGGGAAAACACAGAAAATATCTTAACTAAGGAAGTAAGATCATAAAAAATTTCAAAATGAAATCCCTAGATGTTATGTTACCTACTATAATAGAAAAGTGGCACTATGTTCTCGCACTACCATTAAATACAAAGGGTACCTATAATGGCACAGTGAAGGCAGCCCTAAATGCTAGTAGAAGATCGGCAAGTGAACCCGGAAACCATTACCTCTGGCATACATTCACCGATCCCGCGGCTCTCATTCAATTTCCTGCAATGGCTGCTAGAACGGGCCGGTTGCCTCACGAATCGCTATGCTTTAATAACACTTATATTTTATTACTTTCTATTAAGATGGCGATAAAGTTTATTGTAAGTTAAATTCAATGCTAAAGATATTATATCCTATTCATTTCACACGATTCAAATTTAAGCTAGAATGAAAATTATGAAGGCGAAACCAAAATTGCTAATCTTGTTAGCTATTTCAGCATATTAACATTGCTAAATAAATAAACAAACTCTTATAAAAAACCGATCATGACAATCTGTAATTGAATGGTAAATACATCGTGCGTGAGCAATTCCAAGAAATAATTCCCACAAAACCCAGTAGAACCAACACAATACCCCTCATAACAATGGAAACTATATTTACCGTTACTATAACATCAACCATTCAATTTTCCTTTGTTATTTCTCAAGCTTAGTTAATTCCTCTAGTTGTTGAATCTGAAATATCTGGCCTTGACATTACATTTTTGGAATAATGGAGATACTGTAGTTTTATCATTTATTGCTGGGATAAGTTTAATGTTAGTGTTAGTACGGAACGAGACTTCGTAACTGCTGATAAAATAAAGGCAGATCAACATTGATATTCTTATGAAAAACAAAGATATTATTTGCGTAGGTGGTTGCCGAAGAATACAGAAAATGTTGTAGGTAATGAAAAAGACGAAAAGGTCAAAGGTTCACCACGTGTAAAATGTTCTATGTTCTATAAATCTGTTACGGTTCACGATAGAGTGAGTACTTGTATAATATATTATGTGTATACGAGAAGGCACAAACACAAAAACATAATTACGGCTTACATGCTAAGTATATAGAATACAGTATATGAAGAGCAACTCCAGGGCAATATCTTCGTACGTATTGTAAAAGTCTAGCAATAAAATGCACAGAACAAAAGGACTTGAAAACTGCTGATGGTTTTAACTAGTGGCTTTATCTGCCACAGTGGATGCGGTCATAAAAGGTTTCAGATCCCCAGACAATGCACTCGCATATCCATCAAGCGAACCAGATGGATCGTCTGGCAGCTTGTGCGCTTCCTATAACTTACAAATGCGAAAACTCAATCACGTAAACCAAGCCCGGCGAACATAAATTTAGCTTTTGTGCTGTTGTTACTGTGCAGAAGCATATTGGTACAAGTATTACATAACAAGAAGAATAAACAGCCCCAGCGCTAATGTAAGCGTAAACCTATGTTGTTAGAACAGAAGACATTTTAAAATTGTTAATGCCATCAGATTATATGGTAAAGTTAAAGAATTCATATAAAACATAAATAATAATAATAATATTATTAAATGTTACATCAAAGCACAATTACTTATTTAGAAAAAATATAATCAAAAACAACTCCACTGAATGACTATTAACTTTCATAAAGAAGCCTACAACTATCTTGCCTCCCAAAGAGAACGATCAAAGTAACATTGTTCTGTGTCTAACACACGCCTATCAATGCCGCCGTGTCCCCCTAACGTTCGCTCCCTCGCTCCCTAAAGGGGCAATGTGGGTTTTCCCCAGTCCACACTGCCCCCCCAGTGTGGGTGAGATGGGGAGGGAGCACGAGTCGAGCTGGACAGTGGAGTAAGCTAACTGAAACAAACTTTACTCGTTTAAATTTGCGGGGAAACCGTTTCTGAGTCGTGTTGCGTGCATACTGATGAGAACAAAGTTAAGAACTCAACGATAAAGTTCCATTGCCGCTTGGCTAATTGAGTTTTTAATTACAATTAATATATTTCCATCGAAAGTTTATGTAAAGTGAGTTTGTTTTTACTTAGCTCACGCACTGGCATTCACCGGTTTTGCCTCTATAATTAGACGAGAAGTTATAGTTGTTAATGAAAACGAAGTGTTATGAAAATATGAACCTTTTCATACAAGAATATAGATCTTGTTTGTCAGAATATGTCGTACATTACAATGAAACTAACAGAACCTCAAGGTTGTATATTCACACAAATCATGAGCTGAAAGACACTGGTTATGGCAAATAGACCCGCTGTAGTCTTCCTTCACGTGAACAATGCTATCCACCTATTTATCTCGTACTGTACCAGATAAGCTAGCTGTAGGTATCTGAATGGCATTTTACCAAAATTGCTATCATTTCCTTTGTGACCACAGTTCTTTGGATTCTAGTTCAGCTCTCACAAACATTATACCAATCATTAAATCCTATTTCATAGCGACTATACGTTCACATTATATTATATTATTCACATATCCCTCCATGGTTTTTGGTCACTCCTCGTTTCTATGCTATTATATCTATTTAAATTTGTGAAACAAAAGAAGAAACAAGGCATGAAGCCGTTAAATTAAACGTGATATTAAACAAAATGTCAAAGGAAAGGAAAGAGAAACAAGGGTCAGGAGTTTGCCTCGCCTATCAAACAAAGAACGTCCCGTTTCGTAAGCGTATTTAGCCAGAAACTGCTTTACAGTTTACAATAGATAGGTACTTATGTAAATATTCAGAATTTTCTATTTAATTAAGCTGTCAATATAATCGAAGAAGCCCACTCCACGAAGTTTCAAAAGGAATTCAAATTTAGCACAGACAATTAGCTGATGCTTATCAAAATATAATAAATAAAGAGTACTTAGAGTCTTCCAAGAAGTCAAATTAGTACAGCGTAACAAATTAATTTAGTTACGACCTCCAAAGTGTATTGAAGTTGTTTAATGTCCACGATGTTTCAGTGTGATTGAATTACTCGCAAAGAGATTTGCTTAAGGCGATCAATCATAGGGCGTTCAGATTCAAGGCTCGAGCCGTCCTGGGACAACCGAAAATAGCTCGACAGGATACCGCCACCTGGCGAATATGTATATAATAAAGGGGGTGGTGCGGGCGAAGAAAATCAATAAAGCGGGTGGCAAGCATCAAAACATGTTCTGACTACCTCACCCCCTCTTTTAGCTCCGTGTAGGGAGGCTCCTGGTTTCCCCCTGCCACCCGTCTCCCGGGGAAACCCGCCCCATTTTTGGCAGACACCGTCCTTGATCTCCCCATTTTCCCCGGGACGCAACTTTGGATAAACACTGGTTCGTCTCATTGGAATTAGGTCGGTTATGCGTTTTTGTTTTTACAACTCCCCCTCATCACTCTTTTATAAACCAGCACTGTTATTCAATGTTTGGTGAACATCCTTATGAACAAATTAAGGTCGGTTGAAGAAATATTTTTGATTTCCAATACCATCTTTTATGGTATTTTTAGAAGATATTTTGAAGTTGCTGCACAGTTTTTTACTCTGAGTCTAAGAGTACTTATATTAAACTTAATTAAAATATAATGAAACATTTTATAATAACGGTTATGTTTTAATTATGGTAGGTATAAAACAAAGCTAAGTATATATTATTACCACAATTTCGACCCACCTAATTTCTTTGTCTCACTTTGACTATCTAAGAGCATAAAATATTAAACAATAATTATTTGGTCAGTTACTGGTGGTGGGTGGGCATGTTATATTGGTTTTTATTTGTTTTTATGCTTATGTGGGTTTATACACTAACCTGCTCATTTATCAATACATATTTGTATATCTCAATGCAGAAACAAAATTCATATGTATTCCGATTTATTTCAACAATGTTTCTTACTTAGAGCATAATGATTACGTGAATCTAGTGATAATTCAAGTATGTACGAGTATATTGATGATAAAGTCGAGTAAGTGCTTATAAATGTAAACAATGATAATATAGAAGTTATTTATCAAAGGAATACCTACCGCGTGCTTCATAAAATAAGTCAGTTTACTGATAACCTAAATGCACAGAATTGTACTGTAGTGATATAATTAACTAATAAAAGGTAAGAAGACAGTCTAATAATGATAAAAAACAGAAATTATAATTGCTTAAGGTTCACCTTGGAATAGACACGTTTTCTGGAAAAATATATTGCTGTTTTTATATTGAAAAGGAAGATAAATTACGTCCATTAAGGTGAAAAGTACACCTACGCAGTTTGCGATAAAATAACCTAGAGATGAAAATAAAATTGAACATAAATGAACTCATGCCGTGAAAAGGGATCCGTACACCTACAATCTGTACCTCCAATAGACCGAACATGATGATGGAGACAATACAGAAACTGGGATACAGGTCGATATACGAAGCAGATTGAGTTTGATAATAATATTGAGTTCACTATGTATTTTTGAGTTTACTGTGTTTTTTTTACAGCCTGCCTGATGTTAAGTTATGACCTGTTCACTCTTCACTTGCATAGTTAACTGGAAACAAGGACGCCGGGAAGCTGTTCCATTCATTAGCTGTTCGCACTATGTGTTAACATGGAATGAGGAGGTATTCATAAAAACGCTTTGTCTTGCTGAGTGACAGGCAACACACAGCCCAAACTGCTAGACGTAAAAGCCTTCTTTTATGGTTTAGGCCCTAAACCTAGGGGTACACCCCTAAACTTTAGGGGTGTACCAAAATATTCCATGGCTGTACCAAATAAATAAAAGTACTTCAAAGGGTTTAAAAATACAACCTCTAGGGTAACAAATGAGGTGTTAAAGTCTGTTAAAAGTAGAATGACGACACGGGCGGGGTAAATCAAAACACTGGGTATATTTTACTCTTTTATCCGTACTATTTTATTAATTCTCTCAGCCCTAGATTTTTATATGAAGCTGCTTTCACTAAATGTTTCTAAATTGTATGATGTGGTAGGAATTGGCTTAGCTTCTAATTCGATATTAAGCTGGTCATTACTCATTAAGTACATTCCTATGTAAGTGATCGTTGAACGTTTATATTTAAGTACTTTTTTAAAATTCCTATAATTATCTTATCTTATCAAAGAATGTCTCTTTATCATATCTATGATTTGTTTGTCGCATAAATTATTAGTATATTATACCTCTCTTTTCTAATACATACCTAATCAATTGATAAGTTAAGTTATGAGCTGTACGAGAACAAGTAGAACTTAATAACGTATTAAGTGCACGAGCCGTATCGCTGTTTGCTATTGCGTAATGTTTTATGTAATTTTTATTAGTTTTCTTTTATGCGCACTGACTAGGCATTACATAATTTCACAATAGAGAATGACTCACAGCTATTTCTATGAATCATTGCGGTCACGTCTTGTCGGTTTGGTTTTCGTTTTGTTTGACAATAAAGATGAGTTGTATTATTAGAAATAACTATGGAAAAGACGATTTTCGGAGAAATTTACATACAATTTTGTACTAACTTTATTTTACACTCAGAAGATCCGTACCTTTTTCTGTACCCTAGCTCGTTTTATCCTATATAATTTTAATATTTGGTGTTTACAATAAAGCGTTTATCTATCAATCTATCTATCTATCAAGTTTATTCAAGTTTTACAGTACTGTATTCGATATCTATACCCATCGTAAAATATTTGTATGAAATTCTTAGTTTACGTATAGTTACCGCTAAGGGCGCTGAGCTACGATTTCATATATTTTACGAGAATGGCTGATAGAATGATCCTAAATAGCTCTTCTAAGTATACCTAATAAGGTAAGCATTTTAAATATATTTTTTATATGTATCACAAAAAGATATTGAAGATTCGCAGGCGAAAAAGTGCTAATAATAGCCTATTTGTAAAAAAAAACAGTGTGCTTTAGACCATACGACTGAAGTAAAACTTCTGTAGCTCTATCTATCGGCCGGTATAATATTAGTTTTTGCGTTTTTTAAAGTTAATGCCGAGTTTTGGCGGGAAAACGAAAAAGATCGCGTCGCCGCATTGTATTGTTTTCCAAAACTTGTGTTATTTTCAGTGTTAGTGCATAAAATTGGTGGCGTTTTATTCGTTAAGTGCTGGATTACAGGCATGATTGTGGGAAAGTGGTATAATGATGGTGAAACGTTTTTTTTCGTGTTGTTTCCAAAACTCCATTGGAGCTTCAAGTAATGTTGCCACTACTTTACTAGGAGTATGACTTTGACTATGACTTGACTTGATGGCTTCGACTGTGACACATATTTGCGTAAATATCATTAACTTGAAAAATTATCAATTACTTGAAGTGTCAAGAGATCTACGCGAACCAACAACATCAACTACCATTCGCCTCGTTACGCATTCACCAGCTAACTCCCCAATCGAGCGTGCGTAAAGAAGCTTTACTTCAATAAAATTCTTTGATTGTGACTTTTACATGTAGGTACGAGTCAATGAGTAGAGTCGAGTCAGAGTATATTTTACCTGATAGGGCATCAGAGTCGCGTAGTCGAGGAACTGCAGCTGCTTGTCGTGGAGGAACTCAACTGGTTGAGCGTCCGCCTGAAGCGTCAGGTCGGCCGCCAGCGGGGTGAATGTCTGCGGAAAATATAATTTTTTAATTCTACACCAATATAAAACCAGCACCTGACTTGATGTGCTATCGCTAAAAAGCTCTGAAAAGAAACAATGTTTAAGGTCACTATCATTAGACTAGTTCATTATTAAACAGACATGCTCAGAAATACCTGCTCTGTATAACACATAAATAAATGAATAACGCCCAACGATCATACATAGATCCTGGACCCTAACTAGGAATGCCTGTGTCGAGGGACCCAGGAACTACAAGGACCAAGGTCCCACAACACCCAGACTCAGAACAAATGTTTGAGCTTTTTATTCTGTGCACAAATACTTGTCCTGCCGCGGGAATCGAACCCGCCGCCTCCGGGCTATGAGGCGACCTGCTCAACCGCCATACTACAGAGGCTGTCAAAATACACAGTTATATGTACTTATGGCCAATTGGCCAATAAAGATTTCTATTATATTAGCGAAAACATCACACTGTCACGCATTCTCTATAACTAAACAAATCTTATAGTACTGCGGCCCTCTTCTGATGACGGAGAAACGAAAGAGACTGCGATCATTTTACCTCAAGAGTGTAAATCCTCTGTCTCTTGCGCCGTCTCAAATTGCAGCCTTTCGCCGCTCAAATTATCCACATTTGCGTATTTAGCGTCAATAGCATCATGTTTCAACTTTAGGGGTAGAATTAGAATGGCTCTAACCCCACCTGTCTACACAGGAAGGTGGTGATTGGACTCCCCAAATTTAGTTTAAAGAATGTTTTTTTTTTTATGTTAATGAATGATGTGACGGGTTAGTCGTTCACCTGATGTTAAGCGCCACGACTGCCCATAACAGAACAGTGTCACTCGGAACCCCAAAACATAGTTTCGATCGACACTGCACTGCGCACATCATCCTGAGACATCAGCACAGTCTGGTAATAAGATTACCCGACTGTGAGATCAGATCATAAAGTCTCAATTGCCCAGTAATTTCACTAGCTACAGTGCCCTTCAAACCGGAACACAGTAGTGCTTGCACACTACTGCTTGGCGGCAGAATAACTGGCAAAGCGGTGGTACCTACCTAGACGAACTTTGCAACAAAGTCCTACCACCTAGTTATACAGAATTTACACTAATAACTAATAGTACCTAAGTACTAGCGTAGTTATTAGTGTCGATGTCGTCGTGGTCATTTTGTTTGATAGTTCGGTTTATTTTCTCAAGGTATAAAACTTTCCGAATCCGAAATGATGTCTTAATATAATTTAAAAATATAATAGGTAATATAGCTATATTTATTTTTTTTATTTATTTATTCATAACCAGAATTGTAACATCATTACAAACAAATTTACAATGCGATGTTACAGTAGTAATACCTGTCTACCATATTTATAAGTAGTCATTTATTAACCCTTAGTCTATTCCCTCATCATCTTCTCCCTCCCTCATCTCCTTTTGACGCGCTAGCTTATATACTATTTATATATCCTATATACGTAGTACCTACTTATATAGGATCGAGGGTGCCATGGGTCCAGAATGTAAGTTATCATCCTAACTTACATCCAATGGGATACAAATTAAGTTAGGATGAGAACGTAGAGAATGTAAATAATGTTCTACATTCCACTATTTTCGCACACAGTTATCTCTCAGTCTGAGACAGTGATAAACTTGTAAGCACGAACCACACGTGATCTTCATGCTAAACTGGAACGCGCGTGCATGACTGAAATAGATCTAGACCCTGAGCAAGGTGCACTTGGTAGTCTAGGCACATGAATACTACAGTAAGCGCCTAAGTTAGGTATGTACCGTAACCTACCTAGATAACAGAGTGTGATTATTTGATTAGATTTAAGATAAGAACCTACAAGGCAGCTGTTGGCAATAACTCAGACTACTTAAGTGAGGTACCATACTATTGTGGTTGTACTTACTTATTCTGCGCTAGAATCTACACAACACTGACCCTAGCCGATAGGTATTAGACATTTAGTAGGTAATTAGCATCGAGATATCTTCATACGTAATGACTGTAGGTACTTACTATTGTGTCGTACCTTACCCATCTATTTATACCACGGAATGACAGAACAGATATTTAATCCTTTTTATTATACCTACAGGCACACAATCAAGAATAGTAATAACCGTACAGGTACCTACCTAAAACAAAATAGATAAGTAGTTAACTTAGGGTATAGAAATGGGCTATGAAAATGTTTTTCTTTTTACTTAAAACTTGTCTAGCATTTGACCACGCTCTCCACCTGATGGGAAGTGACGATGAGATCGAAGGTGAAGCATGCTAGGCAAGTAAATACCTATTCACTCTTTTCTATGAAATATTTCTCTTTATGTGATCTATTTATATAAATAAGTATTCCTTCTAAGTACCATAGTGGGTGTAGGTAAGCATCTATTACTTACCACATTGTCATCTCATCTCACGAGAATGAAATATTTTATTGAGTCTTATTTGAGAATAAATTTCTTTAAACCTAACCTAAATATCTTAGTTCCATAGCGAATATGACGCTACATATAGCGACATCTAGCGTTGGGAGGATGCAACTTGTGCCAATAAATGTTTTACTCTAAGATAATTTTAAAAATTGTAGACTTACCAGTGCGGGCCATTTCACTTCTTTCCCCTCATTACACCTGGGGGCCCACACAAGAGTTCGTTCCACTAAAAACACTCGAAACGTCCTACGAGAATAAACTGCAACCCACTCGCGCCTTTGCCAGTCAACACCATCATATTCCACTAGCACCTGAAACAAACAAAATTTAAGATAAATATAATTTGTTAATTAGAAGTATTCATTATGAGTTATGATTGACTAACAATTAATGTTTTATATATTAAATAAATCGAAATGCATTTCTATATTTTATGACAAACAGTAAGAAGAAATACTGCTAACGCCCTCTTTCGGCGAGTGGCAAAACTTTGAAACACGTTACCCACGACGCCTTAACTGTACTTTGTACATCGAACATAGCTAACATTCTGTACGCTATTAAGCTATTTTCACTAGATGGCAGCACAGGTTCTTTAAAGCATAAAATCGATTCTCAACCGCAGTATAACCCCGCCCATGACAGTGTGCGACAGAAGTAGATAGCTCTGAAAGGGACAACAATAATAACAAATCAACTTTTTTGATAAGCGATACGTACGCGGTTTTTAAACTAAACTATGGCTTTTATAGGTACCGAAATGTTACTAAGTTATTGCCACGCGAAAGTTTAAATTCATTATTGATGTTGGGCCTTTTTATTATTTTAATTTGTGTATTTGAAGAGTTCCTTCTGTAATAAAACTACAATCGGAATCCTCTTATTTTGTTACTAAAATACCTATTTAAGTTAGACGACTCGGAAGTAGGAAATACAAAAAATAAACTGGTACCTATTTTATGTTATTGTAAATTGTAACGAACCCAGGCCGGTGGGTTATACTAACCTACATATTAATTATTCTATCGATAATGACAATTGACAATAACGGCTTGCATTTAAAAACTAAATATGTACTTATTTTGTAATGTTTTTTTAAAATATTCTGTACTAAAATAATAATAATAATAATAATAATGACCCCCATGACGATCACATACATAGATCCTGGACCCTAACTAGCATTCTCTGAATCTGGATCCAAAAACTACGAGGACCATGGTCCCATAACACTAAAACTCAGAACAAGTATTTGTGCTTTTTTCTGAGCACAAATACTTGCAGGAATCGAACCCGCCGCCTCCGGGTTATGAGCCGACCTGCTCAACCACCACACCAAAGAGGCTGTCGAAATAATAACGTCAATATTATCATCTTATTAGATATAATTACAAGTTTGGTTAGCTAAAAAGCATTTTAAGTTCATGAGGTACAAATAGGTACACAGATAGATAGAGGAACACAGGTAGGATAAGTACATTAATACCTCTTTGGTTTTTTTTTATGTTTTGGCTCCACCCTTTTGTGTATTTAGCCAGTGTCAAGCAATTGATAATTTTCCCACACTCACGCCTGTAATCCAGCACTTAACGAATAAAATGCCACCAATTTTATGCACTAACACTGAAAATAACACAAGTTTTGGAAAATAATACAATGCGGTGACACGATCTTTTTCGCTTTCCCGCCAAAAACTCCTCTTTGGTTTTTAGCGGTCTTTGGTCAAAAAAACAGAACTCTTGTGTTGTATATTGTTTATTATGTGGTGTAACGCAAGAATGGGAGACTAAAATCTGCAATGCTTGAGACTACCTGATAATGAACGACTTGTAGAAGAACAGACGATCCTCAATCTGTCTTGATTCTCATGAACCTAATTAACCTATTTAGGCTAGTTTTTACCTCAGGGATCAGAGTCAAAATTATATGAGCTAGCCGACTTGACTAATCCAAGTAGACTAACAAACGAAAACAACCGGACCAACGCGCGACGCGACGGTGCCTACTGAATATTTTATCTATGTTTATAATCTGTGCAATGTATAGGACCGTAATGTGACCTCTCTATCGATGCACTTTAACTACGGTTCTTTTTTTTCACCCTTGCCTTCCACTAATGGTAATCGCTCGTAATTTATTAAAATCAAGTTTTGTAGGACATTAATTGTGTTTAAACTCTTTAAACACTCACAATTCAAGACTGATGTGTTGATTTTTGGCTTACACTTTGCCTTAGTATGTATGTGTGTTTTTGTATGTGTGTTTTTTTGGTCTGTATTCGTTGATCGTCATTGCCACGCCGCGCCGCTGCGCAATACCTTAACGAATCCTTCCTAACTTTGACCGATTGTACATAAGTATGGTATAAGTACGTATGGGTGCCATTAACAATATTATAATGCGTGAGCTCAAAGAATTTTGCTTTATCCTTCATACTATAGTAATTATTCGACGTCGTGTCAGTGGGTAGGTAGTAGATGCGTGTCCTAGTTTCTGAAGCCCTATTGCCATCGTTATACAGTAATATACTCACGAACGAATGTAGTAGATACGGCCTTGCATCATAGATTAGGTAATTGTTACTATTGACTTGCGTTACGTATTAGTATGCAAGTTACTAGAATGTATACATACTTAAATATATTACTGAAGTAAAACTTCTTACGCACGCTCGATTTGGGGAGTAATCTGATGTTGCGAACGAAAGTTGAAAGTTGTTGGTTCACGTAGATCTCCATTGTCATTTTTTATGTTTTTTTTTCAACATAAAAAATAACAAAGTTAAAAATTCCTTAAAATTTGTATTTTTGTATTTCGGTATTGTATGTTGGTATTTCGGTAAAAAGACCATATATGGCGACATTAACATTTAAAAAAAAATTACTGACCGATAGATTGAGCTAAACTAAAGAAGTTTTAATCCAGTCGTGTTGTCTAAAGCACACTCGTTTTTTCTTAGTATAGCTTCTGTCTCTTGTTTTTGTTTATTTCAGACAAGTTAGCGTTAGAATACAACCTTTCAAAATATGTAGTATAATTCACATGCTTACGAATTCGGCAACCACCGGTCTATCCTTAGGCATGGGTCTCTTTGTGCTCTCCCTAACTCTAGGCTTATTATAAATGACTGCATTCTTCCTGTCCCGACCGAACTATAATCGCGCTGTCCTAGGACTACTCCCAGCTTGTTACCTCCACCAACCCGAGCACCTAACAGTTTCACACACACACACACACACACGCATACACACATCATATTATTTATACAGTGTCGTAGCTACCAGAGGGCTAGACAGTGCAGTGCCCCGGGGCCCCCGAGCCCAGACGGCCCCTCGGACTTACAAACTATACATTGAACTAGTGAAAATTTCTCCTACATTTGTAATATAAATAAACCTCGAAAATCCCGCATCAAAAAATGTTTTTAGAACGTACCGTATTATTTAATTCAAAATGGGCAAGGGCCGTAACTGCTAGTAGGTAATGTAGGCGTATTTTGCTTGAGTTTCAAACTTGAGTCACGCACGGCTTATGAATTGAAAATCTTAAAAACACAACATAAGCGTTTAATTACCCAAAACGTTTATTTAATAAGATATTGTTCTAATAGTTTTAATCATTAACCTACGAATAAAATTCAAGGTCATCTACATGATAAACGAAGTCACGTGACTCACTGCAGTTAGTCAGACTGAGTCTGCTGAATATTTTAATATACTTATTAAGTCCTTGGCAAATAACAGTCAAAGGCAAGAAGCGGACTATAGCTTACCTACCAGGTCTCAAAACCAACAAGTTGATGTCGAATAGGTAGTTCATATTAGTTGTAGAAACAATAACTGTTGGGAAAGAAAAGTTCTCTAGTGTCGATGACGGAGGGGACGACGGAGCAAAGGATGATAGATGGACGGATGAACTGCAGGTCTCAGAGTCGTATGCTAATATTATTATTAGTACCAACCCTGCAAAGGTATGTATTGAACGAGAAGTCAATTTGAGAAGCTGAGTGCTATTTTATATATGCAAGAGGTTGACCGAAAGACTGAACAAGACCAGCATGACAACGAGACATGTCCAGCTAGTCATTCACCTGATGTTAAACGACATGGCTGCCCATATCTGTTACAGTGTCACTCGGAACTCTAAAGTATAGAGTTTCGCGTGACACTGCACTGCGTACGTCATCCTGAGACATCAGTAATAGTCTATTACGAGGTTAGGTTAAAAAGTCTCATGTGCCCAGTAATTTCATTAGCTAGATTGGCCTTCAAACCTTAACACAGTTGTGTTGGCGGCCGAATAACTGGCAAAGCGGTTACCTACCTAGACGAACTTTGAAGAAAAGTCGAACCAGCTAGTTGTCTTGTCTTGTTCAGTCTTGCGGTCAACCTCTTGCATATATACAATAGCACTCGGCTTCTCAAATTGACTTCGCGTTCAATACATACCTTTGCAGGGTTGGTACTAAATATAGCTTGTAGTAGTCAACATCGACATCATCATCTGGAGCGAGAAGACGGCCACCCATATCAATACACGTAATCTGAACTATAATTCCTTAACATAAAAAGAGAGATTGAGAGAGAAAATGTTATGATAATTTCACTGGCCCGATAGCTCAGTTGGTAGTGACCCTGCCTTCTGAACTGCGGGTTGTGGGTTCGATTCCCACCCAGGACAAACATTTGTGTGATGAACATCGATGTTTGTTCTGTGTCTGGGTGTTATATTGTATTATATGTATGTATTTACAACCAAAAAGTATCTAAGTATTGTATCAGTTTTATCTGGTTCCCATAGTACAAGCTTTGCATAGTTTGGGGCTAGATGGCGTTGTGTGAGATGTCCACACATATTATTATTATTATTAATTTTCTATTCATTTTGTTCACACCATCACCAATTTAATGTCAGTACTCGTATACGTAATTACGTATAAATGTATTGCAGTAGAGGTATGGACATTGACACAAAGCAAAATCTCATTACTCTTGACTTGGCGAAGCTCCAAGGAAAATGGCATTATGCTGCTGTGAAGATTACATGTAGGTACATAATGAATATATTGAATAGATCTGGCACTTGCGTTTATATATATGCTATGGACGCGCCATTAATTTGATGATTCATCATTATTTGGTTTACGTCTCACATTTTTGGATTAGTGGTTTTTATTTTTATTTTTTTGTTTGTGTCAAGATATGAGATATAGTAAGTAACTGTAATAGCTTTGAGGAAATTGAGTCGCAGATACGTATAAGTACCATTCTAGTCACAGTACCGGACCAAACGATGTTCATTATCCATCACCACAACTGCAGCGCCTTATCTACTTGCTTGAGGTCAGGTTTAGAGAGTAAGACCTAATGATAATGACCGATAAAGATACAGCTGTGTATTTCCATGCACATTCAACCGGTGATAAAGTTTCAAGTATTTATTACACAATGCTGATGGACTAAATTCAACTTCCTCATTCCGCGAATCCGTACTATCATTTATTATGTCATGGAAAGTATTTATAGCAGCTTTACCTTTCTAAAGTGGGTTAAATAAGACATTGCTTTTTTTTCTTGCTCCAGATGCTTAGCATTCACATTAGTGACATGAGGAATTTCTGTATCGTAGTAACAGTAACGTAGCCAAATTTTCATCATTTTCTCGCGGAGCATGCATAATCATAAAAATAATTTTAGGACACCATTTTTTTTGTCTACCAACTCACCTGATGGTGAGTAAAGGTGTAGCAGAAGACTGAGCACTTAAATCTACTCGTATGAGGCACCTAGTCACTCTGGCCTTGAAGACACCCAGGGCCCCGTCTACTAACAAAATTCCGATTGAATTCTTTCGAATTGATTCGAAAATTCAAATTGTCACTTTTTGTCAGATTTTCCATAAAAATTCTGTCAAAATTCGACAATTGTTAAATAAATTAAATTAAATTTTAATTAAATTTTGTTAGTACACTTGGGGCCCAGATTGTAAGTAACAATTTATTCAATGTGGAAGAACGTTTAACAGATTTCTCCTAAAGCATAAATTTTGTATTTTTCTTTACTCACGGATTACTCCTTTCAAAACCAAACTAGATAGTTTTCAAAATTAAAACGCCAATAAGCTTACATAAACGTTGGGTTAACTATGCCTTCTAATAATACGAATGATAAATAACTTCAAAGAAATGGAAGTGTTGAAATATTAGCGATAATATCAAAGCATCTTCTGTCCTAATTCTGTCGTCTCCCGCTGAGCTACGCCTCAAGATGCGGGAGGCAGTGTCTGAATTTATGATTTACGCAAGCTCATCTATTTACTTATCCAGTACACTAATTTTAGCTGTACTGAAATATGCTGAATATGTTAGAGCGATGACCTACGAAAAGCTGTAGGTAGGCAAGTCTTCCGAGAAGGTTCGAAGACTGAGTACAGCGCCGTTTATTAGGTGAGGCTTATGTCCAATGGCCAGCAGTGGGCTTTTTTATGTTAAGGAATGACGTGCCTTGGTGTAATAGATGACTTTAAATGGATATTTAGTCATAATCTTACTAGGTGGTAGGACTTTGTTGCAAAGTTCGTCTAGGTAGGTACCACCGCTTTGCCAGTTATTCTGCCGCCAAGCAGTAGTGTGCAAGCACTACTGTGTTCCGGTTTGAAGGGCACTGTAGCTAGTGAAATTACTGGGCAATTGAGACTTTATGATCTGATCTCACAGTCCAGTAATCTTATTACCAGACTGTGCTGATGTCTCAGAATGATGTGCGCAGTGCAGTGTCGCTTGTAACTCTGTTTTAGGGTTCCTAGTGACACTGTTCTGCTATGGGTGACCGTGGCGCTTAACATCAGGTGAACGGCTAGCTCGTCAAATCATTCAATAACATTAAAAAAAAATATATATTAAAGAGTGATATGTAAAAACTGGGTTAAACAGCTTGCTAGCAACAAGAACAGTCATAAAAGCATTGTACGAGACGAGAACTAGTTGGAGACAGGGTCGAGAGTCGTGGAGTGGTTTTGTACTAAGCACGTATAAATGACGGTAGTATTTTTATTAAATTATGAGCAGACAAAAATCGGTAGCTGACACATCACTAGTTCATAATTATTTCGTTCAATTTTCAGCAAAGCCATTAACATCAGCAAGTTTACTCAGGGAGCCCTTTGTACAAAAGATCTAAGGCCAGTTTGTTTATTAATTCAATCAACACATCTCCTTCTCTTGTTAGTAACGAGTGTGCCATTATTAGAAACATGGGTAGGTTACTACCACATACTAGTATTATTCAAGGTTGCGAAACTAGGTCGAACGCGAGATCTCTATAGCTGCAACAGCGTTTCCAATATCGCGTCTTGAATATTAGACTGCAACTCAATGATATTTTTTTTCTAACTTCAACTTTTTTTTAAACCATAAAGCTTTTGCGATGTCGTCAGTTATTTTTTGTTTTAGAAGTAGTTTAGTAAACCACACACCTTGAATTAAAAATAGCTGAATCAAAGTTCTGTTTCATCAGACTAACGTTATTCAGGCACCTGTATTGACTGCCTGTCGAAAGTGTTGAGCCAATAGTTTTGTAGTCTGTACGGGAAGAATTAAATAAAACAGTCAAAGAGAAAACTCCAAGTTGGCAGGAGAACTTCGTGGCTCAGGAATATCCGGACTAGAATCGCCTGCAAGACCTGTGTCGAGAAAAATAAAAAAAGCATATGCAGAGGTGAGGGCCAACCTAGCGTTTATTATTTTTATTTATTATTATTATTATTAGACCAACTAGGATCACAATCAGCACCAGATAAAAACATATAAACAAATAGAATGGTCGAAATCAGAAAATAACAAAATCATCAATTAAAATTAAAATACCATAAATTTAAATAGAAATTACATTAAAATAAAAATTTAAAGATTAAGAATTAGTTTTGACTCCGTTCAGTAGGTGTACCATGTTACAATGGTACACATACTGACAGTCAAACCGACCAGCAAGCGCATTTAGGATACTGTTACGGCTGGCCCGCACCCTGCGCACCAGGGATGTGCACCGTTTGCGCATGACTGTGTGGAAACAATCCACACGGGCTTCTGCAAACATCCCCTACGCACTGCAAAAGCGAGGCAGCCGCAAAAGCACCCTAAATGCATTGTTGTACTGGACGCGTAAAGCGTTGTACTGTTTCAGCGTATAACTCACCCACAGACTGCTCGTGTAGAAAGACGTACAAAATGCCCTGAATAAAGTGATTTTGACGTCCTTTGAACAGCGAGCAAATCTGCGTGCAATCATATTAGCTCTAACAGACAACGCTCTACGCTCCCTCTCTATATCAGCATCATCCTTCAGGTCCGAGGTCACAAGATGCCTAAGGTACTTGAACTTTTCAACTCTATTTAGAGGACAGCCGTTAAGCTTTACTGTTGGTACATTACCAAGACATCTACCTCGAACCTGAAAGACCATGCATTCACTCTTCTTAACGTTGTACAACAATCCGTGGCTGTCAGCATATTTCTCGCAAATGCCAAGCAGCCTCGACAGCCCGCAAACAGAAGCACTGAGCAGCACCATGTCATCCGCATAGATAATGTTATTAAGACACAATTCACCAATATGGCAGCCGACATGCGTGCAGCTCAGCTCCTCTATCAGCGCATTCATGTACAGGTTGAAAAGCTTGGGGGAGGTTAGCCCCCCTTGCCTCACCCCACATTCCAATCTGTAAGGAACCGAATAGGCCCCTGACCATCGAACGACGTTGACCTGGTTCTGGTACCAATACTTAAATATGCATATTAGCTCCTCTGGCATTGACGTCTTGTACAGTTTTTGCCACAGTATATTATAACAAACCAGGTCAAACGCCTTGGATAGGTCAAGAAAACAGGCATAAATAGGCGTGCTCTTATCAGTGTAGTACTTGACAGTTTGCTTTAAACATAACACAGCTGTTTCAGTGGAGAGACCAGACTGGAAACCAAACTGGTTATCGTGAAATTGTAGATATTTATCCAGCTGAGTACTAAGCAGACTGTCCAGCACTTTAGAGATAACTGTAGCAAGTGAGATTGGCCGATAATTACTCTTGTCACTAATATCACCAGTCTTGCTCTTTATGATCGGCACTACCACAGTCCTCATCATCTGCGCGGGCAAGTAGGAGTGTCCCACACACAAGTTGTAGAATAATGTCAACACTCTAGGCAGATGAACACCTGCATATTTAAGATGCTCGATACTAAGGCCATCATGACCAGGAGACTTACCGCGCGACATAGAGTTGTTTAGTGGAGATTCACCGAAAGAACAAGAATCCCGCTGACGCTATAACAACAGTAATCAATACAACATGAAATAAGAATATCTAGTGTAATTCCGCTAAATTCAGGTAATTACATTATCTATATTGGGGCAGTCGCAAAGGATTAGTAGGTAAATTAAAAAAACCTGAAATTACAATAACATATTTAAAAATTAAAATAATAATTTTAAAATATATTATTTTAATTTCAGGTTTTATAAAATTTTATTGTATAATAATGAAAATAATAATAATTAATTTGAATTTTATAATAAAATTTTAAAATTTGTTACTGTAATTTCAGGTTTTTCCAGATTATTTTAATTTACCCACAATAATCCTTTGCGGCTGCCCCAATATAGATAATCTAATTACCTGGGTTTAGCGGAGTTTAGCGAAAATACACTAGATATTCTTATATAATTTTGTATCTAAGATGAACTTCCGCGAAGTCAGGCCTGATTCCATAAATATTTTTTTTCAAGTTTTTTACAAATCTGGCAGATGCCTACGTAAAGAAAGAAGAAAAGCAGCACGCGTTTCGCGCCATGACTCAGTTCACACAGCTTTTTCTGTATTGACAAATTGACAAGCGGGGTTCACGCCTGCCGCCTAGTTCTGGTTCAGTTCCTGCCTAGTTCTGGTTCAGTGGGTCGATGAACCCGCCGGCACAAGGCAGACGCAGCACAGCCTGCGACTTGCGAGTGAAATGCAGACCTGTCGCGCATTGCAAAACAACCTTTCTTTGTCAAGCCATAGTGCTATTTATATCTTTAGTACGTACTTTAGACTGTTAATTACCTATATAATATTTTACCATACCATGAAAATTTTCAATTTAGGCAAGAACTTTCTCCTGTTGCACTGCAATCAAAGTTCCGTGATCATCCCACTGATCAAATTCTCATTTGTCCAGTAATTTCCTACAGTTCCCTTCAAACCAGAATACAGAAGTGCTTGTACACTACTACTTGGCGGCAAAATAAATGGCAATGCTGAGGTACCTACATAAACGAACTTTGATGAAAAGACCACCTAGTACTGTAGTGGTGGATATTTTAGAAAACGGCACCCCTCCTCTTTACAACAGTATAGATTGTAAATCTGATGTAAAATTGCAGAAAGTGTGTGTAAAACTGTAATAATATTGATATTTTTAATTGTTTTCAGTGCGTTATATTATGCCTAGACATAGGGTTTGAGTAGGTAAGCTAAGAACGCATTTGTCATCGTTCCAAGAATATGGTCTTAGCCAGTAACTGGAGATTGTGTAATTTGTTTTGTAATAGGAACATAAGTCAGTTTTGTTACTGGATCGTGGCGTAGATCATATTATCTAGTTCTAAAAACCAAACCATATTTTAGTTTAACTAACATATATATTATAATGTTATTATAACGTATACTGTATATTATACTGATAACAACAACAACAGCTGGACTACTGGATGTAAGACTTACTGTATAAAACGCCACTTTGGACGCTTATTGTGGATAAGTATTAAGAGAGATAGAGTAGATAAGAGTATAAGTATTTTTTGTAGTTTTTTTTTAATTTGTCCACCGACGTGTGCGTGCGTGCGTGCGCGCGCGCCCTTATGTGTATGTTTGTGTGTGTGTGTGTGTTTGTGTGTGTGTGTGTGTTTGGTGCGTGTGTGTGTGTGGACCGTTGTTGTTGCCACAATTATAGTTGCGCTGTGTCATTCAAATATTCTGCTATCTCGATATTGAGTAGAATCATTTTAACAAACTCGTATTAGACGACGAGAAAGTTGGTATACATGGAAATTAGACTACACGGTAACTATGATGTTTTTTTTATGTTAAGGAATGACGTGACGAGCTAGCCGTTCGCCTGATGTTAAACGACACGGCTGCCCATATCAGCTGCAGTGTCACTCGGAACTCTAAAGTATAGAGGTTCGCGTGACACTGCACTGCGCACGTCATCCAGAGACATCAGCACAATCTAGTAATAAGATAACTAAACTGTGAGATCAGATCTAAAGTCTCATTTGCCCAGTAATTTCACTAGCTACAGTGCCCTTCAAACCGGAACACAGCAGCGCCTGCGAACCACTGCTTGGCGGCAGAATAACTGGCAAAGCGGTGGTACCTACCTAGACGAACTTTGCAGTAAAGTCCTACCACCTAGTAATGTAACGGGAGTAATGAATTTAATTTTCCACATTAGATAAATAATCCAACAAGTCTAACCAATACGTCAATTCAATCGATTATGAAACGGGTAAGGAAGGAAATTAGTATTTAGGCAGTATTTATAAATGATCAATTTTAAAACTAACCTCATGTATTACACAAAGTTTTTGACATATGTTTTTAGTATAATTGCAATTACCTTTCTTTCAGTGTTCAGAGTAAATCTCACCTAGAATTAGAAAAATGCCCAGTATAGTTATTATGAATCTACATTTTACTTTACAGACCATACATGCCGGTTGCCTTAGTTCCACAATTCCTATATTACAATAACATTCAGCTTCAGCGGCTCTATTACCTTTTGTAGGTCAGTAGGTATTTAGAATTGATCTCAGACCCGTTACCACGTAAGTAGAGTTGACAAGGTATTTGAGACTCCAAACTACAAGCCAAGAAGGCGGCCCATAAGAAAATGAGAACATATCGATATAGACGATCGATAATTAAACAAACAAATTAAAATTGTAGTTGACAGCGGCTACGTCCAGTTATAAACTCTATGCACAGCGATCGAGCACCGTAATTTACCCTGTGGTGGCATTAAATGTATTACAGTGGCAGCACCGGCAACTGTCATGGCGCCCCTACCTGTCTGGCTATATAAAGGGATCGATTGGTGTGCTACGGATCATTCTTGTTCCAGACACGGCGCGGTGTGGACATGCTGAAGGCCTATAGTTATATAGGTTGCAACCTACGCAGAACCCATTCTGCCCACATCAGAAGTGGGATTGCCCATTTACACTTCACTCTTCAAGTAACGCCGAAAACATGGTAACGTGACGGCGGGTGACACTAATATCAAATTTATTTGCAGGGTTAACCCGGACCAGTGAAAAATAATGATAATAAAAGTTATGGGGAAAAAGTAATGATTCGTTAGAGGAGAAAAAATGTAGGAATGATGTATTTTGGTTGCTAAAGGGATATCTATCCGGTCTAGCACTAATTGGTCCATAAAAAATGTAGATTGCTAAAGGGATATCTATCCGGTCTAGTACTAATTGGTCCATAAAAAATGTAGGTTGCTAAAGGGATATCTATCCGGTCTAGCACGAATTGGTCCATATAAAATAGTAGTAATGATGATTTTTGGGTGTTAAAGGGATATCTATCCGGTTAGCATTATTCGGTCCATTTTTTATAAATGAAGGTATACTAATGGTCCTGAAGGGTTAACCCTGACGTTGACTGGAAGGTTAAAATACTTTTGACTAATCAGATTGAAAACTAATGTTTTGACTTTGACTTAGACTCCAAGTTTAACTCAATTTAATTGTCAGGATGAACGAGCAATAACACTGATACTTATGTCCCTCACCAGGTACAAAGTGAAGCTAAGCGTACGAGGACGTACGCACGTCAGTATGGCCGTGACGGCGGCTACGTCCAGTTATAAACTCTATGCACAGCGATCGAGCACCGTAATTTACCCTGTGGTGGCATTAAATGTATTACAGTGGCAGCACCGGCAACTGTCATGGCGCCCCTACCTGTCTGGCTATATAAAGGGATCGATTGGTGTGCTACAGATCATTCTTGTTCCAGACACGGCGCGGTGTGGACATGCTGAAGGCCTATAGTTATATAGGTTGCAACCTACCCACAACACGTTTCTGCCCACATAGTTAATAAAAAAAAACTCGTTTACCTCAACTTCATCGACTTATTGTTACTAATACGACAATAATTATTTATTATACATCTGATAAAGGATAAATTTAAACAAATAATAATCTTAATATATAAAAATGAATCTCTATTTCCCTTGGTCATCGCATCACGGGTGAGTGGATAGAACATTTATTCACTAATTCTTTTTTATTGTGTTTATTAATTTCACGAGAAAATTCTTATATAAAGAAAAAGTTAAGAAAGTATGGAAAATTTTCACCGCGCGGGTGAAACCGCGGGTAATATATAATAATAATAACTCCCAACGATCACATACATAGATCCTGAACCCTAACTAGGATTCCTTGTGTTTAGTGTTGTAAAAGTGCTAAAAATAGCCTATTCGCAATAAATCTTTTGACTTTGACTTTGACTGGGACCCAGGAACTACGAGGACCATCGTCCTACAACACCAAGACTCAGAACAAATAATAATTATAGGTATTTTAATAATAGGTCTTTACCTATGAAATTGCCGTATTGCAGTACAGACTTTTTCAAACAAAAAAAAGTTTTGATTGGCTATGAATTCTAAATTCAAATTAATTTTGTTTTAAAAATATGACATTCTATTTACAATATAAGTCTTTTGTTTATTGATTAGCGTTGTATTTTCATTACATTTCAACATTTTTCCTCATAATGGATACTTTGAAATTTCGTGTAATTATGGAATATAAGTTCCGTCGTGGCACCAACGCGGCACAAACGACACGTAACATCAACGACGTTTACGGAGAGAACTGTACAAACGAACGTACAACCCGTTATTGGTTTGCTCGGTTCCGTTCTGGGAATTTTGACTTGAAAAATGAACCTCGTGGTCGTCCGGAAACTTTGGTCAACAATGGTGAATTAAAGGCGATTGTGGAAGCTGATGAATCTCAATCTACAGCTGAGCTGGCAGCAGCTTTTGATGTTAGCATCAAAACAATATTGGTCCATTTGCGACAGATTGGCAAGATAAAAAAGCTTGATAGATGGGTGCCCCACGAACTTAACGATCGCCAGCGCAACGTACGCGTCGAGACTTGCCTTGCGCTGCTTAACAGGCACAGAAATGAAGGAATTTTGAACCGAATTGTTACGTGCGACGAAAAATGGATTCTTTCTGACAATCGAAAGCGCTCAGCAAGTTAGTTAGATCCTGGTTCGGTACCAAAGCAATGTGCAAAACGAAAAATGACCCCTAGAAAGGTGATGGTCACAGTTTGGTGGTCTAGTGCTGGTGTGATTCATCATAGCTTTTTACAAAACGGCGAGAGCATTACTGCAGATGTGTACATTGAAGAACTGACCACAATGATGGCGAAACTCGCACGTCTGCAACCAGCTTTGGTCAATCGGTCGTCTCCACTGCTACTTCACGACAACGCGCGACCCCATACTGCACAACAGACCGTCTCTAAGCTGCATGAGTTGGGTTTGGAAGCTCTCCCTCATCCGCCATACTCACCAGATCTTGCGCCTACCGACTATTACTTTTTCCAAAATTTGGACAACTTTTTAGCGGGAAAAAAATTCAATTCCCGAGAGGCAGTACAAAACGCCTTTGAAGAGTTTGTTGTCTCCCGTCCTGCTGATTTTTTCAAGAAGGGCATCCATAAACTGCCACAGCATTGGCAAAGATGCATTGATTGCAGGGGTGATTACTTTGAATAAAAGAAATAAATAAGTTCGAAAAAAAAATACTTTAACTTTTTTCAAACAAAACGGCAATTTCATAGGTAAAGACCTAATATTTTAATTCAGAATCATAATTTTTTTTAATTTAGATGTAATTGTTTTTATTTTTACATCTACCCAGAAGACAATTCTAAACATAATACATAACACCAACATAATAATGATAGCGTTTGTTATCTCAGAACTAACATAGCGTGAGAATATTAGATAAAGATTTCTTGGATCATAAAATACCGTGATAGCGGCGGCCTTGGTCCATGCAACTATTTAACACGCCTATTGAACTGAAACAATAACCAGTTGATATAACCATACATTTTGTTTAACGAATACCAACTCTACACAACTACAATAATAAATATAACTTTAACACTGTATGTACCAAGTTACCATTGACCAATAATGTGGACGCCTGAATTTTTTTTTTTATGTTACTGAATGATTTGACAAGCTAGCTGTTCACCTGATGCTACGCGCCACGGCTCCCCATAACAGAACAGTGTCAATCGGAACCCCAAAATAGAGTTTCAAGCAACACTGCACTGCGCACATCATCCTGAGACATCAGCACAGTATGGTAATAAGATTACTCGACTGTGAGATCAGATCACAAAGTCTCAATTGCCCAGTAATTTCACTAGCTACAGTGCCCTTCAAACCGGAACACAGTAGTCCTTGCGCACTACTGCTTGGCGGCAGAATAACTGGCAAAGCGGTGGTACCTACCTAGACGAACTTTGCAACAAAGTCCTACCACTTAGTAAATGTATTATTATATGTATTATTAAATACTGACCTACAGTAGGTTATCTACATTAAGCCATTTTCATCATCATCATCATCATAACCATGAATAACATTTGTAACTCAAAAGGAATTAACGAAATAATTAACAACTTAGTAAATGTCGTCATTGTTTATCTGGATGACTTTCATTGTATATCCGGGTGACTTTCATTGTATGTCTGGATGAATCTAATTGTCTATCCGGGTGAGTTTTATTGTATATCTGGATGACTTTCATTGTATATCTGGATGAATTTAATTGTCTATCCGGGTGAGTTTTATTGTATATCTGGATGACTTTCATTGTATATCTGGATGAATTTAATTGTCTATCCGGGTGAGTTTTATTGTATATCTGGATGACTTTCATTGTATATCTGGATGAATTTAATTGTCTATCCGGGTGAGTTTTACTGTATATCTGGATGACTTTCATTGTATATCTGGATGAATTTAATTGTCTATCCGGGTGAGTTTTATTGTTTATCTGGATGACTTTCATTGTATATCTGGATGAATTTAATTGTCTATCCGGTAGAGTTTTACTGTATATCTGGATGACTTTCATTGTATATCTGGATGAATTTAATTGTCTATCCGGGTGAGTTTTATTGTATATCTGGATGACTTTCATTGTATATCTGGATGAATTTAATTGTCTATCCGGGTGAGTTTTATTGTATATCTGGATGACTTTCATTCTATATCTGGATGACTTGCATTGTTTATCTATATGACTTTTTCCTACATTGGTTTGTACGAATTGAATGAAATCTATAATAGGGGTAGTCACACCATCGCTCAAATACTCAAATAGGCACCCATTTATTAATAAAGGACGTTATTAATAAATGGGATAGGTCATTAGGTAGGTAATTAAATAATTGCTAATAAATAAGCAAAATAATGCTTGCATTCTCTATCATAATTCGAATAGCGGTCAAATAATTACTGAAATATTAAAAAAAGAAGCAAATAAGTTGTTGATAAATGTATCGAAGTGGCTTGTTTTGTCGAAACACATCGAATAAGTTGACCTTGCTGTCACTGACCGACCTCTGACTGTGTAATCCATATTCAGTGAGAACAGAGAAATAGTTTTGTGCTTATTCGGCGTAAAGTTCTTTTAAGCTTAACTGAAAACTCACTTTAAACTCTTCAAAGGTGCCTAATTACTTTACAATTGGATTATAGATCAAATAAATTTTTTGGTTGAGTTAAGTGAAAATACCTATGTAATTGATTAGTAAAGAGAATTCAGGCGCAAAGTGTTATTTATGATAAAATCAAAATCGTATTTTCTCCTTTGTAATTTTAGGACGAAAATATTAGCTTAAATACTATTTCACATTTTATCCATTCAGATAATAATGACGAAGCGAAGAGACATCCTTGTATGAGGAGAACGAGCAAAACATACCTGGTACATTTCTTTCAAAATAATTTTGAGAGGAATAAAGAACCCCGTAACGTCATGAAATATTTACGCGAATTTCCAAAGATTCCCATCACAGAGGCTAACACCGTACAGCGGAGGGCAGTAAAGCCAAGATTCCATTATAAGCGTGCTAGCTCACGAATACCCCCGTTGTTGCTCATAAAGCGTCCCTGATAAAACCCTAAGGATGGGGGAAGGAGGGGGACATAGTGAAACGAGACGCGGTTTTATATTATATTGCGAAGTCTGAAACGTGTCAGTTATAAAGATATTGTCGTGAAAGTTGCGATAGGACTATTATATGCTGTGACTGTGTCTGTCTAGTCAAGTCACAGTTGGTTCTATTGCACGCAATGCAGTTCTAAACATGCAGCTGCATAAATTCTCATGTTTAAATTCCAACGTTCTAGTCGCTATGGTTAACCGCCTAAGTTTTAAGTTGCAGTAAAAACACAACAATACCAGGTTTATCTTTCAAGGCCATTTCGATTTCATACGGTATTTAAATCAAGCACCGATATTAGGGAAATGGATTCAAATAAAATGTATAACGTAATGCCTTGAAAGCAAATCTATTCTGTCTGACATTGCATGCAAAGCACGCTACACTTGTGGTGATGATATCACCGTGTTAAACTAAGTAGGTATTGACCTATGTAGTCTGGATACTATCAAGTATCAACTTTAAAGTAAGACAATCGTATCGTACTCATAGTTTATATAAATGAAGTGGAATGGAAACTGAAAAAGCAACTTCCCAATTATTACTGCAATATAAATAAAGCAAACCATGGCAGGGTATTATAGTTTGTCCTCCTCTCCTCACATCCTGTTAAGCAGCGTAAGCTCTTCCGTCGCAACATCCTTACACCCCGTTTTGTTACCCTTAATAGCACATTCTCTAGGAACATCCCTGACTATGTTTGCGCTAGTAGTTTCTCTAGTGATAACTTATATGCCATGAATAGTAAAATGAATTATTATAAGCCGTCATTTTGCTCCTTTACATTCTGTACTATTTTATATACTCGGGGATTTCATCATGGATGGACATTAAGAGAAATATTGAATTGCATTTGAAGTTAAATCCTTTTCTTTCTCCTACGAGTTCGGATTCCATGCCCAAACGTTTTTTTAGACATTACCCGTGGAGCAGCGTCAATGCTATCACAACCAAATTCAATCGATCTTCATCACAAAATAAATAACTCACTGAATCGCCATCGTCACACTTTCAAATTGGCATTATTGAGTCATTGAACCAGTGTCGATCTAAAACTATCTACTGGCACAGACTTATCTACTGTCTACCGATCTCTACAGCCGTCATGGGGCACAACAACGCGTCTTTGAGCAATGGGCCAGCTGGTGCGTGTGCTATGCTCATGTCGGCACAATAAAGCTTAATTTCTCTTGTTTGTTATGTAATTAGAATTAGTTACGCACAAAAATCACATAGCTCGTCAAAGCAACTACTGCTGCGAATGGTTTCTGAAACAGCTAGCGAAAACTGATCGATTTTTTTGAGAAATCGGTTTTATGCCATCCAGCAGATGAACATTATTTAAACCAATCATTATGTTGGTGAACAAGTTGTTACGAGCTGTTTGTATAGATTTAAACAGTTTCGGTAATGTCAAAGCGCTGAACTGTAGAGCTCAGTATATTAAAACAACTAAAAGCCACATATTATAAAAGAATTGCGACTATGCCGAATTATTTCGACTCTTTTGCAAAATAACGCCTAATTATCATAATCCTGGATTAACTGAATATGAGAATCGAAATACGTAGATGACGCAGTGTGGCGATTTTATCCTAGCAAATAGGGCTATTTGTTCAAAAACAGAATAGTTTATTTAGCGTTTATGTAGTTATCCGTGTGGTAGACTGGTCGTGTGAACGATGCACCGTCGGTCAACGCACGGAGTGCGCTTCCCTAACGGAGCGTGTTTCACGATACTGTTTATATTTTGTTTTGTTAGGTTCTGGCAACACTGGCATTAGTCACAGTCACCGGGCAGCAAGTTTGGTCAGCGCGTCCACGGCTGCATGGAACGAGGAAGTAGAAATCTAGGGTGATGAATAAAGCGGAAGGGCACGGCTTTCGTTTACTATTTTGATTGCTTTTATGTATGTATGTAATTATGACATAAGGCATACATTATGATCAAATCATAATTTTACTAAAAGAAAATAAGTTCGGAGGAATCGGCATCGGAACTTCTTATTCCATATTTCCGAGCTACTAGGTATTCTTTTGTTAGTTGGTTTGGTTTAAAAACAATACCAGCGCCAGTGGCTCAAGATACAATTACATTTTTTTTTTTTTTTACATCTTACATAACGCCATCTAGCCCCAAACTAAGCAAAGCTTGTACTATGGGAACCAGATAACTGATACAATACTTGGATACTTTTTGTTTGTAAATACATACATAGAATACAATATAACACCCAGACACAGAACAAACATCGATGTTCATCACACAAATGTTTGTCCTGGGTGGGAATCGAACCCACAACCCGCAGTTCAGAAGGCAGGGTCACTACCAACTGAGCTATCGGGCCAGTCAAATTCCGTTTGGATTTTACTTAGCCATTGTCCGGAACAACTTTTTGCTGCCTTCATCAATTGAATCTTTTGTACTTTCTGCATCTGTATTTCTTTCAATGAAAAGTTATTTTACACGCGTATTGCCAGTGCTACATAATTTATTTCTATTCGTAATGAAACTTTTCAAATCAAATGAACATACATTATTGCTTCGATTGATTTTTTCGATTAATTTGCTTGATCGCATTGCATAAGATGATAATATTAAAAACTGTCCACCACAGATTTGTTAAGTACTTTGTTCATAGCGCCCCATGGCAAGAGTAGTAGGCCGTCACACAGTCACACGTCGGGAAACAGTCGTGTTGTGCTTGGAGAAAGCATGACATAATGTGTAGAAAGTAAACAAACGTGTTTAACAGCAAACCAAACAGTTAAAAGATGACTACTCTTTAAAGATGATTGTCCGCAATGTCTATGTTGTATGTAAATCATTACTTACATTATCATCATCAAAAACATAAAAAACCAATGCAAAAAGGCTAGTAAGGAAATAGTTTAAATAATCACTACCGCAATATCCCCATTATAAAAACAGCTTGGATCCCAATTATTTTTATAGTGCCAGTCCAAGTTCAACAAAGTTTCTTCTACTACACATTAAAGCTTCAAAAGTTATTTATTACAACTTTCTTTTTTTGGCTTGAAAGGATTCAAATATTTTAATAATTTAATATCAAGATATAAATGTCCTAAAAACAGATTTAAATTAAACCATGAAATAGAATTTGATTGGCCTAGATCGGGACCAGTCGTAAGAAAACAATACCAAATTCCGGAACGTGTATCAATCAAAACGAAACTTTTGTCATTACGCGCAAAAATTAATCGGTCTGGCGAACTTCAAAAAATTGAGTTATGGCGTTGACCCGGGACTGGCAGCCTCGCTAGATAGCAATCAGAAAGATTGAGAGTACCTATTGAGACGTACAAAAAGGTCAGGGAGACGAGAGGTCTCCTGGAATGGGCGTTAATTTTTCAGAGCCAGTGTATTCAGACTGGGAATTCTGGGACTTATAGGGTTGTCAGGAGAATATAATATAATATTATTAATCATACTAAGGATCCATATGAAGTCAATTAAGTTAAAGACATACATATAAAATCTATTTGCGAGTAACAATAACTTTTTGCAAATTTTAGGAACAAAAATTTTCAACGCTACAGAAAATTAAAGATTATCCTACCCTAGTGCCTATGTTGGCAACCTTAATTATTGAAGAATGGAAGTTAGTGGCTGTGGCAACCCTCCGACCGACACTGAAGGAGGCGATCGATACAGGGTTATGGGGGGTTACGCTTGGGGATATAATTTTCGAGCCTTGGATTAGTAAAGCAATTCAAGCAAACATGATTCAACTGTATATAATAAAAAACATAACTGAGTAAAGAAACAATAAATAAACGAGTGTGCTTTAGACCATACAACATGAAGTAAAACTTCTTTAGTTTAGCTCCATCTACTGGCCGGTATAACTTTGTTTTTGCTTTGTTTAATGTTAATGTCGCCATCTTGATAATTGTAAATTGTCATTTTATCGGACATACCAACATAATAATACAAATTTTTAACTTTGTTTTATTGACAATGGAGATTTACGTTAACCAACCACTTTCAACTTCAGCCAGCCTCGCCAGCTTACTCCCCAAGTCAAGCGTGCGTAAAAAATTTTTACTTCAAAAAGGTATGATTTGTGCCCGCAGAACCAATTAAGAAAAACATTAAAGGTCGCTTTATATAAATGATAACTGTTATAAGTACCTAACTAAAAGGAAAGTTAAGAAAATCGTGTCTAAATATGCCCACAACAACATAACGTTAGTCATAAGTATAAAATAGCTTTCTACTATTTGCTTATTTTACATCTTTTCTGACCCCTAAATCACCAAAGATAACATTATTTACTTGGAAGTTGTAAGCAAGTATTACGTCAACTGACAGAGTAGCCGAATGAATTATTCAAGACAAACCAACTGTTCAGAATGAAAAATGATCGGAATACCAAACCAATTTCCTTGAAAAAATCACAGCCACTTGGTATCAACATGGGTTATTCTGTGTAAAAGGATTTATAATTTAACGAGCTTTTATGTAGTGTTTGTATTAGAAGAATAGAAGATTGATTGATGACTGTACAAAAAACATGTATCATACATTCCAGATGGACCTTGCGTGTCAAGCTTTCCATAATTGAAGGGCTGAGATCAAAAAGGGTTTAAATGATTTTTTTTCACAAAATGAATTATGGGTATCGTTGGATTTAGCGTGAAATTATCTACAATAATACATCTCAAAATACCGAAATGTGGCTTAAATCTCAAGATTGTCAGTCTAAAAACGGTTTATCTGACACAGGAATACAATTCGCTTAGCATAAAAACATTATTATATTATATTATATTTTTACAGTAATTGTACGAACTAGTACTATATTTTGTATTTAAAAAATATAATTAATACATTGTCAAGCAACTGAAACTTACATAAACCTGTTCTATTACATAATAAGCACTCTACATTATAATGAAGCCGTTGAAGTTTAAAGTCAATTTTCTCGAAACTATCAATTTGTCAGTTAAACCCTTTTTATTCTCACCCCTTAAATTGTGATAATCAACCTGTATTAAATTCATCAAATTTTACTATTTGCTTGTCTTTAAAGTAGCGACTATAGCAAGTAAGTACTAACTAAACAAATATGGATTCCGTAAGACACGTGATTTTATTCAAACAAAAAGTTTTTCATTATCTCTTGTGTCTAAATTATAAAATGTAAGTCACGTCGTCAATGAAACAAAATTAGTTGTTACGAAATCGCGTTGCGCCACTCGGACCGTCCAAACAGCTGGCCTCAAATTTTTATACGTGCATTGACTTACTGTGACCCAACTTGAATATAATATCAGTTCTTAGCGTAATAAATCTTTAATAGAGTACTTAGTGTTCTACTGTGAATAAATTAAGTGGTATTGACTTGACTTGCAGAACTTTGTTGCGTGTTACATTCACAAGAATATAGTATTTTCCTTAGACGAGCGAAACCAATGTTTAATAATAGGTATTATATACGAATGATAACGAAATGATATGACGAAATGATACGAAGATCTGAATAGAATAGAATATCATTTATTGCAGAATGTAGTACATAAATAGTTGGTATTGCAATTAAAACGCTCGTACATTCTACCACGACAGTGGTGTGCAATGTTATAAGTTCCATACATGCATGAATCACAAGTTCATTCTGTTTCTAAAGGTCTGGGTCTATGGAGCTTGACGTTATCGGAAAAAGTGAGACTTCGTTTCCCGTTTGGTTCTTTATGGCTACATCCGACAACTCACTGGCTATGAAGCTATTAGGATATTATACACTTAGCCCATGTAGCATAAGTTTTTCAGTTTTCACTAAAGTAAAAACTTTACTTGTAGTTTAAGTTACAGAGCACATGAGAGAGTCACACAGAGAAATAAAGTAAAATAAATAATTGTTTATGGACTTTTCACACAGCGCCATCTAGCCCCAAACTAAGCAAAGCTTGTACTATGGGAACCAGATAACTGATAGAATACATAGATACTTTTTTGTATGTTAATACGTACGTGTTTTTTTTGGCGGCAAAACGAAAAAGATCGCGTTACCGCATTGTATTATTTTCCAAAACTTGTGTTATTTTCAGTGTTAGTGCATAAAATTGGTGGTATTTTATTCGTTAAGTGCTGGACTACAGGCATCAGTGTGGGAAAGTGGTATAATGATGGTGAAACGTTTCTTTTCGTGTTGTTTCCAAAACTCCATAGAAGCTTCTGGTAAAGTTGCCACCACTTTACTAGGCGTATAACTTGACTAGAATAGAATATGACTTGACTTGATGACTTGGACTGTGACTTGACTTGACATATATACATATATATTAATTAACTTGAGAAATTATCAATTACTTGACACTGGCTAAATACACAAAAGTGTGGAGCCTAACCAAAACAAAAAAAAATACGTACATAGAATACAGTATAATACCCAAGACACAAAACAAACATTTATGTTCATGACACAAATATTTGTCCTGAGTGGGAATCGAACCCACAACCTTCAGTTCAGAAGGTGGGTTACTACCAATTGAGATATCAGGCCAGAAAGAAAGCTATGAAGTAAACTTATTAATATAAACTATAATTTCATATTGGATATCTATCTACTACCTCTATCTACTACAGCTGCTATGGATTTAAGAATAGAGGATCCTATCACCTTTTGAATATTAAACAAGTGTACAAAAATTTCATCATGTACCCAGTACTGTTTTCAATTCGATTTTCACACATTCTGTTATTTGTTTTTCAGCCTTTAAATTCTCGTTCAATTTCGACTCCGTCCCCAATTATGCGAAGGTATGTATACTCTAAAGCATCCCAATTCGCAAATTCAAAGCCGTGCCAACTTCCAAGTTCACACAAAACAGTAACTAAGCCCACATCTCTCTCCCTTAGGGTTCGCCCCAATTTCATCCCTTCACGTTTTGACCTAGTTCTGAGAGGGGCTCGTTTCGCTTTGCTTTAAAATGGGGTTCCATGACTTGTATGTAATCTTTCTTAGAGCCATCATATACTGCAGTAGGTATTAGGTTCCAGCCTAGTAATAGTAAAGTAGGTAAATGTTCATGTAGTCAAGTGATCCAAATCTTAGGAAACTGAAACCCCAGTGTTTACAATTAGTCGTACTTACCTATAATATTTAAAACTGGTTATGCTCTAAGTCGAGAGCTAAGTATAAAGTATCGAGGCGTGATCATCATGATAGACAAAACGACTCAAAAATCAGTATTCTACTCTAGTACAAACTCGTGCCCACTACGGATACAGACCTACAAAATCGACTTGTGTGTGTATACAAAACTATTATAAACTACCTATTACTATTAACTGGAAGATAATGCTCTCTAGCATTAAGTTCGCCCAATGTACCTTCATTTATTGTTTGTGCAATAAAGCATTTTCTATCTATCTATCTAACATTATTAAAAGTTAGAAGGGTTCATATAAAAAAATAAAATCTATGATAATCAAAAAAACTAAACAATTTAACGTAAAATATTTGCATGCATTTGAAAAAGGAAAAAGTGTTTCACCGACCCCAGTCGGAGATAAGGGTTGAGCAGATGATGAAAATACTTATGGTAAAGCTTTCCTAAGAAATCAATGATTAGTGTATCTGGCAGGCAGGGTCTGCAAGTACGTAAGCTATCATCATGAGTTAAAACCACCTGAAACTAATTGACGACATTTAATGTCAGATTTTACAAATAAATACAAACGTTGTTTTACTAGATTCTGATTACAATTATTTAGTATACATTCAGCAAATAGAAAACAACGGACAAGGTCCTCTCACACATGAGGTCAATGCCCGCTTCATTCTTGTCAGTGCCGAAAAATAAGCTACTCAGTAAGCTGTGGCCAAGCGACGATGTCGCAAGCAGACAGGCAAGGCCGCAGGTATTTCGGCAAACAAATCGCCTTTATGGAAATTACTATCACGACAATGATGTATTGGAATTGGTTCGAAAGTCTGGAAAAATGGGCACAGGATAATAAATCTACAAGAGAAACGTGATGTAGACAATTGCGCGAATAATGGAAATGCTTGATTTACTAAAAAGAACTTCTATTGCTTTAAAGCAATAACTGTTAAAGCAATAGAAACGAAATTGATGAAAACAATATGAAAAGATGAAGAAAGAAGAAGACGAAAGATGCGCGAGTATGATGCTACATGCATGCAAGTAATGTTTTGACTCAAAACAATGTATCTATCTGTATTAATAAAAGGCTTTGTTCTGACTTGAGTGACTCACTGATTAAATGACTGACAGACGACGTACAAACTGATGGACGTAGAGACTTGACTTTTAGAAGATATCTTAGGTACTTATAAGTTTTAGGGTGTAGCTAAGGGTTTCTGAAAATTCATCCCCCTAAAGGATCAAATAAGGCGTGAAGAGGAGCGATCAGCGGACTGTGTAAATGAAACTTGATTCCCGTTAGATTATAACTTCTGAACCAAAAGACAAAGACAAATATCTACTTAAGGGCTGATGGTCCTTTGATCAACGTTCGTTCACAAATCAGCAAATATTGCGCAAGGCAAAGGCAAGTGGACCGAGAACGACTGTGCAATTGCGCTGCAAATTGTAAACAAAGTCAATCACACGCCTACTACGACCAACACAGATAGATACTGCGTAAATACAGAAACGAAAAGTTAACATAGCATCCTAACAATGATATAGCTATGTAGGTTTATAAGTAAGCCATCGAAAGAAAATTTCTAATCTCGAGGCTGAATTTTCCTAAAAAATTGTCTAGTGCTCTACCTTTTCACCGAAGATAGCATTGAGTGCATAAAGTGAATTGTTTGTATTTCTTTAATGTACCTTAGAACAACTTATAGCTATATAGCTACCTACTTAACGAGAATTTCAATGCCATTCCAATCTTGTTTTTATGTTTCGTGTTCTATGTAAGACTGCAGTGTGTAATGTCAATGTCATAAATAAATGCATTTTCATTACATTTATTTCTTAAGTTTTATGCTTCATATCGTCTCAGTCTATTACAAATAATAATGCAACTTGAAGAAACTAAAGCCGATCGGAATAAAGGTAGTCTTGGCATAATTCATGTTCAATGTTAAATTAAACCAGTATCGTGATGAGATCCATAAAAGTACACATTCAAATCCATTTACATCGTTAAAAGTCAACAGCAAAATAAACCTTAAGTAATGTTAAAATTTCAACGCCACGTAAAATAATGAATGACATTTATGAAAATTTTCCCCGTGTCTTGATATCTCCCTTGACCCACTTGACTCATGATTTTCCTTTCAAGCCTGCTTTGATCGCCACACCGTGATAAAGTTATTTATTATTTATATTATTTAAAATTACCATGTGTTTTTGTTGTTGTCAAAGTCAAGTCAAAAGATTTATTGCAAATAGGCTATTGTTAGCACTTTTACAAAACTTACCTACTTACATAATAAAGAAATCAATAATTAGTCAATTAGCTGAGAGTTCTTATACCTCGTTAAAACTTCTGTTACAGCCTAGCCTGATAAATATAATTATATCATTAGCTAAACATTTACGTAGAGTAGAGTAATTATCCTACAAATTTATTATATTATAAAGGTTGTCTGGAAGAGATCGCTATTAAAGATAATACCACCCATTGTTGCACTAGTAGATTTATTTAATTCCTGTATTTATGTAAACTATCTATCTACTTATTTTTGCAGCGTTCCATAGTATGGGTTCAAGCCATACTATGGAACATTCCAAAAATAAGCTCTGGATTTATTGATTAGTTATACTTGTTTGCATCGTGTTTGTTTATTTTGTGTTTAATGTTGTTTTTGTATTTAGAGGCTCGGATTCGAAAACTACGGAACTGATCCTAAATACGATTTGATAAAGTATCTCATCGCGTAGGACATTTAGAGTGCTGATAAAATGAAATGTGTATTACGTATAAAATGGCCATTACTTCTTGTTTACTCTATGGTATTAATATGAACTCTACCTAGTAACCGGTTTGGTTGACCGAACTAGTCCAACGACCACACTGGAAGTTGCAACACTTGCAACAGCGATCGATTTATCAGTCAATCTACGAATTGCCGATAAAACAAACGCGAGATTTATCTAGCAACCTTTCCTAATGATTTCCGTGATAAGAGGACGCAGTATCTTCTTTCCTGGTAATGTTGGTAAAACTTGTGATGACAAAAAAGCTTGGCAGGACTTTAGACACTTAAGAGTACCTATATCATATAATGGAATGTAAGAAGTTCAGAACTTAATATTTTATAGCTATTTGATTTGATTATTAGGTACTTGGGCAAATACAATAAATCAATTGAAGGGTTAAGAATGAAAAGGGTTTAACTGTCAAATTTATAGTTTCGAGGAAATTGACTTTAAACTTCAACGGCTTCATTTTAATGTAGAGAGAGTGCTTATAAGGTAATAGAAGGTTTATTTAAGTTTCAGTTGCTTGAAAATGTATTAATTCTATTTTAAAATACTAAATATAGTACTAATTCATACAATTACTTTAAAAATATAATATAATAAAATAAATATAATACTATATACTATACTACTATAATACTAGGTGGTAAGGCTTTATTGCAAAGTTCGTCTAGGTAGGTACCACCGCTTTGCCAGTTATTCTGCCGCCAAGCAGTAGTGCGCAATCACTGCTGTGTTCCGGTTTGAAGGGCACTGTAGCTAGTGAAATTACTGGGCAAATGAGACTTTATGATCTGATCTCACAGTTTAGTAATCTTATTACTAGATTGTGCTGATGTCTCTGGATGACGTGCGCAGTGCAGTGCCACGCAAACCTCTATACATTAGAGTTCCGAGTGACACTGAAGCTGATATGGGCAGCCGTGTCGTTTAACATAAGGAGAACGGCTAGCTCGTCACGTCATTCCTTAACATAAAAAAAAAAAAAATATAATAATGTTTTTACGCTAAGCAAACTGTATTCATGTGACAGATACACCGTTTTTAGACTTAAAATCTCGAGATTTAAGCCTCATTTAGGTATTTTGAGAATGTATTATTGTAGATAATTTCACGCTGTATCCAACGATACCCATACTTAAGTCATTTTGTGAAAAAAATCAGTTAAACCCTTTTTGTTCTCACCCCTTCAATTAGCACTGTCAGCACAGTCGTACGATAATGTACTTTCTGTAACTATTTACGCAATGATCATAGTTGACAAGTCGTGATAAAACCTCAGTAACTCGTTATCATTGACAAACAATGGAGATATTAATATGGCGCCTACAGAACAACACATGCACACATTTTCGTACCATCGTAACTGTCGTAACAAACATTGTAATCTGAGCAGACAGTTACATTACATTAAACATTGTTTTAAAGAGTAAAGAGACAGAAATCTTCAGTAATAAAGTCCAGTTGAAACCCAGCTATAAATTAAAGTACTTGGAGGTATTCCCTTTGTCGCCATTATTCTGCTTAGTTCCTAGTATAGTATTGTGTGTGGTTCTATATTCTACATCCTTTGCAATTTAGTTCTGAGGAGTTTTTAAATGATCATTTTAAACGAGTCAAAAACACAAATTTGCTGAACTTCAATCGCGTGCAGTTTTGTTTTGAAAAACGTTCAATTTGCAAAAAGTTAAATGACTCTGATGCCAGCTTCGAACCCATTTCTATGGGAACTGGACTTACCTAAGCGGCGTATTCAGCCAATTTAATTAGACCAGCGGTTTCATTACCCTGGCGCATTGGACCGTCACGTAATTACGGTCGTCAGCCGCACGCGGTGCCATACTGCCCAATGCCCAGGAGTTGCTGTTACTGAAGCATCGAAATATTTTTAAGCCGTTAGCAAAACAGTGCTGCGTATTCAGCTTAGAGTTTTTTGTTCTGGCTCCACACTTTTGTGTATTTTTAGCCAGTGTCAAGTATTTAATAAATTCTTAAGTCAAAAGTCAAGTCTTAACTTGATGACTTGAACCTTCAAGTCATCAAGTTAAGTCATAGTTTAGTCAAGTCATACTCCTAGTAAAATGATGACAATTTTACTAGAAGCTTCTATGGAGTTTTGGAAACAACACGAAAAGAAACGTTTCACCATCATTATACCACTTTCCCACACTCATGCCTGTAATTCAGCACTTAACGAATAAAACGCCACCTATTGTATGCACTAACACTAAAAATAACACAAGTTTTGGAAAATAATACAATGCGGTGACGCGATCTTTTTCGTTTTCCCGCCAAAACTCCAGCTTCGTGTATTTATTCATGAAAAATTGCTTTGAAAGAAATACAACGACTTATTTGACATATAACATATTTAAACTATACCCTTGTTACCACAAATACATAAACAAGGCTTAAATAGACGTCAAACGTGTGTTTACCAATAAAAAAAGGTAGTTTAACATTTGTCTAAGGCTTGTTTAATTACACCATACATAGTTTATTGATAAATGCGCATTTCATTACGTAACAATTGCAGCAAGTTGCAGCACCTAAGCGCAGATCTCATTAGATCTAAGTAAAATGAGAGAGAGATAAGAATATCAAGATTAGTAAGTTTTGTAACATAATATACTAAGTAACAGAGATAAACAATATGATAAATAATTAGGTATATTTTAATAATAAACAGAAATCGCAGACTGTGTTGCGAAACCATCAGAGCAAAGAAACCTTTGAAATAAGCCTTCAGTTCAGTCAGACCGCTCACTGACCAAGGCCGGCGGTCACGGCAGGCCATGGTGCTAGATAGAGCTGCTTTTTTAAGTACTTAAAACTTTTTTAAAGTACCCCGTAAAGTACCACCATTTCCATCACAATTGGCAGCGAAACTAAATATAATTTCTCGAGCGATCGACGCATCGATTGCGCCACGCACGTCTCGGAATGCACAGGTGAAGTCAGAAGTAAACAACTTGAAAGCGAGTTATTTTCGTGCGCTGAAGTGAAAACGCGTACATTAGGCCCGCTATCCACTATCCATGATGCCGAAATACTTTCGTCAATGCTGTAACAGGCATAACAGGTTATTTGAACGGGGCCATAGTTGTGTTGGTGTAAATAACAGTGAATTTCTCGTGTCACGCTCCGTTAGACGGCGTCGCGTGCCTTACAAACCTTCCTGCTTCAGCTTTTCCGCAGATTCCTGACATTCAACGATGGGTTATGTTTTGTAATCGATTAGTTTTTATGATTAAAACAAAAAAAGGTCAGACTATACATGAGATTGATTCAATCAATAACAATGTGCTCTAATTTTAATCTGACATCTCTGATATCTACAAGGAAATAAATTTATTCCAAATACCTACGCGCTTATGTTGATGATGTTTACGATTACGTTTACAGTGAGAGACCTTGATAAAAACGTCTCTTGTATTTGTATGACATCACTTATTTGCTTGTTTTGGTACATTTTGTTCGAGACGAGTAAATATAATAACAACGGATAGTTGGAAACTGTTGTTTCAAAAATTGTTGTAGAGTTAGTGAGTACTTACGATGAATATAAAATTTTGCTGTAAAGAGAAGTATCTACTAAGAATGCAGAGCAAGTATAACACAAACGGAAGAGAACCGTGGTGCGTGACCGACGACGGCATGCCGCCAGCTTTGTGCCGCAGAATATAAACTATGAATATCGACAACTTTGCTATAACGATGTCTATATTGAAACTTCATACCATACAACACGGAAACTGAATAACATTAATTTATCCAGATGAAGTTCCACCGAAAACACATATTTGATTATGATAACAAGAGAGATTAACAACTAACAAGAGTCCCAACAACCAAGTTCATTGAGTATTGTATTCAAATCGTAATCTATATATATGTTTATATGAAAGAGCTAAAATATATAATCCTGTCGTATAGTCATAATAAACTGATAATAATACCGCACTGTAGTTATTATAAAAGTAAACAATAGGCCGCCTGCACTATAATTTTTCTTGTAGCTCATCGCTCGAGGGGAAAGACCTTGAAACAGGTAGGTGCCTTCAATAAACTCTGCATTGAGGTTATAATATAAAGTCGTGAGGATTAATGACGGAAAGGACGAGTAAAGCTATTTGTGAATGGTATTCGAGTATAATAAAACGTGAAGACTTGGTGGGTATTTGGGTCGAGTTTGGGTTGCAAGCTATTTCCAATCTTCCTCGTGCTTCGGGTTCTGTAAATACTTGAGGTGAGACGTGAAGCTGTATTATCTCGCTTACACTCTATTGCATAGACAATAGATATCAGTACTTAAATCAGTAACACTAACAACACTAAGGTGCGTTTTGGGAAACAAAAATTCAATCTAGGTTAAAAGATTAAATGTCGTGTGGAGATCAGACACAAACACAAATCAGAATAAAATAACATTAAAAAAATAACATGTTCACAAAACAATAACGTTTTATTCAGTGACAAAGTAGGTATGTATGTGCAGCGGAATTGTGTAGTAGTAATGGTCTATAGTAAATCCTATAACAAGTCTTTGTTAGAGATGTAATAGCATCGAGGTGGCAATGAAGTCAGCGATCAGGAAACACCGGTTCTTAAATTGCAATTTTTTTAAATAGTATAACTTGAATTATATTGGTAGCTCGATAAGTTACAGATGTCAGAACTTCAGAAGATATTGGCGTATCAGTTTCTTGTGCAACGGGACAAACAACGGACAATGGGAAAAGGTCAATGATTTTTGAAATTACACGTTTATATTTTTCAAGGTTTAGGATAAAAAGTCAGGTTTATCAGAAAGATGGCAACGTAAGTAATGATCACGAGAGAACAAGTTTGTAAAGTATTATTTTTGTCGATGGCACTGAACGCGGAGGCCGCGCAGGTTGATTACAAAGGGCCTGAGCGAGGTTACAACACCAGCCTTTATAAGGACGACGAGTAAATATTTCCAACGCGATGAGTAAGTACGGTCGTGTAATGTGTGTGAATTACCCGTGGAAATTCATGAGAGAGCAATAAACATTGATATTTGTTCATACGAGAGTATCCACTCTCGAGTAGGATTTTCCGAATCCATATTTGTAGAGAACGAGAATTCCGCAATAATATGAGCGAATATTGTTTACCAGTAAACGCCTGTAAATAGTATTTGTTGCATTTACGTATATAATCATAGGACTCATAAAAATGCAAAACCTAACAAAATCAGAGCTAACCACTGGTCAAAAATTGGTTGCATGCTTGAAATTTTAAATTACAGTACACAAGTCTTGTCACACAACACAGTGTTGCTGGTAAAGTCAAAGTCAAAAGATTTATTGCAAATAGGCTAATTTTAGCACTTTTACAAGTCAAAATTATACTAGGTACTTAAAATTAAGTTATATGGTAGTATATAAGGTACATTGTAAACTAATATTCTTACAACGCATTTGCTAATGTGGGTTGAAAATTGACCTTATTGCTATTATATATGAAATAATAGTTTTATGTACTTACATTGTTTTCTGTGTACTATAATATCTGAAGCATTCAATCTGTTCGTACACGTCTAGTTAAATTGTAATTTGTAATACACGCGCAAACAATTATTTATACTCGTTAGTTCATTTCTTGTCTACATTGACGACGTAATTGTCTTTTAAAACTCAACAGCCAAACACAAGGTCGCGCTATGCCTTAGTTTTTTGCGTTCTTCCTCGTGGAATGTTTTTATCACGAAGTGTCCAGCCAGAGAGATCAACAATACAGTAAGTAATCTATATCAACAAATCATGATAATGTTTTGTTATGGAACTCATACGTCCAAGGCATTTAAAATTTTGCCGTTTAAATAGGATATTATTAGAAATAAAAGCCAACTCTACTATGAAAATATTATCTAGAGTTGTTTACTGTTCAAGTGTTCACATGAACGCAAGATAGTGATAAATACGTGAGCGTGACAAACAAGGCAATAATCATACCATAACTTTCACTGCTACCATTGATTTTTCAACCTCACAAACAAAACAAGAGTATGAGCCGACCAAAAGAAATTTTTCAAGAGACAGCCAGCTTTCCCTACTAGCGGCTCTGTGGGTCGGCCCTGTTCGGTTGATAAGTGGCCTAAGGGCTCCCCCCACTCCCCGTTGACCTACTTCCCCACCCTCCGCCCTCGCGATCTTTGTGCTGCACGCCACTTGCACAACTCCAATATCAGCTGGAAGATAGCGTCGAATCACGAAGCGTTAGATATTCTGCATTAGGATAGGATTTCGTAACGTTTGATTGCCTTCATTTGGTTGCGGTAACTTCCTATCTATTGGTATAGTTGTGTCTTTGTGATGAAAGCTATTAGTGGGAAACCTTATCACGTAGGCGTCACAGCGTGTTCGTAAATTAGAGCAATAGCACAGATTACTAAATATATTAGTACGTAGCAATAGATAGTTGAATGTTTTATTTAATTTAATAATTTTTTAGAAGTATAGAAGTGGTGCTTTAAATTAATAATTTAATAATAATAATAATAATATAGCCTTATAGCGAAGAGCCTCGACCAACACCTCGAGAGGCTCTCGTTAGACGGTTGGATCAAGGGTCAGATTCAGAAGGCAGTACTCCTTGACACGGCACGTATTGTCAGGAGGTTCCTCAGTCTGCAACCCTAACCACCGGTAGCTTGGGCCTTGCCCCGCTGCTGGCGGCACACTAGGTGTAGGTTTTTTATTATATTTTTGTAATACTAATTTTATAAAAATATTGTAAAAAAACTTAGATTTAAGATTGAAAATAAATAAATGAAAAATAATAATAAAATAATTTAAACTATGTTACTCATAGAAACTATAAAAGTGCCAGGATGGAATTCTAAGTTAATAATCCGTAGGTATGTCTGCCCGTAGCTCCGTTGTACTGTACTATATTATAGCCTTATCTCAGAAACCAACAAAGACCTTGCGAAGGTTACGCTCAAATGGACACACTTTATCTTCTTCCGCGTATACTTTATTAGTAAGATTCAAAAAACGTAATCCTACGTTTATTTTCTTTAACTTCTTTCTGATTTTAATTGAATCGTTTTTATTGTTTGGTTTAGGTCCACACTTTTGTGTATTTAGCCAGTGTCAAGTAATTGATAATATCTCAAGTTAATTAATATCATATAATGTGTCAAGTCAAGTCAAGTCACAGTCCAAGTCATCAAGTTAAGTCATAGTGTAGTCTAGTCAAGTCATACTCCTAGTAAAGTGGTGGCAAGTTGGCAACTTTACCAGAAGCTTCTATGGAGTTTTGGAAACAACACGAAAAGAAACGTTTTACGATCATTATACCACTTTCCCACACTCATGCCTGTAATTCAGCACTTAACAAATAAAATACAATCAATTTTATGCACTAACACTGAAAATAACACAAGTTTTGGAAAATAATACAATGCGGCGACGCGATCTTTTTCGTTTTCCCGCCAAAACTTATCAATTGAAACGTTTATTACGTTTTGTTTTGACGTAAACAGGAATAACTATTTTTGTGATTATATAGTTCCTTTAAAAAAAGGTTTTATCCAACTTAAATCCCAATGAGAACATCATAAATGTAGTCGAAATCGAAATACGCACTGTTTTTGAGCTAGATCTTGTAAAAAATTAATGGGTCCACACGGAAAGCAAAACAAAATCATCAAAATCGGTTCAACCAGTAGACGCCATACATTAAGTTTACTTTAGTTTTAGAGAATGCAACAGAATCGACACCAGATACTGGTGGTACTGGTGGTAATAGTATGTAATTATTGAAAGCAATAGTTGACGTACTCATGTCATCATCATCATCACCGATTTGACATTATTGAACAGGTAGTAAGATGAGCGAAATTACTGTAGCGTGAGCTATTTAATTATTAAGTTCTTCTTAGAAATTATGTAGAGATATTTGAATTACACTGTGTTGACTAAACGATTTTTGGTTGGCTCAGTTTAATTACCAACAATTTTATTGTTTCCACGATGAAATTAATTAGAGCGGTGGTATATTCAGTAGGTAGGTACCTAGTTTCTGTAGTAATTGCTATTTTATATACTGTGACATCTAGCTTTTTTCCACGTTTATAAAGCTTTGGGGGATTACTTACGTAAATTTTTAGAATAATAATTAATTTATCGTGGTGTAGTCCATGCATAGCAGAACAATCTTTGTGAAAGTCAAATAATTATCATTATAATTAGTAGTTAAGTATATTTATCCATGCGTTCTATTTGTAATTATGATCGTCTTTATGAATTTGAGTTATTTCTTCAAACATATTCTGTTCAAATATTCATTATTTGCTAACGGTGATTCTTTTCAAATTGCCCTTTAGTTAATGAAAACAAGCGGCACCTGCGCCATCAATGTCAGCCTTCAGGCTTCAGAGCAAGCAGGCAATCTAAACAAATACGTTATCATGTACGCGCTTGTGTTCAAGTTGTTCTGGCTTCGCTCACTCTGCGGGAGAGCGAATAGCTCCACTGGTACAAAGATATGTCGTCTATTTATAACACGCCGGCTTGCAGCCGAGCGGGCGCATCAACGCGAGAGTTTGCTTATGTCGTGTGTCTTGATTTTGAATGTTTTGTATGCACAGCAATCTGCGTAAATGCGTCAGTGTGAAACTCTTGCAATGACTTGCACAATCGGCGGGCGCTGGGAACGAAGTTGGGCTTGCGGTTATCGCGGTTCCTGTTGTCAGTTCTCTCATCACATTTTCTATGATTTGTGAATGTTTGCATTTTGATTACGGCCACAAGACTTAGTATCTACAGGTATTACATCCAGGTTGTTAGAGGAGGAGGAAGTTTTTTAAAGGTATAGGTGAGCGTGCTACAGTGTGGTCAAACGCATACCTATCTAATTTTTATTTTATTAACTTTTTGTCACTCACTCTTGGCCACGTTCAGGTTTTTCAATTATTTTGGCTTTCTTCGGTATAGATTCTGATTTTGGCTTTCTTCGGTATAGATTCTGATTTTGGCTTTCTTCGGTATAGATTCTGATTTCCGTTTTAATAGATACTATCTCTATCGGGTGGCCAATATTTAAATCCTCATATAATCCCTATCTATTCTCTACTAAGCTAGTACCATTATTTCGTTCTGTATCCCTACAATATTGTAACAACCTTTGCTCTACTTGCTGTTTAGTTAATTTGTGTTGCATTCACGCCAAAACAGCTGCACCAATTTGGATGAATTTTGAACATAAATTGCTTATTATACCAAGATCAACATTTCATCCTGGAAATGTAAGTGAAAATTTTGTTCCTGCAGGAAAACGGGTACATTATTAGGGTGACACCGCGAGGCGCCTCTAGTATTGCATACTAGTCTAGGTACTACTAGTAGGAAACCGCCGCGGTATTATTTTTGACCGAGCGAAATAGGCTATTTGACTACTATATTTTTATTACATACATAAATAATATACCTCAAAAAATAGATAACTGTGAAAACAAAACTTGAATATCTAAAAAAATTACTAAGTTATAGGCATATTAAAATACAGAAATAGAAAGAGACAACTCAAACACGCAGTGACGTCAGTTACCAGTCCTCACAATAACTCATTACTAAGCTGTGGTAGCTCTACATACAATCTATTTGGCATGTGACGTCACAAGCCATGCCTTCATAGTAGCTGTGAGGAAGCTCAACACGATCTCTGTTTTGCGAGAAAGGGACAGACGATGAAACTTTAAAAGCGTACTACTCCGTGATTAATTTACCGATTTTACTTATTTTTACAATGATTACATTCATTTTTAACCTACTTTATGAAAATAATATTTACTTGTTCATTTTTAATAGTAGTCAAATAGCCTATTCTCTGCTTCAGCACGCGATATTAGATTTCATCGATCCGGACGTACATATTCGCGTACTGGTTTTCAATCTATCTTGACGAAACTTGGTATTATTATACGGTTCTATGAGTTCATGGAATTGTTTTGTCTTCGGCGATTTTTGATTGCACTGGTATTTCCCCCAAAAGGGAGGAAGATTGCCGCGGTGTCATTTTACGACCAAATTATTTGGCGGAAACATTAGATATTCTTATACAGGACAATATGTATATTAAGTACTATACATATATAACATAATGCCCGGCGGTGTGAGAATATCCCACCCCAACTCTTTTCATGGTGCCGTAAAGCCAGTTAAGGGGTATATTCAGAGAACGGACTGCAGCATTCTCCTCAGTAAATTTAAGCCTTCTTAGATCACCAAGCTGCCTACAAAGCGTGGTGATTACGGCTACCCCCCTATGATAAGCATCTAAAGTGGTGCTTTATGGGGTAGGCCTGTGTTGAGCATTGGAAGTCTGTTGATGTAACTATGCGCCGGCTGAACACAATTGTTGCAAAAACCTTTGTGCTCGCGAAGTGTATCGTTCGCAGTACTAGTTAAAAACATAAGTCAGTCACTGAGCCCACTGCGATTATTATAAAGAAAGCCAATTTATTCCTATGAAGTAGATTGTTGGTATGAATATGAAGTCTGTAAAACTGGTACCGGAGACCAATAACCCCGCATGTTTATAATCCAGTTTTTATCTTGTTACTTACATTGGATGTTATATTCTTTGTTTCCCGAACGCTCTCACAACGATTTAGAAAGTCGTGATATGGTTACAGATAGACCTATCTCGTAATATAAATATAATAAAATGTAGTAGGTATTCTTGTTATAATATTTCTGTAGTAAGAAATATTTTGAAAGGGCTACCTGTAATAATAATAATAACGCCCAACGATCACATACATCCTGGACCCTAATTAGGATTCCCTGTGTCTAGGGACCTAGGAACTACGAGGACCATGGTCCCACAACACCCAGACTCAGAACAAGTATTTGCGCTTTTTTTCTGTACAAAAATACTTGTGCTGTCGCGGGAATCGAACCCGCCACCTCCGGGTTATGAGTCGACCTGCTCAACCACCACACCACCGAGGCTCTCAAATATTTTATACTAGGAACAGCCAGCAGTTTTAGCCACGATTCTTTGTAGGTACAACCGTCAAAACCTACTTTACCTCTTAAGGATTTGAAATTTTAAGAACCTTTTCTTATAGTAAGTACCCTTAGGCTATAAAAAGAAGTCATATGCTCCAAACATGAAGATTTTAGAATCAGCGGTTTGGGCTGCGTTTTATCAATCAGTCAATCACTCAGAACAATGCCATTTCAATAGATAGATTTAACAATTTAGTCCTAACCTTTGACAAAACTAAGTAGGTGTACACCTACTAATTCACAAAATAAATATGCAAATATACTTAAGTACATCTTAATCAGAGTACGACACGAGTAAAAGGGATCAGTAAACTCGGAATCGGAATGGATTAGAATAACTCATGTAAAGGCTGAGGATCTAGTACGGACAAGGAATAATTTACTATCGGCCTAGAAATTCTTTAATGGCCGAGAGCATTTTCGTTACGGCCGTCCATGGGCGATGGGCGTCTAATAACATTTTTTTTTCTCCCTCAACCGAGTCAGCCGGTGCGTCGTCGGTGCATCGAACGCGGTGAGAGCGGGGTCAGTGAACTTTCCCGCCATGTGCATTATAAATGTTCGATTTGTACGTATAATCTGTGATTTTGAATTAAGAATGTGAATCGATAGGTGACCGGACTGGATAGAATCGATTACTGAGAGATGTATTGATTGCATTCGAAAATAGAGCAAGAGTCTTACGAAACAGGACGTGTGTGGTTAAATGCATAGTTCTTAAAAAAAATATACCAAGCGAGAAATTTGGGCTTGTTGTTTGGTAGTGATTAATCCCATAGATAGCACCGCCCATCGGGCTTCCACATCTTCAATGAATCAATGAGATTGCAAATTCACGGTTCTGTAGCTCTACTAAGCACCTCTACCTATCTGCTGCTAAATGTGATTGAGTATAGGTACGTAGAGGTACTCCATAACTCATATTACTTAGCTAGAAATATTATAAACGAATCCAACAAACATTATACTCCATATTGAGGTAGAGTTCTGTGACTGAAATGTATAATACTTAATATAGTTCTCTACTATTTCCTTTAAGCATATTTCCGAAGTACCTCGGTGGGTAGAGTCAGCTTTTCTACATTATTTAATTAATCACCTTACCTAAATTCATTATTTATATATTCTGATCCTAAATGTACAATTACGAAATGGTTAATATTAACTATCTTAACTTCATTCAATAAAGAAAAAGGACAGTGGTAAATAGTTTTTGGAGTATTTAAAATATCGTGGAAATCCTAGTTATTTATATGATACCAATAGACTCTACAATTTTAGCGTATTACTACTAGTGATATTAGATATTTTGTCCTAGATAAAGTGGTCTACGTTATTCTACATACCAGGTACAGTTTTATGTAGAGTCAGGTAACAGTAGTAGATCTAGGAGTCGTCGACTTTGATGGACGATCTCTACAAACAAATATCTTTTTAAACAAAGAGAATGTAACCACTACATTTTATTTTTTAACTAGTCGTGTAGGAGCACTTAATTTATTGTTATCTGTATTCTATTTAGACCATTCTGACAACTACGCAGAGACCACAAAAATTAACGATCACCTCTTGGCAGCAGATAATGCACTAGGTAAATACCTACCTACCTACAATAAAGATAAGTTCCAAGTCGTCATGAGAAGTTGGCCATGAAAACCATCAAAGTATGGAAAGTCGCCAATGGTTTATGTGAAGAGTAGGTACCTAGATCTACCATAATATCCGCACGAAGTAGTGGCATACATACAAGCTATTACGTATTCTGTGGCAACGACCAACCAGCCAGTGCTGGCGAGTACCTACATAGGTATGTCTTACTACACTGCTACAATTCAAGGCGCGCGTAAGTACAAAGAGAAATTCCGCAAGATCCCGAAATAAATACAATAAAATATGAATGAAACTATATCAATAATACCATTTAGTATAGGATAAATATTTTTCAGCTTTACCTGAAGCTCTTTATTCTTGTTATCTTTGAGCGATGCTGCCCTGATAACACCAGATTTCCATCCCCATTCGGTAACTTTATTCACGTTAATTTTTGTCACACCACTCACAGCAAGAAACCGTTTGCCAACTAGATCTTCACGATATTTATAGGCCATAACGAACTGCACAATCACATTATTCACTGCAAATACTACACAAACGTCAAAAAATCAGCGTCGAATACGCTCACACACGTCACACTCTTCGTTAGTCAAAGAGAAACTACGTGAAAAGCACAAGAAATGTTCTCTGCGGAACGTACATATTATACAATTAACTTTAAAATCCTGCGTTTGTACACGATTTACTGTTTTCATTGCTACTTCCTCACTCGGTAAGGTTATATTGTAGCGGACATTATTTCGTAGAACCCCACCATTGGAAAATGGTAACTGCACTCGTGAAAATATACGATGCCGAACTCCTATCTAATTTTCCTGGTTTGCACGCAGCGTTCGTGTAGACGTAAATTTTACGTCTTAGTTTATAAGAAATCTGGTAGATGGCGGTGATCTCAGCGTTGCATTGCATACAGGTGAGTAGGTATGAAATTTATAGGAATTTTCAAATATTCAAGAAAGCTAAGCTGTACCTACCTAAATCTTAACGAAATTGGTTTTATATTTATCAATGTTGTTTTTATTGAAATCCCCCTGACGCTGCCTGATACTGATGGTCAGAAAATGGTATACCTACGGCACAGAATAAGTAGTATAGTATCTCCCTTCTGATGGCCATCAGTAGGTAGGAATTAAGAATTCAGTGTAATGGTAGCGAGCGACCCTTAAGTCACCACCCGAACTGAACCGATTTAAAATTATTAGTTGTTAATTTAAGTTTTCAGTCACTCTCGAATATTAACTCTCGTGCAGTGATTTTGACTTGAAACGAATTTGACAAACATACAAGACCGGGGGCCTAAGTTCGAACTTAAAAGGTATCAAACTTTAGTACAGCTGGGCATAACTTTTGATCTTTTTCCTAGATCTTTAGTCTTTACTTACGGTAACAGTTAATGCATATTGCACATGCCCACGTAAATACTTTTAGGTAGGTACCTACATATTTGTGGTCTCTCTCAATCAAAAATAAATACTACTCTGATGAAAAACCTTAGACCTCAGAACCTTAGACCTAAAAACATTTTTTAATTTAATAACAGATTTCTCTTAGAATATAGAGCTGATGTAGAGCCTAACAATGGTCTCTCATTACCCGATAATCTACATTGTATTTATTTTTATCGATTCGATCGTAAAGTCATTTAAAATTCTTTAGACTAGATGGCACGCTGCAAGCCTAATAAAATCAATTAGGTGGTGCCATCTATGATCTAGTCTTGCTCTTGGATTATTATTTTTTTGTTTGGTTTTGGCTCCACACTTCTGTGTATTTAGCCAGTGTCAAGTAATTGATAATATCTCTAGTTCATTAATATCATATTCTTATATATTCTATATCTTATCTATTATATACTTCGACTGTGACTTGACACATATTTGCGTGAAATATCATTAACTTGATAAATTATTAAAGCGAAGTTAGATACACTTTTGTTGTAATAGAAGGAGGTCCATGGGTTTGCTGAATTAATGATATGCCGATTGACTTTGTATACGATATATTAATTAAAAAGATATTTACAAAAACCAAAATGCGGAAAATTAAATTTTCTCTCATGTGTAGTCTATATCAACAACATTCGTTGCCCCTAGCAACTAGCTGGAAAGTTTATCTATGAGATTGGTATAGAAACTTTTTCGTGGGCCAGCACGCCACATCACCCCCCTCCAGAGACCGTCCTACGGGCGATAATATTCTGGAAAACGCACTGTTCGTCCTGATCGAGTGGTGGTCACTGGAGCGTCTCGGGTCTCGGGTGCTGCCACGACGGGAGAATGGTCCAACTCACGAAGTATGTAGGCAGGTTTAATGCGGTCGACTGATACCGTGACTTCTTTGCCTTTTATGCGGAGCTTGAAAACTTTATCCCCTCGTTCTATCACCTCATGCGGGCCTGTGTAAGCTGCTTGAAAAGATGGATGCGAGGTGTCATCTCTTAGAAAGACGTGGGATGCTGTTGCTAAATCTTTGAAAATGAATATGGAGCGGTTATTCCCATGGTGAGAAGTTGGTAATGGCAACAAATTTTTGGCGAATGTGCGCAGTCTTTCAGTGTATACTGTCAAGTCCTCTGTACCATCAGCCGATTGACAAAAAATGTCACCTGGGAGTCGTAGTGTCTCTCCATATACGAGTTCAGCTGGAGTCGCTTGTAAGTCTTCCTTAAATGCCGCCCGGATTCCCAGTAGTACAAGTGGAAGTGTTTCAAGCCAGCTGCTGGTCGCATGACATGTAATAGCGGCTTTAAGCTGTCTGTGGAATCTTTCGACAAGTCCATTGCATGCTGGATGGTAGGCTGTAGTTCGTCTGCGTTGAAATCCGATGATGTGGGACAGATGCTTAAAAAGTTCTGATTCAAACTGTCGACCACGATCAGTGACGATATCTTCAGGGCAGCCGAATCTGGATATCCATCCGTGAACTAAAGCTTTTGCCACTGTTTCAGCTGTTATCTCCTGTAATGGTATAGCCTCGGGCCATCGTGTGAAGCGATCTACACATGTGAGACAGTAACGATACCCCTGTGAAAGAGGTAAAGGTCCGATCAAATCTATGTGGATTTTCATGAATCTGGCTCGAGGTAAGTTGAATGATGCTAATGGAGATGAGACATGACGTGTTATTTTTGATCGTTGGCATGCTAGGCAGGAACGAGTCCACTCTCTACAATCTTTTCGCATACTAGGCCATACATAGCGTTCCGATATCAGTTTCGTCGTCGCATTTATGCCAGGGTGGCTAAAAGAATGCAAGTTTTCGAACACTTGCCGTCGCATGTCTTTGGTCACATAAGGTCTGGCCACATTGCTGCTCTTGTCACAATAGATTTCTGTGTGAGATCCAGGCAGTTTGATTTTTGTCAAGCGCAGAGAAGTATCGCTATCCAAAAGTTGTTCTAGTTCAGGATCTGTGCTTTGTGCTTGAGCAAGCTTGGATAGATCGATGGGCTGAGTAATCTCTTCGATGCGTGATAAACTGTCAGCCACAACGTTATCCTTTCCTGAAATATGCCTGATATCTGTGGAAAACTGTGAAATAAAATCCAGATGTCTGAACTGTCTTGGTGAGCACTTTTCTTTTCGTGAATGAAATGCGAAAGTTATGGGCTTATGGTCAGTGTAAATAATAAAGTCTCTCGCCTCCACCATGTGACGAAAGTATTTTATTGCTTCGTAGATGGCGAGAAGTTCCCTATCGTAAGGCGAGTATTTCTGTTGACATGGCGAAAGTTTTCGAGAGAAAAATGCTAAAGGTTCCCACAGGCCGTCTCTATGCTGTTGTAAAGCTGCGCCCATTGCTGTGTCTGAAGCATCGGTGACTATAGCGAGCTTCGCTTGGCAGTCTGGATGAGCGAGTAGTGCTGCTTGGCAGAGACTTTCCTTGCAGGTGATGAATGCTTTAGTAGCTTCTTCTGATAAATGCACGGGATGTGAACCTTTAACTGATCCTGTGAGCAGTGCATTCAGAGGCGCTTGATGCCGCGCTGCGTCAGGAATAAACCTTCTGTAAAAGTTCACCATTCCTAGGAATCTTCGCAGTTCTCTAACGGTTTTCGGTGGTGGGTAATTCGCAACTGCTTCTACCTTCGATGGTAATGGTTTAGTCCCAGCTGCTGAGATGCTGTGTCCTAAAAACGTTACCTCTGATACACCGAATATGCACTTGTTTGTGTTGATTACCATGCCGTATTCCTTTAGTCTGTTGAAGAGCAGATGAAGGTGCTTCTTGTGTGATTCTTCATCAGGTGAGAAGATCAAAAAATCGTCCAGAAACGGGAAGCAGAACTCTTCAAGGCCCCTAAGCATCTCGTCCACAAATCGTTGAAACGTTTGGCTGGCATTACGTAGTCCGAACGTCATGAACGGAAATTCGTATAAACCAAACGGCGTCGTGATTGCGGTCTTTGGAATATCCTCAGGGCAGACAGGAATTTGATTATAAGCTTTTACGAGATCGATAACCGAGTATACTTGACAGCCGGAGAGACAATGTGCAAAGTCATGTATGTGCCGAATGGGATAGCTGTCTGGTACGGTTCTAGCGTTGAGCATTCTGTAGTCACCGCATGGACGCCAGCCGTTATCTTTTTTAGGCGCAAGATGAAGTGGTGATGACCATGGTGACTTTGAAGGTCTGGCTGTTCCGTTCCTCAACATATCTGCAAACTCGTCTTTTGCAATTTTTAATTTATCCGGTGCTAGTCTTCGTGGTGTGCTGCTTATTGGCGGTCCTGCAGTAGTCTGTATATGATGCATGGTATTATGCTTCGGAACACGGTGGACACCGGAAGGTCGAGTAATCTCAGGGTATTCGCTTAGTATGTTATGATATACGGAATTTCCAGAAATAACTTTTACCGATGAAATGTTCCCAGTTGACTGTGCAGGTGAAGCTGGGGACGTAAGGCTTGTGGTGTTGTCGATTAAACGTTGATTTCGACAATCCACGATGAGGTTGTAAAATGATAAAAAATCTACACCTATTATGGCCTTTGTAACGTCCGCTACGATGAATCGCCAAGTGAAGTCACGGCGCAAGCCTAGGTTCAGCACTAAATGAGCGTAGCCGTAAGTAGAAATGGGTGTACCGTTTGCCGCACACAGCTCATAATTTGTTTTCTCACGACGTTCCTTGAGTGCCGATCGGGGGAAGACACATACGTCACTGCCAGTATCGATGAGAAACTGCATCTTCGTAGCGCCGTCCGTGACAAATAGGCGACCGGAAGTTTGGCAATCGGTCGTCGCCATTACCGACTGCTGTTCGCGTTTCCCGCATGGTAGTCGCACGGTTTTACGCACTTACTTGCTTCATTGCCGAACTTATTATGATACCAGCACACAGGAAATTTTCTATAGTTCGACTGTGATCGTGTGGAGCTAGAACGACCGCGCGTTTTCTTGTTTGAACGATTCGGTGCACGTGAATGCCGGTTCACCTGCGCAGTTAGAGCTTGCACTTGTTTGGTAAGTTCAGCAATCTGTTGGTTCATGGCTTCTAAAGAGCTTCCTGGTATGGCACTTGATGTTGATGCTACGTGCGCTGTAGGCGAAACAACGTCATGGATGCGGTCAGCGAGATCTGCGAGCGCTTCCAGTGAAGACATCATCTGCGAAGCGATTATCGTTTGCGTGCTACTTGGTAGGCGACTGGTCCATATAGTACGTAGAAAATCTTCGGGAACTCCAGGTCCAGCCAAATGTTGCAAATGTCTTAGAAACTGAGATGGCTTACGGTCTCCAAGTTCTGCGTGCATAAGTAATTGCTTGACCTTCTTTTCTCGTGACGCGGACAGTCGTTTGATAAGTTCCGACTTCAATTTTTCATACCTGTTGGTGTCGGGCGGGTTGATGATTATATCTTCCACCTCAGAAGCATACTGCGGGTCTAGTTGGCCGATAACGTAGAAAAACTTCGTATTGTCCGTAGTAATGTTCGATATCGCGAATTGGCCCTCGATCTGCGCGAACCAAATGGCCGGCTTTTCAGGCCAAAACGGCGGAATGCGCACGCCCACACGACAAATATCTTCGTTCTTATCGGTTGAGAGCGACATTTTTATGTGAATCAGTATCAGAATTATCGCAATCAGCAACAAAATCAAAATCACACACATTTACTGCAAACGTGGACTTTCGGTTCAAAACAGGTCACCAGTAAAGGGAAGTTAGATACACTTTTGTTGTAATAGAAGGAGGTCCATGGGTTTGCTGAATTAATGATATGCCGATTGACTTTGTATACGATATATTAATTAAAAAGATATTTACAAAAACCAAAATGCGGAAAATAAAATTTTCTCTCATGTGTAGTCTATATCAACAACATTCGTTGCCCCTAGCAACTAGCTGGAAAGTTTATCTATGAGATTGGTATAGAAACTTTTTCGTGGGCCAGCACGCCACATTATCAATTACTTTACACTGGCTAAATACACAAAAGTGTGGAGCCAAAACATTAAAAAAAAAACACGAAAAGAAACGTTTCACTATCATTACACCACTTTCCCACACTCATGCTTATAATTTAGCACTTAACGAATAAAATGCCACCAATTTTATGCACTAACACTGAAAATAACACAAGTTTTGGAAAATAATAGAATGCAGCGATGCGATCTTTTTCTTTTTCCCGCCAAAACTTCGAATATATATATTTTTTAGTTTTTTATTTTTACTTTGTTAACCTGTAGTATCAAACATATTAGAAATATCAATGTCAAATTTTGGTTGATGCGAAAACTACAAACACACATCTTGTTTGTGATTTGTCTGCAAAGAAATAGTTATTTACTTACTTACATACTACATCAGCAAGTGGCCAGTGTGGTGGATTTAATGTTATGACATTCTCTCCCTGTGAGAGGAGGACCATGTCCCAGCAGTAGGAATGTATGGCTGCTGATGATCCACCTAATGGGGGCGTAGTGCATTATTTATATAATTGTGTATAATGTATAACTTTAAGCAATATAGACGGTGATGACGCGCGTCGTGTGGTTCTTGGTCGCCACTACAACTCTACACATTTCTTCCCCATCGGTACTGCGAGAGAGAAGTGTGGAATAATGCTTAAAATACTAAGAATAAGTTTGGAACATTATGTATTGATTCGATTTTCATGTCACGTCACGTGATCATAACAAATGTCAATTCAACGAAAAATCAACATGGCGGATTAAACTTTCTTGAGGTCGGTTGTGTTTTGCCAAGGTTTATAGTGTGTTTATTTGAGTGAATTTATCGCATGTGGTTGTTAATATGATATCTGCTATTATTTCACGTATCGTCATGTAAGTATTTTATAGTTAAATAACATACTGATTGCCTAATATTAATTTTGGTTCATCTCGGATTTATTGTTTTTTCTTTGTGAATATTGTAATTTTCTTTGTTTGAAAATGTATTTCTGTATTATTCTGCGCAATAGCTTGTTAATTTACGGCATATCATACTCTCTTGTTATGAGTATAAACATAACGGCCCGGAATGTGTCAAAATCTGTAGTCGTCCAGTCAGGTTCACGAACCGTACCAGCTGTATTTTAGATCCTAGGTTTGTAACCGGTCCTTTTATGCAAGTATAAAATGCCCAAAGATACATTCTGATAACAGAATTAAATTCTAGGACAAGGAGATAGTGATGAATCTTTTGGCAAACTGTTCAGTAAAATATATTAAGATTAACCCTGGCTGTCAAAATGTGGTGGGTAACAAATCCTTCAAAGTTTGTTCCTTATTTCCCGATCTCCTATATCTTCTGTAGAAAGCTAAGTAAATAGGTTTATTTGATTGAGTTGCAATAATTCATATTTAATAGACTCTGGGTGTGACTTCGCGGAAGTTCATGTTAAATACAAAATGACATAAGAATACTGTTTCATAGTAAAATTGTAACTGCTCTATTAGCTATTTCTTTGTAAATGTGGCAGTGATAATCACTTGATTTTTTTTTTATTGAATAATGTTAATTATAGTGGTATTGTTATAAAAATCAATGATGATATAAAAATGATCCATTAAATGTTTTAATGGCATAAGATATTAAATCTATGATTAATAGATCAGCATATTAAATTGTTGCATTGTGGAATACTTGTGACTAATAATAGGTTTTTATTAAGTTTTATACATGTATTTTTTAATTAAACTAAACTAGACCTAAAAAACTAAACTATACCTAAGAACTTAAAATAAATAAAAACTAAAAATGTGTGACTATTTTCTAAATAATCAATTTGTTTTTTTTTTTAAATGGAGTATCAAATTGGCATTTAAGGTATTTTTGAAAGTTGGTGTTAATTTTAAGCAGTTAAAGTTCAAGTCTAATGTTTTATTTACTTTATTTGAAACTAGAAGCACCCTGCTTTTCAATCCATCTTCTATACATTTTAAATTTTGTTGTTACAGAACTGTTGATTTTACAAAGCTAATTAGGCTCTCGATTGACATTTAGCCTCAATTTGTTTCTTAACAATAACTCAGAAAATACTGAATATCAAAATTTGATATTTTTTATGTAAGCTCTTTATAAGATAATCTCACAATGGTTTATGAAATTCAGTACCTTCCAAAAAATGAAATGTTGACAATTTTCTCACTGACTCCTAAGTGTAACTCCGGACTGTGGGGGATTCTTGTATAGTAGATAATAATAATAAAGTTCTTTTACTAACTCATTATTATAGACTTCTTATATTTTGACTTAAATTACTTTTATTCATATTTTAAGTTGTGAAAGCGGTAAAATTTTATTCAACTATAATGATGATTTTGAACAAAGAAGTTTTCTTATCTATGGTGCAACAATCCAACACAACACAGAAAAGAATACTCGTTATTTGTTTGTGATACAAATATTAGCCTTACTTGAGAAACAGAGACAGACAGAGAAACAGATTGAAGTGAACTTATAAAAATTATAAAGATGTTTTAAAACCGGGTATGCAACCTAAAAATAGCAAGCAATAATAAATAACATAGATTTATGATACAATGAGTTTTTGCCATCATAAATTGGATGGACATAGCATTTAGCAAAGCTGCAACCAGCCACTAACCAACCAGCAATCATAAACCACCTCTAGTGATTCAAATTTTCCTTTACAGTAAAAATTTATCTCTTGACTAGCCATTATTAACTAATTGGTGACCTTTATTTGCTGTGACACAGTATTTACAACTGAGTGCTACCATACTTAAAAAGGGCATGTTAAGCTGTAGATCCTGGCTGTTGTAGGTCAATGTTAAGACAACTCGGAAGCCTATATGTGACCTGAAAGTTCTGACACCACGACTAACCACTTGCCTACATGAGGAAAAAAAACATTTTATTCTGTAGACAAAAAAAATATTTTGAGAAGAATATTATTTAATGGGAAGGCACCACTACCTTTTTTCCGTTTCTGTAGGTATTATTAATTTAACTAAGCCAATTGAAACAATTAATGCCTGTCTGTACTAAAGTTTTGATAACTTGTAAGCTCTCACTTATCTCAATGACTACTTCAATGCATTTTCGTATGTCACAGAGGAATAAGTGCTAACTTAGGAGCTGTCAACTTTAGTACAGATGGATATAAACGTTCTTATATTGATTGATTATGTTGTACAAAACCATAAAAATGTAATTTTACAGCTCTAAACATGTTGCCATCCTTTTCATAAAGGTTGAAATGACAAGGACTGCAATAGTTTTAGGACTCTCAATATATGTTTAGTTTATCTTTTTGTGTAACAGAATTGAGACCATTGGCTTTATCTCCTGAGGGTAGATACAAAGAAGGAAGTGTCAGGCATATAGTTTTAATTTATGTTCAATCAAAGCCCTTTAGCTACTTTTAGTACCCAAATACTAGTTCGTCATACATATTAAAACAATGCACTATTGCTCCAAATATTAAAACAGCTGCCTAGCTGTTATCCCATCTGGCAATGTTCCAACCATCACAGTTTTGAGATCAGCAATCCAACCCAAATTTTGGCAGCAATGTTCAAGTCTTTTATTCTCATATTCACCTTCAGACGTGAACTGTCTTTCTTGCCGCAAAGTTGTTGATTACGTTACACCTTTAACATCACATCATCAGTCATCAAAATATCTTTGCGTAACATTTGACACTATTGCTAACGTACGTAAGTTCGCGTTATAAATGTTATAATTTAAGCCGCCCAAAAGAATATATATAGCCGACGCATTTAGTGGAACAAAGGAGCGTCCGCTTCAGCATCGCCGCGGAATTCGTCATCAGGGTAGCCCAGTGCACTGCCGGGTGCTATTTCGGTCGAAGCTCGGCCGTTCGCCTCTTGTGCTGCAGTGACGAAGTGCTTGCCGAAGCGCTCACGGCTCTTCGCGGCTCCCGTCCACGCCGCGCTTCTATCTATGCAAGTGAAGTGCATTGACTCCTAACTGTTGTGCAAGTGAATCATCGATCGGTCTTTCAATATACCTATCAGTGACTGTACGGTTTGCTTCGATTGCGCTCATAACGCTGTCTTGCTTGTTCGGTTGTATACCTTGACAGGCACACTTAATTTCTCATTGAGAGCACCGGTCTTGCCTTTTTAGGTACAACCTCGGCTGAATTACGTGTACCTTTACCCAGTTTTGTAGGTATACTGACGTGACCTGACATAGTTTTGCATTGTATCGATTCATAAATGTCTTCACGAACCAAAATCGATATAAGAATAACAGTTTATTACGAGGATCATGTTGTAGTGATTTATATTTGAATAACAGCTTGTTAGTGTAATTTTTATCGAATTGTTTAATATAAAGTTAAATGAGCTATGTTTTTATTTTAAGTTGCCTTTAGCGAAAAACATACAACCAACATATGAATCACAAACTGTTAAAAATAATTATATCATGAGATTCTAATATACCTAAAAATCGTCCTTTAATTAGGCCATTTTGGTAAGCAATTACTGCCAATGGGGTCATCATCATGTAAGTAGGTTACTCTACCGAAAATAGCCATGGCATAATAAGCTGAACAGCAGTACGACCATACGCGGACAAGTGCTTCTGTTAATTTTACTACTGGAAAATTTACTGTACTATAAATGCAATTTAAAACCTTAAATATTAGTCTCATGTAGTAATATTTTTTAAAGTGCAGTTATCCTTGTATAAACGTTGAACCAAAACTTCAGACACTGAACTACTTAAATAATATTATGTATCATCTATTTTATAATTTCTGAATCTTTCTGAACGGCACCAATAAAGAAATAGGTAGTAAACAGACTGACTATTCCATTTCCGCTGTTAGCAACGAACGACTGAAATGGGTTCCGTTCCGTAGAAGACATTACAGGAAATTGCAGCGATCACGACTGTTTGTAGGCTCTGAAATTCAGGGAACTCTCAATAAACTTGAATAATAACAACACCTGTATTCACATCGTATTTAAATAACTTTAAAAATTATTATTATGTTTCGCATTAATAGTTTAATTTTTATAGGTTAAAACGTCTATTTTGGTTAAATACAAAACGATTCGCTACACGGCAATTCAATTTAAAATTTTAATGAGCATGTAGCATGATTGGCTGCTTCCCATTGAGGAAATATTTTATATCTACGGATTTAACAAGTTTATCGATAAGTCAATAAAACAAATGCGTTTTAAATGTTTCTGAATAATAAACCGTGATAAATTGTTGACGCAGAAATATGTAACAATAAATAACCTAGATTACTGTTCTTATTACTATGTCATAATAATTATCACCTACATTAATTTATTCAGCTTAGTTGTATACAAAATATCAAGTATAAATTAATGATATTACAGGCATCTACTTATATCCGTAAACTAAACTAAAAAGAAACTACTCCTATTAACTATTAAAAGCCAGCTCAGCTGGTTGCTAGTTGTTACATCGACCCTAGAACGGAAAGCGGCGATGTCATGCGCCCGACCATATTTGGTGCATAGCAGTACATCGAAAGAAAGGAATGAAAGGATCTGTCGTATCGTATCCGATATCGGTATAACAGGACGCATTCCAATAAAAAAAACGTGATCTGAATGCGGGAACTAGGAACCTGTTCGTAAGAACTTGATTATCGTGTTTTGATTCTATAATAATAAAGTTTTAGGTGGTTTGGTCAAGATGCTGTAAACCACAAATAGATAACTTTTGTAATGTTTGGTGATTTTAAGTTTAAATCCACTTTAAATAAGGGCTAAAAATTCAACCAATGCATTTAATCTCCTGATATGAATAATGAGTTATCTATATAAGAATGGAATGACTAACCTTTTGAAGCTCACCTAAGGGTAAGAGTACTAAGAGTAAGGGTGTTAATAATTATTGAAACATGATTATTCTTCACTGCATCCCTAACATGTCTTAAGAAACTATTTTATTTAGTCTTTTCATATTTACCCATATTTTAGTTAAGTTTATGAACCACAATCGCATAGCAACCCTGAACATTTTTGCGAACTGAACAAAGAAGATCGCGTGCGATGAGTTCGGATGCATCGCCTACTGTATCAGAGGTTCTTGACCTACATGCACGGAAAAGTTTATTATTGTTACTAGATTAAATATGACTATTATTATCGATCATGTTCCAGTACATAAAACTAACTGATTTATAGCGTATAGAATTTGCATGCGTCATTTTACGCTGACGTTTAATCGGCTCTAATTCTATTCATGGAAAATATTTAGATTATAATAACATGTAATTTACTTCGATAACGAATAAGTTTCGGTTAGTGTTCATTCACAGTATACAATATTATTTCCAAAAGGAATTGAATACAGTGTGGAAATCGATTAACTAAAAGTTAGTTCATAGTTGATCGCTTTTTACGCATCATTTCATTCCTGAGGTTTGCGTCATCACCTCCGGTAGTAAATAACGAATACGGGACACGCACATACAGTGTACATATCAGCATGTATTTATACGATGGCAAAATGTACACTATCAATTTGATTATTATCGAAATGATCTGTTAGGTCTTGGACGATATTAGTAAATACAGTTATTACGGATATAGAGCATGGCGCAAATGGTTTGAGTTTCAATTTTAACTCTGACTGACTATTTATTTTAAGATTTTGTCACAGAGGACTTAAGCGTCTAAAAAGTCTGGGTTACGTGATTCATTACCTGATATTATATTTAAAAAAAATATTTTGCTCGGTGGAGTTTCACTGAACAGATATGCTTCACATCAGCGCTTGGGCGTATATTGTAACACCTTGAAATGAAAATGGTATCACTTATTGTTCTTAAAAGAAATACTTTCCGAGACTGATTTATGATATCTCCTTTAATAGTACCTTGTTCACTTTATAAGAATTCAGCCCACATTTCAATAAAATTGTTGCGTCTGTGTAGGACTTTTAATTTCTGTATAACGACATTTAAAACAATTTTTTGTACGTACGTACGTATTTGATATAAATAATTTTTTACCACTATTTCAATAGCATTAATCATTCCTTCATCAATCGACACTTGTTTGCGATGGGTGTCATTAAATTAAAACTAGTAGGCGTGATCTGTAATGACTGCGTTGCTATGAAGATGATGATGGTTGAGAGCGCAGCGTAGTCCAGGTCCAGGACATAACAGCGCAGTCTGCAATCGCTGCAATGATGACCAAGCTTGAAGACCAAGAGCGTAGCTCAGCTTAGCTTGAGGCCACCATAACGTGGGCAGCACAGGAAAAAAAAAATTATGAATAAAAAGACTTAATATTATTGGAGCACTTAAAAGTCACAAATTAACAAGCACAAGAAAAAAGATTAGTTTCTTAAAAATAATTAGACGGCTCGTTATGGATCCTTGGATGGACGCAAGCGTTTGTAGCACTACAAACAAAACTCCACAATAATGGATTTTCTAAAGAATTCAAACTTTGCTGGCGTCTTTTCGAGTAGCGTAGCAACGTCGACTTTGCTTAAAGAAGGTTGTCAAAATAATGACCAATTTTTTAGTAAATTTACATTATTTACAAACAAATCTATTCTTGCGAGCAACAGTAGAACCAAACAATACCGATTGTTGTTTCACTCAGCGCTCTATATCAACAGTACAAGTAGTGCATCTGCAATGCAATTATTATTGTCTTGTTTATTTTTGGACCTAGCCAGTTTATTGAGAACCTAGAATCCACTAGAACTACACAAGTGCCTACTTGTTTGAGGGTGGATCATTTTATATTGGTGAAGATGTAAACGCCTTGTGCCAGTGTCCATTTATTATTCATTCGCAGAATCGTCCTGTCTTGCATCGCTTGTTTCCTTTGTGTCCGATATAAAATCTTAATCTACGTTGGATAATTGAAGGGTTGAGAATAAAAAGGATTTAACTGACAAATTGACAGTTTCGAGAAAATTGACTTTAAACGTCAACGGCGTCATTTTTATGTAGAGTGCTTATAAGGTAATAGAAAAGGTTTATGTAAGTTTCAGTTGCTTGAAAATGTTTTATTTCTATTTAAAATTACTAAATATAGTACTAATTCATACAATTACTGTAAAAATATAATATAATAAAAGAAATAAAGTAATGTTTTTATGCTAAGCGTACTGTATTCCTGTGACAGATAAACCATTTTTAGACTCAAAATCTCGAAATTTAAGCCTCATTTCGGTATTTTGAGAATGTATTATTGAAGATAATTTTACGCTGAATCCAACGATACCCATAAGTCATTTGGTCAAAAAAATCAGTTAAATCCTTTTTATTCTCACCCTTTCAATTGTGTTGTATAGTAAAATGGACTATAATAATAGCAAATACATTTCTGTAACTTAAATCCGAAATTTACTTGTATAATCACGGCTATATCTACTCTTAAAATTATCACGCACACTCGCGCGCTATTGGCTTTTATTTATTGTATATTGAATTATAGATTCAAAACATCAATCAAATGCATTGTGTTTAAAGATTTTTAGCACTAACGGGAAGTAAAAATAGATCAAAACTACCGGTTTTGTACATCCGCAATTAATTAGGAACTCCTCATCTTACGAAATCGCCCACACACACTTACGTTGTGTACCGACATCGAGCAATAAACTGTTACGAGTTTTCAAACGGAACTTCTTATAAATACCATGTATATAGAGCAATCGATGCTTCCCTCGTTACCTAGTGTTTGGAAATAAAGAACTAAATTGCCTAATGCCAAGGATAGGTATATTGCCTTTCCAACCTAAGCACTGTCCAAGCGGCCGTAGTGTTGGTTTAGTATCGATTAACAAGGCTATACTTGCCAGCTCCGTCAAGCAAGACAGGTCTTAACTCAGTGCGGACAATACATCAAGCGTGTGCGCATCTGGTTAATATTCAGTGCACTCGGACAAACATAAATTATTGTGCATAGATTGTATACCCATGTCGTGTGTCTGGTATCCATGGAGGCAGGTCGTGAGTGCGGTTGCCGTGACGACACCTCTCGCCTGCCGACGCTGAGCCTCGGCCTATCCAGTGTCCGCCTCATTGTCAACAAGTTCGAGTCGCGGTACACACGCGTCATCGCCTCGGACGCATACCGAGACCGTGAACTCGTCAAATACGACCCCAACATCGACGAAGGCTACGACAACTATGTTGACTCCCCTCTCGACCGATCGAGAGGACGGGTCTGGGATCGTTTCGTCGTGAGCTTAGGCTTGGCCATAAGCAGAAGCATCCCTAGCGTCTCGTTTGGAAACTTTGGTGTCTTAGCTGTCACCACTGGACTGTTCGCACCAAGAATGATCTCTTACCTGGTCCTGTATCCATTTTGCAGATTGGTATTCGGGACCCTTTACCCGGCATACGCTTCATACAAAGCTGTACGGACGAAGAACTTGAAAGAATACGTAAGTACAATCACAATCAATACCATTAATGTTATACCAGACCTATCAATTTCTACTGTTTCAATTCGTATTAATTTATACCAATTGCGTTAAGTAGTTTTCTGTTAAGAATCAAACATATTTTCTAATAGAGTTTTATAACCTAGCACGTCTGTTAAAATATGATATTCCGAGTAACCGCTCCAGTAAAACACAACAATGGCCTTGTCACGGATGCATGCGTTCGAAACGCTCCGACTCCTACTGTGTCCTTTACCTTGTTTCCCGGCTTCCTATGAGTAATTACTATAACTAGCGCGTAGACTGCTGGTGCTATATGAGTACGTGAGCCTATTGTGTCCAAAACGAGTTAATTGACTGATACTGTTTCCTTTCAGATTTTTTTTCATAGCATTAGTCACTAATTAGAGCTAAGAAACGACCCTTGCAGAAGTCCTCAGCTAGCTAAAGAGTAACCAATAAGTTTGTGTCTCACTTATAGGTACTACAGAGCAATAACTTTGAAAAAAATAAAATAAAAGCAGGTGTAGGTTCCAGAAATTAAATGGATTACGTCACTTTGTTCTAAAAAAGTTTTATTTTGTCAGTTAGTGTAACATTGCCGCATGCATTGACCATAAACTACCATAATCTGCATACATGTTTGGTTCGAGCTGTTTATAGTTCTTGGTTGAACCCACAATATAAATTTAAATTTTTAATAGTTTGGATGAGATATATTTCTTTTGTCACTGCAATTATTTGTTTAGTTATAGTATCAAAATACAACCTTAACGTTCTAGGTAAAATGGATGATGTACTGGATAGTGTTCGCTTTATTCACATGCACGGAGACGTTTACGGACGTGTTCCTGTCATGGTTCCCGTTCTACTACGAAGTGAAGATAGTCCTCGTGCTTTGGCTGCTCTCACCGGCCACAAAAGGGTCTTCGATATTGTACAGGAAGTTTGTGCATCCAGCGCTTTGCAGGAGGGAACAGGTTAGTTAAAATCTTAGCTTCTTGATTTAATAATATAATTATATAACGGATAATTATATACCTACTACGACTAATGCTTTTGGTCTCTATTGACCTTTACAGCGTCACCGGGCGCGAGGGCAGGCGCTTAAGGTGGCCGTCAAAAGTGGGATGCAAATAGCTTAAGGGAACATCTGGGGTGCGAGTCTCGGCTTGGGCCATTGTGAAGGCTACGTCCACTGGAAGAGTGGACCCTATGGAAAGTTGCTTTCTTCTGTCCAGATCTGACTCGCGCATAGGTCGTCTTTTTCAACAAATCTTGACAAAACTTGGTATACAGGTTCTACATGTTTATGAAATTTTTGTCGTCGTCGATTTTTGATTGCTGAGGTATTTCCCCCAAAAAGGAAGGAGGTTTGCTATCGTACCATTTACCGGCCAAAGATAATATTATGATATTTGGTATATAGTAATCCAACTTCCAATCAAATTATTGCAAAAAATGGTGCTCGTGAGGTCTGCTGTTCGCAGACCTACTAGTATAGCTATTTTAGGTAATTACAAAGAAATTGTAATATTCATAGACAGCTTCTACTCTCACTTCGTATTCTGCAGGTTGAACTAGAACTCTCTTCTCAGAGAAAATATTGTCGTCAGAGACTTTTTGTTTGTTGCAAGACCACAATTGTGTGTGGGAGTGAAATCGTCTGTCCCCTATTCCGACTTCATTGCCAATGCCAAGATACGGTTGTCAAGACTAGCATCCGCGCATGCTGACATTTAATAGGTTAGAAGAACGGAATGAAACACTATAAAACCTAAGTAGGCATACAAAAGCTTGTAAAATTGAACTTATTGGGCTCGTCAACGTAACAAAAAAACCTCTGCGCCTGGCAATTTCGTTCATTAAAGCAACCGACCGCGTTAAAGGCAACTGTGACCTTACAACTTCTGGACGCTTGAACGCAATAAAGCTAATTACAGTTTCTCTCATTTGCAGGAAATAGATGAGTACATTGCCAAGGCCAAAGATCAGGGTTACCACACTGTGCTCAATTTGGGTACCAAAGGCGTTAACTATGCCACCACTGTTATTATGCAGACTGCCATAAAAGTAAGTGTCAATTGCTGCTATTTTTAATCGCATGCTTTTATAATTTGATCTGTTTCACTCAAGACTGCTGTAAATTGAGTTTGATGGTTCCAGCTGAACTAAACAAGGGTACCGGTGGGCTTTAACCCTTAACGAAACTTAAACACTATGGTGTAAAGTTGTTGAATTTTGTAATTCTATTAATTTCGTGTTGTTTTCGTGTCACTTATAATGTTGTCTCACTGAGTTAGTCTAAGCAAAGTGGCATGTTTGATCGCAGAATGCAACGTATATTAGCAGATTTTTTAAACAGTAAAGTGATGATTTTTGCGCACGCTTGTAGTACATTGATATTAGACGAGCACAGTTATTTATCACTGTCATCAGGCATGTCACATACACTCATCGTAATAGACACAGCTTAATTCAGACCATTTTATTTTTTTAATTTTATTAACACGCTTTTTTAATTTCCCCCTCCCCTCACCCGTTCTTTTCCAAAATCCTTTCCGTTGCTGCTTCACTCAGAATTTCAATCTGCCGACTCCTGAGCGGGATCCTAATGTGAGAAAACAGATACACGGCCGAGACGTGACAGACGGGTATCAATTCCAAGATATGTACGAAGATCTGGAATACCAGCGATCGGACGATAACTTACCTGGTATCGTTGAGATCGTAGAATTGGATAATGATGCCGAAACGCCTTTGCTCGGTGATGGTGACTCCAACGATCCTGATTATGAGCCCGAGGACACGTCAGCGCGCAGTCGAGGCAACGTCATCAGAAAGCGTAAAGTGGCTAAAGAGAAAAGACCCCGCAGCAAATCTAGAGGGCGCAAAACTAGAAGTCAATCTGCCATAGATAAACAAAACGAAATCACTGTCGACTAATATTAGGGTTTCGAACGTAATTAAACTGTGATCTTTAGACGATTTTAGACGAAAATTTTATCTTTAGGGTTTAATTATCCTCGGCTAAGCGATACGATGCCATGGAATCGGATCAAAATTATGAATTAGATATCAATGTTGGTGGGCACTGCGTTTCAAAGAAGTAATTGGTTTTGGCGATGACTAAAAGACGTAGTTATCACATTCCAAATCCTGTCGAAAGTTTTGAAGAGGAGAGAAAGCAAAAGCTTCTTTTCATTATTGACACATGCTATACAAATGTTTATTGTTTACTATTGTTAATGGGTAATGGTTAATGTTTACCATAAAATCTTTGATGAACCAACAGTTTTTAACGAACTGTTCTTTAAATTATTGTTTAGCAAACATCTCACAAAGTTTCGTGTGCATTATTTCGCGTCGCCGTTGGAATATTGCCGCAACCTATTAACTCAAACAATCCATAATTGATTTAGCGTTTACTTTCAAATGTTCGTAACACTTTAGTTAACTGTAAGTTCGCCTACGTACCGTCTCGCACAATCGAGTGACCTTCTTATAGTAAGGTTAAGGTTGTTTCTTAGTTAAATTGTGACTCATTTGGTTGGTTCTAACTATCGAATTCGCTTCAACAGGGTCCTAATGATGCGACATCGGCACCTCAATAATTTGAATTAGCGCTTTTATTGTCCGTGTATGCAATATCTTTGTTTTTAATGATTAACTTGGTCAACAGACTTAACGTAGTGACTATTATCTAACCTGTGACTTGGTTTTAAAGCAACATTCTAGATTTTCTAATTTCTGATTAAGCCCGTTGGATGTCATAATTTTCATAATAATGTACAAAGAATTAAAAGTGCACCACTTTGGTGCAAATAATAGTCAAGCGCGTGAATCAGGTACCTCTGATAACGCCAAACCATGATTTTGCCAGTCAGTGCCCATTTTTGAAGTTGCTCAAATTTAAGATTTTGATTTATAAAGAATACTTGTTGCGAATTTCTTAATTTCAACGTTAAAACACTCGTAGCGCTGGACGCAACCCCTCCAGTCGACTTGGGCTACCGTTACTATTTTTATTACAGTTGATAAAATGAAATTGCTTATTCACCCTTTTTTGATCTCAACTTCGTTCATCGATTTTAGAGCATTTAGTTTTATTTCTTGCTAAGTTTGATATCTTTTTTTTTTTCACTTTAATTCAAACCAAAGTTTTCAAGTAACTTTTTTTTTACTTGCTAATAATTATTTGATAGCTACGTATATGTGCTGTGTCATATCATAATATATATTTATGTTGTCTATATTCTTGTAACTTTAGTCAATTAATTTTTAATTATTTTAATGAGTATTTTCAAGGCTACTTTTACATTTTATTTACAAGAAATTTCTACTTTATCTGTGACAATTGGATGAACAGACGATAAAAAAGTGAAAGAACAATTTTTAAAACAAATATTTCACACAGCGCATAGTCCCAAACTAAACAAAGCTTGTACTATGGGATTCAGATACAACACCTATAATGAAAATAAACTTGACAAAAAACATCATTTTTATTGTCCTTGTGAGTTAAATACTAGAATATATCATAATATGTCGATCTTCACCATTGTTCATTATTATTTTGTTACTTAATTTATGATTGTTCTTTTGCTTTTTAGCCGTCTGCAGTTTAAATTATAAATTATTTGACCGTCCTCTAGCCAAGTATGCCTTTATTTTATGTTGTGCTGATTCAACCATCAATTGTTCCTTATTGCACAATCTCAAAGAACGTACACTATTTACACTGCATGAGTTGTATAATATAATATTTTAGTTAATTTTTCATAGATATAAAGACGGCGTGTGTGTGTTACTTAGGTTTAGATTCGCGTGACTGATGTAGCATTAAAGTTGTATTTCTAAATAAACGTAGTGAGTTCTTCGTATAATTTTCGTTTTGTTCCAATTTATTGTGATTTATGAAGCAAAGCAACAGTTTTGTATAAAAACGCATGCGCTTTGCTCTCAAAGCTTTAGTTGTTACGCTACAATTAAAAACAGGATCATTCAAACGTGAGTATGCAATTTGAATTCTATTACCACCCATTAAGTACTAAAATAGCATTCCAATTACATTTAAAAAGACCTTTGTTAATTGTTTTTTGTCGGGTGATCAACTATTCAGTGGTTTTAATAGATCTTATTAAACAGCAACCCGATTCACAAATTCATCGGAAAAAGTTCCTATTCGTCTACACTTTTCATCTCCCTCCATATTCAGGATGACAAAGATGGAGCGTAGATTTCGATTCGGCTTCTAATGGATTGTGAATCGGCTTAAACCTACTAAACTTATTAATTTAACTTAAACTCACTTACCATCAGGTGAGTTGTTGTCAAACGCATTCCCATTTTACCATTAAAAAAAAAACAATTGCCATACATTTGCAAGAACTTCTACAATTCTTAAAAGTACGAGTGAATTCATAGGTACAACATTTTTAAAGTGACGCAAAGTAAACTTGTCTGTAAAGCTGAATATCTTTTTCTGATAAGGTCTTTCTGATAATTTCCTACATTATTAGATAGAATCTGTGAACAGTCCAACTAAACAGAACGGCACTGCATTCACCGGTGTGATGTGTGATTCGACTTTTCCCAGGGTGGTGGTGGCTTAGTGCAACAACTGCGTAGGAGTTACAGTCTTTCCGACCTGACTGAGTGTGATCCTCGAGAAGAAAGGGGCAGCGATGAGGCGGACGATGTTCTGGCAGAACCTCTGATGCGAAGACCTGCTAAGAGGTAATATAGAGACATGTCTATCGCGGTTTCGCTCCCTCTACACTTTCGATATAATAGTATGAGCAGGAAAACAGTATATGTAGCTTTCGTCGGGATCATTGTTCCAATGCAGCGCCATTACAGTTCTTTCAATGTATAAGGGCAGTGTCAATTTATAAATAATATAAACTACTACCCGTGGACTACAGATTACCGCGATAAAAAGTATCTTATGTCGTTCCTTAGAATTCAAACTATTCTCATCAAAATCGGTTATGCCGTTTAATTTTTAAAAGGTAAAAAAGTCTAAGAAATAGCTGAAGTACTTCTTAAGCCTATTTTCGCTTTACTTGTATACGCGGATAAAAAAAGAGTAGCTTATATCTTAATTCAGTATTTAAGCTACTAGCTGCGCCCCGTGGTTTCACCCGCAGATAAAAAAGTAGCCCATGTTAATAATATATCCCTGATTTTTGTCCACCCAAAAAGAGCTCAACGCGCCTAAATTAATGCAAAAACGTAATAATGGGAGATTTGGCGGCAAAACGAAAAAGATCGCGTCACCGCATTGTATTATTTTCCAAAACTACATAGAAGCTTCTGGTAAAGTTGTTACCACTTTACTATGAGTATGACTTGACCAGACTAGACTTGACCTGATGACTTGGAATGTGACTTGGCTTGACACATATATATAACGAGCTTCTGCCCGCAGCTTCGGCCGCGGCGTGGCCTATGGGAAAATAATTCAACCACCCATTTCACCCTCTTAAGGGTGGAATTTCGAAAAATCCTTAGCGGATGCCTACGTCATAACATCTACCTACATGCAAAATTTCAGCTCGATCCGTCCAGTGGTTTTGGTTGTGCGTTGATAGATCACTATGTTAGTCAGTCAATCAGTCAGTCACCTTTGAGTTACATATATTTAGGTATAAATTAACTTAAGAAATTAATTACTTGACACTGGCTAAATACACAAAAGTGTGAAGCCAAAACAAAAACAAAAGTAATAATTTCAGTGGATTTGTGACACGGCGCAGTGCGTCCGAGTCGAACAGTCGCTCCCCGATGTACTTCCCCGAGGTCGACGTCGACGTGCGGCCGCGGCCGAGGAGCGATGAACCTGACTTCAGGTAACCTTTACTAGATGGTAGGACTTTGTTGCAAAGTTCGTCTAGGTAGGTACCACCGCTTTGCCAGTTATTCTGCCGCCAAGCAGTAGTGTGCAATCACTACTGTGTTCCGGTTTGAAGGGCACTGTAGCTAGTGAAATTACTGGGCAATTGAGACTTTATGATCTGATCTCACAGTTGAGTAATCTTATTGCTAGACTGTGCTGATGTCTCAGAGTGATGTGCGCAGTGCAGTGTCGCGCGAAACTCTGTGTTTTAGTTCCGAGTGACACTGTTCTGTTATGGGCGGCAGTGGCGCTTAACACCAGGTGAACGACTAGCTCGTCACACCATTCACTAACATAAAAAAAAACCTACCACCACATCACTCCACTGCTGAACACAAGGCACCATTGGATGCTTACCATAAGGCTTCTTATTGGTTTAACGACTATTATCGCCTTACAACAGCCCGGACCGACGGCTTAACGTGCCCCCCGCCTTCAGATGTAAATATACCACTTTATAGCGGTCACCCATCAAAATAGTGACCTTAGCAAACGTTGCTTAACCTTACCGATTTGTTAGGAACAGCTATTTTAGTCATGTTAAAATAATATGAATGACTGGCCCGATAGCTCAGTTGGTAGTATCCCTGCCTTCTGAACTGCAGGTTGTGGGTTAGATTCCCACCCAGGACAAACATTTGTGTGATGAGCATCAATGTTTGTTCTGTGTCTGGGTGTTTATATTGTACTCTATGTATGTATTTACAAACAAAAAGTATATAAGTATTGTATCAGTTATCTGGTACCCATAGTACAAGCTTTGCTTAGTTTGGGGCTAGATGGCGCTGTGTGAAATGTCCACACATATTTATTATTATTAATACTAATCTTCTATTATTCTAGCCACATCAAATCAACCGAGGACATAAGTTCAGGGTATTCCAGCGCGGATAACTCCGCGTCTCTAACTCGCACCGCGTCTTTGGGCGCCGCGGCCCGAGCCCGATCCCGCACCACCCGGACCACCACCGTCACCACCATCAAACGACCGCAAGCCGCCGAGGTCTGGTAACCTTTACATGTAGCAATGGGTTAGGTACAAGAACTAACGGCGAATGGGACTCTGGCTAGCTTAGAATCCAATTAAGTCATTCCTTTAGGCCACTGTGCTATATGATAGAAACTGCAAAACCTTCTGTACGATGCAAGCATCGCACACCAAACGCGCGGTCAGCATTTTACCCATTCATACCACATTTCATACCGCGCGTCACCAGTTCACGATCGGACAACAACCATTCCGCGTGTTCTCGCAACCATTTACATCTACCATCTAGACCTAGTTTTTTAGATTAATAAACAGTTTTTCTAATTAATTAGGTCTTCTCATTTTATGTACGGACTACACCGTACATAGTGATCCGGCTCGAAGGACCACTAAGGGTAAAATGCTGACCGCGCGTTTGGTGTGCGATGCTTGCATCGTACACCTTCAAACACAGATGTAGCTGGTTTATCTGCATTTTACAGAATCTATTTTTGTGTGCCGAGGAACTTATGGTTTTATTCAACCACTGGACTACACGGCGAGGAGAAAGTTTCCATTCCTAAGTTGTTAATTTACCTTATGTTCGTAACAAACGTTTTGCGGTTTCTTTTGTTGTGCTAGGGAATGGAACTTGCTCCCGTCGGTATTTTCATCCACTACTTAAGTATCTCCAAATTATAAGTTTATTTCTGGGTGCTTCACTAACGACCTCATTATCACTTACTACCAGGTGAGATGTAGTCTGACTCAAACCCATTGAATGTAACACAAAAAAAAACGAGTGTACTTTAGACCACACGGCTGAAATAAAACTTGTTAGCTCCATCTCTCTTGCCCCTACAGTGATATAAGAAACTTAACTCTTTCTTTCTATCTTCACGTAGAGTGGGAGATATACGTATATCAACTTCCGTTCGCCTTACCGGCTTACCCCCAAATCAAGCGTGCGTAAAGAAGTTTTACTTCAAAAAAACTGCCCATAGATCACAGCTCAAACGTTCCCTTCGCTCTCCGCACGCAAACCGTATACATAATAACATCTGCGTACACACAGACCTAGAATATTTTTTAGTTTCTCTGCATAACATAAGGTATATATCGACTAATTTCAATGTATTGGCATGTAGCGCCATCCCTTGATTATTTATGGACCTTTAATCCTAGCGCTCTTAGCGAAACTCGACTTTCTTCTCTTCACTTTACGGCGAAAATAAAAAATGGAATCTTTCTCTTTGAAGTTATTTTACCTACAAAGAACAGGAAAAAAATTTTTGCTTTCAAAGTTCGCCGATAGTTCTAAGCGCACCTACTTTGCGTCTCGTGGATGAAGTATATTTGCAGGCTGATTCAACTTTTTTGTAAAAAGGATAATAAAATCGAAAGACGTTACGTTATCTTTTAAAAAAATTTTTTTGATCCCAATAAGAATTTACGGACATTTAAAAATTTCAACTTTAAGATTAATAAAATAAAATCAACGGCCGCCACTTTGGCAGATTATCGTAGGTTGTGGTTGCCATAATCACCATGCTTGCCTGGATAATCGTAAGATTTAAATGCACCGAGGAAAATTCTACTGCCCCTTCCTTGGATATTCCCTTAGCCGGCTCTTACTGCACCCACGGGAAAAGATGGAGTGTTCCTATTCACTCATGGCCTACAAAACTTGTGGAAGAATGGAAGAGTATCACCCTGCAAATATAAATTCTATACTAGGAGATTGGGATGGAAATTCGAACGAAAACAAAGATCTACTACTTATTGGTATTGTTTCGACAAAAGATTAAACCAAAAATTTAATGCTATAAAATTAATTTGAATTAAATCAAATCAAGTTATGACTTAGCTTTATGAGAGACTGTAGTGTTAATAACCATTATTGAATATGGAATATGTGTGGATCTTTGCCTATTATTAGATTATAGATATTACATTAGCATTTAAGCATAGTATATTATGTATTTTTAGTACATAATATTCAATACAAAATTATCGATTTGCAAAAATATAAATATATTAATGTATAGAATCGAAATACATTATGTTTAGTATGTCAGGGTAAGATTGGTGCTGGAAATTGTTGGTTATCAAAATCTAAGAGAATTTTGGATATATTAACTCAGGGTTTGGTCTAAAATTTGTTGGGTATGTGCGAAAATCAAGCTCAAATTGTACCTCAAAAACTCAAAATGACATGGGTATTTATAAATTACTTTTGCCCTACATTACAAATGTTATCACAAAGTATAATCATATGAATTTGTAGTGTTTTATAATATGAAAGAAAATAGAAATATTATAAACTAATAAATTGCTACTATTTGAGAGAGAATTTTTGTTTTTAGGATTACACTATTTAGTATGAGTTTTTATTTATTTTAGATTATTCCTTCTGTCTATAAGTCTGTCTATGCATTTATTAGCTTTTTCATTTTGAGTTATTACTTGATTTAGACTTAAGTGCTTTTTATTTCAAGGAAAGTGAAGTTATCATCGAGGAGCTACCAGACGACGATAATAATGTTGAATATGCGAATATGCCCCATTTAGTCAATGTTCCTTCTCCTATGTTTCTGTCCCACACGGAGCCTCCTTTTTTGTACCAATATGTTGGAGATCAAGTCAAAATTATAAAGGTTTTAGGTGATTTCCCATTAAGTAAAAATGATAACAAGAATGCTTGTAAAGAAATTGAAAACTACGCCGTAACTAAAGCGATCGAGCATAATAACAATATATCAGAATCAATTGAATCAATTAAAAATTATTCTAACATTGATCAAAATGAAATCCATACCGATACGTCAAAAATAGAACAGTCAAATGTTCAGGAAAATTATTCTGTAGAAACAAGTAAAAATATAACAGAACCAAGTGTTACTTCTGATAATATTGTAAAAGATCATATCGATACAACCAGTTTAGATGCTTTGGTAAACGACAATGATTCTTCTGATAGTGACGATGAAGCTTCATTTGGCACGCCTGATAATTCACCGAGAAGTAGAAGAAAGACTTCCAAAGGAAGATATGGAAAAGCCAAAGCACCTCTTCCTCCTAATCCAGAATTATCAGCTAAGGAAATGGATAACAAGACTGATACGAAAGTTCTAGAAAGCGGAACCTCCCAAGAAAGTTTAGTAGACATCGTTAATAACAGTGCTTTTGAAGAGACTGGCAACTTCAAAGGTCTCCAAGTTGTAAATCCGATAGCCGAAAATAAAAGACGGCACAAATCTAAATCACCTGGAATACATACAAAAACCAACAGCTCATCAGGTCTTAGTAGATTACTTCAATTGCCTGGTAAACTAGCTTTTTGGCATAAAGGCGATGACAAATCTACTAAATCTGATGTCTCTAACTCTTCAGATCATAGTAGAAGATCATCAAACGCCGACCAGTCTATTGGCGAGTTTCATAGTTGCCTTGATTTGGCAAAACAAAGATTAACAAGTGAATTTGATGTTTCGGACGTCAATGTTGCTAATGATAAAAAGCACCAAGAGGTGTCGGATTACGACGGCGAAAGCGTATCGCAGGAAATTATTGAAAAAAGTTCCGCGTTACAAAAGTCAATAGAAGCTAAATTGGAGAGCCACCCTGAATACAAGACTGTTCCATTACACGATGAGATGCAATCCACATCGAAAAGCACAGATGTGTGACCGAAATTCCCTTGTCCCGTTTACATTATTAGCTGCGAGAACACGCCGAATAGTATGTTATTTGTTTCGTGTGTCTGGTTTGAGCATGATATTAATTTGACTAAAACATTTCATTCGCATATTCAATAAAGAAAACTTTTTATATGAAGCTGTAATGTAATATATTTTCTTGCCCTGTGTTATAATGAGACGCTTCATTTCCGAATTATTGTTAAAAGTAACGTGATTTATTTGTGTATTTTATGTGTGTTGTGCTAGAGTTACTTTTTTTGTCTCAATGTTACGTGTATGTTATTTTGGCTTGTTAATTTACTAACATTTAGTTATCTCTACACAAATGACACAGTAGAAAAAGTACTAAAATTGTAGCAAAAAATCCATACTTATAATCGTGACGCGGATTTCGATATTATTTACAGAGGTTACTAGCACTGACTTAAAATTTTGTATTCATGTAAAAATAATTTAAATGTGTGTAAAAAAAAATATCGGCACTAAAGTGTGATATCTATTAAGTTCGCACTTATCCCTCTATGACATACTTATCGCAATGCATTTCGGTATGTCACAGTGGAATAAGTGCGAACCAAGAAGTTGTCAAACTTTAGTATAGACAAGCATTAATTTAATTAATTATACGAAGAGTGACCTCTAGAAAATAAATATTGAATTCGATTTTAGAGCACCCACGCACAACTTCAGGAAGTAAAACAAATTTATACCTAAATAAATAAATCTTTGCCTCTTGCAATGTAGCGTGCCTGCTCTATTTCCCGTGCTTTTGCTTTTTTTGAGTTAGTTTTCAATATAACCGTTTTATTTTCAGGCAATGCTGTCGGCCTCTGCTACCATACCTCGCACAAAAAAAACTAATAAAAGGAAAACGCAATAGAAACGTGCCTAAGTATCAAAACTGGTTGTACTATCCTTTCGGGGAAATAAGTGCATTATATTAAAATACCTTCGACTTTGATAGTGCAAAGGATACAAAATGAAATAAGAATATCTAGTGTGATTCATTTTGTATTTAAGATGAACTTCCGCGAAGTCACGCCTAATTCTATCAATTAGTGCAAAGGATATTAAAAGAAAATATGATATTTGCACTTACTTTCCTATTGGCATTTTATTTTGATTACGGAGCTTTGTGCTTTCCTATATCTGTTGTGCTCTCTACATATATACAGGAATAGAAAATTATTAGAGATTAACATGGCACTGGCTGGTTAGAAGAGCAAGATGTGCACACGTCATTTTTAGTGATAAAATTCTTCCAATTTTATTTTTTAACTTGCATGTTATTTTGTTTGCTTACAATGTTGTAAGCATGTTTTAATAAATTTGTATGTGAAACAATGTTCAATCTTCCGGTAATAAATTAATGCTCAAAAACACCTTTACATATTGTGTACTTTCAAAACTAGTTAATTCTATATCAAGCATTAAATGCAAATTTTGTTTGTTTTATGAGAACATAATTCTCAAAAATACTCATGTTTTTATGCCTGTCACTATAGGTAGCTGTAATCATTGTTCATTTTAGGCATAAAGTATCACATTATTCTCAAACCATGAAGGAAGTCTGCATCAATAAGATTGGTAAAACATTTATAATTTAGCCAAAATTTGCCAAAAGTGTAACACTTGATGACTAGATAATTAGCAAAATTATCTTATTAGTATTTATAAAATTAGTTTATAAAGAAAACTAGTCGTTTAAATAAATTTCCTTAAATAAATATAGCTTCAATGAGGCTTTTCATATCCATAATTAATTAAATTTAAGATAAAAATCATAAACAAAATGATCAAGTAAGAATTTTTCTTTCCTCTGTATTTTATTGACCAATATTAATAATTTGATAAAGAAATAATTATTGTAATAGATTTGTATCCATGATTTATATGAAAATAAAAATTTTACACTGGTTTCTTTTCATGTTCCTTATTTAAGGTTTGTGTCTCCAAATATTATATGAATTAAATGTTGAAGATATAGAATTTGCAGTATTATGAGTAAATTATAAAGTAAGGAATGTATAACATGAATGTATGGTATTGTTGGTTTCCTTTAGCGAATAAATTATTATTATTAGTTAGTGTCGATGTGGCTGCAATTGTAAAAGAGTTACCCTGTTTTGTTACCAGCTGTACATTAATTTTATTGAATGACTCATAATTATGCAATGTGTTTGAGTTTATAAAATAAAAAAATCAATATGAAACATTTGTTTTACTTCATAATTTAAAGTTTATATTGCTCTTATCCTAAGGGTGTCCATAATGTACTTCACATGATCATTCTTAAATGTGCTGTTAAGCATTTGAGTTTCAAGCTGGTTCAATGAGTCATTATCCCAAACCTTGATCCAGTGAAGTAACGAAAAAAGTTTGTGATAGCTAGTATCATTCACAGCATCAACTATCTTGATGGCAGGTAAATTCTCTATTATTTTTGTTAGTTTAGGCTTGATCACCAAGTTGAAAGTGCTGTTACTTCTCACAGCAAATTTATGGAGCATATCAATAGTTTGGACATTTACTACATCATCTAACAATATATCTGGCAAATTTTTAAGCCATAAATCAAATGCATCACTTTGATGAAAATGACCTAAACTGTCATTCAGAGCAATAGTACAGAGCAAGCTGAAGATCTGCTGCTTGTAAGAACTTGACATTGTTTTGTTGAAATAAGTCCATATAATTTTTCTTAATAGAGCGTCCATAACAGATAATGTTTTTGTCCAACTGTTTATTTCTTTTGTAAATATGGAATTTAGAATTTTTAGTACAATATTGTTTATATCACCTTGTGTGTTCTGATTGAAGGTCCTTTCAATATAGTTCAGCACCGACACAATATCTTTACTGTTAGTTTTGATATTAATATTAGGATTAAGCAGTATGAATAGATGGCATATTTCCAGGTTCTCAGATACTAATTTAGAATCTGTTATCACATTTTCAAAAGGTGTGTTATCATTCTTCTGTCTTGATTTAATGTTTGTAACAAATGGAAATGTTTTAACAAAATGTTGAGTGTATTGATGCCGGTACTTCTGGCAGAATATATTTTGGATGTTAGAACTGGGAGACTTCTTGTTCAAATGTTGGATGTGGGTCCACAGCAACACAAATACTTCAAGGGTGTGCTTCAATAACGACGCTGCATCTTCACTAAGCACAGTTTCGAAATTTTTCTCTGCAGAGATATTAGGACATACTTCAAGCCAGGTCTCAAAGAGAAGAGGCATCAGAGTATCAATATATTCCATAAACTTGCCTGCTTCATCTACAGATGAGATATCTTGCACTTTTTTTGAAGTAAAGCATGATAAATGGCAAACTGATGTGTAGTTTGAGTTAATCAGAGGATAATAATTAAACATTGAAGAATCAAATATTTTAGTTATATCTGTTATGTTGGTACCTGAGTCAATTACATTTTCCAGTTGCACAAATTTATTTAAGTAGTCTTGCAGACGATGCAAAACTTTTACTCTCCATTTAACACTAGTAATCTGGCTTCCCAAGTTGACAGTCAATGTTCTTCCTGGTTTAGAATCAACTCGTAGTTTTGATATCATATCCATGAAGTTTGGTATAATCTTGTGGAAGTCTTTAGCTGCTTTATGTGGAGCACAGAGCAGTAGGATGTCCAGAAATAATAAAGAGTCTTCCTGTATCCTGTTATCAATGTGGGTCATCGCACTTCGGAGGTAAGTTGACATTATATCATAAAAAGGATCAATCTTCTCGATACTAACTTTTGTGAGCATTATTTGTAATACTTGTAGAGTGTCTCTCCTTATCTGAAACAGAGGAATAAAGTTTTTTCTAGGAATTTAATATAACAAGTATATTTTCAATGAATGTACTCACGATTTTTTCAATATTCAACAACAATGGTGTGACGCCATTAATCAGCTGTCCCAGGTGCTGTTCCAAAACTTCAGGATTTCTGGTTAAGAGATCTTTAAGCCCTTGAAGTGCATCTGTTCTCGATTTAGTGTTAAAATGATTTAACCGTGATAATAATTCATTGGCACTAAGTTTTCTCGTGGACAGAGCTTCTGTATCACCGTGCTTTTTAAGCTGCTCCTTGATAACAATCTTTTTCACTTTGAAATTGGTTTTAGTCACATTTGTTCCTTTGGGAAGATCTTTCTTGGCCTTTAGCTTCGTTTTAGACTTTTCGGATTTAAGAAATTTCTGATACCTAGTAGCCCCTGTTTGTGGCATCCTAATGCTTGTAATTTACTTGTCTAATAGTTAGATAATTTTATATTAAGTATAAGGACTTATACTTGCTGTATAATAATTAAATTTTTGAGAAAAGTACGCTTAACTTCCCTACAAAAAAAATATTTTTAGTGGTTATATTCTCTTTGCTATTCTTACTTCTAACCTACAAAAAATGACAAATACGGCATTATCGGCAATGGAACCGGCGTGTTATCAACACTCAACCAACAGTCAAAGTCAAACAACATAGTATTCTGTGCAACCAACAGTATTATTGTACTACTTTTTTTCCCAACAGTACTAGAATTTTTGTTTTGATTTTGGCTCCACACTTTTGTGTAATTAGCCAGTCTCAAGTAATTCATTTTTCAAGTTAATTAATATTATATATAATTATGTATGTGTCAAGTCAATTCACAGTCCAAGTCATCAAGCCAAGTCATAGTCTAGTCAAGTTATACTCCTAGTAAAGTGGTGGCAACTTTACCAGAAGCTTGTATGGAGTTTTGGAAACAACATGAAAAGAAACGTTTCACCATCATTATACCACTTTCCCACACTCATGCCAGCACTTAACGAATAAAATGCCACCAATTTTATGCACTAACACTGAAAATAACACAAGTTTTGGGAAATAATTCAATGCGGTGACGCGATCTTTTTCGTTTTCCCGCCAAAAACTCCAGTATTACTTTATCTTTGCCAACAGTTAACCACAGACAGGCGTGCGACATGTTTATTCTGTGTACATTGACACGGGGGCCACAGCTGTATGCAAAGATAATGTTATACCCTACATGGCTGTATGAGCAGGGTCGGATTTCGTACGATAATTATCGTATTTCTACGATAATTTGATTTAATGTACGATATACTTTTCACTTATAATGATCGTACGCAATAATACGATAATATCTGAGTTGACAAGCTATTTCCAATAAATACCTATAACAAGCATTGAATTGTGCAGTGCTTCCACATGCAAATGCAGATTATGAAAGAATAGGTATTTAGTAAGATCAACCTTACTAAGTCAATTACTCGGTACAGACTTGTAACACGAACTGCAGATGCAATCTTACTGTCGATGCAGTAAAACTTAGCAAAAGTGGCAACTGCACTATTTCGAACCAATGTTAAGAAGAGCCAATAATAAAAATAATTACGGTTTGCAGACCATTGAACATTGCAGATATAAGTTAATTGATAATTTAGTTGTTTAATTGAAGATGAAATTATCTTCCATATTTTCTTAGTGCCTTTTATTTTTCTTCCTTTACAGTGTAATACTGTGAGAGAGTATCGTATAAACTGGTGTTTTTCCAAGATGTACGATCTTTTTTTTAAATATTATCTTTTTGAACGAAACGTCCAACATTTTTTTATCTATCCAATTCCAACACTGTGTATGGGAAATAAATAGGAGTTTTTGGCGGGAAAGCGACAAAGATTGCGTCACCGCATTGTATTATTTTCCAAAACTTGTGTTACTTTCAGTGTTAGTGTATAAATTGGTGGCATTTTATTCGTTAAGTGCTGGATTACAGGCGTGAGTGTGGGAAAAGGGTATAATGATGGTGAAACGTTTCTTTTCGTGTTGTTTCCAAAACTCCATAGAAGCTTCAAGTAAAGTTGCCACCACTTTACTAGGAGTATGACTTTGACTAGACTATGACTTGACTGACTTGACTTAATGACTATGACTGTGACTTGACACATATTTGCGTGAAATATCATTAACTTGACAAATTATCAATTACTTGACACTGGCTAAATATACAAAAGTGTGAAGCTAAAACATTAAAAAAATATATAGCTTCTGTATCTGTGGTTTATATTTATTTTGGATTAGGGGGATATTGAATTTGCTGTAATTTTTGTAAAAAAAATCTGTTAAAACTAAAATGAAAATAAAAAAGCAGCATCGAAAGAAGAAATTTCTTCATAAATTAAATCGCAAAAGGATGCACATAAAGCAGAAAAGTACTGGTGATGTGAAATGGTTAGAACGTGGTTCATCAAATTATTTTTGCCCACATGTTTTATGTATTTTACGTATTTTCACTGTTCTATATTTTATTTTACAGCAAAGTTATCAATGAAGCATGGGATCACAAAAAGTCTTCAAAGCGCAACCTGAGAGACATGGGTCTTGCTGATGACCCAAATAAAGTGATAAAAATTCCAAGTTACAAAGAAAGCAAATTTAAACAAGTTAAGAAAATAGTAAATAGTGAATCAGAAAGCAGTGAAGAAGAAATAGAAGAAGTATCGATTACTGCACCTAAAAAGGAAGTTGCTGAAGAATTGGAAAAACAGGCAAGGGCTCCACGGCAAAGAAAGTTCATGTATGTACGATATCAACTTTGATTATGCAATTTCAGTCGTAGAAAACATTCGGTTACAATTATTTAAAATAATCCTAACCTATTTATTAAATATTTGTCAAAAATTTTGTTTTAGGTTACCAAAAACCCAAGTGGAGTACATCACTTACCTGCTTGATAAATATGGATATGATTTCAAGGCCATGGAAAGGGATAAGAAAAATTACTATCAAGAAACTTGGAAGCAGATACGAGCTAAAATAAAGACATTCATGGGGATTCCACAACAGTATGCAGAATATCTAGAATCAAGAGGATTACTTGATAAAGAACTTGATGAGGAAGAATTAAAAAGACAAGCAAAAGCTTTTGCAATGGATGATGATTAAAAATACTCTAATTACGTTTCAATCTAGAATTATTTTTTTAGTAATAAGTATGTAGAAGTTTAAGATTAATTATATTCAATTTTACTTTTGCCTTTTTATTTCATATATTGTGATATACTACAGGTAGTTAAATAAAGACCAATAAAAATACTAACATGTGATGTTTATTGCATTTTACAATCACTTGGTATATCCTTCACTGTTTTCACATTCTTAAGCTCTTCATACCACTCTTTCTCCATTTCAATCAGTGGCTGCGGTTTTTTGTACTAGAAAAAAGACATTAAAATTAAATGTAAATACATACAATTATGGCACTGTTTGTGTCTTTTATCCATAACATCTACTGTACTGAGTTCTCAGCCACTCGTGGGGTATAGTAGAAAAGCACTTGTCTCTGCAAAGACATCTCAGGCCAGCATAGCTTATTATTATAATGTACAATGGGAGGTTTTGCCATCATCAGCATATTTTAGCAGACCAATTGTCATTTTACTTTTCCATCTTTATTGCCATGAATGACATGACGAGTGACATGGCTGCCCATTTCAGTTGCAGTGTCACTAAGAACTCTAAAGTATAGTTTGATGTGGCACTACACTGCACATTTCATTCTGAGACATCAGCTTAGGTCAGTCTCATTAGCCCATTAATTTCATATGCCTATATAAAACCCTTCAAACCAGAACAGTATTGCTTTCACACTACTGCTTGTTAACACAATAACTGGCAAAGTTGTGGTATGTGAAAAGTCTTACCACCTATTTATTTAATCATCAACACCCATACTAATGCATCTTATAGTACTTAGTATATCTCAAACTTAGGCCTTATATCTTCATATTTTGACCAATTTTGCTTGATATCGAAACTAGCAGGTAAATGAATGGCACCACTGCAAATTTGCCTGCATTTTAGGGGAAATAGACCTCTAACCAATAAATTCCATGAATTTGCAAAACCCATATACTAAGTTTCATCAAGATATGTTGGACTTGAATGCAAGTCCATACATTAAAATAGATAATAGAAAATTTCACAAGTTGAATCAGACTTTCACTCACTTCATTCGCACTGTCAACAAGCCATAATTATTCACTATAACTTCAGATGAAAATAACATATGAATCTTGATATTAATGATTCAGAAGACATGTTAATTACATTTTGATGGATACTCACACACTTAAGTACCTACCTTCTATAAATCGATAAATCTGATAAGTATGCACAACCTTACCCAATATTAAATTTTTAATTCGTAATATGTTGTTTTCCTTTTCTTATGGATTGATATAACAATAATGGAATAGCTTTAGAACTATCACAATTTGTTGAAAAATATGAACATAAATTACTCTTTCTTACCATTATAATCAAAGTATTAAAACTATGAGAGCTTTGTATATTTGCTTGTTCTATTGGCAGGTTGAGTCGGCTGAGTTCAGGAACTTGTAACTTCTTAAAATATTTTTTATTAGTTGTTCGGACTATGATGCATCTTTCATCATTGTTTGCACTTATCGAATAAGTTTCAATAGGAAATGGCAAGTTTCTAATTCGCCACTCTAAATTCACTCTCGTGTTACGTCTTGTGAGTATTGGCTGAAAAATAGGGAGTAGACTTTGAATTAAGTAGTAATAAAAATAATCAATATTATGATGCTAGTAATAAAGACACTAGAACCAGGAGAGCCTTTATAAAATTGGTCACCAAGAAAAGCAACTTACTTGATCTTTACTTTCCATAATATCTAGAGCGTCAATATTAGGTATGGCATCAGGTATAGGGTCACCGATTTCTACATCCCATTTTCCTTCACCTCCAAGTTTTCCTATTACCTTCCAAGCCCTCCGAAGCATCACTTGGGTATCCACATTGTACTCCTCAACCATCTCTTGATTATCCTCAAACTTATAGTGCACCTTCTTTATTTTGTCATCTTTGAGACAAGATTTCTCCGCACCAAGCAGCGATCGATACCAAATCGTATTCCGATGCATTTTTGAGTTTAACTTTCTCCACTTCAATAAAATCTTTATTTTGAAAGGTTTACAAAAGCTGCAGTTTTCTGCACATTTGATCAAACAAAATACTTTTCATTTTGTTGCTATGGTAACCAAAGAGTATCTTCTCATCTCCACCACATATCTTCACAGATCAGTAATATGTAGCTAGCTAATAATAGTCTATTTAGTATAATAGTCTGCCAAAGCTAAGCTAAGCTAACTCTCTTCGGGTTTTTGGCGGGAAAGCGAAAAAGATTGCGTCACCACATAATATTATTTTCCAAAGCTTGTGTTATTTTCAGTGTTAGTGCATAAAATTGGTGGCATTTTGTTCGTTAAAAGCTGGATTATAGGCGTGAGTGTGGGAAAATGGTATAATGATGGTGCAACGTTTCTTTTCGTGTTGTTTCCAAAACTCCATAGAATTTTCAAGTAAAGTTGCCACCACTTTAGTAGGAGTATGACTTTGACTAGACTATGACTTAAATTGATGACTTCAACTGTGACTTGACACATATTTGCGTGAAATATCATTATCTTGATAAATGATCAATTATTTGACACTGGCTAAATACACAAAAGTGTGGAACCAAATCAAAAACAAAAAAAAACTAATAATTTATCAGATTATACTTGTAGGTTAGAATTTATGGGCTGCTTCGCTGGCGTTTAAAAATTAATACGTATTTCCTAACTTTAACTGTCTAGCTACATAGCTACTAGCTAATTTTGTAGCCGGTATCCTAAAAACTAAAATGCCTAAAGGCAAAATTCCTGACAGGTGAATTTAGTGACACAGTCATCTCATATTATCTACTGAAATAGGTATTCTTTGTGCTACATACATACCATTATTGTTTATTATCTGTTTAACTTACAGATGGATACCATACAACGCTTGCGGTGATGTTATTGAAGGCACGAGAATAATTTGCTTCAAAGTTCCTCTCCATAAGGTAAGTTTTAGAATTCTGTTGCCATGAGAGGCGTTATGGCATAGAAATAAGATATATACCTACACGCGGGAAAAAATTGGGGGCATGTAAAAAGTACTAGCTAACGTAAAAAAATGTCGCAACTAATATAATATTAGGCTTTTTTTGACGAATACCTTGATTGATAAAATTTTAATTTAATTCTATCATTTATTTATTGTAGGAAATTGTTTCAAAACTATGAGCAAATAATAATTATCCTTAACATGACATAATTGAATTGATAACTGCAGTAGGTTTAGCATCTGCTACTTAAACTTTGTAAGGCAGACATTCAGTGTTCCTATTACCCGTTTTTGTTCTCAAGTCATTTTATTGAAAATAGGGTATTAACCCTTTTACAGTTCAAAAATTATCTTGATGTTTGCTTTTTAAATAATGTGAAAATATTATCAAGATACAAGATCAAGATAAATTGCTATCGCTCATTGTATAATGTTGTATAAAGGTATTCTCAATATAAAACTAAAACATTCTGAACAAATAAATTTTCTCTTGCTACTTTATTTTATTTTTCTCTCTATGATTAATGGCTTTCTATCGCTTTTTAGCTAATGTCAAGTAAGAAATGTTTGTATGGTTGTCATGTCAACATCTTATTTTGTTAATCAAAATCCCACAGTAAAATGTTGGATATTATACTGAAGGCTCTACGGAGCCTTGAAGAGAAAACTAAAAGGCATGGTTTAAAAACTTGGAACCATTTGCCCACTCATGCACATTCACAAACACTGAAAGGATAATAATCCACATTGATCACACATTACAATTAAAAATACACGGGTTATGGAAAAAAAAATTTGCAACTGCCATTTTCAAATTCTTTTCAAATACCTCCTTTTTTATGACTAGCTCTATTTTATCTTACTTTTCATTTACCTGATATTCAGTGATAGACACGATATAAAAGAGATCCCCATTTCCAATAATGAGGCTTGATACCTAATATATCCTAACAAAATTATTGAAAAAAGGAGGTTTTATTGTCTATTACTGGTGCTAGTAATACAATACAGAAAAGATAACTTTGATCCAGAGCTTCAATTACATTGTTAAGAAGAAGTAACAAGATTTCTCTTTATCATGTAAGTTTTTTTTAATTGTTTGGAGTATGTCGAATTGAATAAATTACTATCTGGAACAAATTTGATGAAGATTTACATTTGTACTCCTTCAATACTGAAGGTAAACACATTGAAACCAGCATACTTTCTCAAAAATAATGATTTTCAAGGATATGTGATAACCAACAACTACAGTTAGTTTGATAGCTTATGGCGTAAAAAAATTCCATGTTAAAGAAGGCTGCCCCAGTTGTGGGAATCTATGAGCAGAGGATATTATAATTATTAATTTATTTAACTAAGAGACTTAAGACTAAAAATAAAAAATACAAACATTAAATATGTAATTTTTAATGAATGAAAATAGCGCCATCTGTGCGTAGTATATTACACTAGCATGCATGGTGAACTTAGTTGACTAAAATTTATTTTTAACCTTTTGACACAGATGGCGTTACATACATGTTTAAATCTGAACCTTAGAGAAAATGCTCGAAGATCTGAAATTCACAAACTTTGTGAATTATGAATATTATAATATATCTTTGAAATCTTAAATGTATATAACAATATCTCACGTTCCAGAATATTGTGGAATGGGATTAAACAATTTAGCATAAACAAATATGTACATTTACTTTTTCACAATTTTCTTCTATCTCTAGCTCTTTCTGTGAGTCTACTGAAATACTGATTATGATAAGACCTTGGAGACCGTGAAGGCGGTAGATAACTAACCACACAAGCATTTTAATAAAATCAATAATGCTTACTTACCAAGCTTTACGGATTCATCAACATTTCAACATTTCACACAAGTGCCCTAAGCTAAGCAAAGCTTGTACAATGAAGACCAGATAGTTAAATGATACAATACTTAGATACTTTTGGTTTGTAAATATATTTACATAGAATACAAAAAAATTGCTCTAAGTATGTACTATTTGTATATACGTAATTATTAAAATTATTCGTTTCTTTAGAGCCTTGCTTATGAAATTTATTGTTTACTAATCATTAAAATGAAATAAAATTTTCGCTAGTGATATTTTTCATATCAGGCAAAAGTTGAAGATTTTTATAGCATCGATTATATTTAACTAATGGTTAAAATAAGGGTTTTATTGCAAATAGACTATTTTTAGCACTTTTACAAGTTAAAAGGATATAAGGTACCTTAAACTTAATTTATTGTGCCAAGCATATAAAATCACAAAGTGCTTATTGTCAAATATTATATAGCAATTACATACAAGTACAATTCATACTGCGATGATATTTTTTTTAAACAGTTATTTTGATTTAATTAATTGATGAAGTTTCTATTTCTGGCCAAATCTTAAAGTATATCGCTTCAAATCCACAAATCGGGTAATATATGGCGGAGTTTTCAGGTAACACAACAACCAACTTACTAGGTGGTAGGACTTTTCTGCAAAGTTCGTCTAGGTACGTACCACCGCTTTGCCAGTTATTCTGCCGCCAAGCAGTAGTGCGCAAGCACTACTGTGTTCCGGTTTGAAGGGCACTGTAGATAGTGAAATTACTGGGCAAATGAGACTTTATGACCTGATCTCACAGTCTAGTAATCTTACTAGATTGTGCTGATGTCTCAGGATGACGTGCGCAGTGCAGTGTCACGCGAAACTCTATACTTTAGAGTTCCGAGTGAAACTGTAACTGATATGGTCAGTCGTGTCGCTTAACATCAGGCGAACGGTTAGCTCTTCATGTCATTAATTAACATTAAAAATACAAATTGAGAATCTCTTTTCTTGTAGTTGAAAATAAACCCCATCAAAACGAATCGCACGTTGACACAGTTTTGCTAACGAAGCGCTTTCAAGATAGTTTCGCAGGTGCATTAGCGAAGCTTCATCGCATTATTAGTTCACCGCGGCACAATGGGTGTTTGTTTAACTGAGCGCCTGCTCTATGGGTGTTCACTTCACTGCACCACAGTTATAGCAAACACGCACAGGTACTTGGAGATCTGTGTTAATAATGGTCTGCGAAGCGCTTGCATTTTATATCGTGGGATGTTTCTATAGTGTCAAGGAATACGTAACATGTAGTGACAAAAATATTTTTTAATATTTGTATCCACTATTATGTGATCTTGTACCCAAATTAATAGTGTATTCTTGCAAATAAACAAATGATTTGATTTGATTTGAGAGGAACATCCTACTAATATTATAAACGTGAAATTTTGTATAGATTTTTGTTACTCTTTCACGCTCAAACGGCTGGACAAATTTGGATGATATTTGGAATATAGATAGCTTATATAGTGGATTAACAGATAGGCTACTTTTTATCCGCGGGTGAAATCGCGGGCCACTGCTAGTAAAAAATATGTATATTGAAGAATTAACAACTTATCAACCAGAAAATAGCTGATGATCTTCAAATGATTGAACCGTTTATCTTAAATAATAAGAAATGTTTCAATGGAGTACAATATTTAAAAAAAACTGTTCTTCCGCTTTGGAGTCACGTTCCCATAGACAGACACACAGGTTAAACTTAAATTTGATTGGGCTTCAAAAAATTAAATTATTTTAGAATTTCATACATTATGTAGGTTAAAACACATGTTTAAAAGCATCAAAAAGTCGGACACTCGCGGATGCAGAGAGAGAGCTAAGAGACAAGTCTATAATCCTTTTTTTATTTGAAGAAAAGACCTGTAATAAAGTTAGACAACATAATCAAAGCTTAGATCTTTCATTCCGGAAAATCATGAATTTACTTCCAGATTAACCAACATTGTAACAAACCCGACATCATACATGCATATTAAACAGAGTCTGTATTTGTGGAAACTGCCGGCTTGTTAGCTAGACACATTATTGTTTCAGTCAATAGAACAAACCTGTCTGAAGAGGCTTAATCGGCTTGTGTAAGGAAAGAAACGATTTAGAAATTCATGTATAGGAACGTTTCGAGATTTCCTTCGGATTTTCTTCGCAACATTTGAACGTAGTATATATAGGTCTATTATTTAAAATAAAATAAGCAGAGAATACCACATAGAAACTGCACAATTTACAATTATAATAAGTAACTAATACTAAACACTACGTACTACAAACAAAAACATTTGGACTATATTTTGACAGCCTCTGTGGTGTGGTGGTTGAGCTAGTCGGCTCATAACCCGGAGGCGGCGGGTTCGATTCCCGCGGCAGGACAAATATTTGTGCCACAAAAAAAGCGCAAATACTTGTTCTGTGTCTGGGTGTTGTGGGACCATGGTCCTCGTAGTTCCTGGGTCCCTAGACACAGGGAATCCTAGTTAGGGTTCAGGATCTATGTATGTGATCGTTGGGCGTTATTTATTTAATTTTTTATATACTAGCTGCGATGACCTATAGACAGTCCAAATGCTCCAGCCCACCAGTAGTTATTTTATCATTGTAGTATTTAGTTTAAAGAGGAAAGGCATTTTGCCGGTAAATAAAAAGTAATATATATGACCAATATATTTTTAATGGTCATTCTTTAAATTACCTGATTAATCAAACTTCGACATAAAATGATAGTCTGGTAGATCCTAGGAGATTACCTACTGGTACACACATTTTTCTGCTCTTCTTACACCTTTGAAGAACTCCGAATCGACAGAGATGGTGTTAAGGAATACCATAGGACAAACTGCCTGTCGTGTTAAGGGACGAGTTGCACGAATTCGTAACGTAGCGAAATTCAGAATAAACCTAAAGTATCCCTCTTTTTGAAACTATGAGTGGATGACTGGTAGAAAGTGCTTTAGAATTAAGTCCTCTGTTTGTATTGTTTTTAGTGCAATGAAGAATTATAATAATAATATCTCACACACTGAATTTCATAAAATCCGGTGCTTCAGCTCTGTAGTAAGAAAACCATAGGCAGAACTACATTATTAGTATAGCAGGAGAAGAAAGTAGGATAGTAAGTAATAGAAGATTGTAGGATATTAGTAGCAAAGGCTAGGATTTAGAAGGGTACATGGCTTCTCTTCTCATAAACGAATATTCCATGTAAAACGTCCTCATACCATAAGTTAGTCGCTAAATGAGTAAAATCTTTCGCAATCTCAAGATTCTCACCATTCCATACTTGTGGGTCAGCAAAGGATCAGTAGCGATATTACCCCGCCGACGACGTTCAGACTATTTGACCTCACTATTCATACGGCCAGACTATGTCGGTCGGGGCCTGATGCAAATGATGCACGTGCCGACCAGCCGTAGCGTATAATGTAGATCCCTTACCTTACTTTGTAGACTTGCCTTGTACAAAGGAGTTTAATTTTCAATTCAAGACTGGCCCTATAGCTCAGTTGGTACCCTGCCCTCTGAACTGTGGGTTGTGGGTTCGATTCCCACCCAGGACAATTTTTTTTGTAATAAACATAGGTGTTTGTTCTGTGTCTGGGTGTTATATGTACCTATGTATTTACAAACAAAAAGTATCTAAGTATTGTATCAGTTATCTTGTTCCCATAGCACAAGCTTTGCTTAGTTTGGGGCTAGATTGCGATGTGTGAGATTTGCACACATTTTATTATTATTATTTCGAAACAGGACACGTTTAGCGACAGATTTGTTACGGAATAAGTAATTAGTAGTCATTATGTTTCCAGGAAACATAACAAAGTCCTCTTATATGATTAACTGAAGGTATGCTTAGGTATTGCAATAAATGTATTTCTTAAAAATGTACCTACTAGAGTTGCTCCCTGCGGAGTTTTTTCCATACAATAACGCCCAATGATCACATACACAGATCCTAGATCTTAACTAGGATTCTTTGTATCTAGGGAGCCAGGAACTACGAAGATCATGGACACCCACAAAAACTTAATTTGCTCGCGTAGACATTTTTGGGGGCATGAAAAGTCTCCTATAATTTATACTACGTGCTAAGTGAAAATTTCCAGTGAAATTCATGGTAATCTATTCAGCCGTTCAGGTTACAAATGTACATACTATGCATAGAAACATGCGCATTTATAATATTAGTACTTCAAAATCGGTACAAACATTTTGTTTACGAAATATAATTAGTTACAGCACTAAAATCTATGATATGGTGCACAAATAATATCTGTCATGTTAACTGCTGCTATCTAGTATTATATTATAACTTTTTCTTGCTTTTGTAATAAATATGTATTAGTTTATTTTATTATAAAATATTTAAGTATTAGGATGTATTTATATATATTTTTATATAAATACATCCTAATACTTTATACTATGATACTTTGATAAGACCGCCCATTGTTGCACTAGTATGTAAGATTTAATAATTCCTGTATTGTATGAATTTCGTTGGTGAGACAATAAAGAGTTATCTATCTATCTAAAGAGCTAATCGTAAAATCAGTTGGGCATTTACAAAGATATTATTCGTGTTCTAAAAGTTATAAGAGCCGGCATGACTGTGACTTTGAACATTGTGTTCGAAATCACAGCAACCCTTTGCTAATTTCGGCGACAGTGCATCGTAGGGGCAGTCATTGGCAGACATTATGTCTCAGACATAATATTGGACTCCTGTTTTGATACCGGATAAGGAGGGGTCCTTAAATTAGATGAAAGGGACAATATGATAGATAAATATATATTTTTGGACATTAAAGAGATAACAGTGGCGGAGGGGCACTGGTATTTGATATGCTTAAAAAGGGGTATCTAAATAACCACAGACAGCCTCTGGTTTGGTGGTTGAGCAGGTCGGCTCATAATCCGGAGGCAGCGGGTTCGAATCCCGCGGCAGGACAAGTAATTGTGCACAGGAAAAAAAGCGTAAATACTTGTTCTGAGTCTGGGTGTTGTGAGACCAAGGTCCTCGTAGTTCCTGGGTCCAGGATCTATGTATGTGATACTTATAAAAAAAAATTGAAGACAGCACGAGTAATCAGAATTGTTTCATGACGCTATTCGCTTTGAAATGAAATTTGTGCGTAATATAAGAAAGCCGTTTACAAGATTTCAACTCGCAGATTACACAGAATGTGGAGATTAATAATTCTTTACTTAAATGAAGATATCAAAACTACGAGCAGAAGACTGGATTAGCTTACTGTTGCCTTGCCACTAATTTGAACGTTATAGCACTTAAAAGATTAAAGGATAAAGATTATATGTGTATATTTTTACAAGTTGTATAACATTTAAAGCATAAGCGTTTATAATATTTCGTGTATAAAAATAACCTTAATCCGTTACCCGTTTCCTTCTTATTTGCTCACTCTCGTGTCAAAATATTTGTCTCCACATAAAGAAGCGGCTCCGGCATCGAAAGGACTAATCCCGTTTTTGATAAAACAGCGGGTGCCTTTATGAATAGTTCATTCTTTTTATCTCTACATCTTTCATTTTCTAAAAAAAAGTACACCTTTATACGGTTTCCGTGGCGCTTTGATTCCGCTCCTTTATCCAACGGGACTCGGTCATAAATTAAGATAGTTTTGTTCCCTTTGAATTATAGAGGTGTATAACAGTAATGGCAATCGGTAGGTGTAATTTGATATCGTTCTTCAATTGTTTCTTTCTTATGATTCATTATCGCTGTTCGGTTTTAGAAGAATTTTGAATCTTAATAATATGTAGCTCAAATTCACATTTTTCAAATTCTTTTATAAGAGTTTGTTAGTATTGCTCGTGTCTTATACTGGTCTGTAAAGGCTTGAGATGTGTCTATGGTTTTTTAGTGTCTTTGTTGTTATTATGATGAATGACGACAGCTACAAGGGCGAGGCTTTTCATCGAGGCGGCAGATGGCACGTTTGTCCTGCTGGTGGCGTGATTGAAAGTGTTACTAATTGCTCCAAGTGTTTTTTTATATCGTCAGTTGAATTTCGTGCGCGGCATAAGAAGGTATTTTGTTATTGAATTTCACTTGATAGTGCTCAGTTTCTCGCTAATAAACATGTCTTTTACACATGTTTTGACTTTCATCAGCGAAAGTGATGCGTTGAGCAGATGCCAGACGTAACATATTTTATCAATCAGCGAAACGTTTCAACGTCTTGGCAATAACAATATTTTTCTTTCGTAGTATATTTTTACAGTATCACTTCTAGTCGCAGTGCACAATTGGTTCAACGACACTGATGTATGCTTAAGTTTTCATTATGCACACACACGAAGTCAACTTATAAAGTTATAAAACGACACGGGTTACTTATTGCTTTGGTTTGTTTTGTTTATTTTTCGCTTTAAAGCTGGGCTAGTGACAAATGACGGTGCAATTATTTCTCTCATACATTATTTTGACGGCGTAATTTAATACAACGTGAAGGAAAGTCCGTACCATCATTAAATCCGATAATTACAGCGTGATGCTTTAGATTTAGTCTCATCCACGGAGGTGTGAAGCGGCAATAGTTTAGTAGTTTTAATGCGATTGATCGATATCTCGTGCCGTTAATCGATTTCATAAGGCATCGGTATGCGGCTGTTATGGTCAAGTAACTAAATCGGTATCGGTGTCGATTCTCCGGTTTGATGTGAGATGTGTGGTCCTACTAACGCGTGAAAGAATAGTGTAGATGCGATCCTTAAATGAAAGGCCATTCGAGTAAAATTATATTGTCCTCGGCGTTCTCAGTTAAGATTCCCCGTAATAGAGTTCCATTCCCCGATATTATGATAGGATGCCATAATAAGACACTATTATTACGATGTATCAGTAATGCGATCGAATTTCAATTTTTGTCCTTTTATAAACAACAGAGACATGATAGGTCCAGCATTCATAAAGGTCGGGTGCGGTTTATTTCATTCCGTTGTTTTATACGTTTTGTGTTCGGGTCGTCGGTTGTGCTCATCGAATCTGTTAATCCTTTCACGTGTTTACTATAATTGTAGTCTCATCACGGCTGGCCGACTTGATGGCGTCATGATTGATCCAAAACGATTCATTTACACATTTTATAGTGCACCAGTCCACGCCACACTTCAGTATCGGCATGGAAATCTGAATCGGGAATGGTGTTGCATTTCTCTGGCTATCGAGCCGAATAAAAAAGTCATAAAACGATGACAGGCTTGGGAACACGGGGTGGTAATGTAGGTCGATATCAAGCGTCCATTTCATGGAGCCGACAACGGCGAATGCCCATAGGATTGCACTTATCGTTTATCGCTATGTAATGATATAGCGTTACACGCTCGTAAAAGTACCATCAAAACTAGTCCGATGTTGGTTGGTTCGAATTAGCTTTTGAAGCATGTTAAATATTCATCGAGGTGTGAAGGATCCTGTAATTAATAAAGAAACCAATGGAGCGTCGGTAACGCGTAGGTGCCGGGAGACGACTATTCTTCTGCGCCCGGTTTGATCGACGGCATAACGGTATATACGGTATCCTTTGAAATGTTACGAAGTTCCGCACCGGGCACCGGACTGCCCCCCAAAACTTCCCATTGTTAAATTATGTAGAAGTGTCAAGGTAGTTGGCGTAACAATCAATATAGATACTGCTGTACAGCTTTATTTATGTTCCCCGCACCCGGTGTCTAGATTGACGTAAATCATGATCATCACAAGTCGCTATACAAAAGGACTTTCTAATTCTCCTTTATTTCTTTTGTCCCTTGATCGGGCTAAGTCCCGCACGAATACGTTTAGACCGCATTGTTTGGCATTGTACGCAAAATTACACCTCAATTATACGGAAGAATTTAGAAATCCCAGAATTTCCCATTGTGTATAGTTCCAAGGGAAAGAAATAATTCATTCTCCGTCTGGTTTCCGCGTGGCGTCAAATGGCTGGCTTTCGGGGGTTGAATCAGGAAATCGTTTTATTTATAGACGAGTAAAAACAGTGGTATGGTTTTTTTATTGTGCCAATTTTGTTTGTAAACATAAATATTTAAGCATCAAATGAAACATGGTGGTTTTACAAATTTTCCTGTGTCGGTGCGTGAATAGAAAATATGAAGTGCAATGAGAGGTTTTCTAAGAATACCACAGGTCTCATTTGAGTCACATTCCGTTTGCATCATGTATTACTGGTCATGTGCGTATTAGCATATTCCGCCTATAATTAGGCGGCATTTCTACCCTGCATCGTAAAACTCGAGTTTGCACGTAGTTTGACAGTTTTAAAGGCCGGCGCATGTAGGCACATTGGCAAATGTCTTGATCGCGGCGCGTGGTAATTGGTAATTAGTATCGATGTGCTAAAATCGAGTCCGCTGTGAAGCCGATTAGCATCGTATAGATTCAGTCGCTGATACCGGTGGGCAGTGTTAATGGCCTCCCATTTAGCGTGCCGCTTCATCTTAAAATAGTTAAGAACACTTTGTTTTTGTACTCAATGCATTTTTGGTACGATAATTCGTAATGCTAACACACACCTATATCGTCGCGTGCGATTGCGTCAAACTCGTCGTTTTGTTGTGCTAGTGCTGTCATCGTTTCATTTTGTGACTTATGTTATGGTGTTTTTTCTCATTGTGGAATCATTAGGGTGATGTCACCGTCGGATTCTGGACACGATAATCGTGATGATTGCGCCCCGGCCTCTATTACCATGCTAAGTTATGAGCTCATTTATTTAGTTGATTTCAATTTTTTGATTACATGGTTTGTCTCGGTTAAGTAGAGGTTGACATTAAAAGCTTTGTGGGAAATTGATATACGATTATTAGGTCAATCGATTAATTAATTTTGAGCATTGCACGGCGCCTGTTTACTGATCCGCCACAAATACGAGAACAGTAAGCAGCTCCAATACATTTAGTCTTGAATCATCATTAACCATTTCTTCTCGATTTGTATTATAAAGTTAATGGTGACGCATTAAGTTCATAAGATCCGCGCTTGTCAAGTATCCAAAATTTTATAACAGGCAACGCAATTGAAAATACTATAGTATGAATTTAGACACCCATCTAAAGATAAAATAATCGTAATCGATAATTGGTTTAATACGTCTAAAGGCCTTCCATGATGTATTTTATTCAAGTCAGGTAGCTATCGATGACGTGCCATGGATTCCGCTAATCAACACCAGTTGATTGCCAATTTGCCCCGTGATATATTGCCGATTGCCGCATTTGATTATTTGGTGTACAGGCCAAGGGCTTATTCTTATTCTTACTATAAACGGTTAACTCGAACAATAACCCTTGATTTTATTCTGAAATTGCTGTATTTGTTACAGAGCTTTAACCTAACCAGTGCATTTTATTGACCGTAACGGTTTAACGTTAAAATGGCTAACATTTCTATTGTCTCCCCAATTAGAATTTATTGCATGTTACAATTGAATTACGAATTAAATCGTATGCACATTCCCTATTACGCGCGGCACAGTTTTCTTTATTGATTTATTTCGCTCTACAATGTTGACGTGTTCAGAATTTATTGCACCTAATTTGCTTCCGAGAGAAAGCACGCGCTTTGGTCGTTTGTTGTGATTAAAGCGTCCCTATTCTGGGAGTGTTCGAAATTTAAGGACCACCAAAATCGCGAGAGTTACGATCCGGCGGCTCAAGCGGTCGGCGTCTGCGATATCCTTTTAATATGAACAACTGCGTACAATGCAAATGACAGGCCGTGGGTGGCTCGGTTTATGCGGTCCTCAATCAGTGACGGCTGTTGGTCGCACGCGCCGGCCACGAATTACACCACGAATTATTATTGGCACTATTTATCGCAATATGCTCCTCCGGTGGCGCGCCACGCCATTGTAGTTCTAGTGAAGCTTATAGACCACCGTGCGGGATTCGATTCAGAAAAGTCAAATCGAATAAGTTTCCCAAGATTTTATGTGTTTTCTCGCTTAGTGTCATGAATAAGAAGTAGCTTTTTCTTTGTTTTTTTTCTATTAGACCTATTCAAGGTGTTTTCCTCGGCGAAATTGATTTAGTGTTTTCTCTCTTTTGATTTAAAAATATTGCTAGCATTTCTTTTGACTATAAAATGTATTTGCTTGTTTTGACACTTTCCTATAAGTGGTTTAGCGTTGGAAGCGATCTGGATATAATTCAAGACGACGACACTAGCGCCACGCCATCACGCTACCCACCATGATTTCACCCGTATCAATTACGCAGATCGTGCGATAAGCGTTCGATAAATTATCGAACGTCTACGATAGCATCTAGTCGTAACTGCTAGGACGGGAACAGCCGCCATATTGAAATTTTTGTTCATTGTCGATGATTTACGGAATATGGGGTACGGGAACGGAGTCCTGTCCCTGAGCATAATGTAGGGGTCATAGAAGCTGTTTCTATGTATCAATAAATTTTGTTATGATATTTTGACTCTATCTCTCTGCGTTGTCTTATTGTTCTATTTCATCAGAATGTTAATTTTACTAACAATTTTAAAATTTTAATTAGATCGTCGTTTATTAATAAAAACAGTCGATTTAGTAGCTTTGAAACGAAACAAAATCACTAACACATTCTTTTTTTAGAGCCATTACTATCCGTATCCATATGGATCAAACCATACCCGCTTGAAAGAACAAACAACATAATGAGCCTTGATTCCCCAATGTTCCACCTGTTAAGAGACCAACACAGACGTATTTAAGTAATTCCTCGGACACGTGGACTTATCCAATGTTTGTGAAGGCGCTTCAGACCACACAGTGAGCAAGCAATCATCGGTACATCGCTCACCCCGCTTCTCGCTCGGCTCGCTCATCTCGCTTCCACTGTGTAATAACTCCATCATTACCTCTAATGACGTGTTAACCCTGCTTTATGGGAATGCCAAACATGACGTCCACATTTCGGTCATTTACATTTGTTTGTCCACTATCTTTGGTTTGTTTGTCTTCGTCTCTAGAACAGAGGGCGGCGTCTCGCTCAGCCACCGGCTTGTTTAAGGTATTTTTTAAGTGCAATTTGGTTTCGGGTTGTGCATTTGTATTGGTGTTTTGTTTCTGGTTTTAATTAAACTGAACTAAATATCTGTTAAAGGATAAGATTTCAACGAGGCGAGTTTCAAAGTTACAATATCATATATCCAGATAAAAATTTAAAAAAAAAAACGCAATGTGTATCTTTATAACTTAGATGAATTTCACCACATACACGAGTTTGTACAGCTGTACGAACAACATTCTACATTATAGACAGTAAGTTATCTCACCAAAATAGATAATTAAACATTAAAACGTCGATAGCCGTAAACATTTTATTCCAATTTCATTTCTGAATTAAGATGCCTCCCCACGCACTCGTAATATTGACCTACTGATATGTAGTAGTTTTTATTAGACCAATAAATTTTATAAAACAAAAAGAGGATCGTGGAATCCCGTTAGTCCACTGATCAGGTGTACTGTTCCATTCAGAAAGACACTTACAGTTCTTTTTGAAATAGATATTCATTCAACTTTTGTTGTTTTATTTAATTCTATCCTTCTTCTGATGCTTCTGGGTCGTCTGGTATCGTAATCGTATATACAACTTTTTATCAGGAATTTTTTTTCTAATTGGAAGTACATATTTTTTCACTAGCGCTCGGAACACATTTTTTCAAACGTCTCTTTTAACCCGTTTCTTTACAGAGTTAGATAGGTTGCTATAGCACCTCTATATACATATAAGCTTATTAGTATATAGATAAGATTAAACTATAACACTTAATGTGGATATCGTGCAATAAACAAATTTAACTTTAAAAATCGGTTTGGCTTCGGTAATCAGATCTACTGATAGATTGCAGGCGGTACATCGATATATCTATCCAATTTAAAAAAGCATTAATGCGTGCTTACAACCCATTCACCTCTATTACCAAATATTCTTGCGGTAGTCAGTCTATGTATACAAAAATCTGGTTAAGAACACCCACGGATTTCCACCATCCGGATGGTGTTAATATGTCCCTGTTGGTTTTGTGTCCCGACAACTTTCATTCCATAGACTCCATTGAAGCAATTATGCTCTGTATCTCTGAACACAACGAGCCTCAGAAGGGACCAGAGAAGTTTGGCGCTTAGTGGCCGCGAGCGGTTCCTAATTCACACTATGTATTTAGCTGAACATTGTGAAACACAACAGGGACGTAATGATGACTGTGGTAATGCGTTTTGGTGTGCTTAAAGATGTCTGCCGCACTGGACACACAAATGTTAATCAAATTGTCAATATATTTTTAAGGGTATTTTAAAACTGGTTCGCATTACGATCTAAACTCGTGCCTTCACAGCAAAAATATGAAAATAAACGAGAAGATTTAAAAGCAAGAAAAACGGTATCGTATAACGTCTGGCGCCAATGGGTTAAATTATAACTAGTTTTAAAATAAATCGATTACATATTCACGAGTTCGTATTGAGCTGTCGGTGGTTTTGGTTAAACAGTACAATCACGTTCCTTATAAAGAGCTGAGAGTAAAAAATCTATAAAAGGTTGATAATAGTCAGTGATCACGAAGGTGCTCAACATTGTGCGAGGCGCCAGCAGTTGGTGCAACCCGCTGAGATGTGATACGCTCCCCAGTTTAAAGAGACACACAGTTTTCTTTACACCCTTAGCGATGAATAAGAGCGGGGTTTGGTTTCGGGGGTCTGTTAGTTTGGACTCGTTTGCCCCACGACGCGGAGTTCGCCGATTGAATTCACACCCGTGGCTCCCCTGTTCCCGCGCTCGTTATAAATCAAACGCAGGTATGATTCCGTCTGTCTGGGGCACTCGCGTGGAATGCTACAAGCCCTAGCGAGGGAGGATTGTGCACAACTAACGTTTGCTTCTCCTCAGTTCCTGGCGAATTATAATTAACGACCACGACTAAAATACGAAGGCATCGCGTGTTTTGACTTGCGATTCATAACGACTCGTATGATTTATGATTCATTTATATTTCGACGTGTCAGACTCTATTGACCTTCTTCTCGTGTTCTCCACCAACAATACCTTTGACAATAATTATGAAAAATGACCTTTGTAATACTATTTAGCCAATAAATATGAAGATTATACTAATAAAGATTTCATTTTCTTCGCTCTCATAATACGTATCCATCGATTTTCTATAGTTTGTTTATTAAACACGTCTCTGATGACAATAAAAATATGGGTCAGGAAAAAATTTAAAGCTAACATAAACCTTTTCAATAAATTATCGGATTACAGAATTATTTCAATGAATCAGAGATGTGTGGATTTTTATAATGAGCGCGTTCCAACCGTGTAACTCTTTAGGGCGATATTTGTTTGACCTCGTTTCCGTTCTAGTAAATGTGACATGTGGACAAAATATCGTGAAACCGCCGACAATGAACTTGTCAGTTGGGGCAAGGCGAGGCTGACTTCGTCCGTCCTAAGCGGTGACTGTACACTATGCTCTGTTACTCTGTAAGAGAATCCTCCTCACGTGTGACGCTGACGGCCCATGCATTTGTTTGTCCGCAGCTGCGGTGCCGACAACATATTTATTGTGCTCATTAACCTTCAAGAACGCTATTTAATTGTCGGCCGTTTTTTATTCACTTCACCTTTGACCCGACGGCGACTTATTGCTCCCCGGCCCCGCTTTGAAAGCGAGAACTGAATGTTATTTATTATTCTCAGACGGGGATGCGTGTCGCTTCTAGCTTTGTGGCGCTTGTGAACTACTCTTTATGATTTATGCTGTTATAAGTACGTGATTAGTGTCACACGGAACGACTCACGCCTTTTTCTACTTTCATTCAAACACCATTCAAGTTTTTTGTAATATATCTTTAAAGAAATCATGTAGTTGAAATTCGGTTTTAAAATATCCAAAACTAACGAACATTTGAAACTGTAGAAGTGTTTGTGTATTTTCTAACGAGGAGAGAACAGGATTTGTTCATTCATAAGTTGTTCGTAGTAAGATGTGCCGCTAGGAGATAATGAAATCTCCGGTAACATAATGCGGCGGGATATTGGCCGGCCGGTCGCACCGGGTAATGTGGAATATGTTCCTCGCGACGATATTGTCAAATGGCCGACTATTTCTCACGCAGTGTGAGCCGGTACTCGCGGGGGTCTAATATCTAAAGCTAATGATCAAAACACACGGCTCACAGAAATTCGTGTATACAAATGTGTTTATTGAATAATAAACCTGTTGCGCAATTTAAAATGTTACTAGTTGAGGATTATGACGACTCTCATGTGACATTTTATTGCGTTTGAGACGTCGGTTTCTGCTATGCCGCATGCTCATTCTTAAATGTTTTATTCATACGATTGGACGGGTGGTTTTGTAAAATAGCTTGAAGTCGTGATGAATCTTGTATCGGCTCTTTGTAAGCATATAAAATCCATTTTTTATCGTCGCGATAAAATGAGCTTCGAATAAAGTTATGTTGCGACAGCTTAACGTGCAAATGCATCTATAGATCGAGCTGCGTCATTACAATGCATTACACGACACTCGGTATCACAATGAGAGCGCAGCTACCATTGTTCCGGAGCTTTCTATCTGAGCTTGTTATTCACTCCAGCTTTGACGTCTTCATACGCGCTATCGGCAACAGTAAATTGTGGTATCATGTCGGTACCGTCGTCGGTATGGAACCGTTTATTGATTGGTATCGTAGTTTGTCCGCTGTTCACTTTGAATAAAATTCGAATTATAATTAATCACGGTCGCGTCGCGTGGGAGAGCGTCGTCGCACGACCGACGATCTATCATATTTTGTGATAACGCCACTAGGATGCATCTCGTAAACGCATTGAGACGATCAGGTTAGGGGCTCAGCTATGCGACAATGCTCGTATGCAACGGTATCGTGCCATTTCAAATGACTGTCACAATCGTCATTACAAACGACTGTCGTATTTGACGCAGTTGCTGCAGTTAATAATTCGATTGGTGCGTCCCGGATAAGTGTTCAATTTTCTACTACGTTTAAGAGGCTTCATCCCAAAGTCGCTGCTTTTATGTAGACGACAGTGTCGATGACAACAATAAAATCGGATCATAAAGTCCCGATCTCAGCCTTTGAGAAATTCTGTGCAATCTCGCCGCTCAATTTTATATCCAATACCGGCGTAAATAGATAGGCGGTGGATGTAAACGAAGGGCACCCCGGGGCTCCAGCGGAGGCTTATGTCAATTGAATTTGTCTGCGAGCACGCCGTACATTAATAGCGCACTAAACTACCTCCAATACTATTATTGATATTTTCATAAAAGCGCATATCCATTGTGCAGCGTCGTCGCTCTACGCGCGTCTAGTTTTAGTGCTTTTTCGTTATGGTTTTTGATATTTTATACTCGTAGCGTTCGTTATGACCGTACCGTTTTATTGCCTCCGTACGGTTCGATTTGATCGTTTAATTTCACGCTTCCGGTGTTTCTGTCTGTTGGCTCTACCAATACGGATCCGTGGTTACTGTTTACTTCCCACCAGTATTTCCTTAAGCTTACAGACGCTCGTTATCTAAGCGGATTCATAAGCCGAGACTGTGGTGCCACATTGCTCGGCGCGTATTTGTTTTATAGCGATCGCTATCCTCTTTCATCGGAGTCTTTCTCTGTCTGTTCCCACGTTTCTGTCGCTTAATCACGTCGACTCTGCGCTTGCGCCTAATATCGCACTCTCATGTGTTTATTAAGCGTCGTTCCCTTTAATGGTGCACCATTTACCATACAATGTGCAGTGGTCCGTTTTGCGTGTAAGCCAAAAGTGGATGCGACATCCTGTTCCAATAATGATCTCCATGCACGATATTTCCGATCACTTTGCGTTTATGAAATTGTCTGGTTGGCTTTTATTGCTTATGTTCCAGAGACATTTACAAACAGGCTAAAGATAATTCAAGTTTGCACTAACGATCTGTAGTTATAAATGCGATCTGAAAGACCTAGGCTTAATAGGTTCGCTGCTAATGAAATTGCTTTTGCTTAACACCTTTTATCTGTATATGTGGGTAGTTCCACAAGTTGATGTCGCTGTGTGAACCGCGACTTGCAGCTCCCTTTCTTTGCGTTTCGTCAGCGTCCGCTACCTTCGCTATGAATAATGCTGTATTAATTATCGTGTTTGTTTGATGATTGCCTTTATTCATGAGTGTGGTGCCGATTCTCATGCATGTCAACAGAGTTTTACACGAGTAAAATGAGTTCGTGCTAACGTGAATGAACCGACAATCGTCGCTTTAAAAAAGTTTTCATCTACCCGTAATCGACAGTCAAATGAGACTTAACTAAATGCGTGATTACTAACTAAATGGTCAATGAATAATAGTAACGTTTGACTCTATTTGGCCGTCCATTATGTCAACACGAATACCTTAATCACCGAGCATAAGTTGTGGATCGAAAGTGTTTGATAAATCTCCGCGTGTCATCATTACCGAATGTGATCTACGCCTCTCATTAGCTCCCCTCTAAATAAGATATCAAAACGGTGATTAAGTGCTTATACTGGTGATTATTTTATTGCATTCCTGCTTTAGTAAACAAGCTATCGATTAATGTGTCTATTCTAAACGGTATTGTCGGTGAGCGGCAACACTATGTGAACTACCAGGAACATTTAACGGTAACCTTAGCAGACCATCGCGAAATAGCATGGGGAAAGTTTTAAACTTTATTATGTTGGAGAGTAGATAAGTGAGATCCGTAAAAGCTAGCTAGTTTTGATTGAAATTTAATGAGCTCCACTGATTTTTAATATGGGGGACACTGAAATTGATGGTTCTATTTGTTTGTTTTCTTGGTCCGTCGTTAGTGTCACCGTTTGGCTTTCGGCGATGCAAATTAAGATGTTCATACGGAACTCAAGCCGGAATTTACGATGTTGTTAAGCTATATTACGGACGGCACTTCCCCCGGCATATAAATTCATTTAAGGTGCATTGTTTTGAATAATGTGATTTCGATTCTTCGTGACTGTATGTCTGTACCTGCGTGGTACTAGGTCAGAGATTAATGATCGCATAACTAGTTTTATATTTCAATCTCGTGTTACATTGATGATGATGCTATATAAAAAATAAGTGTTCTTTTTAGTGTTATCATATCCTTAAATTTTGTTTAGCTACGGGTTTGTTGCGATGATTTTATTTTGACAATCTTACTTTTGCAATATTTGTGATTTTGCTAATATAGAGCTTTACTTATAAACGCACATCAAAGTTAAATGACTTTAGTTAAAACGTTATTTTAGCATTATTTTTGAATTGCGCAGATTTTAATTGACGTTGGTTAATTTAAGCAAAGTTTATAGATAAAGCTGATAGGCGGTAAGCTGGTTATTTCCCATAACGAAAACAGATTGATTGTAAGCTATTATAATGACAATGGCTTTTTTAAACGTTTGTGTTTTTTTACATTATGATATAAATTTTTGTTAATGTGTCTAGTATTATAGATTTTTATTGCATTATTTAATTTCAGTTTATGGTCAAACCAATTTCCCGATATTTCATCTAATCCTATACTCCGTTTAATATTTTATTATCTTTATAATTTATGAACAGTACACAATCTTTATTTCCCGTTAAATCGTAAAAATATTGTTGCAACTTCTCGTTTAACACATTTTATAGTAACTTGAACCTTTTAAACATATTCATTATTAGTTTGTCAGCTAATTTTTATACTTCGTGTTGATTGAACATCGTCGTCACATAATTAATTAATTAACGAATAGATAATAACAGAATTAATTTATTATTAATGTTCTTTCGTTTTATTATTCAGGTTTCTATGTGAATATTTAGTATGTTAGGAAATGGACAATATAAATCATAGATATACTATTTTAAGTTATTTGGCGAGTGACTTGTTATTGCTTAATAATTTAAATGAAGCTAATGACATATAGCTTATTCCAGAACTATAGAGATATTAATGTTAATTATATGTGTTTTATATGAATTTTATTTAATGTGCTCGTCGTTGTTCTCAATCATGTATGTAATATGTATATATTTTGGGAATTCCTGAGATAGTAAAGATGTTCTGTTTGTTGGTTTACGACCTCTCGCGTTTTTGACATTTTATCATACAAATTTATTGCATATTTTTTGGTTTATTTTAGTGGACGTCTTCAATTGCTATATAGCGATATACCACTCACTGATTACTCACGAAATATTGAAAATTATAGGATACCATAGGTACAAGACCTAGCAAGTAATATGAAAGTCTTATCCTTTAATTCAGTTTAAAGTATTTGTATCAGTTATCTGTTTCCCATAGTACAAGCTTTAGGGCTAGATGGCGCTGTGTGAAATGTCCACACATAATATTACTAGTTGCGCCCCGCGGAAAAAAAGTATTTTAATTATTTGCTGATCCCACGGGAAAATTTCACTTTTCCGGGATAAAATGTAGCCTATATGTTAATCTAGTGTATAATCTATCTTGGTACCGAATTTCATCCAAATCCATTCAGCCGTTTGAGCGTGAAGGAGTAACAAACATACACACATACTCACATACAAACTTTCAGCTTTATAATATTAGTGTGATAGTGTCATAAGAAACAAATACTGAATAAATATTTTGTAGTGATTCTATACACGTGTTATTAGCATTTGCTTTTATGATTTGAGTTATTCATAATAAATATGATAATAGATAAACTGTTAATGGAAAAACCACATCACAAATAATCAGAAAGTGAACAAACTTAACCAAAGTGTAACGATGGGCGAACTTATCGCTCAGAGCGATCTCTTCCAGACAACCTTGCACGGAAAGGAATAACGCAGTAAAATACGGACGGTGGTTTTCAAACAAAAAAAACGCTGTGCTGAAACGTACATAATATACCTATATATACAGTAGTATATTTATAGGTATAGGTATATTATGTACATTATATAAATTTTTATGTAATTTATTACATTATATTATGTTTATGTAAGCTCTTTATCATATGATATTCTTTGTATACGATACATAGGACACGACCAGGGACATAGGCGAACTTAATGCTAGAGAGCATAATTATCTTCCAGTTAAACTGGGTGTAACGTGGAAATTTTTGTGGGGCAACGCAGCTTAAATATAGATTAAACATGCTAATTATGGGGTGAAAAGTAGGTATGTAAAATTTATCTGACACCTAGTGCGTAAGATAAACCTGTTTAACACGATCTTCGAAAAGGCAATATTAAGCGAAGGCGATTGTTTAATGTCTGTCGGTAAGGTATTCCATAAACGAACAGCTTCAACGGTAAATGAACAATCATAAAATTTTGTTGTATGTACGGGCATATTTAACATCAGGTTCTCTGATGATCTAAGAGAACGTGAATGGCAGGTGCGAAAGAAATTAAAACTTTCCTTAAGATAGCGCGGGGATGAAGGATTGAATAGAACACGTAAAGAAGAGACAGTATATGAGCATTCCGAAGACAGCGAATCGGGAGCCATTTGAGTTTAGCACGAAAGTCAGAAACATGATCATATTTGCGCAAGCAAAATATAAACCTAAACATACTTTTTGGAGACGCTCAAGCTTACTTGGGCCACCCTAAGGTAAAGATAGCAGGTGTCAGCGTAATCAGAAGTAAGAGATAATTAGAAGTAGTATGTCCATTTGTACTAAAATTTGACATCTCCTAAGTTGTTTTGAAAGTGATAAATAACCTTTATACGTATTTCTCTATCGTGGTAGCTATAGTCTAAATCAAACATTGCATGTAATCTTATTAGGAAATAAAAAAATAGTATTACCTAACATTTACTTGTGAAGGAGTAGAAAATCTGATACAAAAACTAATTGATAAAGAAACATAATTGACTAGCATTCCAACTCGTATTGATAATGAAATATATACTTAACATTCTGCGCCATTTGCATCTCCGTCTGCTAAAGATAAAATATATAATACAAAATAATATCACGTATTCATTTACCAGTAAACCAACATCGAAGCAGTCGTCGGCACATCACCTCCGGGGCGTGTCGCCACACCTCCCCATTACGCTCAGCCTCTGAGTAACCCTGTTGGTACACCTGGATCTAGGCACTTCATTAAAATCGTTTTAACAGTTTTGTATGCTTAAGTAATAGCAGTCTCTGATGTACGAAGAGTAAAAAGTGAAGACGAAAAATTAATTACTAATGTTTATATGTTGAATGAAAACATTTTAGATAGGTACGTATCTCTAGCATAAAAGGAACGACAGAAAAATGTGTAGCCATTATATTTTTTTAAAGTAGGGTATTATTTTCCGTAATACTAAGAATTTGAAAAAAATTTATTGAATTTCCACTGTTTTATTTTACTGTGCATTTTAAAAATAGTAGTTTAAAAAATATTGCATCACTTGCTGCAGATGATTTATGATTTTATCTTACTTTCTCGGCTACCAAGAAACTACCATTTGTATTGCCAAGAGTTAAATTCTGTTTCCTTATGTTTTCATAACATCATGTAACCACATATTCACAGTAGGTACAGTTAGATTTAACGTCATACATCTCTGCGTAATTTGTTTTTATGTAACGGAACTAACTTAACAAGCGAGTACTTTCAGAATGTTCAATTCAGACTCGCAGTATGTTCTGTTGGTTGAAGTACTCTCAATTTAATTAGTCTATTGAAATCTATTTCACTGTGTGTTGACATTTTCGCTTCGGGCTCTTTTATCGGCGACCGAAGTGAAGTGCTTTTACTGTACTTAAATTTTTTACAAGTGTCTGTTTGAAATTATAATTAATCGAACTTTAAACTTTATTTTCGTGGGCTGCGCTTGTCGGAATCAATTTGCGTAAAGAGCCTGGATTACGGATTGCCAAACCTTTATACTGCTACTTTATAAAATGTGATTTGAGTTGTGATTGCGAATTCTTCGTATTGTAAATTCACCTTATACAAACACTTTGGAACTCTATCACATAAACAAAAAAACTGTTCACTTTCAAGGCATTTATATGAAATTTTGTGTAATTCTTTTAAAGTTTGCTGCGATATAGTACTAAAACAATGGTCATACGTAGACGGTACATTTCCACGGTGAACGTACAAACGTGAATCAGGATGGCCCGCTTTTTGGTGAATTGTAAATTACATTATTTCTGTGATGCAACGTATGATTCGGTGGCTTTGTCATTTATCGTACGCTTGAAGACTTGAAATTGTAGACAATGTTATGATATTACCCACGATGCGGTCACTGGGACAAAACAAGATGTTGGGAATCTTGCTGATTCTAAGAAAAATTAATTAAGTGTCACATGTATCTTGAGACGCTTTCCGTCTAGTAAGTTTTTATCCTTATGCTAATACAACATAAATAAAAGCTGCAAGACTATAGTTAAATCACGATTTTAAATACTTTTATAGTTTTTATTCATACTTCCAAATGCGACGTGTATAGTACATATACATCAGTTAAATCAGTATAATGTCTTGAACTTGTCTGCGAACTTCAGAAGTTCACCACTCAGTGTGACGAAATATCAGTCAAGTTATGTCAATTCAAAAGTATTATTTCTGTGCGTGCGAATTCCAACAATTTATGGGCAACGCAATTGCAATATCAATACGTATCTTCCTTTCAACGTTTTCATTTCAATTTCCATTTCAATTAATTTCTATCATTGTGCACCGGCTCGGGATAGTATATCACGTGTCTACGCGTCTGCCATCAGATTAGGTTAGAGCACCGTCGGCGCCAGCGCAGCCTATTCTCACGAATTTCGCGGCGCCTGCGCGTGGGCGGCCTATCGCGCCAGCCATCGCACGTACACTTGACCTCGCCTGCTTTTCTTCACGACTTTAGTCATATCTAGAATAAAGCTCAATATGGATTGGCACCCCTGAATAGTAAAATTAATAAGAAAAGCACAACGATAAAATTTGGTACAGAATATAAGCTTTACAAGTAACCTAGGTACTTGTTTGTAGCCTATGGGTTAAAGCTAGCTAAATAATGATAACGTCTCTGTCTCTTCCTCTATCCAAGTAAAGAACATCTTCAGGTCGTGTTTATTGTCTAATCTTCAAACAAACATAGAAGCACTGTATTTGTCTGTACCGTTATCCTTTTTGCTCAAAGGATTTAATCGTTGTGTAGTTACCATTGTTTCCCTAAATTCTTGGTTTCATTATCACCTTGTATCTTTTTGTTTCGTTCAACAAAGAAGTCACTTTCAATAACTGCGTGAAGTGTGATACTGTTTAAACTGTAAAGCGGTGAAGCCCCTTTGTTGCCTAGTGCGTCTAATTAGTCAGACTGCTTAGTGCCTCAGTCGCCGCAGGCCAGCGCCATATGCGCTGTGAAATTGTAAGATTTATTGATATTTAATGCGAGACGTGCGTGAGTTAAGATTTTTTCTTGGTATATCGTCTTTTATGCAAATAAGTCATATTTGAGACCTCAGCTATGTATGAGTCGTGGTTCAACCTGATATCTGACTTATCCTTCTATCCATACGTGCGTTACTTATGCTATGCTGTATGTAATTGTATTGTATTGCAAAAATATTTAATGAATAGCAGCAGCTACAAACATCAGCTTTACATAATTTAGGAAAAATTAAAGAGTACGATATCGTATGCAAATTTATAGTTTAAAGAAAGGCGCCGCGCCGTGAATACGCCTACAACAATACAACGACATACTTGTTCACCAATAAATGTCTGGTCCAAGGAGACGTCGTATTTCAACAGTCGTGTACAGATTCATCTGGTCCGCTTATTCATAAGAATATTCGCAAGTGACATTAAAACTCCTCGTATGATGTTTTTGTCCATTATCATTGTCAACGGATATCAAAGAGTATTCGCCGGATTTATTACACCCGCCCGCGGTATCGTCTGACTCTTATAGCTCGTGTCGTGTGATATATTTTCCTCAAGCATTCTTATGCTTCGAATTCTGGCTCTTGTGTAAAGACTGAGTCTCGCGTCTCTTATTTGCCATGACTTATTGTGTTGATATTGGCTAGATACAGCGAGAGTTTTTTTTTGGTACTTATTGTATTGATTCCATCGTTTAACCCTTAAGAGCTTTCATTATTAATGCGCATCGCATTCATTTCGCTAAAGGTCCTGAATCGCAAATACGTATAACCTAAAATTCGTCGACTCGCCGGCGCCGAGACGGCGAAATTAATCTGATTCGTGTATCTGTTATTTTGTATTTAACCGTTGTATATTGCATTTAAGTGCACTACCGTGTAATAATAGTTATTATTCATTTGGCATGCTGTTTGAATCGGTTGTGTTCATGCACACAATAATCGGTAAAGGATTAGAGATTTTATCGTTTAGACTATTGCCAACGTATCTTCTAGTAGCTGCGAGCTAGTGCTTTTGCAACGTGCATTAACGTTTATTGTTATGTTATGACAACTGTTATCTTACAGAAGCGATCACTATAAAGATGTAAGTAATATCTAGTATCGCCGACGTTCGCGAATAATAATGCTCGTAGACAAGGATTGCGTTAAGGCGTTGAGTTAATCTTCTCTGATCGCAACACTGGAGTCATTTTGGCCAATTATACATTAGATTCTATCTTAGTCAGAGAAGATTTCACTAAGTGAACGGACATCATATTTTATGCTCGATACTGGTTTGAGATTTATATTGACTGTGTTTCCGATCAGTATTTATATACACCTATGTGAAGTTATACCTATTCAAGTCGTGAGTGACTGATAGTATTCTTATCGCCAGCCCGGCTAGCCTTCTTTATCGCCGACCAAGACATCGATTACCATCAAATAAGATTGCTCTGCTGTCTATCAAGAAAATTGCCGCCAGTAAAAAACATCTTGTTAGAATTGATGTTTTTTATGGTAATTACGTCATTGTGATCAAAATGGTCATTGACCGTCCAAAATTAAGTGGCGTCTTGCTACTGAATTGTCGCGCTAGGGTGATTTATCTCCAATAAATTTATCGCTCAATCAACGTCGTCGCATACGCAGGCCGGCGCAGCTGCTGATTGGATTTCTTCATAATTACATCTTTTGACACGTACGCGCCAAGTTTCGAGCTTCGCAAGCCGCCAGGGCATGAGATCGTGGGAGCACCGTGTAATCAGCTTTCTTGACCGTCTTGTTTTGTTCTGCTAACATGGATGTACTACAAGAAAATGGATAAAGCAATTTCTTTTGAGGAATAAACACAAACATTGTGTCATTTGTACAACTATTTTTATTTGAGTATTTCTTTTATATAATATTTATTTAATATTAATTATTTCTTTTATTTTAAACATGACTGATCGCTTTCATGAAAATCGTTGTATTTCATGAAGCGTTTGTATGAATTCAACATAAGGAAAAGTTAAACTCTTTGCCATCTCGTATTTTTACTTTAGTTCAATCCACGGGCGAGCATAATGATGGTACCGATGGCAGGCCAGCTTTCGCATGGTTTCGTTTACTTACACGTCATCTGGTTGTCAAGTTTTCAAAAGACTGTTCATATTTCGGTACTTATAATAACATTGATCGGCGTCACTGATTACGTATTCATATTCATTATAAATGTTACACTCTTATTCGGTTTCAGTAAACATTTAATTCCGTCTTGTGAATTTTAAAATTCATTGGACAGTATTCCTCATAAGCCAACGTGCTATACCTTCGACTGCATCATCACTTAACAGGTGAGTTACAGTTAAACGTTGGCCTATTCGTACATAAGAAATATATATTATCAATTACATTTCCGGATATTTTTATCCGACTACGATTTTCCAATAAATAATGTAAGATTTTTCGGTTTCGATTTCATCAACAACAATTACTTATATTTATTTTAAATGATCATTCAATCTAACATTACCCATATGGTCAACTGGTTTAAATGAATTAACAATCGGAACGTTCCATCCGATAAAGTGCACATTCCAATTAAATGTGTTACCTCGTTTATCAGTCAGATTGAAAAGTTCTTTGCCTTAACTGGTTATAATAGGTCTTTATCCCAATGGCGATATTTTTCTTTAATTGTCATAAAATACAATCGTCCAACTGAATATTAAGCTGGTGCGCGAAAATGATAACAATTAAGTCTTACACCCAAAAAGCGATATCGTGTAGGGTCGCCAATCGGCCGTTAAGTAGAGAGTTATCTTGACAGACGATAATGTTTGAATGGTCGAAATCTTCGGCAGTTGTAATCACATATCCATAGCCTGGATGGGAACTTATAAAGGTTTTAACCCGGTCTCGGTAATCTACTAATTTGTTGTTTCTTATTCTTTAATAGTCCTTTATTTTACAGAGTAAGGCGCCGAAGCACGATACCGCGCTGTTGTGAATATCACTTAATAGCGATCACACATTCAAGTGATGATCGCAGTGAGTGTTCTTAACCTTACCGATCGTTTAAGAAGGGGCACAGTAACGCTTCGCTTTGAGTGTTACATTGTCTTATCGTTAAACTTGCTCATTTGCAAAGCTTTTACCCACTCTGCCATTTACTTTTGTCCTTGTCCAGCTTAACTTCAGGTTACCAGGCGACCAGGTATCACCGGCACCCATTACGCCACCCATCTCGCTGGTATGCGTTGGTGGTCGCAATTAGGCCGATAAATGCCCCGGAGATCAGACACTCCTCAACAGATTAATCGGTAGGACCAACATGGAATCCGACTTTAATAAGTCGTACATTTTGCTTGTTTATCGAACACCTTGCGCGATATTTCCACTATTATCTATTGAAGCTCCTCTTTCCAAGGTACGATATTATTATTATTATAAGACATCATCTTCACGTGTTTTTGGATTGGCATAAATTATCCGTTCTAATCGAACTAAAATAACATTATTTTCGAACATTTCATTCATAATTAAGTTTTTTGTTCCGTAGACAAGGAAGAGAATACGTATTGTTCTTTTATATTCTCATTTTTATTCACTTGAAGATAAATGCCAATAAGGAAGATGACATGCTACGCCTGGAAAGAAAAACAGCTCTTAAGTGAGGCTGCCATAACTCTTCTAGTCAACTATTCAACCATGCGCTATTTTAGACAACTTCGTTACCTGATGTATCATAATCATAAATAAAATATCGTATCATAAATAAAAAACTGATATTTCGATTCTACACTAGGTAGTTGTACTTATGAATTGGTAAAAGTATTAAGACATGTTAATTGAATCACCCCAGTGCTGCTTATTCCAAATGCTATTTTCCCTATTAGCCACCAGATTCTGGTGGGACTATAATACCCATACGGGTATTCATTACTTGCTTAAGTTATTGATCTCTGAATTAGTAAAACACGAGACTGCGGTTACTGACTACGTCGTTGACAGGGCCCGCATTCGTAAGAAACCAGTCACATATCATTTATTTTGACACCAATTGTAATATTTGTGTCGTTAATCAATTACGACGTGTTAAGTTTTATGTCTCAATATCTGATGTCAATGAGTGTAGCAATCATTATTTATTTATTTGGTATTATAATTTACTTGTTAATTAAGTATTTAGAATGAATGGAATAATGCATGAGACCCAACATTTGTTCTGAATAGGAAGTGATAAGACCAAAATTTGTCAATGACGATGTTAATACACGTGTCATTTTAACGACACCGGTAATGACACACATATTTGTGCCTGCTCTTTGAGGTCACGGATTTCAATGAGACAACTCCGCCCTTTTTAAATCTACCGCTGCAGCGTCGGTGTCAAGAGTGAACAACCGAATAAGTCAGTAACGATCCACTAGACAATAAGAAAAGCACGACCATTACAAGGCGACGAAACTAATATCAATAGAACACAATGGGAACAATAGTACCCTCTGTCAATTATGCCATCATTACCATTGGAATAAACGACGTAACGGATCAGATGCTTGTCAAAAAACAACACGATGACAAACTTAACGCTGTCACAACTACCTAAACCCTCGGCGATCGAAATTAAATCTTAACAGCTAATAAATATAACTTTAATTATAATACATAAAGTGTTAAGTAGTAAGAGATGAACGTGCATATTTTATATGTCGAAACAGTTACCCTATAAATGATTTATGATCTGCGGCGCCGTCTTAAATTCTGTCACTTGCATTAACAATGTATTATAGATTGATTAATTAAAATAATCCATGCTAATAAGGTCAGACCTTTGGAATAATATTAAATACTAATAAAATTTTGTTCTTATATTTGGTGCTTATAATTTTGATAGCCGTTTAATACTGAGCTATTCATTGACTAGGTACTGGTTACCTATCATGTAGAGTTGTTCAGAGTTGGTTCAGAGTTACATAATTTTTCGAACTCCCATGAAAGCTTGTCCTTTATTCAGCGAAAGTGATCGCAGAGCATCGAGTTTATAGATCACGCTAGGAACAAGCCCTTTCGTGTAACCTCATAAATACGATTCGATATCACTTAGATTTGTTCCCTGGACATTTCAATTTGAAATCTAATACTAAACAAAACGCTGACTCACACCGACAATTCATTTGCGTAATCTTTACATGATTTTGCATTGTCTGTACGTTATTCAAATCGCCAATATATTCATTTTATTCAAATTGCGGTACTTAACTTCCTTCCTTGACTTGATAAATTCTCTGTTACTGTTTACAAGCAGGTCTACATCATTATTTATCATATTCCGATAGGTATCGTATGATTTGCGAAGGTGTGTTCTAATTGGATCCTTACCGTGTTTGTATTATGAGCTGAATGTTATTGAATTCTTGCTGGGAGGCGTATTTGCGATTATATGATCCTCGCATTTGTCAAATATGATCGAGGTGTGCGAAGGTGTTATTCGTTTTGTTGACACGCGATGGTCCGATAACTTGGAATGCTTGCCACTTGTAATTTGATGGGAGGTATTCGAGTTAAGCATTTAATTTTTGTGCGGCTTTTGTAAGCTACCTTGTAATATGTTATACCTGAGATAAAGATTTTTTGATGCCGGACCTTTTTCCTTCATCTGAGAACCAATTTGATTTGCTTACAATAAATCAAAAACCAAATGATTCTTTAATTTAAAGTTTTAAATTTATTTTTTCAAAGTCCTGCAAAATATCAGAAACATCGTCTTTACAAGTCGTATTACAACAATCCGGCTCCCATATATCAATTATGCAAGTTACCGTGATAAGAATCTTTTAATTTTCACTTATAGTATCTCATACATCTCAATACGCGGTCGCGGCAGGTGGCGTCCTCTTCCTCCGTGTTTGCAAATGTTATATGGACGTATGTACACGCCGCGTGTCGTAAAAATGACAAACTTACATTTATTGCCTTGTACGACACGTAAGTAATGTCTCGTCTCACATAGGTTTTGTCAGCGTGCAATCGGTGATTTATTAACGCACATTGTTGATTATTTTCTTAATGCCAATCACCAATACTTGAAGGTTTATCAGTAAAATTTAAATCCTTCGGTCACAACATGCTGTTCTGTTGAAACGCTTGACGAATCAATGTTTATCACAGGCTGTAAGTAATAAAATAAATGCACGACTCTCGGGAAGCTTTCTCTCGGCATTTCAACAGACACTTCATCATTCTTGAATATAGATATTTACGATATATTTAGATCAGTCTATGATGTATCAATTTTGCCAACTAGTTTTAGTTACATCAGTTATTACAATCGATGGGAGGTAATTTAAATTAAAATCTCACCGTCAGCAGCATTTTAAGCGTTTTAGCAAATATGATAATATTAAAACGAATTACAAATTAAAATATAGCAGAAATATTTAAACATGTATGGTACTAGAAAAACTTTCATGCACTTTAAACTTTATCGATGCCCTATCGTTAGCAACATGTAAAAGAGTAAGCAACCGATGAGATATGGTCAATATATTAATATCGGCCCTCAAGCTAAAAGTTAAAAATAGCGCGGGTAGGTATATTCTTTAAAAGCTTTTGTCGTGTTGACATGCGAAAGCACATGTATAGCGTACGTGTTCTGTAAAGTATGTGCGTATCGCGAATCCAACTTGTGATTGAGAGTTACGATTGTCATTAATATCGTAATGGACTCGATTTATGATCGAGGATCATCGCATCGATTTTACGAGTATGCCCCTCTCGCGTTGTATTTAATTCTAGATATATTTCGAACGGTGTTTTATTGTGGGACGCCAATTTGTTATGTTGTTTGTGGCGCGCAATGGTTTTTGTGGCCTTTTTAATTGTTTTACACGGGCTGTTATTGATTACTCTGTGTTTGTTTTAAGGGCTATTTATCGATAGTATTTACTTTACGTGAATCGTTGTTTAAGATGCAAAGATTGTTCTTGTTTGTTGGCACATTGCGAAAATTTCGAGTTAAAAACTAATCGTTATTGAATTTTTTGAGTGCGCTTCAAGGTTTGTATAACCACCACATGTTTTTAAAACTGATATTCGCTATTCCGATAAGTTCCTTTGTCTCGGTTCGGTTTTATTTGTTCCGGTGATGTTAATTGAAAATTGTGTGAAGTGCAACCGTCATCGGTCGCGACTGTTTAAAGTAATAAATAATAATAAATAACACCCAACAATCACACACCTAATTAGGATTCCCTGTATCTAGGGACCCAGGAACTACGAGGACCATGGTTTCACAACACCCAGACTATGAACAAGTATTTGCCGCTTTATTTTTCTTGTGCTCAAAGACTTGTCCTGACGCGGGAATCGAACTCGCCGCTGCCGGTTTATGAGTCGACCTGCTCAACCACCACACCATACTTTTTGGATGTAGCCTCATTTGGTTTAAAAGTACACATTTTATTCTAATTGTACACAGTTGTACATACGATGTAGAAATATTCATAATGATTGTTGATATGATGTATATGTCTTTCTCTTACCATTTAAATATTTTGATATGTTATTCAATTCATCCAACAGCCCGTATTGGCCAGATTGCTGGATTACGACTTACATTCTCCCGTGAAAGAAGGCATTCGTATTTGGCTGATGACGCACTTATACGATTGCCAGTTGAGCAATAATTATTATTTCTCCTAATTGATGCAACGTTCATGGTACCTCATCGAAAAAGACGTCCTGCATCGTTTCGGCAACATCGCAATATATCGCCAATTAATTTTATACATACGATCACGGAAAGTGCTCGACCACAATCAAGTGGCAATGTTCAATATTTATACACGCTTCCCAGTATAATAATCGCATGGAATTTATTTTAAATCGTTCTCCCTTAATTTATAATGGCCACCGGCGACTTCAAATTGAAAATTAACCCCGTTTAGACACACCTCCTGGCGCTCAAATATTTTTTTCCGGCACATTTTTCCAGCATGTCAACACCCGGCGATAAATTATGACCACTCTCTAGCAACCTATTATTATACGACCTGACATTTTATTTAAAGCAATTTGAGGGCGAAATTGAAAATTTTTGCCGAAAAAAATTTTGGCCCGCGGTGCATCGGGAATGGATTTTTGAGATTTATGTTCGATTTTCGGTAAATTTAAAACTCTAATGCTTTGTTGATACTGCTTTCGTAAATTGGTTTCCGTTTTTTGGAATAGGTTCTCTAAATTTTATTTGGGCATTTACATACTATTTTTTGGATAACCAGTCGACGGCGTTAAGGTGAAATTAGTGTGGTCATACCGCATTGGACCAAGGTCATTGACGCCGATCAGGTAGACCCGGTGGATGATTGATCTGCGCTCTTATCACTGCACTGTGTCGCCTACGTTCGGCATTGTCAAAGGCACATTGTATAAGAAAAAATAAAAGAACCGTATTGTAATATAAGCTTCACAAAATTTACGCCCAGACTATAAACAACTCTTTGATATATCTGAAATAAGTGATCGTCAATACCAACCTCTAACCAACCATCAACCCCAAGAATGATCCCATATTCCCATATCGATACTACTTTTCAATATGTTTTCCTGATTTGTTTCAGAATGTTCAAGAAGGAGTGCCAGGATTAACAAGAATGTAAGAAAAAGAATTTCACTTTAAAACTTAACTAAAACCAGCACAAAAGCAATATCTCGGTTTCACTGAAATATAGTATCCTAAATAACTTCATGTTGTTCATAAATACTAGAGAAAGACATAACGAGAAAATATAAATAATTTAAACTTCGCGAAATAATAAATACAAATTTACTAGGACTTTTCTGCAAAGTTCGTTTAGGTAGGTACCACCGCTTTGCCATTATTCTGCAGTAGTGTGCAAGCACTGCTGTGTTCCGGTTTGAAGGGAAATGTAGCTAGTGAAATTACTGGGCAAATGAGAATTTATGACCTGATCTCACAGTCGAGTAATCTTATTACCAGACTGCTATGTCTCAGGATGATGTGCGCAATGCAGTATCACGCGAAACTTTATATTTTGGAGTTCCGAGTGACAATTTTCTGTTATGGGCGGCCGTGTCGCTTAACATCAAGTGAACGACTAGCTCGTCACATCATTCACTAACATAAAAAAAAAACTAATAAGATATTATGAGACACGTGAAAGTATAGGTTAGATTCAAACAGTTAATTCAAATTGATTGTATGTACCTATTATATAAACTGGACCTAATGAAATACTATAATCGTAAACTATCTTTTCTTTTGAATTTATTTACTGCCGACGGGTACAGCGTTTTCTGTAATTGGACATATTTCGTGTTACCTCCTACGTATCAATCAAACTGTTTGATATAAAATTCCGCTACGGTACTTATACCGAGATACTTGTAAGTATTTGGGCCGATAAGATGTACCGATTTTAAATATAACAGTTAAGTGTTTTCACTAGGTGGTAGGAATTTTCTTCAAAGTTCGTCTAGGTAGGTACCACCGCTTTGCCAGTTATTCTTCCGCCAAGTAATAGTGCGCAAGCACTACTGTGTTCCGGTTTGAAGGGCACTGTAGCTAGTGAAATTACTGGACAAATGAGACTTTATGACCTGATCTCACAGTCTAGTAATCTTACTAGATCGTGCTGATGTCTCAGGATGACGTGCGCGGTGCAGTAACGCGCGAAACTCTATTCGAGTACTTTAGAGTTCCGAGTGACACTGTAATTGATATGGACAGCCGTGTCGCTTAACATCAGGCGAACGTCAGCTCGTCACGTCATTCATTAACATAAAAAAGTGTAATATACTCAGGGGGGCCTCGCGATTACTACTACAAATTTCAAATCGGTTCAGTCGTTTTGCCATGTAAGTCAAACAAAGAAATAAATTTACAAAAAAACCTAATTATGTTCACGTATTAGTAGAGAAGTACGGAAATTTGTATGATCTTTAATAAATAATATATCGACCTTATTTCTTATTTCCTTCACTCGATACTCCGGTAGTGATGTCACAAATAAAGGTCGAAACTCTCAATATAACAGATTATCTGATCGAAGATATCTTATTGACAGCCTCTGTGGTGTGGTGGTTATGCAGGTTGGCTCATAGCCCGGAGGCGGCAGGTTCGATTCCCGCGGCAGGACATATATTTGTGCACAGAAAAAAGTGCAAATACTTGTTCTGAGTCTGTGTGTTGTGGGACCATGGTCCTTGTAGTTCTTGGGTCCCTAGACACGGGGATCTACGTATTCGTTGGGCGTCATTATTGTTATTATAATTTGTTATTATCACTTCAGTTTAATGTAAATTCCAGTGACACAAATATTTAAACTGTCACTAGAAATATACAAAGAAATCAAGTTTAATGTCTCTCTTTCACAGATGGGACATACCAGCGGTCCTCGCAGAAATACCGAAGTTAGGCGCTGTCATAGACTTGACGAACACCGCCCGCTATTACGACCCGAGAGTAAGTATCTTTTTATTTCATTCTAACAACTCTTTGAAATGCTTTTCTTTCTACCACATTGTTGTAAAATTGTTGTTTTAACAAAAAGTTGCTCAGGTCAGGGCTTCCACTTGCAACGTTTTCTCGTAACATTTCCGGAATCGTGGCAGCGTCAACTGACATATCCATAATATGTATGATGTTAATCTAACACTTAAAGCGATCTATTCCAGACTACACAGAGATAGAGGTGTGCGTGTGTATGTGTATATTGTGAGAGAGTATGTATTTTACTGCGTACCTGATGTTAATGAGTGGCTGGGCGGTCTTATGGCAGCTAAGGTTGTCTTTTTTCAGCACTTTAATTTCCTTGTGTTGTGCTTATAAGTCAAACCCGCTATATATTATTGATTCAGTACCCTTTTCAAGTTCATTGTGTAAAGTTACGACGCATTTTTGCTATCATATACGAATGTGAGAGTCAACCCTGCCTATGGTCTTTCAAACACGGAGCTACGCCTGAAACGCATAAAAATTCTTCCTAAGATTGTTAATAATAAATGAGTGGTAACAAGCACCATGCGAATATAAGACAACAGGTTTAAGGTCAGAATTACGAGTTTTCTCGTACGAAGGAATGAGGACTAGGGGAGGTTCTTACCGCCCGGCATGTTTTAGAATACCAGGAAAGCAGTAAAGTTATGCGCAGTTTTACTATTGAAAGTCACATTTTCCACTACGATGCTTTGTTCGTAGTTACGTGTGATTGCCTTGCATTCATCTTCTGGCATAATCCGATCGTAAAACGTTTTCATGTACCAACCGAGTCTCATGTTTTACTGCAGTATGTGCCATGGGCTCTTGCGATTTAAACACATCCTATCACCCTGCAGAATATGTATAACTACACTACTACATAGTATGAAAGAGCGCGCAGGTCAGCTAAGTTCGATGAAAAAGGTACCGTACTGGTCTATTGAGTTGTCGTGTGGTCGTGGGATCTTGATATATCCTTATAATCAATAAGCCTTTTTTATTTTTCGTAATCTATTTTACAACTAGATTAGTTCTCTCAAAATATGAAGTATCATCTTCTTAACATTGCACCACACCACGATAAACTGCCTGTTGATGCGTAACGAGGTAGACAATCCTTCAGTGCTAAGCAGATTACACTACTTTGTACCGCAAAACTACATCCGCGCGGGTCAAAGACGTCGCCACCAGCTGTTTGCTGCGCCTCCTGCCTTACGCACGTGGCACGCTCATAATGCACCAACGGCAAGGGCTGTAGCTGTTATCAACCGCTTCTTAAGCGAAGTCCAAGATGCTGACATACATACTGACCCCATTAGTCGCCTTTATAAATATATATTGCTTAGTCCATATAAGAACTTAGTGTAACAATGTGAATGTTTTGGCGTAGCTGTAAGTTCACTGTGTATTTAACAAATAAATAAATAAATAAATAAACATTCGCGTAATATTGTCGACTCTTATCACTTGCATCATACGGATTTCACCGTTTCGTTTTCCTTACCGAGTCCGGTAGTTCGCACATTCTCAAGCTTACGGTACGCCCGAGGATAGGATTTCTGGTAATCCGCATGATGTGTGCTCTTGGCCGCTATACGCTAACTAAGTGTGAAATTTTGATGCAATTTAAGACTTGTACACAAATGTGATTGGATTAAACGTGATGTGTGTGTAAACATTCAGAAAAGTTTAAAATAATTAGAGATAAGAGAGAAATGAGCAAAGAACATGCATAACTTTAAACCTCAAATTTAAATCAACCATATTTTGTTTGAAAATAGGGTTTTTTATGTTAAGGAATGACGCGATGAGCTAACCGTTCGCCTGATGTTAAGCGACACGGTTGCCCATATGTTATATATCATATTATATCAATAAACTGGTGCCCATCAGATTTTGATTCAGGTTTTGAAGTTATATTTGAAAGTATGTCTTTAAAGACCGTGCTGTCGCCCCAGTATACCCGAGCCCTTATTTGCGTAAGAAGGTAGCTACGATAACCATCGGTACTGTTGCGATACAATGTACTCAAAGCATTAAATAGCGATTCAGGAAGTACCATCTCTTTGTTGGGTAAATTATCGTATGTCCGTTTAGAGATACATGAGAATTACCGTTGTGAATTTATGCGATAATTGTCGTCACACCTTGTTTCGGACACTATAAGATTTGATGTGCCCACCGCAGGGCAAAGGGCACCCTTCCGTTCTATTTGTCACATAGGAGTCAGTTTGTTTGATGAACTGTCTTTTTCTTATATGCATACTTGCTGTATTCATTTGGTCAAATTGAAACAATAACTAATTGGTAAACCAAATACTGAGTAAACTATAAAGCTAATGCCATCCATCTAAAAAGATTTCCCATGCAGTTTCTTAGTTGTTATGGCGCTATTGCATCAGCGCAGCAGTACCCTAATCTTCTCTAAGTTTAACAATCACGAGTTTCACTTTAATCAGTTGCATGTTATTTTTAAATGTGACGACTAATTACACTAAATTAGCTGTGAAAGTGATACCGTTTCGGAACACGCCATTGATGTCGTCGTCGTCGTCGTCGTCGTCGCTGTCACTTGCTTTTCAACGCCAATGGGGTCTTGGATTCCGCTTTGGGTATTTTATGATGTTGCTATTGGTATTTATGTTCGTGTCCAGTACTTAGTCACCAGCGCCATTAAACAGCGATGGTTGCTAAATGATAATATCTTTCTAAATTGTTATTGTTATTACCCTAACTTTTTAAATATTTTCAACTTCTTATATACTAAGCTGACCCGCCCCGGCTTTTACGGGTTTGTATTACGCTGTGAGAAATGATTTTAATGTTTCATATAATAAATGGAATATATATAAATGGAATCGTGGTTCTTCGTATTACGATGCGTAGTACTTGTCGCAAAAAATATATGAATTCTTTTATAAATGAACTGATTTTGATTAAATGAAAACCTGACCAGAACGACGATGATGATCACAATGATGTTCTTAATTCTATTTCTTTTAAACATTCAACCAAAATAATGAAGTTTCTGAATTTTCTTCTAGTACAGTCGTCGATAGGCCACAATTTTATTATAAGTATACAGATTTAGATTATCCGCTTAGTAATGCCAGTATAAGCAAGCAAAATCTTACAACAGTCACGTTCTTAATCAGATCATAGAACAAATGATGGTACAATAAATAACCCTATAAAGTATCCATCCTGTTTCTTCAGAGGTTTAAATACATCTCCATATATTTTTTGGAAACGTCATTTCTTAAAGAACAACACGAACAGCCTTATTAATAAACACGAACTAGCTTTAGACTAGTTACACCATCTTTTGTCTCTTTCGATCCAGGTAAATATTCCAGTAGCAAAAAAAGGACAAAAGCTGAAGTAACTAATCCAAGACTAATACCCTATGGGGACCTATCTTAATATCATAAGGTTGATTGAAAGACGACTGTCAAGTTACTAATTAATTTATTGACAACACAGCCTATATTTATACAAAAATTAAAATTCGCGCATAGTTCTCTCTCGCTCACGTCATATCGTGCTTCCTACTCGCACACTATAAATATACGCGCGGGCACTGCGCACAAATTAATAGGTCTTTACCTATGAAATTGCCGTATTGCAGTACAGACTTTTTCAACCAAAAAAAAGTTTTGATTGGCTATGAATTCTAAATTCAAATTAATTTTGTTTAAAAATATGACATTCTATTCACAATATAAGTCTTTTGTTTATTGATTAGCGTTGTATTTTCATTACATTTCAACATTTTTCCTCATAATGGATACTTTGAAATTTCGTGTAATTATGGAATATGAGTTCCGTCGTGGCACCAACGCGGCACAAACGACACGTAACATCAACGACGTTTACGGAGAGAACTGTACAAACGAACGTACAACCCGTTATTGGTTTGCTCGGTTCCGTTCTGGGAATTTTGACTTGAAAAATGAACCTCGTGGTCGTCCGGAAACTTTGGTCAACAATGATGAATTAAAGGCGATTGTGGAAGCTGATGAATCTCAATCTACAGCTGAGCTGGCAGCAGCTTTTGATGTTAGCATCAAAACAATATTGGTCCATTTGCGACAGATTGGCAAGATAAAAAGCTTGATAGATGGGTGCCCCACGAACTTAACGATCGCCAGCGCAACGTACGCGTCGAGACTTGCCTTGCGCTGCTTAACAGGCACAGAAATGAAGGAATTTTGAACCGAATTGTTACGTGCGACGAAAAATGGATTCTTTTTGACAATCGAAAGCGCTCAGCAAGTTGGTTAGATCCTGGTTCGGTACCAAAGCAATGTGCAAAACGAAAAATGACCCCTAGAAAGGTCATGGTCACAGTTTGGTGGTCTAGTGCTGGTGTGATTCATCATAGCTTTTTACAAAATGGCGAGAGCATTACTGCAGATGTGTACATTGAAGAACTGACCACAATGATGGCGAAACTAGCACGTTTGCAACCAGCTTTGGTCAATCGGTCGTCTCCACTGCTACTTCACGACAACGCGCGACCCCATACTGCACAACAGACCGTCTCTAAGCTGCATGAGTTGGATTTGGAAGCTCTCCCTCATCCGCCATACTTACCAGATCTTGCGCCTACCGACTATTACTTTTTCCAAAATTTGGACAACTTTTTAGCGGGAAAAAAATTCAATTCCCGAGAGGCAGTACAAAACGCCTTTGAAGAGTTTGTTGTCTCCCGTCCTGCTGATTTTTTCAAGAAGGGCATCCATAAACTGCCACAGCGTTGGCAAAGATGCATTGATTGCAGGGGTGATTACTTTGAATAAAAGAAATAAATAAGTTCGAAAAAAAAAATCTTAATATTAGTTTATTAATAAGGCTGGAAGAGTATATCTAGAAAACTTATTTATAATGGTATGCGCTTATATTATACATTATAGTTCGGCTCGGCAGTCAGATTAATTTAAATACATCAAGAAATAATTGTAATCTGTTCTGTCAAGTGCCGACCACAGTTGTCTTATTACATCTTACTTCACTTAATCAAAAGTAAGTTTAACTATCACTTAACATTTCGACACCTCTGATCATCACTCGGATGATTGTCGGTTGACATCAACTGGCTCGTGCTAGTAATACTACTATTGTTGATATTTATGTCTCTTGTCTCTGTAACAGATTCGGTAATCTCCTTGATTAGTAAAGAGATAGTACAACTTTTCAATGCGATAAGGTACTAAAACGTTAAACCGGTTAATTTCTGTATGTACATATAACTTTATCATGATCTACTTTTCATGAACCGTCTACATGACATGCTGCAACCGGTTCTAATTAAAAGATTATATTTGGATTATAATGTAATTACTTACGTACTAGAGCTTGTAAGTACGTCTTCATCTTTCATATGTTTAAAACTTTGATATGTTCATAGGTTTGTTACCTGGATCAATTCTGGAATAGCTTCAACTCGAGAGTTATTAGGTATTAGTGCTTTGTCAAAAACCTATTGCTGTTATTATATTAGCGAGTACTCATTTCCGAGCTTACCTAGACCCAGAAGTACTTATCGCGTTTATTTTTAGATTTGAAGATCTTAATGTTGTATTGTATGGCGGTGGTGTTGGTGGTGAAATAATCTACTATTTACTTAATATCAGTGGTCCTTATTATAGGCAAAATGTGGGCATTGTATTTATTTTTGATTTCTTTATTAGCTATACTGACTTTGATTGATATATTAATTTACTCAAAACATGTGTTACTTAACGCATGTTTTACTACGCGTTTCATGTCAATGTTAATTGACGGGGTGAGAACAAAAACGGTTTAACTGATTTTTTTCACAAAATGACTTATTGGTATCGTGAAATTATCTACAATAATACATTCTCAAACTACCAAAATGGGGCTTAAATCTCGAGATTGTCAGTCTAAAAACAGTTTATCTGACACAGGAATACAGTTCGCTTAGCATAAAAACATTATTATATTTATAATATGTACTATATTATATTTTTACAGTAATTGTACGAACTAGTACTATATTTTGTATTTAAAAATAGAATTAATACATTTTCAAGCAAATGAAACTTACATAAACCTTTTCTATTACTTAATACACACTCTACACTGAGGCCCTTGAAGTTTAAAGTCGTTTAAAGTAGTTTTCTCGAAACTATCAATTTGACAGTTAAACTCTTTTTATTCTCAATCCTTCAATTCTTATCAATTTAAACTACTTATTATTAAGTATAAAAGCGGAACTCATTTTGAATAATTTAACTTTCTTTGTCGCAGGAATTCGAAATGAAGAACGTGATACACAGAAAGATGTTAATTCCTGGCCGCGAAATACCACCAGAGAGCAAAGTGAAAGAGTGAGTACGCTTTGTATGATCTTGTTTTGTTTTAGCTGGCTTTGACCGAGATTAATAGCGCCTTATGTGTTCTTGTATTCAGAATGTTTGTTCGTGTGAGTTCTGCACTAGGCGCAACAGGACAAATCGTAAGATTTAATCGAGAAATGCAGTATTACTGCACTGTATGCCGTCGTCTATTGCATAACCATGCTTTGAAAAAACTGACTCCTTCTAATCGCAATGAAAAATAAAGATCAGTTCATATTCGTGCGTTTCCGTCGTTCCTAGTGTTCTACTAATATACTTAAATTTTTTAATGTCGATATTGCCATTTACAAGTTTGCACATTCTTTGAAAAAATCAATCTAAAAAACCACCGGTTTTGTCCGCCCCAATTCATCAAATTGTATATCGTTTTAATGCTTAACATAAATAGTTATAATAGAGTCATTTTCCATCCAGATATGTTAAATTAATCAGAATGAAACCAAAATTTCGGTTTCCTAATCAAGCTGGCGCCTTATTGGCACCCATTCGCTACGGTTAATCTTCTTCACAAGTTACCATTAACAAGTTTACACCACCCTATAAGGCCGCGTATAAATCAGAACGTGCAGCTATCTATCAAGTGACGATCGTTTTGCATTCGGTTTTAAGTTTTCGTGCTTACTTTACATTGGTCGATTCAACAGCAGAGTGGTTGGCGCTAGTGCTAGCTTTATTTCCAGTTTACTCAACTTCACGTTTTATTGATTTATTTAAGTAAAACTCAATACTTTGGGCTTACTTTAGAACGATTTACTATACAATGGATCTGTTTGAATACAAAGCATGTAAGTTTTAACAATAAAGCTAGTCACTGAGTGAAAATTACGACGACGGGTTGTGTGACAGTAAGCAACTGGCAAAACATTGTATAGACCAATAGTAAGTGAGCTCAGTCCAGTTCAAAGCTTAAAGTTATATGTAGCAAAATATCTTATGTGAAATACATTAGTTAGGTGATAACTGATAAGTTAAGCTCTATCCACTCTAACATATACTCGACTAATGTAAACGAATCATCGATAGTTTTAATTTGAAGCGTCGTCGGCGCCGATCGTCTTCGAATATGGGTAATGTTATAAATCTACGTTGAACGTGGGCGGGGTGGCCGACGTACGGTAGAATAGGTGCAGTTCTGTTTCGATGTTTCTGTATTGACAGTTTTTTATAAGACATCTCACGTAGGACTGGCAATTTTTTATTTATTCAGATGTCTAATATAATATAAAAACAAATAAATAAATATCTGTGGACATTTCACACAGATTGAGATTAGGTAAGCGCCATAGAAACGTTGTTTTTTCCTTAATATTTTCCTATCTATAGAAATATAAATAATTTATACTTAAGGCAAACTGACTACAACAGAAGATTTTTTATTTAATAAAATATAGTCAATACGACAGTTTAAAAAAAATGGAAAGAAAAATCAGTATTCTAAAGTGCACCACATCATCGTCCTCTATAACTTGTACGGTTGCGGTCGCTAGCGCCGGCCGCCCACGCGGCGGCGTTTCTCTCGGAATTCGAAAGGCATTCAGAGCTTCGTACGAACTTGTGACACGGGTTACCAATACCATTACCACGCTTTGGGCAGACTAGAAGAATCGCTACGAGTAACCTTCAAGCGGCGTATTCGCTTGGCGCTTCAAACCGGCGTTATGAAACTAAAACAAAAGACCCAGTTGTAGGGTAGATGCAAAATTGCACGCAGTGATTTGCTTCATATTTGTTTATTTGGATTTTTGAACTAAAACTTCTTTACACAAGCTTGACTTGGGGAGTAAGTTGGTGAATGCGTAACGAGGCGAAGGGAAGTTGAAAGTTGTTGTCGTCAACATAACAAAATTAAAAATTAGTATTGTTATGTTGTCCGTTGTATGTCCGGTAAACTGACAATTTACAGTAGTCAAGATGGCGACCTATGATTACAGACCTACATAGATAAAAAAGTCAAGGCAAATAGGCTAACTTTAGCACTTTTACCAGTCAAAATTATATTAGGTACTTAAAATTAAGTTATTTCACTAAGCATATAAAATTACAAAGTGCTTATTGTCAAATAATATATAGCAAGCCCATTACAATATACGAGTTTGAAAAAAAAGCAGTTCTCTTTCTCACTACTGGTGCAAGCAATCCGGCACAATGCAGAATAGAAAACTTTGATCCGAAGCTTCGATTACAACTGTAAAGAAGAAGCTACAAGAAACTTTACGGTGATGTATTTTTTTCTTCTTTCTTACTGTCTTTTACAATGTATATAATTCATTACAGTTGAGATAATTAATATGTTACAAAAGTAACCACTAAGTTATGATTTCATTGCGATATGTTCCTTTGTTCTGTTCTAAGCATTGAAGATTTTAAGCTACCACATTAAATTAATCTATGTTAATGATTGCAGTGCCAAGCGAATAGGTACATTAGAGTTGTCGCGTTTGTTGGCCGACTCGCGTTCTGTATACGCTATAGTTATTTCGAACGTATTGTAAAGTTTTTCTATTGAAATCCTCAGTTACGTATAGTTGCCGCTAGGGTCGCAGATTTCATATTTCTTTAACTCGCACTAACTTTATAATGCGAACTGCTAATTGATGGAACAGCTTGCCGGCGTCCTTGTTTCCAGTTAATAATCTCGGAGTTTTCAAGTCGAGAGTGAACAAGTATTCTCTAGGCAAGCATGCCCCATCTTAGATTACGTCACGGCAGAGGTCAAATGCTTTGCCTATAACCGATAAAAAATAATTACGATGCTCGATAGCGAGTACAATAATGTACATTCAAATAAAGTGATACTAGGAGTACAGTACTCTACTGCTACGTATGTGTTGTATCGCATTTTTTTATTATTTTGAACTGACTTCAAAAAATGGGGAGGTTCTCAATTTTACAGTTTAAAATAAATGTTCGTTACCTCGGAACTTCTGGGTGAACCGATTTTGTTATTCTTTTTTTATTTGAAAGCTGGTGGTCCCGTTTCAATTTGATCCAGATCTGACAATGGCATCCATGAGAAAATCAAGTCTGAAATCGGTCTTTACGCTTTGCGTTTGTTGATTATCTTGAGTTACGTTATTATAACAATAAACAATTTCACTAACAAACGCTAACATTTGTTCAGTATTTTCAAAAAAGCATTACATTTACTTTATCAACTAGAAAAAAGCTGATGATCTCCCAAACGGCTGAACATATTTTATTCATTTAAAGCTAAAGAACATTCTACTTAGATCAAGTCACAGAAAAAGTGTTTGAGAGCTAAGATGGCTATAGACACACGCAGATACATATGCTGAACTTATAACACCCCTCCGTTTGGTCGAAGGTTACACAGAAGATCGTGTGACAAGTCGGCACGACCACTGCGCGTATACTCGACATACTTGTCTGAGTTAACTTGTCTCAAAGCATTCTCACCCATTAAAATAAAGGCAGTTGATCTTCTATCATGTAGGTATAAGTAATAAAAATAATTGAAGCCACCACACTAAGGGTTATTTTAATAAGCGACATAAAGATTTTGTAGGGACTCTTTAGTCATAGCTAAGGTATGCGATTTAAGAACTTCGATCCTAACCAAAAAGCTTAAATTAAACAATAAACAATACATTATACATATTAAAGGTAAAATTTCCGTGCTTCAAAGCGTGGCTCATAATGCATTCTCCACTGTTTTATGTAACATTCTTGGCTTAGCTTACGTCTGTAAAGCAGTTGTGTGACAACCCTGACACGCATGCCTGTGTCGCCTCACACTGTACATGTAACCCATTTTATTATGTCATAAATTTCGACGTAACAAAGCATAATAATATTAAATATAATATAGATAGTATTAATTGATATCCTATTCAATAAATGCTATTAATTTTATTAGTTTTCCTGTTATTGTATTATTGCGTTACAAATGGTTCATGGTGAATGACATTTTAATTATTCCTAGGTGTTTTCTGCAATGATAGATGTTAATTTTTTTAAATTTTTTGTTTTGGCTCCACACTTTTGTGTATTTAACCAGTGTCAAGTAATTGATAATTTCTCAAGTTAGTTAAAATGTATATATGTGTCAAGTCACAGTTCAAGTCATTCAGTCAAGTCGTAGTCAAGTCTAGTCAAGTCATACTCCTAGCAAAGTGGTGGCAACTTTACCAGAAGTTTCTATGGAGTTTTGGAAACAACACGAAAATAAACGTTTCACCATCATTATACCACTTTCGCACACTCATGTCTGTAATCCAGCACTTAACGAATAAAATGCCGCCAATTTTATGCACTAACACTGAAAATAACACAAGTTCAATGCGGTGCCGCGATCTTTTTCGTTTCCCGCCAAAAACTCCAATTAATTTTATTAATGTCTTTATTTTCTTTATATGTTCATATTTAAAGCGCTGATATTTAAAATACATATAATATCATATCATCGGCTGGAATGCCTTATCCACTGCTGGATACAGGCCTCCCCATAAAACGCCACTTTGGACGCATATCCTGGGCGGGGTTTGTCATAATCACCACTCTTGGCAGGAGATCGCAGAAAATGATAATACTGCTGCCCATTTCCATACTCCCATATAGCCTCTTACGGCACACGCACTGGAAAAGATAGGGTGGTTCTATTTTTAAATTTTAATTTATTTTCACTTCTATTATCGATTAATGATTTATTTCGTAAAATCAAACACATCAAATCACTATACATCATTTAGTAAAAAAATATTATTCATCGTAACCTGTGGAGGAAGTATAGGTACTACAAAGACCGTTCAATATTAATATGATTAGCTAAGCTTTAACTTAAAGATTATCTATATCATTTCTGGTCTGGTCTTTTGTTCGTCGAAGCGCCCCGTCGTCGGCTGTCTGCCACATAAATAACCATCGAGTTCCTTCGATACCGCCCTGTTATCGCAATGAACTGTCAACAACGGACTTTAACACCTTGTCGCTGTAAGGAAACCGAAAAACCTCTTAAGCGAGTGGAAGAAGCTTGAAAATGTAACATAGACAAAGTACTAAAGTGTCTACGAATTCTCAGAGTAGACTCTAGGATCTCGCATCTGTTTGTCAGTTAACGTTAGACAAATGCGCCACCCGTGCGGCTACTCCAAATTTTCCAAACTATGGAGTCTGAGACAGGTCTATATGTTTCGGGAATTGGTAACTATTTGAAATATGTCGAGGTACGCGACGCAATTAGGATAGACGAAGCGTTGGATGTTACTAATTTGAGTGCGACAAGTTTTTATGTTGTAGAAATTTATAGAAATTTGTATTAATTTATATTTATACCTGATGAAATCCTTATCTGTTAGGATAAGGATTTCATCAGGTAAGTATTGCCATGTCAGCTGTGCAATATTTTGACAGCATCTTTTTGTGGACATTCCGAACTTGCGTTTCTCAATGCGTAAAATAATTGAAGGGGTGAGAACAAAAAGGGTTTAACTGATTTTTTTCACAAAATGATTTATGGGTATCGTTGGATTCAGCGTGAAATTATCTTCAAAAATACATTCTCAAAATACCGAAATGAGGCTTAAATCTCGAGATTTTGTGTCTAAAAACGATTTATCTGTCATAGAAATACAGTTCGCTTAGCATAAGAATATTATTATATTTATTTTATTATATTATATTTTTACAGTAATCGTATGAATTAGTACTATATTTAGTATTTTAAAATAGAATTAAAACATTTTCAAGCAACTGAAACTTACATAAACCTTTTCTCTTACCTTATAAGCACTCTACATTAAAATGACGCCGTTGACGATTAAAGTCAATTTACTCGAATCTATGAATTTGACAGTTAAACCCTTTTTATTATCAACCCTTCAATTATTATTCCAATTGAATATGAGGGTTATTTCTGATTGCCTTTTTTGAATGAAAAACCCACTGTCCTCTTCTAGAAATTTAGTATCTACTAAAGTAATGACGTGCGCGTGCCTTCTCCCATCCATTTATCACGGCCGTATTTTTACTTGTTTCTCTGTGTCGTCTGTCAGCAATCATGTCGTCATTACAACCCAGCCCGTGCCTATCACCCTGTCTATAAATTGTATCCTTCGCTGGTGGTATGGATCGTCCAATTGATATATACATTTTTACTGTTTTGAGCTTTGTTTCCTATGGTATTGCGTTTTGATTAAATTTGTCACAGTAAATCCATTTGTAAACATTTCATTTACCGTAGTGCCAATCAACTTTACACGCCAAATTAACTGTTTATGTACATAGCATATATAAGTTTTTATGCGTCGAAATAAAAGAATGAATTGCAGGTATCATGCCAATAAAATAAAAAAATAATTCAAGTATCATCGGAGTCATCGCTCGATCCAATATTGGTACACCGGATTCTATGCCATGTAAACATGTTAAATCCGCTTTTGAGCTTTTTTGCCTTTGTTTTTTGTTTGTGATTAGATTAGCGAACGATTGAGACTTATGAGACAATTTGACATCTTGTATTAAGTCATTTCTTATTTTTAGGTGGTTCTATCACTCGCTAGTGGGAAAACCTAAACATTGTTGTAGAAGACTTTGTACTCGCTAGTTTAATATTGAAGAGATACAAGTCAACATATCAACATCTTGTGCAAACCGTGCACTAACTGGTTTGAACTATGCTTGCTTATGTAATTCATGTTTTTTTGTACGGTATCAGAAACTTCTGTCCTACTAGTGATGTTACTTTTGGGAGTCAGGTCGGTCAGGATGAGACTCTGGTAATGTCCGTAATAAAGATGACCAGTAATATAAGAGCTGTGAACTCGTTTATCGCTGCGGAGGTGTTAAAAGTAAATTCTCACGTTGTTGACTGTTTGTCTTGTAAAAGGCTAGTGTAAATCAGAGTAAGATAGGAGACTTCCGAGCGTGATAACAAACACATAAATATGGCGACCGCCAGCCATTGTCCAAATTTACTGTCACCGGCACATTATTACTGGTGCTGTGAACCATTTGTCTATTTGTCCTTTTTAGATAATGAACGCGCTTCTTTGAAATATGACGAGAAATTTGTAGAAGTACTTCAGCTTCGTCCTTTTTATTCAATTTCTTTTACGTTCTATAACTTAACAAGAAACGCATTAATTTAAAGCAATTATATTCTACATTCCTGTTATGTTAATATACATTAATGAATTTGATAAGATCTGTCAACGCTATCATGTTGCGCCAATTATGCCTTCACTCTTGCAAATGTAATCTTTTCTTTCTGTATCTGCATTTATCTACAAGCTTATTATGATATTCAAATTTTTATACTACAAGATCAATAAGTTTAATAATATAAATTCTGTCCAATGTTGAAACTGAATGTAGATTTTCTTTAATATCCATAATGATGCTAATAACATGCCTATTACTAGTTGTTACAGCGTTTCATTGGATTTAATAGCTGATCTAAATATCGACAATATTATAGTTTTGTTTTATTACAGAGTAGGCATTATAATGATTTGTTTTGGACCACACAGGGCTGTATAATTGAGACATTGGCTTTGTTGGCATTTATATCTATTTACGCTATTATTATGTGAACTCTAGCAATGGTTGTGAAACTTTTAGTTGCATAGTACTCTGTTAATTTAACCATTTCGAAACTTTCATACATAATTTTATTAGAACGTGCTCTTGTTTCAATGTACTTAATTATTTAGTGGCCGTGTCATGAAATGAGGACAGACCAGTTCGGTGTGTTTGAGCGATAGTTACTAATTTGATAGACAATTAATAATCCAGCTTAACTAAAATTCTTGCTTTGAATGAATTGGTCTTACAATATGATTAACGTTTATTAACTTTCGAAACGATATTTGTGTTTGTAATGACAGCTAGTTATTGACTATGAATTCTTGCATCGAATTTCCTTCAGGATGTCTTATTCCGGAATAAACTTCTCAAGTTGTTTTCAAATATCTAAACATGAAAATGTAGTTTAGATTACTTGTGACTGAAGATTGAGATGCTGCTTCCAATTGTTTATTGATAATTCATACGATTACGATTCCACAGAAATAATTACTGGTGATGCCGCATGAAAACGATTAGCGATCTGGACAAATTTCGCGGAACATAGTATAATATGCAGATGAGGACATCAAAATAGCGCACTAGAATATGACTGTATTCGGCAATGGGATTAATTAACGGGGATTAGGCGTTACTCACACCGCTCACGATCAAAGTTTCGAGTAATCCGAACATAATACCCGTGGTTTATGTGTCATCGGCGCCACTGTTTGATGCTGCTAATTAATGTGGTCGCGTTGTTACGCGATGAAACTCATTATTGCGGTTTTTTATCTGGTGATGGCGTAACTTTATATAGACAGATGAAAAATTTGTTTGTGGCTTTGTTTGCTCTCGCAGTATCAACAAACTTAGTTCAGATTAATATCGCCGAAAACAATATGTCTAACATTGGTTTTTTTTTATAATATTAGTGAATGATGTGACGAGCAAGTCGTTCGCCTGATGTTAAGCGATACGTCCGCCCATAACATAACAGTGTCATTCCGAACTCCAAAATAAAAAGTTTCGCTTGACACTGCACTGCGCAGAACATCCCGAGACATTAGCACAGTTTGGTAATAAGATTACTCGATTGTGAGATCAGGTCATAGTCTCATTTGCCCAGTAATTTCACTAGCTACATTGCCCTTCAAACCGGAACACAGTAGTGCTTGCACACTACTGCTTGACGGCAGAATAACTGGAAAAGCGGTGGTACCTACCTAGACGAATTTTGCAGAAAAGTCCTACCACCTAGTAACCCAAGTAGTAAGGGGTAGAGCTACTGTTATTTTATTATGTACCACATTACGCGATAAAAGTGAAGATAATATTATATATAGTTTCTTCTTTTAACGCAGCACATGACAATGATTCAGTTTCCATGGCTTTAAGAATACATATAAGTAATAATAGGTCTTTACCTATGAAATTGCCGTATTGCAGTACAGACTTTTTCAAACAAAAAAAAGTTTTGATTGGCTATGAATTCTAAATTCAAATTAATTTTGTTTTAAAAATATGACATTCTATTTAAAATATAAGTCTTTTGTTTATTGATTAGCGTTGTATTTTCATTACATTTCAACATTTTTCCTCATAATGGATACTTTGAAATTTCGTGTAATTATGGAATATGAGTTCCGTCGTGGCACCAACGCGGCACAAACGACACGTAACATCAACGACGTTTACGGAGAGAACTGTTCAAACGAACGTACAACCCGTTATTGGTTTGCTCGGTTCCGTTCTGGGAATTTTGACTTGAAAAATGAACCTCGTGGTCGTCCGGAAACTTTGGTCAACAATGATGAATTAAAGGCGATTTGTGGAAGCTGATGAATCTCAATCTACAGCTGAGCTGGCAGCAGCTTTTGATGTTAGCATCAAAACAATATTGGTCCATTTGCGACAGATTGGCAAGATAAAAAAGCTTGATAGATGGGTGCCCCACGAACTTAACGATCGCCAGCGCAACGTACGCGTCGAGACTTGCCTTGCGCTGCTTAACAGGCACAGAAATGAAGGAATTTTGAACCGAATTGTTACGTGCGATGAAAAATGGATTCTTTTTGACAATCGAAAGCGCTCAGCAAGTTGGTTAGATCCTGGTTCGGTACCAAAGCAATGTGCAAAACGAAAAATGACCCCTAGAAAGGTGATGGTCACAGTTTGGTGGTCTAGTGCTGGTGTGATTCATCATAGCTTTTTACAAAACGGCGAGAGCATTACTGCAGATGTGTACATTGAAGAACTGACCACAATGATGGCGAAACTCGCACGTCTGCAACCAGCTTTGGTCAATCGGTCGTCTCCACTGCTACTTCACGACAACGCGCGACCCCATACTGCACAACAGACCGTCTCTAAGCTGCATGAGTTGGGTTTGGAAGCTCTCCCTCATCCGCCATACTCACCAGATCTTGCGCCTATCGACTATTACTTTTTCCAAAATTTGGACAACTTTTTAGTGGGAAAAAAATTCAATTCCCGAGAGGCAGTACAAAACGCCTTTGAAGAGTTTGTTGTCTCCCGTCCTGCTGATTTTTTCAAGAAGGGCATCCATAAACTGCCACAGCGTTGGCAAAGATGCATTGATTGCAGGGGTGATTACTTTGAATAAAAGAAATAAATAAGTTCGAAAAAAAAATACTTTAACTTTTTTCAAACAAAACGGCAATTTCATAGGTAAAGACCTAATATTTGGTTCTCAACCACCTACCGCTAGGCTCTAGGTGTTAATCTACTTAAATCAATGGACATTCCATTGATTTAAGTAGATTATTAAATACCATAAACCGTAAATGGATTTATACTATTTTGATAAATTCAAAATGTTGGTATAAGGACATTCTTATTGTATCGTATTTATAAACATTAATATTTAAATTTACAGCGAACGTAACCGCACGATAGTACAAAGTCACTGCTCGTTACCTTTTATAGTATTGCTAGCCGGAATATTTAGTTTTAGTTACTCAACAATTACATCAAGATGTTTTTATTTTTAAACCTTGTGGTCAGGGTTCAAATGCTTGTTTTATAACAATATCCGTTGCGTTAAAATAGCAATTACCCGTTCTTATGTTGTAATGAGGTCAAACCACAAAGGATTCTATGTTCTAGGAATTTGATAGAGTAGCAATATTAAAAATTATGACCTACAGTATTCTGTTAACAAGCATTATTGTGACACTACATTCAGCTGCCAAGCGTCATACATCAACGTTCATGAATAACACTGCATTAATTGGGAAAGTTTTTACGAGATACTACTTGCATTTTGCATGGATCTATAATATTTTGCATAGTTCAGTAATCGTGGTGACTCACTGTTATGGGAAGTCGGCCATGACTGTTGTCGTACGGTGTTCCTGTAGAATGAGTAATTATTTAATAAGTATGTCTGGCTTATTAGTCTGATATTCGTGAACTATTATTAAATGTGTACGTATATAGCTTCTGTGTTGAGTCTGTGACATTGGGAGGTTGTGTGCAATTGGTATTATGTAGACATCTCTCTATATATATATGAACATCTTCTCCCTGGCGGACTTGCGTTTTTCTTCCTCCTTATGACAGTATGACGTTCTCCACTGTTCCATGGGTATGTGGGACTCGAACTCAATAAAACCCCCTCGTGAGCCCTCGTCCGCCGTACCGGAGGCGAGAAGGGGTCGCGACTGCAGTCCAGCCAACTCGCCCCCCTTCTTCTTCTGTACTGTACTGACGCTTCTCCACATCGCTTCGTTAAAATGTAGCCTGGGTCTGCGTCGGTCGCGATCTCTTCATAGCTTAAGACGTGTTCTCTCGCAGTGAAGGTAAACAGAATTTGATACAACATATTAGCTAATTATATAGGGTTACAGGAATAATTGTGCTAGATCCGTTAAGGGCGTGGAGTACCCATCATTTCTGACTTACTTCACTATGAAACACCCTAGCCTAAACTTAACCCTTTTCGAGATATTCGACTTCTAATTTTATTATTGTAAATTGCCGATTTTTAGGCTACATAATTTCATTATGTTTATTTTGTTTGGGGGCGAGTTGGCTGGACTGCAGTCGCGACCTCTCCTCGCCCCTGGTACGGCGGACGAGGACTCACGGGGGTTTTTAGTGGGTTCGAGTCCCACATACCCACTACCGCCACCACCGTGGTGGCAGGGAAGTTACCCCCCCTCAAAAAAAATGGTGTTCCATAGTGAAATAAGTCAGAAATTATGGGTATTCCACGCCCTTCGGATCCAGAACAATTTTTGCTGTAGCCATGTATAATAGAATACCAAATTCTATAATGGTACTGACTTTTTTTACTAAACTAATTTTATATCCTTAGATATATCATCAATGTAATAAAACATTTGCATCCATTAATACCTAAATTATTTTACGAACACCAAATTACGAGAAAACCTCCAGTTTGACTATAATTATGACATGTAAACATCAATTACTCTTACCACGTCGAGGCTCTTGAGTGCTTGAGTAGTAACAGTATGAAATCTTTCCTCAGTCCTGTTTTCCATCGCCCTCCATCCCAGTAAATTCACCACGTTTGTAGATGAACCTGAGCAGCGATACTTATATACCGCCGAAGGATCGACTAAGCGTGTAAAGGTGCTTTACTGCTCATTAAATATATTATTGTACTAAAATATAATCGTAATAAACAACACCCTTTAGTATAAATGTACGTAGCGGTCACATTACACTAGACATAATTATTTTAATACACACTCGGAGTTTACACAAGAAGTTTCCTGACGAAAAATAATAATAGACTGTTGTTGTCGTCTATGAAAGGGTTGTGATAATTACCTATCTTAGAGATAAAATTATTCAAAGAATTTGAATACTTTGAATAGAAAGGAGGTCACCTTGTGCCGGGACGATATAATTGATACTTTAATACCAATATTTCAAAAGGATATTTTTTGCGAGCCGTACGCCTTAGATCTTTGTAACGTCGCGTCGCGCTAGTTATACGATTCCGCGTTTTGTGTTACCGGTAAGTTTCTTTTGATTAAATGAGGTCACATTGGAATCAAAAAGAAACGTCCTCGCAGAACTTATAATTACAGAACCAGTTTGTAAAATATTTTCACGTGTACATAAAATATAGTGGGGATCAAACACGCAACCAACCGTATCAACCGCAGAAGCTGTCAAAATGCGTATCCATACAAATTTTACTTTAAAGATCGCAAAGATGCTGCATCCGTGTTTCTAATTTATGGACTTGACTGAGAAGTTCAGTTTTAAAATCTCTGAGTTGTGTTATTGTTTTATTACCGAATACCGTGATAAACACAAAATTTATGATATGTGTATCAAAGTAGCAATCGTTTTTGGTGCGAATTACACAAGAACATAAAATTAAGTAAGAGTTTTACGACTGAGCCGTAATATTAATTTAATTTTAACTGGACCTGTAATATCACACGAATTATATTAAATGGAAAAGGCCAGGGAAAAACAATTTAAAATCATTAGGTTTTATAGCGGGTCACTGAATGTGTCATTTGAATTATCCATTTTACGACGTTAATTTGCCTAAATTACACTATTTTCAGTTTTAAATTGCCCCGTTATATGTTATGGTGCACAATGTTTTGATCGTAGTGTTAAGTGGTTTAAAAATGACAGAAATGTGAATACATGTAGTTTAAATTATGGATTTAACGATGCGGTACGTGATGTAAATAAAGTAAAAATATTCGGAGTTTTGGGTATAGTTAAGTTTATCAACAAAACCACACCACATCATTAAAAATCAGAATGTTTTGCTTAATGTTGCTAGGTTATAGACTCCTTCCAATAATTATGACCATTTGCTATTGCTGTCCAGTTGACAATAATAACAGCACAGCACAAATTTATTCAATAACTCCCTATTCCCACAATCACTGTGTATCAGATAACGTAACTAGTAAGGTGCAATCATGTGATTCATGTTATCGATAGATCCCTGCCCTAAGGCTATCGATATCTCCACTGGTAGCTCACTTGTCGATAGTAATTCTCGAGGCTCATTTACACGTCTAACATTGTAATAGGCAACGTTAGGATTTATTGCATTTTTCTTTGCGATCGTTTACTTGTATGATTTATGTGTTTCTTCTCGTTGAAACAGCTGGTTTTTGTACGTAAGCCTATGAGGAATGCTTTTTACTTTCATACGTTATTTAGGCACAAAAAGTAAATTAGTAATGCGATCTCCACGTATCGATGTAATCCATAATTGTTTTGCAATGCTATTTTAGTATGCAGGTTCGTCATTCCAGTCAATTCGCGTAATAACTGTTACTCAGTAGCTAGCGCATCTTCATTTGAACCGAAAGTGTGGATGTATGACGTTTAGCTTTCCTGTAGCATTTTGCTGTAGCGTTCGCTAGCGCATCGTCATTTGAACTGAAATTGGGGATTTATGACGTTTAGCCTTCCTGTAGGTAGTTTCCTTTTATTATTATTAAATATTATGAAATATACAATGATATTGCTCACATGCACACGTGAGGTCACTTTAGGAGTGTGAAGCGGTTACAATTTAGATTCATGCAATAAACGAGTTACAAGTTAGCGTTTCATGCAAGTTAACTGGATAACCTTTCTTATCTTTATTGTAAAAAGCAGAACAAAACACAAAACGAACTAAACAAGTAAACTATGAATAAAACGATCTTTTTTACTAATATATACTTACATATGTACGATACACAGGTTGTGGGTCCTTTCAAATTGTAACTATAACAACATTGCCGACTTCACATAAATTACTTGCGAACAACACTAAACCTCCATTACATTAATGTTTAATCGTTAAATACATACTTTTGATAGTCTTTAGTCCTTAGAAAAGATAATATCTTCATTTTATACGTTTAATAAACTTTGTAATATTAATGATCCCCCCGACCTCAGTGCATAATGAAACTATAAATCGCTCAATCACTGCTGATTTATGGCTAAATCTAGTTTCCATTTATTATATTGCAAAAAAATATTAAATACCGATACCGACTCCATCCATTCCAAATTTTTGTAAAAATTTACATAATATTCCTGAATCGTTTCACATATTGAGTGTCAAGTTAAATATTAAAGTTTATATTGTGATACGACGTGTGTATTGCAAAGCTTGCAATCTTGTTGTTCAAATTTAATTTAACGTTTAAAGGCTTTTCACTGTGACCGCTATCTTAGCCGCTTCACCCGCTTTACACTGTAAGAAGAGAAAACTGAAACTTCTGCACTTGATCGCACCGCACAACTTATTAACATGTTTGTTTCGTCTTTCCGGATGTGTTTGTATTTAGCCCACGTATGACCTCTAACCCTTTGTTTTTTTTTCCCTGGGAGAACGCCCTGGGAACCTCCCGGTCCTTATCTGGCGTTGTATCAGAGTGTCGCCTATTATCTCTGTTTTGGGCACTTCGGCTCTTGTAGGTACCGGCATGTAGCGTGCGCTCCTACCATGATGGATGCGCGTTCGCAGCGTATGTGAGGTCTGAGGTACTGTGAAAGTAAGTTGTCACATTTGGCCCTGTCGTGCTTGTTAACTTAAAAATTTAAATCATATCTCGAGACATTATTGCTACTGAGTGTATGATAGTAAGCTAGTTGTGGACTTGTAATCATTAGATTTGTATTCATAGATTGTCAAAAAATATTGTTGTGCTAGCCAAACAAACGTGAAGTATAGAAAACTAAACATAAAAATATGTTAAAGTTATATTTTTTTTAAATATATCATTTTGAATATGAAATTATCTAGTAGAATGCGCTGGCATGGTAATCAAAACGCAATATGAATAAAGAAAAACATCCGAATAAGATTCGGAAACGATAAAAACAATCAACTAAAATATATGAAAAATTATTGGAACAGTTTATCGTCATACGTCATCGCACTCGCTTAAGGGTCACGTAAATTTGACATTTTATTGGCCACAAAATCTTAAAGCCCACGAAATTTTTCATTAAAAGCGTTTCACGGACTTCAAATCTGTGATATCCACTTCCGATTAGTGGTATTATCATTAATTTTATTTTAAATACAGCTTTATCAGGTCCGGTTTTCTATCATCATAAATTAAAACGAACTCCAATTACTAGTAATTAATTTAAAACTATAGCATCATTAGTGAAGTTCCAGTTTTCTTATTTTATTATACATTTTGACATACCTATAAGTTTTCATTACATCAAGCTAGATAATTTACGTGAGCAACAATACGCAATCTTTTAGTATTAATTAATGTCAACGTGGCTGTAATTTTCAAACTTGTAACATTATCCTTATGCTATTATGAAGTGAAACGTTCTCTGTTTGTCTGGCTTTCACGCCAAAATGGATGTAGGATAACCGAATGCAATGAATCTTTGCTCGGGTCAACGTAGGATACTTCCCTAACAATGGCGTCCCCGCGGGAAAAGTATTAAAAAAATTAAAATGTCTGTTGTTTATTGGATGGTTTGATCAAAAGTTGAACCGCTTCAGTTGATATTTAATCAATTTTTATCCTGGAAAGAAGTTTCTGCGGGATAACGTCTATATTTTGGGGAGCCTGTATTTACTTTTTCTACTCTCCCTTTTATATCATCATTTATGAATCAATCTGTTATCTATTAGCAGCGATTTTATGAATCACTTACATAAAAATCTTATCCAAGCAGTTTTCAGCATATACAATGTTTTATCAAATAAGCTATACGTACATAGTAATAGGCTTCCTTACATAACATAGCGGCCAATAAATCGTACGTCGCGTTTTCCCACTGGATTCTTACTTAAAATATTGTCAAGGCCAATAATAATTGCGGCGATATTCCCTCGGTGGACCAGGTAGCTAATACATAAACCTGGTGGTTACATAAATTTGCTGCACAGAGGGACCGCGGCTGGGCTGCCATATGAAAAATATCCGGATTATTTCTCGGGAGCGATCTCTGTACAGATAACGCGACTAGACATAAATTATCTCACAAACCCAACACACCACTAATATTAAATAAGAAAACATGTAATTCACTATGCTCCGATATGCCCCTCGTGTAATAAAATACAAATTTTTGACAGATTTTAAATAATGACGTCCGCGTTCGCCCAGGAAATGCTTAGAAAGTTCGGTATCAATTTGTTACTTTAAAGTCGTTCAGTGGTCATGTTTAACATTGCGCAGTGAGTAATTGTGACTATTAAATAACTACAAACGTATGGGATTAGATATACTGCTATGGAATCGTACGAAATCGAACATCAATGTGGTAAGAGATGCTAAACGCCCTGAAACTTCGTATATCGTAAATCGTAACGATCTTTTTTAGATGTAGTTTGATGCGAAACCTGTCTGCCATTCGTATTCAAGTATGACCTGCGAGCTTTAAAAATCGCTCATCTGATGCATAACCGTCATCTCCCTTTCCAGCCTCTCCTCCTGACACTACACACGTGACTCAACTACCTTGACCTACCATGAACTAACACCGCTTACAATAACTTCATTTGGTGGATGCCCATCCCCAAACTCCACATTATTTCTAATCTCTAATGATTAGCGAATATGATTTTCAGGTGCTTCACATTTACGCACAACATAATTGTCCTCGTGTCTACATCTACCAGAATAAAGTCTTTTCTTAATCTTCCAATGAAAATCTTTGACGTTTTCCTTGTACTTTTGCGATTACTGCTTAACATGATATTCTGAGAAAAGAATCTACATCAAGCTCTATTAGATTGACGTCAAACAGGAGGTTATGAGTACATACTCAAAGCCTCTTCAATATACCTAGTAGTTCTGTGAACCGATATACGAACGGTTTACATAGCTCGCAACCTACTACTACTGATGCCTAGGTCAAACATACATTGTGTATGTTTTGTGTAATCCTTCAATGAAGTTCTTTGAGTGCCAAGTTACATTTCTCGTAAAACCCCCTTTGAATAGTGAGTAAATTACCATATAACAAATAACCAATCAATTAAAGTTAGCTCATCCCAAAATAGATATCGCGTGTGCTTAATCCAACATTCGGCCTAAACATAGAGAAGCCAAAAATAAAACTGAACCAGGAACTGCGATGAGAATCGGAGAATCCTACGAATTTGTCTGATCGTGACTTTACGCATAATTAAAGTGTTTACTATGTGGCGCCACACGTCGCGACCACCAGTTCAATTTGTACACGTTATTGGAGTAAAGAACAGAATTCCGTAGAATCTGTGTACTCTAACTACAGAAACGTTTAATCTGTATGTATATACACACAGTTTTGTTTGAGCTAAGATCGTAAACTCTAAAGCTTCTTAGATTTGTTTTAGGGTAATGATATTTACAAAACTTTATAGCTGGTATACCTGCAATTATGTAGCTTTTAATATAGCGAAAAAAACGTGAAACCGTACTGTTGCTATCATTTTATGCATACATTATTCACTATTATAAAAGATATTTTAAAAATATGTACAGGACCATAAGCATAAAACATTAACTGGTAACTGAGGGATTTAATTACAACTTCACGGACAATTACCAATTTTTGGTGTGGAATAAGATTTCAAGCCTTTAATTGTTATTGTTGCATGTCTGGGTTTTTGTTACATTGCTTTTTACTAACATTTTACGCAAATATAACTCCTATAAAAACTCTTAATACAAATTACCATAAATTGCAACTTGAATGCATAATTAGATGTCTGCAAAATGGCTTATTTTGCACCCTTTTAAATAGACACGTTGAGCCTGATGATAGAGGCTTTTATGTATTAAGCCGTTTAGCCGCCGACGATGCTGTCCCTCGGGGGAAAACTGGCATAATTATTGAAATGATGCGCCTAGTAAACGGTTACAGTATTGCATAACAAGCCTTAATGACCAGTGCGCCTCCCTCTAACTTTCAATCCAACTCAAGAGAAGGAAATTCAGATAACTCCACAAAACTCGCGAAACGTTGGACCACCCTTGCAAGTTATATAAGAAAATATTCCAATAATGTGTTGGGGCTTCCAGGCGCCCCTCCTGTCAAATATTAAAACGCATTTGTTACAATGAAAACAAACATATTTCACCAAATAGTTCGGCGTCGGCAGAAATGCCTTGTAATTCCAGCACGCCCACGGGTCCGTGCGGTTTTAGGTGTAAAAAAATCGATTACTGTATGGCGACACGCTGCGATCGATACATGATATTTCATTTCCATCTTGACGGGTGCCGTAGATTCTATATTTTTGTAAAATTCAATTAAATATTTTATAGCGGAATAACCGTTGCTACGTATCAGTTTACATCGTATTAAGATTTTTTATAGGTTAGGAAGTTGTATAAAACTGGAATGTAAGGTCTAAACTTACACTGCAAGGCGACATTATTGTTAACTCTGTATTGATGTGACCATTTCGATATTATAGCTTCATTTCTCTCACATGATTACGTAGCATTACCCGAAATACAAAAGTAAACGTTACTTGAAACCCACTATTAAATTCACTTCGTTTACTTCCAGATTTATGAACGCGGTTGACGAGTTCCTGAGAAAAAACAGCGGTGAGTAAAATTTTTGTTTGCGCGATATGTTAACATACTTGATTACTTATCGGTCGTGGCTAATGACGGCTCTTGTATGCGCTCTCGTATTAGTCTTGCGGTTTTCTCTTCTTTAGTGGCCGTGGAAGTGAGGCGAGCCGCCCGCCGCGGCTTGGCGACCGCGGGTAAGATCCGTACATACACTTGATATGTCTAAACATTCAGTGTCTACAACTGGGTGCGCTGATGTTTGTGCGCTTAACGTTGTCTCAGTAAACGCATATGTAGGTTAAATTCATGACTCGATGGCAGCATCGGCGTCGCCTCGCGTGGGTGAAGACGCTCCACCGAGGTGTTAATGCACGCCCATTGCCTAATTGTATTGCTTTACGTCTTTACTAGACCACCATAAAGAGTATCGTTCAACCAAGTCTTTATAGTCACTAATCGTTATTCCATTGTGAGATTCTTCTTGGATAAATAGGGCCATACGCGTCGGTTCAGTAGATCGTGAACGGCAATAAAAATTTTCCATAATGGAACACCGTAGTGTTAAGCAATTCATTCTATATAGTGACGTTGATAAATTATTTGGTTAAATTGAATCTGAAAAATCGTAGTCTGTTTTGGTTTTAGTAATTTGTAGGTACTTTATTAACTCAATTTGCTCAAACTCTTAACTCCGACGGAATCCGTCGTTATCAGTTACGATGGACATAACATACGATTTCAATTAAAAAGTGCTTCGATATTAACGAGGAATGCGTTACGCGTTCACTATTCGGAGAACCCGAACTCTGTCTCCAGGCGTGCCCAGCTCAATTCGTAGCCGACGGGATGGGAGTAACTACAGAGCTCACACAACGTTGGTTTGTCAATAACTCATAGCAGTCAAAACTAGTAGGTTGTGTCCGCACGTCCAAGTTTATCGGCAGCTACGCTTTTAATTACACTGACACAAATCGTAGTTATCGTTGGACTTCTCACGGTGCCGAACTCAATATTCCGAATGTTCATTAAGTTCTAATTACGAATGGGCGCCCTTGTTTGTCTTGATCACAAAAACTAGCTTTTATTAGATTACGTGGGCAGTTTCAATTAATTGTGAGCATGCGAGTATCTGTCGGCGTTTTCGGTCGGTAATGGTCGGTTATCGGTGTCGCTAAGTAGATTGAGTGAGATGTATATTATACCGACTGGTTTGCCACGGCTAGCGCCAGATTCTTCGGCGTTGTAAGCCGATTCGGGAGGTTTGATCGGGCTTTTAAAATGTTATTCATTTTAGTATGGGCAATAATTATTATTGTACATTTTATTACGTTAATAGTTGGAAACAAGTTATAGGAATTTATTAAGTTAAGAAAATAAATATCCAACATGCCCGAGCGTCATGCCGTGAGGAAACACTTTAAATGCACCTGCCGAGTCATTAAATAAGTATCAATAGTAGTTAACAGGGGTTTCTTAATTTCAATAATGCACGAGATGTAGAAGTGGAGATAAAAAGATAAGTTTAGCAAATAAGGCGTGGTACAAATAAACGAGTACAGTGCTGGTAGCGTCTGGTAATGCGACGATATTCATATATCAGCGGGTATCGCGGCGGGATCGCGCGCTCGTCCTGATTTACACGACATTTTACACGATATCGCGTGGTGTACGCGGTACGCCGTACGCACGCTTGCGGGTGTCGCGAGCGAGCTGCCGCGGGTGGTGGCCCTTATCAAATATCTTCTTACGGATTTTTCGTACGCATTGTGATCTCAATTTCGAGATACTACTTGTCTAGACTGTTTACGAACATCAATTTCAGCATTCTATTCACACGTTCAGATGTAGTAAAACGCTCAATAACATTTTGTAATGCAAGTTCAACATTGATTCGATATGACGCACTGAGAAAAATGACTTGCTGAAGAGAGCCTATTTCTTAGTAGCGAATAGGGTAGTCCAACAGAGAGACGATGTGTTGACATTAATTTCATCTTCTTTATATATTTTTTTAAAATATTTTAATCATTAATATCATGTTAGTAATAACATCGGTTATGCATATATATCTCAACTCAAGTGTGAGCACAATAGTAACACGGAAATCAATTACTTAATTTATCGTCATTATAAATGTTTGAAGCGGAGTTATTTGACGCGTATCGTAGATGTCACATATAGCGGGCGCCGGCCGATTGATAGATGAATCGTTTACCGTTGCCTACATGACTTGCCATTTATACTTTTTACAATAATAAATAACCTGTGGAATTTCTTGTGCAGTGTTTATGATTTGATATTGACGCTTCCAATAAAAGCAATACATCGTAAGCTATCGATTTACATTAAGCAACGCATTCCAATAAGTGTGATTCACCATTATATGGTTCGGCAGCTGCGGTATTGATGGTAGTTTTTCTTACGTAAGTCACAACTTATCAGGTGACTTGTACGATTAAATTGTTTTCTTTTTCACGTTTTAATATTCATGAAGTTGCACAACAAAAGTTAAATAGTTACTGTTATCGTTCCACTTAATTTTCATTTTCGTGTAACACAATATTCCCAGATCGTTTCCACGTGTTAATGCTTACGTAATTTTTGGAAATGTTTCAATAAATAATATATCGTCTATAACATTTCTCATTGTAATGAATTGGGAAAACTTTTGAGCTTAGAAATACGTACGACATAAAATGCAATGTCTTTAGAATTATGTAGCTGACGTCACGGAGAAATGAGTTTGCTGGAAACTTAGTTTAAAAGTTGGTAGATATGGAAGCTAGATATATCGTTGCATTTCCAGCAGTTCTCTTACATTAAATCGAGATTGCAACTTGCAGACAAAGTTGCAGTTTCTTACTAAGAACAATCGCAAATGTCGCTGAAGACTGAAGAATACGTTGGTCTGTTTGCTGAACGATAACGCAGCTTGTATTGTAGAGTTTCGAATAATTTATAAATGCATTGTTTACTGACTAATTGTTTTAGTTTCATTTTGTTAGCATCAGTCGATTCGTGATTTTGTACTCTTACCCCAGTGTCAATAATAATATGAAAATACTATAGTTTCAGTTTCTATTGTTTCTAGCACGCTTGTCCGTGTTTAGTTTTATCTATTGTTCGATAGTACACAACAGTTGAAGAATTGAAATTGCAATTTTCGAAGATGCCTCATGTTTGTATTTTACGTGACTGTGTATTCCTTCTATTGTTTTCCACGCGTATTTTTCACGTTATTTCTTTTACTAAATAATCCGCGTTCATTCTTACTTTAGTTTGACTTTTATCTTAACTTAGTCGTAATCTGTACTAATGTCCACCTCTAAAGAAAATTAATCTTCTAATCTCTTTAATAGTGTGTTTGGATGCTATCATGATGATACAATATGTTTCAAAATGTAATTGCAATCCGAAGTATCATTAGCTCAGTTTAAATTAGAGGAAAATCAGTCCATAATAAAAATACCAAGTCCGAGAATGCAGTTCCATCTGCACAATTAATATTCTTAAATAGCTAATCAGTCATCCGATCAACGCATTCACACCCACGCGTGGCGCCGCGAGATCCAAAGTATGTGGTAATGTGTAGCGAGTTTGGGTGATGAGTATTTTGAACGGGTAATTATTTACCATCGTGGCACAAATATTGTAAGTAGAGTATGTGCTGTAAAGTAAAATTGAGCCGAAATTATCGTTACATATAATTACCATTAATGTAAATCAATATCAATGTGAAGAGTTGTAGCATAATAAATTAAGCAATTCTAACCACTATAAATCTATATATAGATTGTAAAAGATGTTGACATCGAGGTGAATAATGCCGAAGTACTTGACACAAATCTCGAAGCTTTTCCTCATAGCAATTCTGAAAACTAAGACCCGACAAAGGAAAATCTAGACCTAACGTCGTAACATTGTTAATAAACCGCAGTCCCATGAATGCGTGTGGTAAAGTCCTAATAAGCCGATTACGATGTAAAAGGGTCGCGCGTAGGCGAATCGCCGCGTATCGACATTCGACATCCATATCTCAGTAGAAAACAGTACTTCTATGTGAGGTGTTTAAGTTTATGAGTTATGTTTATGAAAAAGTGGTGACAGAATTTCACCTAATTTATCTGAGGTCATTCTAACGTGTCAATGTGTGTGTGCATGGAAATTATATTGTCAGTTCTATTGATACAGATGTCAAGTTTCATGACTTTCAAGATTACCTATGAACACAATTTTATATTAGTAGGTAGCTGTTAAATTTAGTTAAACCAAAATTAGTGATACAATATTTGCGATGATGAATGATTAACGAAGTTGCAAGTTTAGCTACTGTATATAATGTGTAGACTTTGACTCGTGCCGTACACAATGACTCGATTGTCGACAATCGATCTTCGGACGCACTACTCGTCTCCAATGCTGCCGTTATTGTACATAATGCACATTTAACATATATCTGCCAATGAAGGGAAAGTAGCATAATTATACGAGAAGTTGAGCTTTTACATTGTTGTTTATTTGAGTGTTAGATTATCATTGCGATTCATTAGAAATTTAATGTTTTAACGATTCGTATTTATAATACAAACAGTAATCACATAATTTAATGGACAATGTTAGCTAGCTACATATTACTGTTGACGTCAGGGAAATTTCGCGCGTGTAACAGTTTGTTATGAAAAATACAATAGAAGGTTTCAAACGAGTTTTGCACACAGAAACGTTTTAGCATTTGTAAACGTCGCTAAATATCGTCAAATATTATTTTTACTTATTGTTGTTTCTTCGCGATTCAAAATTTTCCGGTTCTGTTTTTGTTGGTGCGTCCTACTCTTACGCAATGTCGATATCTTGTACATCACTATTATAATTATGTAACGCCCTCTTTTGATACCTTTTGTCTGTTTGTTTGGGCCAGTCAGTGCGGTTCCAGTGTTGTGTTTATTTTCTATAGGTTTTTATTACATGTTAGATGCAGCCCCGCTTTCTATGCTAAGTAACTTACAAGTGGTAACACGTATTGGGCGATTGGCTCATTGTACTGTCAAATGGAGATTTGCATGTGAATCGAGAACTGAGTGTATAATAGTTGCTTGATTGACATTTCAACCGTCCAATGCCGGTTATAGATCGGGTTTGTGGAGGCATATTATTGGGAGCTTCCATGAATTAATTAATATACCCGCTGAAAATAGCATCGAGTTCTTGAATGTAATGTAACACAGTTCATATTTGTTGAGCCACTGCCAGGCAAAAGTACCCCCTAACCACCAACGACGTCTTCATATTTCAGGTTGCTATGTAATGAGATTTACAAAGTCGCCTCGATAAGCCTGACATTATCTCAGACTCCTCCTGGTAATTGGTTTAAAGAATGTTTAATTGCAATGTTAAATGCGATATATGTTTCTGTAATTGAAACTCGACCACGGATAACGAAGTTACCGATGAAAGCCTTTTGATGGATAGCCTTAAATGGTATTGTTTTTTTGTCTGTCCCGACCAGAGTTGGCATGAATTTGCATATGTAATGCCACAAATACATTACTACAACGAAAGAGAGACTTAACTTCATACTAAATACTTTATTTAAACACACATGCACTTTCAACATTATAGAAGCTATGTTAGCTATGCGTTTAGTGTCAATTCCTTACTATAGTTAATTAATCTTATAATAACTCTATGTATACGTAGTTAAAATTGGAATTTTTGTATGTAATGGAGTCTAGATGTTTTCCATTTATGCTTCCAAAAGAGAATTATTTTATTTTAAATTATTGCAAACTTTAAAACCATCGGAGCTGCCACTACAAAGTATCAATCTTGCAATTTTAATGTGCTTACTATTTCCTTTACCCGTACGAGTTCAAGTACCAGTTACATAAAACTAGTGTGTGTGGCATTACTCCTGGCCGAGACCGCACCGTGGGAATTTTGCATCTCTTATAGACGTTTTTGTCTTGTTTTGTCTCGTGCTAAGAAACGTTTGAGTACGCGCAATACTTTTTTGATGCCAGAGTACTGGAGTGGGCGGACAGGCGAATGTCAATTGAGCCGGTGATATCTTAGTTGCGAATTCTGTTGGCACTATGTAGAAATGGCGCCTGCGGTCTTTGTTTTGAAAGACCGATGCGTTTATTTTTTGTTTAATACTTCATGTTCATTCTATACCCAATACCCATATTGTTTAATCGTTAACAGCTTCTTGTAATAAAGCGTGATCCAACTGACTTAATTTTATTAAATATTGCCAAATTTCGCTCATTACGTTAAATGGAAATATAAAATATCCCTCTGGTCTATCTTTAAATCGTTAGTTAAGCTACGGCAAACCCCGTGCAATACAACGATGCGCATCTTTCTAGCCACTTCAAAGGTCTTCCGGAGGAAGTGTCAAACCGCGGCCACGACTTCCTATGCCTTCCCCCTTCCCTCTTATGTTATACCGTTGCACCTCCTCTTACCCCCGATGCGAAGGGGTGCGATGTCAACGACCCCCCGTCGATGTTTGCGGTGCGATTTGGAAGACACAAACACGGTTTTTTTTGGTTTATTTTTGTGGACCGTTTTATTTTTAGTGGTTATCGATCAGAACTTTAAAAGTTTTAAGTCTCTAAATTGCACTTGTTTTTAGATGAGTCACCTGCTTTAAAGACAAGTTTAGTTTGCACGATCTAACGTTAGATTTACGATAACTCGCTTATGTTCTACCAGATACTTTTATATCTATATCTATATACTTTTGTATCTTTTTACCATTTAATATTTTAGTCAAATATAGAGTTTTCGCATGTCTTGTATCAAGTACCTAATAAGTAAGTAAGTAAGTGAAACGTTGTTAGTGACATTTCAAAATGGCTTAACAAAGTTAAACGAAACTTTGTACACAAATTGCTTATACTACAGAAACCAACTTACGATACCTACTTTTTATCCCGGAAAATTAATAAGAAAAGGAGTAATTTGCGAGTTAAGCTTTGAGGCGTCTTGTTTAGTATCTCAGTATCAATGTCATAAAATATTATTATTATTAACATTTGACATTTCGGCAAGGCTGTGTAGACCTGAACTTAAGTATCTGGTTGTTAAAATAGTTGATATAGTAGTTTTTGTTACAGAACTACTGGTGGGTGTTCATTGTACACACGGGTTGAATCGCACGGGGTACATGGTGTGCCGCTACATGAGAGATCGATTGAATATATCCGCTCAAGAAGCGATTAATAGTAAGTATAAACAATGTAACATATTTTTGAATGGGGCCAACTACATAACTACAATAATCTACAAGTTAGCTACAGTTTAAAATATCTCATTATGCCAATTGCAATAAAATAAGCTAAAAGCTAAGAGTTTTATTTAATATAGATTTGATCTTTACTATAGTTATTAAATTGAAGACTGTCAGAAGAACGGATGGCCGTGCTGATTTCAGTTGTTATGCAGTGCGTGGTCGTTTCATAAGTACATGCGATGTCGTGGCGAAAAATAATAATGCGCATTTGTTACAGGGTTCGAAAAGGCACGCGGTTACAAAATTGAACGTGAGAATTACCTAGCCAGCCTATTAAACAAAACGATACCTCCTCCAGAATTCGGTAAGGGGACTATTATTAAACCGATTAATGGTCAACATGACGTATCTAACGTAGAATCACCGGAGTATGAATATGATAGTAGATATTCAAATAATAGGTATGGCCAAAATCGTGGCAGATATGGAAGCAACAATAGATTTAGAAATGACCAGTATAGTAGTAACTATAATAGTAATGACGGAAGCAATAGGTATGAGTACAGCTCTAATGGGTATCACTTCTGGGGAAATATGTCAGAGGGTAAAAGCTATGGTCAATGTAGTACCAACTATGACAATAATGATAGATATCAACACAGAAATGGGTATCTCTCCTGGAGAAATATGTCTGCGGGTAGTTATGGTCAAGATAGTACCAACTATAATAGTAATGGCAGCAATGATAGGTATCAGCACAACAGCAATAGATATCGCCCCTGGAAAAATAGGTCCGAAGCTACCAGCTATAACGGTCGAACTTCAGATTTCTATGGCAACAATGGTGGCTACAGTTACGGGAGAAACGGTGATAGGTCTAACTATGGAAGATCGAGTAATCATTACTCATATGATCACTAATAAAATGGCTTTCTTGTCCACACTACCAGTGAGTCTGAACTGGATTAGATAACTTAATAACTAATGAAAATACAAATTTTTGTAACATAAATTGATAGCTTATACATACCCACTGCCTACATACGGGGGATACTCAGAAAGTTTTGAGAAACTAAAAAATTAACGTACATGAAAAATTTTTTTTTACTAAATCTTATCAAAGAACTCTCCACCAGCCTCTATACAAAGTTTCATGCGTCTGAACCAATTTACAAAACATTTTTTCCAGTCTTCCGCAGACACCTCTTCCACGGCCTTCTCAAACGCTGCTAGCGCGACTTCCGGCGATGAAAACTGTATCCCTTTCAGCTGATTTTTTATTTTAGGGAATAAAAAGAAGTCACACGGAGCCAAATCAGGACTGTAAGGAGGGTGTCCCAAGACTCTGACCGGTGTGGAGTCCAGGAAGTCCCTCGTTTTGATCGCAGAGTGCGCGAGCGCGTTATCGTGGTGAAGGAGGACCCCGCGGAGCCCGGTGTTCGGTCGCTTGTAGCTCATTGCAGAAAAAACTTCTGGCAGGCATTTTGTGCTGTACCATTTGGCGTTGATGCTGCTTTGATCTCGAAGTGGAATTGAAATTAGGTACACGGTCAAAGTGAAGAAACTAGCGATCAAAATTTTCCCTGCGCTCCTCAGATCGCTTCACTTTCGTAGGCGTTGGTTCATTTTGAAACAGCCAAACAGTCGACTGACGTTTTGTTTCTGGATCGTATTAATAAATCCAGGATTCGTCACCTGTCACAATGTCGTAAACGCGCCGTGACGAGACTGCATCAAATTTTTGTATCATATCACGGCACCAATCCATATGGGCCTGCTTCTGAGCTTCGGTCAGGCTGAGCGGCACCCAGCGGGAAACTATCCTCCTTACGCGAAGGTGCTCGTGCAAAATCTTGCGAACACTTCCTGAACCAATCTGCAGAGTATGCTGAATCTCTTTGTACGTAATTCGTCTGTTTTCTTGAATTAATTTTTTTACTGCCAGGACACTTTCTTCGTTGACAGCCGTCGTAGGACGACCACTCCTTTGTTCATCCCCCAAAGTAAGACGGCCGCGTTTGAACCCGCTATACCAGCGGTAGATGGTTGTTTTTGAAGGTCCTTCATCCATAAAAGCATTTCGAAGTCGATCAAGTGACTCATCAGGTTTTAAGCCACATATGAAATCGTAAAAAATCATAGCACGAAAATGTTCTCGACGCAGATCCATTTTTTAATGAGACAAGAAAATTTGAATTGGCTCTCAAAAAAATATGGCGGTAAATTTGAAAATCGAACAGTGGTATTTTTACTTTTAAATAATCGAAGTTTTCAAAACAATTGCAAGTGGCCAGTGTCTTATACATAAAAACGTTTTTTCGCAAAACTTTCTGAGTGGCCTGGTATACCAGGTTAAATACCTATTTTAAATTGTTTTATATAAATTGGATTGTAGGTTTAATAAACATCTATCTACATATATTTATTATACATATTTATGTGTACAAAGTTAATAACGGCATAATTAAAAATTAAGTTCTAAGTTAATTAAGTTCTTTTGGTTGTACATTTTGTGATTAAATTTACAGAATATTCCTACTTGTGTTTACTGTTCTGTCTTGTCCTGTGCGGCGAATATCATATATTTAATCAAATGCCTTAACATTTTTTCGTCTTTCCCATCAAGATGTGCTGGTTTTTGTAAAATGTTAAACGTTCTAACACATCGAATCCCGCAATATCTTTGAGACTACGGTGCGTTATATAAACATGTTTGTTCATTTGTTGATCAGAAACTTGGCTGCTAACAAAATAATGTGCGCAAGAAACAGATTTGAATAGAAAACTATAGAGCAGGTTTAGTTTGGGATTTATTGATTGTTTATCTTATACTAAACGTATAATCAAAATAATTCAAAGCAAGGGTAGGCGTGCCGGTAGGAAACACTAAAGTGGAGATGAGCTGGACGCGCTCGCCCAGACGGCACAATGACAATTGCACTAAGTCTAATGTCTGTATTATAGAACGATACTCAGTCATCGATCGGTGCTCAAGCAGAAATTTCATTCACTAATTGATCACTTTATGAATGAAATCTCTGCTTGAGCACCGATCGTTCTGTAACACAGACCTTAGATAGAATTGTGGCCCAATATGCGCAAATGGTAGACCATCAGGCGCATATTTGGTGAAGGATAACAGGATGATCCGGTTAAGGTGGCACAAAAACATTCGCACAGGACTAGTAGATCAGGTGGCGTGAAAGACAGCATACGCCCAGTTGTGGACTGAAATAGTCTCATAAATAATGATTAATGATCTTGATGATGCACAAATGCCGTTATTTCTAAAAATTCTTTAAATCACAACATAATAGTTTTGTAGTTTCATCTGCATCTCAGTGGGGTTTGATTATTTTATTTGTTTATAATCTAACATTTTCATCATTCATCTCGTTCATGTAATATATATGTGTGGGTTACTTTTTTGACTGCAATGGTATGACCATTTATTCCTTAGGGCGTTAGTCCACCGCGCCGTCACCGGGACGTCATCCGAACACGAGATGATGGCGCCAAAGTAGCGGTACATACATTTGCTGTCGCCGCCTGTCCACTGCAAGCACGTCACGGGCGCTCGGTGACGGGTGTGCAGTGGGCAAGTTGCCATACTAAGGTCCGTATTACAGAACGATACTCAGTCATCGATCGGTGCTCAAGAAGAGATTTCATTCATAAAGTGATCAATTCGTGAATGAAGTCTTTGCTTGAACACCGATTGACGACTGAGCATCGTTCTGTAATACAGACCTAAATGTACCTATGTACCGATTTTGGCGCCGTCATCTCGTTCAAGGGTGACGTCCCGTTGAGGGTGCGGTAGACAAACGCCCTTAGAGTCACTTTTATGCCGGTTGCTGAAGTAATTTTTTTCATTTTGTTATGCAGTCATTTAGAAGACATTTTATTTAGTTACATAATATTCATTATAATTAATTTAATTAATTATTTTAGGTTGTCTAGATATATTTGAATCTTATAAAAACCTCAAGTACTTACAGCTACCGGCGATCAATATTTACCTACTTATATGCCTTTATCCAAATAAATGTATTTTTTATTTTTTTCTTTTTATTTTGCACATCGATGTTATCAGCTTGGTAGAAAGCGTCGTCTCTGTCGTCACTGAGATAGTCATAGTCACCCTCGTAGAGCGTTGTCTCTTTAGCTCGATGTACTCGTACATTATTTACTGCCCAGTATCTTGTACTTAAATCATGTAATTGCGTATTAATTTGTATTCGAATTATTACATCATTTGAATAGCTTGCATACCATTATGAAATTAAATAGTGTTATTGTGATTTTCAATAAAATTGATTTGTAACAAAAAAACGGCAGTTTTATTCTTCAAATAATGCTTACTAAACCACACCTGTTATTTAACTACACTACAACTGAATTGTCAAAACTTTTAATTATATGATAAAATCTATCTGATATTTTTGGTGTTATAAAATGATGAATATTAGTAGAATAGTAGCAGATATTAAATAGTTATTAGAGTTGCAGTTTCTCATTACAATTTTATGAGAATGTGCGACAGTGTAGTGAAAATCAATGGAATAGAGTTTTGGCGGGAAAACGAAAAAGATTGCGTCGCCGCATTGTATTATTTTCCAAAACTTGAGTTATTTTCAGTGTTAGTGCATAAAATTGGTGGCATTTTATTCGTTAAATGCTGGATTACAGACATGAGTGTGGGAAAGCGGTATAATGATGGTGAACGTTTCTTTTCGTGTTGTTTCCAAAACTACATGGGAGCTTTTAGTAAAGTTGCCACCACTTTAATAGGAGTATGAATTGACTAGACTATGACTTAATTTGATGACTTGGACTGTGACTTGACTTGACACATAGAATATATAATATTATTCAACTTGAAAAATTATCAATTACTTGACACTGGCTAAATACACAAAAGTGTGGAGCCAAAACACAACAAAAAAAAATCTATGGAATGACAGGTTTCCACCTGTCAGGATGCCAAGTTGACAATTTTTTTTCTTCATAATGCCTGACCATCAGCCGATCATCCTAACTCCATAAAGTTTTTAAAGAGAAGAAGTAGAACTTCTTAATATAAATAAAACTCTGTATAAAATCTGGAAATACTAAATGTACGTAAACAAACAAAGCTATAAAAATAGGATGAATAAATATTAAAATAATAAATCTATATCCCCAAGTAAAACTTGTACCTAAAATTTTTATGCTGTGATTATTTCTTGAATTCTCAAAAACATTTATGGTGCCCTAGAATTGCGAATCACTACTAAACAGTACAGACCACTTATCACTATCTTTGTTTCGAAATGAGCCTTTAATTTACTGTCCATTTTCAAGTCGACTGCACCAACGATGATTTTGTCTATTTTTATTGAGATCCAGATATTCATGTGAACAAGTCTTGTTAATATAACTACTGGCTCACGTAAAGACGCTGTTGAGACGTGGTCGATCGTATCGTAATATTAAGTGATGCGTTTTCGTCCGTACCTTGGTGCTTGTGACCCACAGGTCTATTTCTGTCTGATTTTTTTTTACTTTAACTAAAAATAACAATAGGGAAATACTATGATTCATGTCTTCTTGAATTTATGTGTTCAGATCCTAGTTCAAATTCTGTTGTATTCTTAAATGTTTGCATAAAGAAGGTAATTTTGGATAAACAATGAATTTTCTTTTCTCTGTTGATCCAGAATTGAATGACAGTAAATCAAGAGGCAAGAATCGTAGTCTACCGAGAACCAACAACGAATCGGTAGTAGGTAATTTTGGATAAACAATGAATTTTCTTTCCTCTGTTGATCCAGAATTGAATGACAGTAAATCAAGAGGCAAGAATCGTAGTCTACCGAGAACCAACAACGAATCGGAACCAAGAAACAGTAATGAAACCAAATCAAGTAAAAAGAATAGAAGACGACGGAAAAGAAATCAGCAGGATCTTGCACCACGAGCACCGGCACCGAAGAAAAAGAAAGTCTATTATGTATAGGTATGAATGGAAAGCAATGTAGCTTGATTTATTGATTGATTGATTTGTCTCTTTTTAGCAATTAATAAGTACCTAACTGTAAAATGATTTGATGGAATTTGAACCGCCACCACCACCACCTCTCCACTCTCTTTCTCTCTCTCTCTCTCTCTCTCTCTCTCTCTCACCAGAAAGCAACGCGTGCTTTCAAATGAGAGCTGCCAGCTTTAGTAATATGTAATGTTGGTAAATTATAAATGTTTAGTTTACACAGTATACATATTACGTTTATTGGTAACTGCGTTTTCAACAGCCATTTGTCTGTTTCCCGTGAAATTCTTAATTTTCCAGTATAAAAAGAACGCAATGTATATACCGGTAAGGTACGATTTGCGATATAACTACACACACACAAACATACGACATTCTTTCAATTTTATATTTATTAGGTAAGAATGGTTAGTAGGTAGAGACGCCAATAACCAAGCTTCATAACGATTACAATAAGGAAACTCCAAATATACGGTGGAATTTAATTTATTCTTTTCCTTTAATGTATGTATGCAGTCCATGCTATAGAACGCTCCCATATAACTAAATAAAAAAGTACTTATTAAATAAAACTTAAATGTAGGTATTATCAAAGTTTATATTCTAAAGAAAAGCCTTGCGACTTTGAAAAAAGCAGGTGTTTTGTTGCCTATGAAACATTTACAAAGCACTCAGCTGGTGCCCGCGCTGTGTGTACTGTTAAATAGACATTTCGGCTGTCATGCAATTATTTTAGGAAGCACTAAATACTAAAATAAAACCTATGTTATAATTGGACTTTGTACGAATATTCTATGGCATGGTCTGAGTACATACATTTAAGGAAAAGAGCGAATTCAATTCCACCGTGTATAAACTTATCTATGTATACGAAATAATACCTGTGAATACTTATGCGGTAAAGGCTTGTGAGTGTCGCTCTACAATCAGTTGACCACTTTATAATTATTTGTGTACTAATACAGTTTAGGTACTTACTAATAAAATACGTTTCGTACTCCATGTCTTCCATTTTTGTAGGTAAACTATTAAAAACCGATACCAATACAAATAAAAATAAATGAAAAAATAATTAAATATAAAATTAAATCCTTAATCAGCCATATTCTCTTTTTCTCAACATTAAAAAGAAAGCTCCTTATCAAAACGCGCGTTTTTTACGAAAAATATTTTTTTTAATTTTGTACACAGTTTTTCCTACCGCCGTTTGATGCTCTCAAGATAATGTTTACGAAATCATTCGTGGAAGAATTTGGGCTCCTAAATTACCTAAGCGTATTTTTACGATAATTGTACCCAAATTTTATTACTGTAAGATATATCTTTAGAGACAATTACGTGACGGGTCCTAAGATAGGATTTTCCGTGACGTTTGACAGTGTTTTATATACGTACACACGTAGTGATTATATTGTCTTCGGTCGGTTCGGTGTTTTTTTTTTGTTATGGTTTTGTCTCCACACTTTTGTGTATTTAGCCAGTGGCAAGTAATTAATTTCTCAAGTTAATTAATATTATATATTGTGTCAAGTCAGGTCACAGTCCAAGTCACCGGGTCTAGTTATAGTCTAGTCTGGTAAAGTCATACTCCTAGTAAAGTGGTGGTGGTGGTGGTTACCAGAAGCTTTTATGGAGTTTTGGAAACAACACGAAAAGAAACGTTTCACCATCACTATACCACTTTCCCAAATCCATGCCTGTAATCTACCACTTAACGAATAAAATGCCACCAATTTTATCCACTAACACTGAAAATAACATAAGTTTTGGAAAATAATACAATGGGGTGACGCTATATTTTTCGTATTCCCGCCAAAAAACCCAATGTCCATTACATTTTCACTTTCAGAATCATCGGAACTCATTTTAATTTATTTTTATTAACCAAATAACAACGAACTCCGCTTTACCGCCAATATTTTTTTTACATTTTGTGCCGAAAGGTAATCGATTCTGTGGCTATACAGCCACGAAAACGCAATGTGTACGATAAATGAAAGAGTTCTAAATTCAAACAGCACACCGTTTCATACAACATTGCCGGTGCGTTCTTCGTTCCAAATTCAGAGTATGCGCCGGGAAGTGATTATGGTTTTTCAGTCTACGTAAATATGATACTTCGCGTGTTCTTTATTCAAAAGTAATGATAATATTATTTCCGCGCATGTTTAAGAAAATAATATTATCTATATGTACTTAGGTATAGGTAGGTAAAGAAATGGACAAAGCCGCATAGCTAGTGGAATCGACAATGGAAGATGAATCTTCAAAATAACAATTTATGTGTACAATATCTATTTATTTTATGGCCTAGTATTCAGTAGGAAACGATTTCATGTTTGTTGTTCATTGCGTTTCATTACTACTTTATTAATTATATTGTAATTTAATTTGGGCTGGAAGAAGTTAGCAACAAAAAAAAAACCAGTGTGCTATAGACTAGTGGTGGGTCGTTGACGCCTTTACAGTCGACGCAACGAGACCGTTTATCGTCAACCATAGACTAGTTGATAAAACAGTTCAATATTCGACTAATTTATGTCGTAGACGCTTAGACAGGACGTCTAAGCGTCTACGACGGTTTATGCGACCAATACGAACCAATAGATATGCCGTTCATGCGTAAACATGTTTATCAGTGAACTATAAACTAGTCTATTCGTTCACGGCAGAGAAACAGTTGAAAAAAACTGTTCGTTTATTCAACGACCACTACTATTTTAGACCATACGACTGAAGTAAAACTTTTTTTTTCTTCCTTGGAGGAGTAATGGTCTTATTTAGCTACATCAATCGACCGGTATGACTTTGTTTTTGCTTTCTTTAATGTCAATGGCGTCATCTTGACAATTGTAAATTATCATTTTGCCGGACGTACCGTCATAATAATACAAATTTTAAGTTAGTATATATAATATACAAAATTAAAGATTCAATTTACACATAAACATAATATTAAACTATATTTAATTATTTAAATAGGTTAATATTGTAGGTAAAAAGGTCAAAATAAATAAGGTCTTTAAGTAATTTTTTAACTTTTTTATGTTGACAATGGAGATCTACGTTAACCAAAAACTTTCAACTTCCGTTCGCCTCGTCACGCATTCATCAGCTTACTCCCCAAATCCAGCGTGCGTAAAGGATTTTTACTTCAAAAATACATTAAAATATTTTTATATAAATTACTTATGCAAAATTATAAAAGTGCTAGTAAGTTTATATATTGGCAGAACAAAACTGTCCAAACAGATCTCGGACCCTAGAAGCAGACATGGCATAACGCCTGAGGTGGTGCTTCTGATTTATCTGCTACCGATACATTCGTGGCTCTTGCCGCTTTATAGCTCTATTGTTGGACCTTCAGGCGTGTTCCGAGGAAAGAAACTTGCATCAGTATGGGCGTTGACACACATCCTAAAATTCGTAGGGTTCCATAGAAGCAAAAAGGAAATTATAATTCGTGTTAACCATGTAAGTCTCACTCGAGCACAACTTGTTTACCCATTGCAGTACCTACAATTTATGAAAATAATAAAACACAAAATTACAATGAAAAAACCATTAGTACATTGTTACCCAGAGATGAAAATAAGTCTTAGGGTAAACACTGCTTTTCATTACGAATACAAGGCAAGTAAATATAAAAACATGAATTGGCTAAAGAAAATGTGAAAAAAAGTGAATACAAATATATGCTATACGGAACAAAAGTTACAAATCGCAAAAACAAATGAATATCGGATTGCCGCTTTCCCGCGTATTTTGTTTTTTTTTCCGTGGCCGGCCAGCTATCCATCCATCCAATTTTTCATTTTCATCATTGAAGTAATTATAAATATTTTGCCCAATACGATGTTATTTTAAATACATAGTTGAAACTAATAATAATAATAGGTCTTTACCTATGAAATTGCCGTATTGCAGTACAGACTTTTTCAAACAAAAAAAAGTTTTGATTGGCTATGAATTCTAAATTCAAATTAATTTTGTTTTAAAAATATGACATTCTATTTACAATATAAGTCTTTTGTTTATTGATTAGCGTTGTATTTTCATTACATTTCAACATTTTTCCTCATAATGGATACTTTGAAATTTCGTGTAATTATGGAATATGAGTTCCATCGTGGCACCAACGCGGCACAAACGACACGTAACATCAACGACGTTTACGGAGAGAACTGTACAAACGAACGTACAACCCGTTATTGGTTTGCTCGGTTCCGTTCTGGGAATTTTGACTTGAAAAATGAACCTCGTGGTCGTCCGGAAACTTTGGTCAACAATGATGAATTAAAGGCGATTGTGGAAGCTGATGAATCTCAATCTACAGCTCAGCTGGCAGCAGCTTTTGATGTTAGCATCAAAACAATATTGGTCCATTTGCGACAGATTGGCAAGATAAAAAAGCTTGATAGATGGGTGCCCCACGAACTTAACGATCGCCAGCGCAACGTACGCGTCGAGACTTGCCTTGCGCTGCTTAACAGGCACAGAAATGAAGGAATTGTGAACCGAATTGTTACGTGCGACGAAAAATGAATTCTTTTTGACAATCGAAAGCGCTCAGCAAGTTGGTTAGATCCTGGTTCGGTACCAAAGCAATGTGCAAAACGAAAAATGACCCCTAGAAAGGTGATGGTCACAGTTTGGTGGTCTAGTGCTGGTGTGATTCATCATAGCTTTTTACAAAACGGCGAGAGCATTACTGCAGATGTGTACATTGAAGAACTGACCACAATGATGGCGAAACTCGCACGTCTGCAACCAGCTTTGGTCAATCGGTCGTCTCCACTGCTACTTCACGACAACGCGCGACCCCATACTGCACAACAGACCGTCTCTAAGCTGCATGAGTTGGGTTTGGAAGCTCTCCCTCATCCGCCATACTCACCAGATCTTGCGCCTACCGACTATTACTTTTTCCAAAATTTGGACAACTTTTTAGCGGGTAAAAATTCAATTCCCGAGAGGCAGTACAAAACGCCTTTGAAGAGTTTGTTGTCTCCCGTACTGCTGATTTTTTCAAGAAGGGCATCCATAAACTGCCACAGCGTTGGCAAAGATGCATTGATTGCAGGGGTGATTACTTTGAATAAAAGAAATAAATAAGTTCGAAAAAAAAATACTTTAACTTTTTTCAAACAAAACGGCAATTTCATAGGTAAAGACCTAATATAAATGCGTAGTTATTTTTTTCCATCCACCCTAAAATTTATGATTTAAATACAACTACCATACAAGGTAACCTATTCATAAACTTTGTTAACTTTGCTAAGTTTGTGTGACAGGGTCTGTGGTGTGGCGGCGGGTTCAATTTCCGCGGCTTTACAATTATTTGTGCACAGAAAAAAAGCGCAAATACTTGTTCTGTGTCTGGGTGTTGTGGGACCATGGTCCTCGTAGTTCCTGGGTCCGTACACACAGGGAATCCTACAATAGTTAGGGTCCAGGATCTATGTATGTGACCTTTGGGCGTTATTATTATTATTATTAGTTTTAAGAGGCGCCCTCAGCGTACAAATCCATATAATTAGAATACATTTGTAACTTAGACACTAATGCCTACAAACTAAAATGTATTATTAAGTCAATAAAGAAATTTCAAAATCAAATCGGTGTGCCTATGGTACCTACTTCAAAGATTTGAGATTGATTCGTCTTGTCTGGAATCCATACTGTTTGTATCTCGCTCATAGTCGACGATCGAACTAAGAGAACTGAGAGTAATTTACCCTACCCACTGTATTGTAACTATCGTCGCTGGCGACATTCGTAATGAACTCAACTTTGCCGCGTGTATGACCCTCGACACTATTTCAACAGTGCACATATTGAGACGTAAGTATTTGAAGTAACAAAATTGAGGTTTTAGTCTTAGGTATTACATACTGATGATCCTATGTAGTTTCGACAGCCTCTGTGGTGTGGTGGTTGAGCAGGCCGGCCGATAGCCAGGAGGCGGTGGGTTCGATTCCCGCGACAGGACAAGTACTTGGACACACAAAAAAGTGCAAATAATTGTTTTGAGTCTGGGTGTCGTGGGACCATGGTCCTCGTAGTTCCTGACTAGGGAAGATACAGGGGAATTTTAGTTAAAGTCCAGGATCTATGTATCTGATCATTGGGTTTTTACTGTTATTATTATAAGTTTCAGTAATAGTTTGTAGGATTGACTGTACTAGCATGACTGTAGTGTTTCATTACTTAGTTCAATTAATGGCGGATGGTACATGAACCCCTTGTCGCAGCTACAAATAAAGCGTAAGTATAGTTAAGCCGGACTTGTGTTATCAACGTATGTTAGGTTCCTACCAATATACAAGACAACTATTGAAATTCGTTTGATTTACATTACCTTGCACCTATGTATAGATAGGTAATATAAAATATACCAAAGTTTACAGATTTATTTGACTGTATGTAGGTATATTTATGACGATTTCTTACTGCTATATTGTACAAGTCGACAAAACTGCTTGATTTCAAAAAGTTAGGTTAAGTCCACCTACGGATAGCCGTAGGTAAATATAGCTTATTGGAATCCGACAGTCTACTTAACGACACTGCCACTCTACTGAATCAATAAAACCAAACGCGATCTTACGACCCACAAAGGACGTAAATTAGCCGCTTTGTTAACTCCCAATAAAATCTAACATCTTAACTGGGTTATCTCATATTTTTGTTTTCTGATCTTAACTACCTGGCTTCCGTCATGCGTCAGGACATATTTCACGAGATCCTACGTCCTATCCTGGCTGACTGACGTGGATGACTATTTAATTTATGTCGCACAGTAGACCGACGCATTTCATTTTAATGTGCTCGTTAGTTTCAGTGACAGTTGGTGACGCTTTGGGCGCCATTTTGATTGTTATCTGTGGCGGCGCTTTCTGTATCTGTAGGTCAGAGCTTTGAGGCCACAGAATGTGTAGCAGTAAATTCTATTAGAGAAGAGTGTCGTGATTCTGTGATCAACGGGAATCGATACAGTTTTCTAATAAACTATTTGTACCTTTTGTTGTTTTGGGTTGATTTTTGGAATCTTATTTTTATGGGTAGCAATTAAATGTGTATAGTGGTATTTAGCGGATAAGGAAATGAACTGTGTTAGATTGGTACATAATTGATAGTTCAAGTGAGTTTAAAATCGAAGGTTTCTCAAGTGGCGACCACAAACCGGATGACAGCGTAGGCCAGCCCTCCACAAGGCGGACCGATGATTTGGTTAAAACTGCGGGGATCCGTTGAGAGGCAAACAGACGCTCAAAGTGGCGCTGTGAGGAAGATGTCTATATTCAACAGTACACCTTCAGGCTGATGATGATGATGATGATCATTTAAACTTTACATTAATGAAATACAAACGGTTTAGGTATACATACATAATAGAATGATAGATACCTACTTCTAGGTACCTTAATACTTAAGGAGTAGGCTGGTAGGAAGGAAAATATTACGGTTTGTTCCGAAGCTTTAATAAACAAGCGAGATGTAATGAAAGCTACAGCGGCATTACTCTTGCGATCCTATTATGGAATCGATAATTCAATCGGGCGATATTGTCTAAGCGCCTCCAGGCCGCTTCTGGTACCGCTGACTATGGTACAGTTGGTAAGTGTTGAAATGATGGGAGATTTACCTACTAAAATGTGCCTCTGAGAGGAATCTGTGATTGAAAAGTAAGCACCCAATATTTACTGTACTGCATACAGGCATATGATAAGTAAGTATACGTAGTGGCTAAATAAAATACCTGCACCTACCTAGGCAGGTATAAAGTTACGCTATTTGTCTTGTAAAGTTAAGGTTTTTAAAATTAAACAAGCTTAGGAAGTGAGTGGAATGACAGTTATGATATAATAAGGTGATAAATGGATTTTTACAATTATTTATGTGTCGATTTAAACACATCTTGGAGGATCTTGGTCAGGCTACCCAAGTGGACGATAATGAATCTCTTTTTTCTACTTCTCTACTAATATGTAAAAGTGAACGTCTGTGTGAATTTCATGCAAAAGTGACTGAACTGATTTAGATTAAAATTTGCACACAGAATGCTAAATCGAATTGTTCTGGATTCTGTTGTAGGTACTTTCCAAACAAAACAATATTTTACAGGACCTAATTCAACATTTGAATCTGTTGCTGTCCTTATTCATTTAAATTTTATGAAAGGGACGGCAATATTTAAACTGTCAAGCTATTTAGTTTTATATTTAAACTTTTGATTTTTAAATAGTAAACGGAATCGAGCCCACTGAGAAGAGTGTATTAGGCTACTGCTACAGTTGTTTTACGAAAGTATATACCCCTACTGTATTTACTGTTATCAGTCCGTAACTAAAGTAGGTATTTAGATACTTATTAGGAAAGTTTCAAAGGTTATCCATTCTGTTTTTAAGTAAACTACTCTTTGATGAATAAAGCGATTAATAAACTGGCTTGGTAAAACGTATCAACATCCAACATAGCCCATTCGAACACAATTAGAAGGTTCTACCGTCAGTTATCGATGCTGCGTTAGAAACATTGAAATCAGTGGGTCATGCTTTAATTATAACCTATTTATTAGGCGGATGTGACTTCCTATATTATTAATTTATTATAATTGTAGGATAGATTTCCTTTAAGTAAACTTATAAGGTAGAAATGGTATCGTATATGAGTATCAATTTTAATTGATAGGTTTGGAAAGTAGGTTACAGCAGTTTTGACAAACTACACACACTATAGATAATGTAATGGTATACTAGAACATACTAGTAGCTTATACTGTGACAGAGATCGATAAAACGATACAATACAAAACACACTATTCACACCAATAACTTAGATAAGATAATTTTTTGCCAAAAATAACTTACAGTGCAAGAATAAACATTTCCTTCAAACTACACTTAACTATGAACCCCGAACTAAGCACGAAGCCTGTATCTTGAGACGCTGGGTATAAATAACCCTAAAATAAATATGTAGAAAAACAGTAAATTGTAGACAACTTTGTTCGTGGCAACAATAGATTTTTTTTAGTCCTAGTGTTAGGACTAAAAAAATCATAGGTACGCTTTATAGTACTTATGTAGAAACTATAAACATGTAGAAAGAAGAATTACATAATAAGTACCTATATATATATGATTCGTATTTCTGTGGTCTTACCGCTAAGAGCGATCACTTCTAGGCAACCTTTGGATGAACAGCGATATGAGCACGGTCTGTGGTTTAATTAATTATTATATACCTAAGTACTTACTGAAGTACGTAGTTAATTGTTATTTGGAACAAGGCGTAGAAGAAATTGATATTTGTTGGTCTTTTATAATATGTGTATAATTCTTATTCTCTTTATATAATGTCTCCTAATTCTTTTATTGTACCTACTTCATAATGTTACGTTATTTTATGATTAATAAATAAATGAATCATTGTCAATAAGTAAGTAATACTTAGGTAAGTAAGTACAAATTTGGAATGCTCACAAGACTAGACGAGTTGACATGTCCTTTTTAACTGGAACTCTTAACGTTGCATGATGTTCCTTTACTTCACAATATCGAGATGATCAAGTCTCCACATGTAACTAGAGTGGTAATAGTAAAGATACGTAGAGGAAGGTAGGTAGGTATTATTTTAATTCGAAAGCCTTGGCAATATTTTTGTGTTAATTGTTGATGTGACGACTTAGTCGTTCACCTCATGTTAAGTGACACGGCCGCCCATAACAGAACAGTGTTACTCGGAACTCTAAAATATATAGTTTCGCACGACACTTCACTGCGCACATCATCCAGAGACATCAGCACAGTCTGGTAATAAGATTACTCGACTGTGAGATCAGATCATAAAGTTTATATTGCGCAGTAATCTCACTATCTGCGATATCCTTCAAACCGGAACACAGTAGTGCTTGCGCACTACTGCGTGGTGGCAGAAAAACTGGTGAAGCGGACCACCGTTCAAAATACATAGACGAACTTTGCAGAAAAGTCCTACCACCTATAAAAAGCATCTTTTCTTTTCCACATAAGCACTACAGATTATGAAGAAATGCCTTCTCTGCGCCTGTGCATCACTCCTACAGTCCTAAGCTTAATCTCTGTTCCTATATCCCATACATACTCCCTAATAAAAATGATACCTATGTTTGTCTATATGTGTAGCTTTCACGACTAAAGCTGTATCGATTTTGAAGAAAGTTGGCAATCTCATTAAGTAAAGTCAATATACTAATATAATAATAATATGTGTGGACATCTCACACAACGCCATCTAGCCCCAAACTAAGCAAAGCTTGTACTATGGGAACCAGATAACTGATACAATACTTAGACACTTTTTGTTTGTAAATACGTACATAGAATACAATATAACACCCAGACACCAGAACAAACACCTATGTTCATCATAAAAATGTTTGTTCTGTCAATACTAGAGTCAATATTCAAAATTTAGAGTGCTTATAGGTAGGTACTGAAACAATAAGATGAAAAATCTCTTCCAGTAGGTACCTGCTACGTTCTAGAATGTACGATTCCATCATGCATCTTTAATATAGGCACACGATATGCGGAATCGTCATATGAGACGTAATGAATTCCGCGTGTATGTGTTAATAAATACACTAATTAATAAACGTTTGCTTAAGGCGACGCGAAGTATTGATTGCAAGTCTCGAGGGCACTCGCGTTTGCTTTAGGGCTGAGGCGTGAGGACGGATTCTCGGAAACTGTCATTGGGCTAAAGTTGGAAGGTATGTTCGTAGCAACTGCTACATGATCTGTGGGTGGACTTTGAGTGGTGAGTACGTATTTTATAGGTAGTACTTATCTACTGTGGTTATTACGTACTAGTTGCACCCCGTGGTTTCACCCGCGGATAAAAAGTATTTTAATTATATACTAACCCCACGGGAAAATTTCACTTTTCCGGGATAAAATGTGGCCTATATGTTAATCTAGTGTATAAGCTATCTTGGTACCCAATTTCATCCAAACCCATTCAGCCGTTTGAGCTCGAAGGAGTAACAAACATACACACACACAAACTTTCGCTTTTATAATATTAGTGTGATATATACTAGGTGGTAAGACTTTTTGAAAAGTTCGTCCTAGGTAGGTTCTTTTTGAAAAGTTAGGTTAGTACCTACCTAGGATGAAATTTTCAAAAAAGTCTTATCGGTTTGCCAGTTATTCTGCCGCCAACCAGTAGTGCGCAAGCATTACTATGTTCCAGTTTGAGGGGCACTGTAGCTATTGCAATTACTGGGAAAATTATACTTTATGATCTAATAAGATTACTAGACTGTGTGGATGTGTAAGGATGACGTGCGCAGTGCAGTGTCACGCGAAACTGTATACTTTTGAGTTCTAACTGACGCTGCATGGGCAGCCGTGTCACCTAACATCAGAATGACTAGCTGGTCATGTTATTCCATACCTTAAATAAACCTATAGGTAGGTTTTGTTAGTTGTTATAGATTTCTGTTTGTCCACCAACTGGCTTGATGGTAAGCGACGACGTCTACTGACTGTACACTAGTGGGGCTGTGATGTCTCATTATTTCATTTAACGGCTGATAGTTATACTGTTGACACAAAAGTACAATCTGTGTGTACAAAGCTTTGTATAGGTCACTAATACAGAAATATTGGGTAACCGATAGTTCATCGATACGATATCTATAGTGGGACAGGAAGCGATTTATTAAAACTTTATCGTGTGATCTCAATGCTCGATATAAAAGTATAGACGCATGCGTTTCTTGTTACTTTTTTATTAATTTTAGAATGCAGTGAGAGTGTTGCTGTGACAGGTGTGTCTTGAACTCAAACAGAACTTGTTGAAGGGCTTAAAACTTAAGATTGACCGAGAAAAATAGATGTTACCGTGTCATTTTTAAGCTATAGGTAAGTTTGTGCTTAGTATCATTAGGAAAATAGCTGTTATATGATGATATTTTAAAGCTGTTAACTTAGTCCTTTGGTAATAACAAAGTATAAACTTTAAAATATGAGAAGGTAACTTAAGTTTGAAGTTATCCTTTTTATTTTCATTTTACAAGATGGTAGGGCTTTTGTGCAAAGCTCGTTTAGGTAGGTACCATCGCTTTGCCAGTTATTCTGTCGCCAAGTTGTAGTGTGCAAGCACTTCTATGTTCCGTTTGAAAGGCATTGTATAGCTAATGAAATTACTGGGCGAATAAGATTTTATGCAGATCATGAAGTGACAGTGTAGTCTGTAAGATTAGAATCTTATTACTAGACTGTGATGTTGATGTCTCAGGATGACGTGCATAGCGCATACCGAAATACATAGGCGAGTGATACCGAAATCTGTTATGGGTGGCTATGACGCTTGACACCAGGCGAACGAAAAAATAAATGTTAAAGAACAAAAAGTATTTTGTAAGTAGACAGTAGACAGTAACTAATGTCACGCATTCAAAGACTACGGGGAGACTTAATAATTTCTTTTCAAATCCTTTTACGGTTAAAACGCGTGCATTACCAACAACAAAACCTGTTACACCAGCAAACACGTGGAAGTAAATCTACTATAATCTTATTAATAGACTTGTAAATACTGGATACATATCAACGGGTCAAATAAAACATTTTTCTTGCGTTTGTCGAACGAACGCGATAAGTATAATGTATTGGTAATTAGGTAGTAAAATATTGAACTTTGATGTTTCTTTGGCTCATTAATGCGACATAATTCTTGCTTTAGGGATTTTAGATTATTTATTAGATGTTTATTATAAGTGTGTAATGGTTTAGAGATAGACCACGAATAATAAAAGAATTAGAGAGAATAGTTTTTTAGTTACTAGGTAGTAGGACTTTGTTGTAAAGTTCGTCTAGGTAGGTACCACAGCTTTGCCAGTTATTCTGCCGCCAAGCAGCAGTGTGCAAGCACTATTGTGTTCCGGTTTGAAAGGCACTGTAGCTAGTGAAATTACTGGGCAATTGAGACTTTATCATCTGATCTCACAGTTGAGTAATCTTATTACCAGACTGTGCTGATGTCTCAGGGTGATGTGCGCAGTGCAGTGACGCTTGAAACTCTATGTTTTAGGGTTCCGAGTGACACTTTTCTGTTATGGGTGGCCGTGGCGCTTAACATCAGGTGAACGACTAGCTCGTCATATCATTCAATAACATAAAAAAAATATCTGAAACTATTACGCATCTATTCTATTCGGTCATCGAAATAAAATATTAGTTCTAAGGCTTTTGTAACAATTTGAAGTGGTAGAGGGTGTGTAGACCACATTGCTCGCAGAACTGATAACCGATGGGGAAGAGAGGTTCTAGAGTTCTTCCTGTATTTTATATATCTTCATGTTAATAATAAGCTAAATGTATAAATATAAAAATAATTTAACAATAAGCACGGACCCAGGTGTCTGTGGGAATGCAGCTTTAAAAAAAATGGTTCTAGAGTGACGATCTGGAAGCCACAGCGTAGGCTGGCCTCCTATTAAATGGTTCCACGGTCTGGTATTAAACGCCGTTGAAAGGGAAGCCTATGGTAGTAAGAGAAAATAGCCGTTCAAAGTGGCGCTTGTGGGGGACGCTTATATCAAATAGTTACACGTCTTGCGGATGATAATAATGATGCCATTTCATATAGAATCGATTTCTGTGTTAAAACCGATTCTTCGTCACCGTACACGAAGTAGCTAAATTATATATTATTACGAATTTTTATGTGATCTTATTTTATTATCTAACAATTTTCTAGTTAAAATGTAAAACTAATAAATAAAATAATTTTAAAAACAGGGCTCGTCCGGGATTTGAACCCGGGACCTCTCGCACCCAAAGCGAGAATCATACCCCTAGACCAACGAGCCTGATGGCTAGACTACTAAATTGCAGTGATGCACTTAACGCATTACGTAAAAGATCTAGAAAGCAAGGACTTTTCTTCTGATGTAGTACAAGAATATCTCTAGATTTTTTAAGGTCGAAAAAAGTAGCCAAAAATGCACTAATTACTTTTTATTATAATTAAGGTTTACTGGAAATTCCTCTGCGTACAGTATTTTAAATGAGTTATCTAGATAACACCTTAGCATAATACAATACTTGACGTCCTATTGAAGTGTTGCCTTATTTACCTAACTATGACAAGGTACTTCAGTGTTGAGGTATTTATGATGTGGACGGTAATTATGGCTAAACAATAGTAAGAAAATCGTGATTTTCAGCTTCGTAAATTATCGTCTAACGAGGTATTGTTCATGCAACTTATAAATGTCATAAGATATAAGTATTTATGGATGCATTTGTTTAAAGTATTAGGTACATTCTTTGCTAGCTTAGTGGCGAAGTACGTGTATGATTAATGTCTTCTTTAAGTTAATAAGTCACTCAAGTATTTACTTGGAAATAGTAAAAGTTAAAATTAAATCCTGAGACATCACACATTTAGTAATAGGACTTCTAGACTGTGATATCAGATTATAAAGTCTCATTTGTCTAGTCATTTCAAAAGCTACATTTCTGTTTAAAACGGAATACATTGGTGTGTGCACACTACTGCTTGGCTTGGCTTTAAAATTAATACCTACTTTGGGTGCTGGGGTTTGGATAGCCTAGCTTTCGAAACGATGTCATCAATTAAAAAAATGAAATTTTGTTTTTCTTGAACAACATGTCCTCTGATAAACATGCCACTTTCAAAAGCAATTTCATTTTATTGGAAAAGTGAAATTCTCACAGTATAATATTATGACACCAAAAAGTTGGAGAATAGCAGCCTTATGGTAACCCGCCATAAGGTTTAATTTTATCCATTTTATTTGTTTTGTTATGCAAAAAGGCTTTGCGGTGTTTTCAAATCAAAGCAATCGTCAGATGCGTTCACGCAAACCACAGTTTACGATTAGCGTGAATTTTCGCGTCGGGCCATCACAAACGGATCTTTGGCATTCACTCATACTATATTCCATACTTACTGCACAGAATAAATAATACTTGCTTTCTGTGAGTCTGTGACCAAACTATCTTTTGAGTGAGTGTACATGAAGCATAAAACAACACAACCACGTTAAACGAAATAAAAAATTAGGTACACGAGATTTGGAAAATTGGTAAGGAAAAGTAACTTCAGTCTGTACATCAAAATCTACCTAATTTGTTCTACAATAATTCGTGAATGACTAATAAAAAAACTATACCGACCTAAACAACCACCTAGTAAATATATGAAAAAAAAGGTTTTTCGGCATTATACGTTAATAACTGCTTCTTATTTCGAGAAAAGGCAAAAAGTTACAAACGATTTATTTCGCGTTTTATAACTATATAGTTGTTCGACTAGCAGAATAAAATTAAACTCTAACTCTAGCCTCCTTAATAATAAACACACAGTTTACAACTACTCAGTATTTTCTCTTGTTTTATCTTTGCGCATTTTGAATTCAACAGACAAACACATAACATAGAGTAATTATTCCTCAGCTGCAAAAGGCGCACTTTGCAGTTGAGACACTGGGGCCTTGGGGACCGAGTGCTCACCAAATTTTTAAAGACTTTCTAAACATCTGATTGAAGCTACACGTGACCAAATTGCTGGCCTCTACTTGGGCCAAAGATTGAGCATTGCCATTCAACGTGGCAATGTTGCCAGCATATTGGGCACGTTGCCTACAGGTAGTGGTTTGTTTGATTAAGTTCCCTTTTTATTGTTTTATGTAAAAACTTTATATTGGTACTTCCTCAGGTATTTAATTGTTACTGGTAAATTAATTGCACGTAAAAACATTCCGGAGTACAATAAATGGGGTAAAATTGACACCTTTTGTCCACAGTACTTAGTAACCAATGTTTTTAAAACTTTCTTACAAGCATTTTCGTTTTTTATATTTTTCGCGACACAACACAAAATATTATTTTCTTGGTTTCAACTCTCGCAAACTGTCTTACTTACCGAGACTACAATGAGAATAGGCAATCTTCGACACTCCGTAGAAGTTTCTACAAAGTGCCTAGTTAAAAATGATTGGAGAAAGCCCGCGGAAAACAATAGTGACATAACCGTTAAGTTTAATATTATTCGATGGATAGAATTTCAGCAATTTGAATAGATAGGGAGATCGTTAAAGGTAGCAGCAGTCCGCTAGTTCTACTAAAACTAGAGACAAGCCCACTGTTTCACCCGCTTTTCTTCATACAATCTTCTCATTTGAACTTCATAAGGGTTGAATATATAAAAACCTTTTTTAACACTAACCACTACATAAACTTTGGTAAAACCGGTACAAAGAAATCACCCTTCAAATATAAGTAAGTTTTCTGAGCCAATCCGTGAGTCAGTCAGTCAATATCTCGGTAGATTGATCTGTCGGTCAGTCAGTCACTCATATGTACATATACACAAAAAATTTAGTGATGTTATTTTATAATCTCTCTACTACACAGTATGGTTAATTAAACGAAGTGATGTACGTATATCGATCAATATTTTTCCTTCTGAGGTCGATCTGAATAACTACTCAATAACGAAAATAAAGCAATTAATGAATTTTCCAATTGAAGGGGTGAGAATAAAAAGGATTTAACTGATTTTTTTGACAAAATGACTTATGGGTATCGTGGATTCAGCGTGAAATTAACTTCAATAATACATTCTCAAAACACCAAAATGAGGCTTAAATCTCGAGATTTTGAGTCTAAAAATGGTTTATCTGTCACAGGAATACAGTTTGCTTAGCATACTATGTTTATTTTATTATATTATATTTTTACAGTAATTGTATGAATTAGTACTATATTTAGTAATTTTAAATAGAATTAAAACATTTTCAAGCAACTGAAACTTACATAAACCTTTTCTATTACCTTATAAGCACTCTACATTAAAATGACGCCGTTGACGTTTAAAGTCAATTTTCTCGAAACTGTCAATTTGTCAGTTAAATCCTTTTTATTCTCAACCCTTCAATTATGAAATACAAATGAATGATTGTACCTAACTTCTGCAATAATGCATTTGAGAATATCGATAAGTAATGATAAGCTTTCATGTAGAGACTATACGCGTTCGTAAATTATGAAGTTTTCTTCAAGTGATCCTCAAACACATTAATTTATATGGTTTATGACGATGCTCTTAGATGAGTTTGAAATGGCAATGGGAAGGCCACATCGCTTGTAGAACTAACAATCGATGGGGAAGAACCTTCAAGCTTGATGATGATGATGATGATGATGATGATGATGATGATGAAGCTCATATCAGCCCATATGCTATAGTCCTTTTATCATGCAACCTTAACGAAGAATAATATTGGAATCTTTCCATGTTGCCATGCCTTGCCAATATAAATTAATGTGTGGGATATTAGAAACGTTTTTCGATCTAAACTGTGCATTCAAAATTAAATTGTGCGTTACAATGTGTGTTCCATTGGGCATGTGGGTAATGCTTCGAGTTCCATTAAAGGTTATGGTACACATTTGGATGGACGCCATGAGAACTGCAGGGATGGCTTTGCAACTGTAATAGGTATTGTTGGCAATGGTGTAAAGGAATTACGGCTTTATTAAGCTCTTTGTTTATCTTAGGTTGTTTTGTTATCAACCATCGTCAAGGTACTGTTAAGCTTTAATATTTGTTGCACAAATTTCGAAAGTTAACGTCTCTAAAAACTAAAATAGTTGCAGCTTTATTCACAATCTAACTTCCTGGCATTCACTTCAATTTCGAATATAGAATCTGGAAAACCTTAATGAAAGATCTAACGAATTCTGCAAACAAAAATAAGCCTTAACGCTTTGCCACCTAGCCCGTCTACGACAGAAATGTTACATAATATAACTATATGTAAAATATTCCCAGCCCGGGTATCCGGGATTAGCGCGAGCAGGCTGGTCTCAGCGAGGCGGAAAGACGGCAGTTTTGGCATGGGATACACATACCCGACGGAACCGCAAATTGCTTACCGAGACGTCGTTACTCATATGCCTCCTCGGGAAATGTCATCAATGTTGCTGGTAGAGGGTAAAATTAGGATAACTGTGACACGGTCTAGTCAATGTACATCAATCTGAATCACCCATCAATACCTGACGGACAGCTTACTGGGGCGCGAATATTTCAATTCAAATATCTACTGAAATACTAGCGCCCCACTAAGTTATAGCATTGTATTGCTACTCTAAAATTAAATATAAATGTTTAATAAATTAAATCTACTTTTTAAGTGAAACTAAAGTGCATTAAAATATAAATTAGCTAAGCAACATTTTCACGCGGGTTCTCGTACGTTTGTTAATTCGTGTCAACTGCCTGAACGCGTAGTTGCCCGCTGATTATTGGCTATCTAAATCGATGAGCATATAGTGTTTGGTGTGTTGACTTGACACTAAAACTAGTGTCAAGTCCTGTACGAGAAACCGGGGGCTACTTTTAGTGCAGATATAAACTTCTTGCGTGAGTGCAGATAGGCTAAAATGTCAATGTCGTATATGACCTTTGTTTTTGGAGCATAGATTCGAATAATAAATAGTTAAGCCTGAAAGGTAGCTCTGTCTTTTCATAGTAAAAGAAAAAGTATTTTCCTTTAAGCATTAGACAGATTATTAGCAATTGAAATTTAAAATAGTGCTGTACGCTAAGAGTTTCATTACATCAGTACACATATATTGTTTTAGGTATTTATACTTTATTGAAGTAAATAACATATAATGATTTAAACTAAACTAAAATATACTAAGTATTTAAATCTAAATTTTTATCTAAACTTAACTTAAACAACATATATCTATATATACACTTCAAATAATTTAACAATTTTTATCTAGATAATACTGACATAGCCGGCTGGCATCTGCGGCCAGTAGCGTAAGTTATATTTTCACAAATTGTCTATTTTCCATTTTCATTCAACTCACTGTAACATTTTCAGTTCTACAATGTAATTGTCGTATTCGCGAGCTTTATTGCCCATATCAAGTTGGGAATTCTGTCGTTACAACTGCAAGTATCCGTCGTGAATAACTGCATTTCTGTCTGTAACGGAACAGTACATCATTTCAGTGTCTCATAAAAATAATTTGGATTGATAGTATAAAATTATAATTGATCGTGAGAATGTTTTAGTACACGAGAATCGCATAGCTACTTTATAGACCCTTTTGTAGGTACATACACCTACATAATGGCCCTACTTAATGCGTTCACTCATGAGTACCAGCATGTCGACATATTTAACGATTACTTTAGAACTATATGTAATAACTTTAGATTTATACATAAGTAGTCATTAAAATAGTTAGCGACGTCATAACTATGAGCTATTATAAACTGAATTATAATAATAAATAAATAATACTAACGTGAGTTAGAAATAGGAAATAGGTAGTCTGTAATTTTTTCCGAGTGAGCACGAAGCCTCTGTTTCAGTTTAGGCAAATAGATTTCGTATGTCTTTCCGGCGGATGTCCGGTGGTTTTCCTCTACAGGTCGTATTTTTAAACGCTTCTTGTGGAATATTGAGAGCAGATTCGATAATCATATGGATTTTTTGTTAATTTCATTTTTGGAAATTCTTCAAAATATTCTTACTCTTGTACACTTTATATTATATTATGTCACGTCTTAATAACTAGTTAAAGTAGGTACATGAACCCTGTAAGGGCGCTTACAACTGAGTGCGTTTTGAAATAAATTTATTGATTTAATTATGATTACATAAGAAATTAAAATAAAGAAAAATAAAAAATAAAACTAAAAATTTTAAAATAGCCCGTTGGTGGAAGGGAAAGTGCCCAGAATGCTGGCAGCATTACCACGTTGAATGGCAATGCTTATTTTTTGTGCAAAATAAAAGCCAGCATTCTGGTCACCTGATGCTTCCACCAAACGTTTGGCCAAGTCTCTATATGTTTCCATGGCAGCCGGCCCCCACGGACCCATTGTCTCCACCCCAAACGGCACAAACATGTAGGCCCTGTCAAGAAGTGCATATTTGTGTCGTTTGAGGTTTTCGGCCTTGACGGCGGCCGCGCCGGCTTGAACTGTAGTTAAAGGAAGATGGGACAGAGCCATAGTGTCAACACATGTGGCATCCCACACTAGAGGCCGTCCCATCTTCCAGGGGATGAGGGTCATCCCGTCGGGTCTTTTTCCGTCATCTCGCATCAGTCCATTAGGTTCTAGGACAGATGGGATACCGGCACTAACTAAAGCCCGACGGATGATATCGTTCAAGTCGGCGTGTCGTGGTATTCGTCCTGTACTTTTTATACAGGACAGTCCGTGGTATCCGAGCCCGTGTACCATTTCACCACAAGAAGAACAATGATGAGGGACTTGGCTAGGTGCACCTATTCGCAAAGATGCGGCTAACCGAAAGGTGTTGTTGTCTAAAAGATTACCGAAATTTCGTGATGGCAAAGCATGCAGCCAAAGCCCCGATTCCCAACAAGCAACTGCAAGTAAGCGAGCGCGCTCTGCGGAAGAATTCGAAGTGTCTAAAAGTTCCTTATATTCTGAAGCACAGAGCGGCGCGTCCCACTGCCTCTGAGAATTGGGTGTTTTGGGCAATGAAACGCTTGGGCAAGCTGCTCTCCAGCTTTCCGTAGCCTCAGCAAGAAAATCTAGATTATAATTTTGAAGTGATGGGGACAAAATAGAGCTAACTAATTTTTGAGTACTGTAGGCTGATGACAGGAAAGCTGGCAATGATACACTGGAAATTTTGCGTATGCCTATACCTCCAAACCTTATAGGCAGTGAGGCCTGGCGCCAAGCGCGGTCGTCGAAAGATGTGTTCAGTATGGCGGTGATTGTATCCCTTTGAATGTTGTCAAGCTGTTGTAAAAGTATAGGGTGATTCCAAAGCTGACAACAACGAAGGACATACATAAATTTTGGGACAAAAAGGCAATAACGTAATATAAAATAAGCAACATGTGTATTTATTTTTCCAAGTCGGTCAGAAACAGAAAGAAAATTTTGAATTTTTTCGTTTACAAAATTTGGTATTGAATCGTCTAGGATAGGAGACCCTAATAGGCGAAGAGATTGGCTATCTAATAACTTAATTTTGGGGGCAATTTGTTCGAAAAGATTTAAAGTAACTTTTTGTGAGGTTATCGATATGTTGGGGATAAAAATTTCACATTTTGAATAATTAAGTGTAAGGCCTATTGCATCAAATTCAGTTATTATTAAATTTAGATCATCATAAACTGTGTTGACATCGCCTCCTAGGGTTCCATCATCTAAGTACCATACATTAAATTTTGATTTTAATTTTTTAATTATAGGATGAATAGCTAGGCTAAAAAGAGCTGGCCCAAGCGGATCGCCTTGTTGGCATCCTACTTCAGATGAAATAAGATTATTTTTATATATTAATTTTGTGGGTTTACCATAACACTGCCAAATAAAATTGTAGATAAGTGGAATTTTGTCTTTAACTCGGGTTAGAAGAACGCTCCTTCCCACCGAGTTAAAAGCGTTTTTGACGTCCACCTTCACCAGCACCTCACCTCCTTGGTGGGCTAAGAAAGTTCGCAGTGCATGTACCGCTGCCTCGCAGCCACCACGTGATCCGAATCCTAATTGCTGAGGTTGAAATTCCTTACATAGGGATTCTTTTATATTTTTACAACAGATTTTGGCTGCGAGACGACGGTATACAGTACCTACGGCAATCGGCCTTATTCCTCCATCCTTTTTAAGGAGGGCGCAAAGGTTTGCTCCATAGAGAATGTCAATGATATTAGCAGCCACCTTACCTCCAAGCATTATGTTTATTAAAATTGTCAACTCTTTTAGGAGGGCATCCCCGGTCTCACCACAACCTGGGCCAGTTAGGTCTTTCAGATGCTGTGGTGTTAGAGAGTCGAGCCCGCCCGCAGAACCGCTTGGGAAGGAGGCAATCGCTAATCTGACGTCATCGGCAGTAGCTGTCAAAGAGTTCTCTACGGATGAATCTGGAGGCAGAGGGAGATTTTGATTGTTAACTGGTGAAGATGGGTGTTTTTCTTTCAGAGCCAACAAAGTTTCCGAAGTGTTAGGTGCCATTGTGTCATTGGAAAACAAAAGTCTTGCAGAACCTCTGATGTCTCCTTCGGCCATTTTATCTTCAACTAACCTGTAGGGCACAGAGCAGGTAGCTTAGGTGTAATTTAGTTTTTTAGGTCTAGTTTAGTTTTGTATTTATAACTATGAAATAAATGAAGTATGTTTCTAAATCTAAGTTATTAATGATTACATATAAATGTAGTAAACAATTGTATTATATTATTTTTAAGCATTGACATATTTAGTTAATTACTTATCGATTTGCGTCCCTTTAAATAACTCAATAGGTTTTATGTAGTTCATTAGGTAAATCAATTAATTTCAGTCCTTTATGTCCATCATTTATTATATTGTCAAAAAAATAACCTAAAAATAAAATAAAAGGTCATTTAAATCTAACGTAAGCAGTCAGAGTATTCTCAAGTCTATTTTTTTAAATTATTTTTTATTTTATTTAATTTTTAATTATTAGAATAATTATACTACTTTATAATACCATCAACTCAATGCTAAAAAAATTAATAATAGTTTTTATGGCTACTGCTACCTACTCTTTACAAAAGATAATCGCATTGCTTCAACGTAGATAAGGCAAACAAACAGAATAGATAATCGAATAAATAAAATAGCGGAGACATGGGGAATGAAAACGATAGAAATAGTTTTTCATGCTTAAGCTATGCATAAACTAATTCACGAGGTCTATAACTCTCAGCTCATAGAGATAGCTACAGTTTTGTCAATTAATGTGGAATGAGCAAATGGTACGACTGCCTAAAACAGTTGTAGCACTTACTCATATAAAAGTAACTATTAGGTGGTAATTTTATATATGTATGGTTGACTGTCTTCCTTCTATATTGTATTAATCTATACATATAAAACTCAAAGTCCTGACTGACTGACTTATGTATCAACGCACAGCCTAAACCGCTGGTCCTAGAGACTTTAAATTTGGAGGTTGCGTTCTTTGTAAAGTGTAGGTATTCACTAACCGTTAAGAAAGGGTTTTTCAAAATTCCACCGCTAACAGCGTGAAATGGGTGATTGAATTATCTATTTTTTTTAAATCGTCGTTTTCTATAGGCCACGTTGGCGAAGCCACGGACATAAGCTAGTATTCTATATATTGTGCAAAAATGGGGTAATCAATTAAAGTTGGAAATAAGAATTTAAATAAAAATAGATAATTATGGCGCAAGCGTGCTGATTACCTTTGATCGCATCTTCGTGAAAGGTTGTCTGAAAGTGATCGTTTTCAGTGACAGTATCACCTATCTTACTAAATTTCATGTTTTTTGTGTAAAAAATGCATTGAACTTTACAGAAATTACTTAGATACGTCGAATAATAAGTAACTATGTAGTTGAGCATCAGTTTCGTTTTACGGTTTAAAATAAACGCAGTAAAACCTTTTACCTATTCCATGATAATGAACTTGATTTTAGTGATAAACAGTCAACTCATAAGAACAGTTTGTTAAGCTCTTTCACACAAGTCTGATCACGTTGACTGTCCCACGTGGGTGGTAAGAACTGAACGAGGTTAGTTCGTGAAAATCGTTTTCATGAATAGCATCGTTCGTTCATAATGCAGAGTTAGGCTTTGTATCGTGAATTGTTTAGAGCGTGTAAAGCACGACATACACAACCAAGCAGGGAGATTCTTGACGGATTTATTACGTGGTACCGATCCTTGAAAAGGCTCGGACGTAGCTGGCTGATAAAATTGCGCTTTAAGCTTGATAAATCATTGAATGAACGGTATTGAATTTGTATCCACTAAATACTAGTTCTAAAACAAAGCCTTGATAAAATATAACAAACGCAAAGCGTAACAAACACTATCCACTATCATTAAACTACCTTCGGAGTACAACCTATCCAATAAAAAAAGAATCATCGATATCGGTTGGCGTGATATTGAGTTATTCGTCATTTGTCACATAATGCAAATAAGTACATACTTAATGCAAATAAGACTTATATGGTTTTCTACTGGATGCCATTGTCAGAACTGGACCAAATTGAAATCGGATCACACGAAAATCACCAGACTTCAAATAAAAAAGAATTATTAAAATCGGTTCACCCAATCGAATCGATCAATCCCTTTTTGATGTCGGTTAAAATATAAAACAGACTTTTTTTAAATCCCACATTCGATTTCGACATTAATATTATGGGCTGATTAATTAACAGTGTAAAATTAGCTAAACTCTCTTTTCTGAGCATTTGAAAGCTTTGATTTATTTATCATTGTAGTACAAGGTTATGGGTAAGCAACGCATTAAGGGTACGTCTAGTGTGGCAGTTGTGAGATGTCTATAGGCTCCAGTAACATCTTCCCATGTTGCCTACATACAGCTAGCATGCTACACCTTCGATCGCATCGTCACTTCCCATCAGGTGAGAGCGTGGTCAAATGCTAGACAAGTTTGAAGTAAAAAAATAAATAAAAAATACAGAATTTAAAAAACACTGAAATAATAATAATAATTTAATAGTTTAATACTTTTACCCGCTATTGTATAAAAGTCATAGATATAGAGTATGACTGGCCCGATAGCTCAGTTGGTAGTGACCCTGCCTTCTGAACTGCGGGTTGTGGGTTCGATTCTCACCCAGGACAAACATTTGTGTGATGAACATCGATGTTTGTTTTGTGTCTGGGTGTTATATTGTATTCTATGTATGTATTTACAAACAAAAAGTATCTAAGTATTGTATCAGTTATCTGGTTCCCATAATACAAGCTTTGCTTAGTTTGGGGCTAGATGGCGTTGTGTGAGATGTCCACACATATTATTATTATTATTGTAAAACTAATTAAAGTAGGTAAATCCAACTACTGATCCTTCCTAGTCAACTGCTACAAGTGTTACTTTCGGCTACGAATATTAGTGGTGCGCACGCGCCGCGTCGTTAAAAAGATTTCAACGCGCGCTTTTTTAATTAGCGCTCAATATTCAACGTTTATGTGTTTTATAATATATAATTAATATAATAAAGTAAATGAAAAATCAATTGAAAACAAAAGATCGATACGTTTAATTTTTTTCTCCGAATCAAAAGCTCTGATTATCGGAACTAAACAACTGATAACTAAGAAATACAAAACACATAATCGTTGAATATAGGAAACAGTGTCTACATTGGTACATGTTTACCTACAAGATACCTGTTCACTCTTGACTTGAAAACTCTCAGGACATCTCATAGAACAATATTCTATGATACCACGCCAAGCAATTTACTTAAAAGTACTCGTATAACAAATTTACGTTGCAGACATTATAAAATGAGCCCTACTTTTCGTTCTTTATATAACTTCTTGCAAAGTTTTAGCGGCCTCACGCCTCAGACCCGTGATGGTGCATACAAATCACGATTAGCGGAGCGTACAACACCACAGAAGAATGCGATTTTAAATGTTTCATAAAATCATACAAAGTCAATGAAATTCAGCAGTAAACCGGCGCGTGCGCAGTGCTTGTCGTTTGTTTGTAATGGCGATTGAACGACGGGTCGAACATCGATAACTTTGTTATATTATAGACTGTGAATCAATTGAAGGGTTGAGAATAAAAAGGGTTTAACTGTCAAATTGATAGTTTCGAGAAAATTGACTTTAAACTTCAACGGCGTCATTTTAATGTAGAGTGCTTATTGAGTAATAGAAAAGGTTTATGTAAGTTTCAGTTGCTTGAAAATGTTTTAATTCTATTTTAAAATGCTAAATATAGTACTAATTCATACAATTACTGTAAAAATATAATATAATAAAATAAATATAATAATGTTTTTATACTGTATTCCTGTGACAGATAAATCGTTTTTAGACTCAAAATCTCGAGATGTAAGCCTCATTTCGGTATTTTGAGAATGTATTATTGTAGATAATTTCACGCTGAATCCAAGGATACCCATAAGTCATTTTGTAAAAAAAAACAGTTAAACCCTTTTTGTTCTCACCCCTTCAATTGAGACGGTGCTTTTTCATAAGTGTCTGCTTTAATGTTTTGTATTGACTGCTTAGTTTAAGAATAGGGTTTAGGTTTGTCAAGCTGGCCTGATAGCTCAGTAGGTTTCCCACCCGGGACAAACATTTATGATATTTGTATTCTATGTATGCATTTTCAAACAAAAAGTATTAAAGTGTTCTGTCAGATATCTGGTTCTCATAGTACAAGCTTTGCTTAGTTTAGGGATAGATGGCGCTGTGTGAAATGCTCACAAATGTTTATTTATATTTTTATGGTAAAGTTTTAGTGTATTTTTTATATATTTTGGTAAAGATGTGTTCCACTTAACATCAGGTGAGCCATTATCCCACCTGATTAAAAGTGGTGGCGCGGTCACAATTTAATTTTTTTTTTATGTTAATGAATGATGTGACGAGCAAGTCGTTCACCTGATGTTAAGCGACACGGCTGCCCATAACAGAACAGTGTCTCTCGGAACTCTAAAACAGAGTGTCGTGACACTGCACTGCGCACATCATCCTGAGACATCTGCACAGTCTGGTAATAAGATTACTCGACTGTGAGACCAGATCATAAAAACTTAATTGCCCAGTAATTTCACTAGCTACAGTGCCCTTCAAGCCGGAACACAGTAGTGCTTGCACACTACTGCTTGGCGGCAGAATAACTGGCAAAGCGGTGGTACCTACCTAGACGAACTTTGCAATAAAGTCCTACCACCCAGTAAAGAAAACGATAATGCCTAGAAGATACTTCTTGACTAGAATACTCATAGAATATTGAGCAATATTCCTAGATTTCTTATTAGATCTTAGGTTTGCTACTTTTTTATATTGGTGTCTCACATTTGTAAGTAAAGTCCAAGAATTTGGTATCAGTAGCAGAAGTTGACAAAAAAGAAATATTACTTTTGTCGCTTCTTTTTCGCGTTTTCTTCATGAAAGTTCCTTATCATGACGTACTGTGGCGCCAACTTTGCTCATGTCATCACTTAGCATCAGACATTGTGACCAAAGCCTAAACGGACTGTGAAAGTTTTGGAAGGGCAGGCCTACTCACATTAAACTTTTATTTACTTTGCGAACGCTTTGTCATACGAATTATTTTATACCTACTATAGTATAGAACACCCATTCTCAACAAAAGTAATAGAAGCTAAACACTCGCCCAAGATAAAACACTTAAAGTGGCGGCTTAAAAAAAAGAGTCTACCTGCACTCGGAACGTCTTCCCAGAATGTGAAATTGTTAACACAAACAAGACCTCAGTTTGTTCTGACCACAGGCCGCTGCCTGGTATTCTATTTATCACTTTAAATTGCTACCTAGTTAATGCAAGTTTATGTTAGATGATTGTTGTATCCATAAATTGTTATGTGCTTAGAGCATTTCTAAAGAAAGAGAGGTATAGAGCGAAAGAGAGAGATCCAAGTTCACCGTTTTCCAGTTACGCAACTATCTCACGTATACAATAAGTAAACATGAAGTTATATTACTATTATCATAAATAAAAAGTATTTAAATACAATTGCATGCATTTATTAAGTATGCATTTACATACAAATATAATTTTTAAATATTTTTATGTTAGTGAATGATGTGACGAGCAAGTCATTCACGTGATGTTAAGCAATACGGCCATCCATAACAGAACAGTGTCACTCGGAACTCCAAAATATAGTTTGGCGTGACACTGCACTGCGACATCAGCACAGTCTGGTAATAAGATTACTCAACTGTGAGATCAGATTATGAAGTCTCAATTGCCCTGTAATTTCACTAGCTACAGTGCCCTTCAAACCGGAACACAGTAGTGCTTACGCACTACTGCTTGGCGGCAGAATAACTAGTAAAATGGTGGTACCTACCTAGACGAACTTTGCAGAAAGTCCTACCACATATAATCCTCTAAGTTCATTCATTCATATTTGACTGGTACATATGTATTTACAAACAAAAAAGTATTTAAGTATTGTATCAGTTATCTGGTTCTCATAATACAAGCTTTGCTTAGTTTGGGGCTAGATGGCGTTGTGTGAGATGTCCAACACATATTATATTATTATATTATATTATATATTATTATATTATATTATATATTATACATTCAATAGCCAATTTTTTAAATCCATTTATTTGTAAAGTGACAGTCATATTGAATTAACGCAATCAAAAGCGTAAGTAACCAATGAAAATAACGTTTCATGCCAAACTTCGAGATACGACAATACTTTTAGCTCTGGGTCTTCCATTGAAAAAGTTACTAATCTTTATGTTATTATTACCCCAACATTGGCCATTCATCCTCGCCTTGTGTGGCAAAGTGATGACGTCATTGAGGATAATCCTTTCAGCTCTCAAAATAATGAATCGGTACAGTAAGTATATGAGATAAGTGGGGCATGGTAAATTGTATGGAGATGAGGCTAGATACTAACATCTTCATGGTTTAACGTTTGCAGTCAATATTTTACGGTAAAACTAATGCTAAATATTGGCTTGCTTTTATTATTTACTTACTAGTGGCGCCCCGCGGTTTCACCCGCGGATAGAAAGGATTTTAATTATTTGCTCATCCTACGAGAAAATTTCACTTTTCCGGGATAAAATGTAGCCTATTTGTTAATCCAGTGTATAAGCTATCTTGTTACCGAATTTCATCTAAATCCATTCAGCCATTTGAGCGTGAAGGAGTAACAACATAAACATACGCACAAATAAAAATACACACACACACATACAAACTTTCGCCTTTATAATATTAGTGTGATTCAAGAGGATATTCTTTGTACGTAGACCTTACGTCCTTTTGACAAGGTTTTAAAATCAGTAAACCCTATTAATTGTGAGAAAAAGCCCGTATTTTTGAACATTGAGACTCCTTGTTTTTTGAAAAGCACCTATTTCCGATCTTCGGTAGTGGTAACGGTTTTTTTTTACATCGGACGCCTCTAGCATTTGACCACGCTCTGACCTGATGGGAAGTGACCATACGATCGAAGGTATAACAAGCGACATTATATAAAGTAACGAGCTTCTACCCGCAGCTTTGCCCGCGGCGTGACCTATGGGAAAATAATTCAACCACTCATTTCACCCTCTTAAGGGTGGAATTTAGAAAAATCCTTTCTTAGCGGATGCCTACGTCATAACATCTACCTGCATGCCAAATTTCAGCCCGATCCGTCCAGTGGTTTGGGCTGTGCGTTGATAGATCACTATATTAGTCAGTCAATCAGTCCTACCTTTGAGTTATACATTATATATATATAATTTTACTAGGTGGTAGGACTTTACTGCAAAGTTCGTCTAGGTAGGTACCACCGCTTTGCCAGTTATTCTGCCGCCAAGCAGTAGTGCACAAGCACTGCTGTGTTCCGGTTTGAAGGGCATTGTAGCTAGTGAAATTACTGGGCAAATGAGACTTTATGATCTGATCTCACAGTTTAGTAATCTTATTACTAGATTGTGCTGATGTCTCAGGATGACGTGCGCAGTGCAGTGTCACGCGAAACTCTATACTTTAGAGTTCCGAGTAACACTGCAGCTGATATGGGCAGCCGTGTTATTTAACATCAGGCGAACGGCTAGCTCGTCACGTCATTTTTTAACATAAAAAAAAATATACTTAGATTTGCTACGAAACCAACTTGCACATTGATCTTTTAGTGACTCTAAATAGATCGAATCGATTTTGTTGTGAAATAGCTTATAGGTGCTAAACCTAATTTGTCAGTTACTATATTTCATACAAGGCAAAATGACAAGGACCGTAAGAGTTTAAGAAATGTTAAATTACTTTTCCACGGTACTAACAAATATTTCAGTACAGATACACCTGACTAGTCACGTGAATTACTATGAAATATGAAACTACATTTTACGTATTATATGATCCGCACATTACCAGGATATATGTATTAAGTTTGTAGGATTATGAGGACAAACAAAAGTCTGAATTGTCAAAGGAAACGCGAGATATAAATGCTGTAAAATGTAGAGACAGGTGTTTTGTAAATAAACTCGCGGGATAAGATAGATAGATAGATAGATCAACACTTTATTGTACACCATAAAAAAGAAAACAATTTTACAAAAAAGAAAAACTTACACAATAAACTAGTACTAGTACAATAGGCGGACTTATCGTTTAGAGCAATCTCTTCCAGACCACCTTTGAATCGGAGAAATCTGTAGCTACGAATTTTGATCTACCTTTTGAAAAATTTAAACTGGATTTATGGTGATAAATAAATTTGTTTGTATGATACTTATTCCAATTTTCTGTTTCCAGAAACGATATTTATAACGATATAATCAAAGCCCTACCTATTTACTGACTATTTACAAAGCTTTCGTGTAAGTCTACGTAGGCCTTCATAAATCCTTCAAAAAATTCCTTGAAACTTCAGAAGCTCATATACATAAACAAATTGTTATTTCAGTCCGTCCAAAAATAGAGTCGTCTATAATGATATTGGGAGATATTTATTTCACAAACCATCCTCCATGGTATTAGATTTAAGCTTTGTATAAACAGTATGGAATCCTCACCTAAACGGTCTAAAAATTCGCGTTGTAGTGTGCTCCTGGTTTTGTTTATGTATCCAAACCCACAGTTATGAACTGGTTGCGTGTTTAGATGATGTATACTATTATTTTTGGCAAATAAACGTCTATTTTATCTTATTTATGTAGGTTGGGTACACATTCAAAAGAAGTATGAGTAAGCAATTTTAGTTCTTACTAGCTACGCCCCGCGATTCGTCCACGGATAAAAAGTATTATATGTGTGAATCCAGTGTAAGCTATCTTTATTTCAAATTCCCTTTCCGCTCTGCCGTTTTAGCATGAAGACATACACACACACAAACTTTCGCATTAATAATATTTATTTAATTATGTAACTTTAATAGAGCTACAAGTAGGTGACACGCGCCAAAGTAGTAAGTAAGTACTTTTATCTACAACATTTTTCAATCATATCAAACCTGTGATGTAGATAGTACATCAAATGTATGGTACTAGTTCTTTCGCTTAAAAAACAAATAATTGAATTTTCGTGACTTATACTACTGTATACTGTAATGTAGTGTGTAAAGAGGTAGACTATGGGGTAGCATCCCCGTCAATGGAAAGTGTGTCGGCGACCGAGCCAAAGCGACGCCAAAGCTGTTCAGCTTTCGGTTTGTATACAGAATGTTGTGAAATACTTTGAAAGCACGTGATTCAAAGGCAGTAAGTAGAGATGTTTTCAGTTTTTAAATTTTTAGATAGATAAACTCTTTATTATACGCGTTAAATTTATTTTTAATTTATAAAAGACGTTTTTATTTTAATGAGAACTTGTTTTTCTTTTCAATTTTAGGAGTAACCCACACTTAAAGGATTAATATCCAGATTTTATTAATATGTGGGAAACTTCTTTTATAGTTCCTTACAAATATATCAAAATGTTTTATATTTTCAAATATGTATTACTAAGTTGTAAGAGATCGTACATTTTGCCGCAGCCTGTATATAAGTTTTTAGGACACTCCCACACAGATTTTTCTCGCGTAGGCGATGGTTAATACATTCGTAGTATATAATAATACTTAGTCATGGGAGTGGGGGTAAGGGGGGATGCCATGGGGTTTCAGTTTATATGGAGTCAAATGGAGGACGAATAATACGGACTAAAAATAGAACTCTTCTGGCGTAGCTAATATTTCTAAGTCCATTTCAGTTGAATTTATTTGCTGTTCATTTCCATCCCACATGTAAATCTGGAAACATTAATAAATGTATAGCAATTAAACATTAATGAAGTTATGGTTATGTTAGTATTTTATTTCCGTCTTTATTTAAGTTTGCATTATGATCATAGTCATCATCATCATCATCATCATCAGCTGGAAGACACTACTTTAAACTGCTACTTTTGTATCCAACGGTTTCCGGTGATTTTGGTTAAGGTTCGAGGTTAAATTAAAATCTTAACGAGACTGGGATTTAACAGATAAATGGCATAAAGTAAATTGCTTAAGCTTAACTCAACTATGGATAGTAATGACGATATCCTACTACTCGATTATATTGGCATCTTAGTCATATTTGTATCATTTGGTAGCGTAGTAAGTAAGTAGTCTAAGGTTTGTATTACAGAATGATGTTCAGTCATTGATCGGTGCTCAAGCAGAGATTTCATTCACTAATTGATCACTTTATGGATGAAATCTCTGCTTGAGCACCGATCAATGACTGAGCATCGTTCTGCAATACGGATATTCTATCTGTTATCTGGTTCCCGTAGTACAAGTTTTGCTTAGCTTGGGGCTAGATGGCGTTGTGGGAAATATCTACAATACATATATAAAATAATTAAAAATAATATAAACGAGAAAAAATTGAGCTCCCGCGGAAAAACGGTTAAATAGCGGATGTTTCCAGTGAAGAGTATTAATACAGACAATTGTGTGATTTAATGTCTTGAAAATTCTCTATCTTAGCTCTCTTAATAATTCGCAAACACTTATTTTGACCACGAATGTGTGAATCGTAAACTTTTTTGCAAACATCACACTAATATTATAAAGGTGAAAGTTTGTATGTGTGTTTGTGTGTATGTTTGTTACTCCTTCACGCTCAAACGGCTGAATGGATTTGGATGAAATTCGGTACCAAGATAGCTTATACACTGGATTAACATATAGATTACATTCTATCCCGGAATAGTGAAATGCTCCCCTGGGATGAGCAAATAATTAAAATACTTTTTATCCGCGGGTGTAACCGCGGGGCGCAACTAGTTATAATTAAGTTACGTTGCCCGGTTTTATTATACAATAAACATATTTTTATTGTTATTTTCTATTGCTCTGTGCAAATATGTAATGAAATCGTAAATAGTCGGATAAGACTCATATATTTATTTTTGGTTGTAATGTCTGGGAATCGTGTCTAATGAAATCACTGATTTAATATGGGTTTTATTGTGACATGTATATTGTTTAATTTATTTTTGCTTCGAATAAAACATAACCATGAAATCGTAGACTGCGAAGGTAGAGTTTATTTCAATAACGTCCCGATTTATCGTTAGAAATGAAAATAAAAATAAAATATCGACTCGAATTTAATATTTTTACACTCAATCAATCAATAAAATATTTGTACAAAAGGTTTTTTTTATGTCAATGAATGATGTGACGAGCTCGTCGTTCACCTGATGTAAAGCGACACGGCTGCCCATAACAGAACAGTGTCACTGGGAGCTCTACATAAAGTTACGCGTGACACTTCACTGCGCACATCATCCTAAGAGATCAGCACAGTCTGGTAATAAGTTTACTCGACTGTGAGATCAGATCATAAAGTCTCAATTGCCTAGTAATTTCAGTAGCTAAAGTGCCCTTCAAACTGAAACACAGTAGTGCTTGCGCATTGCTGCTCGGCGGCAGATTAACTGGCAAAGCGGTGGTACCTACCTAGACGAACTTTGCAGAAAAGTCCTACCACCTAATGAAATATCCCCAGTATTGTCAATTTGCTTTGTTGCGTATAATACCCACCCCTGCGGAAATGATTCGGGAAAAGTAGGCCATTGCTGATTCAGTTGCACCACGAAATAGCTTGTTATATTATTTTCGTCACCCTTAACCTTTGCAAGACTGTTTGTTAGGTTGCCATACTGTTTCCGGCCAGAAATCTCCATAAAATTCTGAACTCCACAAAACTTACATATTGGTTATATGGCAAAATAACGTTTGGTTATATGGCATTTAATTTTTTTAATTTCGCACGCAGATTTGTTTTAAGTGTAATGCTCAACATCTCGTACCAGTTCCTGCAAATTTAGGAACCTAGTTTAAATTTACTTCAAAGTCAAAGGATTTATTGCAAGTAAGCTATTTTTAGCTATTTAACTTCTATAACTAAACTCCCATTCATATGCAAACTAACATATACAACATGGTATACACAAATTTAAAATTAAAATACCCATTTTTAGCACTGGCAAAACGTTCTTCTAAACTGCAAACACCAGTTTCGCAAAAAAAGCCTCCAATCAGGTATCACTAAAAGCGGACAGAAGTCGGGATGAGGTTTCCGTCCTCACATTTGGCAGTCTCCCAAAAAAGCACCCCATTCATGCTTTCCATACTATAACATTAGGAATCTGGGTATCGGCGTGGGTGTTGATCCATGATTTGTTTTCTTAGATTTGTGAGCGTCAAGCCCTATTGAGCTTGTGATAAATCTAGCCTTATTAAGGCCAATCAATCATAATTATTGTAATATCCATAATAATTTTTGGCTTAAGTCATTCCACATAGAAAATTACATTTACATGAATATATATCATTTCAACGAATATTGCTCCTAAATTTAGCGTCATTGTTCATGAGCGTCAATAAAAAGTAGGTACAAATGGTGATTATTCAAAGTTTTTTTACTGCACAGCTCTAGGCAACCTTCAATTAACGCGATAAAAATGTGTCTACACTACGAGTTAGATCGGAAAAGGGCTCTTTTTAAGGGCTACATAGAAAGACACAATAGCTATAAAACCTTATCCCAAAATCAGTCAGGTAACGTCAATTTACTCCGACATAACTAACTGCAAATTGGTTCCATAATGCTCCACTTCAGACTCTAGAGGTTGTCAGATATTTAATTTCATGCCTGACCTCTAACATTTGAAGATATTTTTTCGTCCCACATCTTTGTGTTTTGGCATCCATCCAGCCAGATGATCTGACGTAAGCTTGGGCTCATTCATAATTTATTTTTCTTTTGTACTAGCAACGTTTTCAATATGCTTACCTGTTATGAGTTGCAAGATCTGGCTACTTAGGATTGTACGCCGTCATGAAATGTAAATAAACTTCAGGTTTCAAATTAGTTTTTGATTATTTTAGATGATAATATGACATAAAAAGGTTGTTATGTTGATTTGGAGTTTGACACCTACTTAAGCTGAAAGTCCTCATCGAAAGCACGTGGTACATTTGCTGTGTAACCACGCCTTGAATGTCCATTTAATAAGTTAATTCAAGTGTTAAAAAATTATCTGTGACGTAATACAGATGATGTATTTTTTTTAGGTTCATCATAACAAACAATCATCTACTTGAGAAAACTTTAAAAAGCCAGTGTTACACAACGATTGCGATGTAACAGACACCTATAAAAGTTTTCTCTAAAAATATACTGAATTCACTTGCTCTACAAAGATAAAATTAATTAGTCGCAGCTCGGAACCAGCTTTATTTTATTAACAGTTTTCAGCTGAGCCAAACGGGCACGTTTCGTTAGGTAACAGAGATTTAATTAAGATACCTACTTGTTTCCATTTCAGTACAATAGGCATTTACTGTAAAATGTATTGAAATCATCCCGTGGGAATGTAAGGGTACGTTTTATACAATCCGACGCGACATTAAGTAAACTTCTTCCAGTAGGTATCTCTATAACAATAGGTGCGGTTAGCGTGGCATGGATGTATAAAAATTGGATGAAATCATCAAATTTATATAAAACTCAAAGGTTAACTGACTGACTGACATAGTGATCTATCAACGCACAGCCCAAACCACTGGACGGATCGGGCTAAAATTTGGCATGCAGGTAGATGTTATGACGTAGGCATCCGCTAAGAAAGGATTTTTTGAAATTCCACCCTTAAGAGGGTGAAAGGGGTGGAGAATATTTTCCCATAGGCCACGCCGCGGGCGAAGCTGCGGGCAGAAGCCCGTTCTGGATATAAATTCCATAATATCAGATTGCATTTTAAGATATTTGAATATGTAAAGTTCGTGAAGGGGTCGTACGATGTCGTATCGCAACCATTAAAAGTCACCTTAGACCCAGTTAGTAAATGAAGCGAAGTTGCAGACTCATCGGCAGCGAATTGAATTTATGCCGCCGCGAATAGGGGAAATTGTACTGAAACATTCGCTGTGTATTATTTTTAGAAAACGTTGACAAAGTTCATCCATTTATGCATTTCAAATTGAAAATTTTGTTTATGTTTCTCAATTTGTTTTTATTCGGCAAACCTATTAGATTTGTCTGGTTTGTAAGTGCACCGGTTTGCATCACGTTGCTGAACTTTATTGCAAAATTTCAATCATTTCAATTCAATTCTTAAATGAAAACAGGACTATAATTTGTAAAACTTACGTATTTATGTGTAATTTTTTTTACACTGACATAGAAAGTTGTGTGTTTAAAGTTTGAACTACTCGTCTGCAAAATAATTTCCAATGCACCGGTTACTTTAGTCTGGTGTTAGGCTAATTTTGACCTACAAGAACGGAAAACTATACGGAAAATCTAGCGCTGCTAGTTTTTACGTTTATATTTTTTTTAAACAGAACGGGACTCAATTCACTAAGCATTTTTATTAAGTTGCAGTGTACTTAAAAAACAATATCTTTGATATAGATTATCACAGTTGTAGTTACACGTTATAAGTAGTACTTATTTACTGAGTTTTTTTTTTATATGAGTGCGTGATTTATTTGTTATTCGACACAATAATTTTCTTAGTTTACCAACCGTATAATAGCGTACCACGCTCCTGTAAGAAAAAAATAAACCCGGTACAAGCATTTTTAAATCTTTCAATCATAAAACCAAGGAAACCGGAACGTCGTAAACACGCCTTGGAAATTTCCAGAATCGAATCACACGCGCCATAAAGTGATTTGTCTAGAAGCACCTGAATATTGTGATTGTTTGTTACAGTATTTTTGCTTTTTCTCCTTTCTTCCGCATTATGATGGATGGCAGTAGGTTTACATTTTATTATTAAGTTGCAAATTTGTAAAAGGAAAAGAATTTTAAATTTATACGAGGGACAGATCTTTGACCACATTTCAACCACATTATTATGTCTCTTTGATTGCGATCCAACTAACCGGCGAAAACTCACTCTTTGAAAATGTCAGCATAGTGTAGTTAAATGTTGAAAATGTATAATAATTAAGTAGATACCTAACTTTCAAGATTTTTTTCAATTAATAAAAATAGACTAAAATAAACATGCTTGAAATTGTTCCGGTAGTATTTTTGTTTTATGAGTATCTAATAATTTTTGATTAACATTTCTAAGGTAGCGGTGGGTTTGATTCCCGCGGCTGGACCAGTATTTGTGCACAGAAAAAAAGCGCAAATACTTGTTCTAGGTCTGGGTGTTGTGAGACCATGGTCCTCGTAGTTCCGGGTCCCTAGACACAGGGAATCTTAGTTAGGGTCCAGGATCTATGTATGTAATTGTTGGGCATTATAATAGAAGATTAGGATTACTAGATTATGGTGATGTCTCAGGATGGCGTGCGCAGTGCAGTGTCACCCGAAATTCTATACTTTAGAGTTCTGAGTGACACTGCAACTGATATCCAGTCCGGATATGGACAGCCGTGTCGATTATCATCGACACGGCTGTCCATATCGTACATAATAATATATAATATAATCGTCATATCATTCCTTAAAATTAAAAAAGTATATCATACAAGTACTTCTCAGAAAGAAATTAAAGTGATCAAAATCAATAATTTTTTTATATAATTTATATAATCTCGTGTGTTTTGTAAAGCCGACAAATAAACAGATGTAATACACAAATATATATTCCGTATAAAGCAAAATTATTTTGATATAAAACAAGCACCTTGACCTAAAGCTAAGAAATACCTTAAATGATGTCCTCGATTAAATTATTATAATCCTGTACCCAATACGTTTAGGTACCTAATCTTCCGTTAATGATATTCATTGAAAACTTAATAAGATTACAGGATTAGGAATTAAACGATTAAAATCTCTCGTACCATTTGTGTTAATTATTATTCAAATTACTTTATCGATCCGTATTAGATTAATGATCGTTTTATTATTACAATTATATATTATTATGTAGTTTGAGATTATGTACGATGCTATTTTTAATAGGGATCTTAAATTGGTGACCATCATGTTAGGATTTATCCGGATAATGTTTTGATAAGATTAACTAGAGAAATTATCCATTACTAGACACTGGCTAAATACACAAAAGTGCGGAGCCACAAAAAAAAACTATGCATAGATCTCGAATCGTTATAAGCGTGTTTTTCATTAAATATTAGGTCTTTACCTATGAAATTGCCGTTTTGTTTGAAAAAAGTTAAAGTATTTTTTTTCGAACTTATTTATTTCTTTTATTCAAAGTAATCACCCCTGCAATCAATGCATCTTTGCCAACGCTGTGGCAGTTTATGGATGCCCTTCTTGAAAAAATCAGTAGGACGGGAGACAACAAACTCTTCAGAGGCGTTTTGTACTGCCTCTCGGGAATTGAATTTTTTTCCCGCTAAAAAGTTGTCCAAATTTTGGGAAAAGTAATAGTCGGTAGGCGCAAGATCTGGTGAGTATGGCGGATGAGGGAGAGCTTCCAAACCCAACTCATGCAGCTTAGAGACGGTCTGTTGTGCAGTATGGGGTCGCGCGTTGTCGTGAAGTAGCAGTGGAGACGACCGATTGACCAAAGCTGGTTGCAGACGTGCGAGTTTCGCCATCATTGTGGTCAGTTCTTCAATGTACACATCTGTAGTAATGCTCTCGCCGTTTTGTAAAAAGCTATGATGAATCACACCAGCACTAGACCACCAAACTGTGACCATCACCTTTCTAGGGGTCATTTTTCGTTTTGCACATTCCTTTGGTACCGAACCAGGATCTAACCAACTTGCTGAGCGCTTTCGATTGTCAAAAAGAATCCATTTTTCGTCGCACGTAACAATTCGGTTCAAAATTCCTTCATTTCTGTGCCTGTTAAGCAGCGCAAGGCAAGTCTCGACGCGTACGTTGCGCTGGCGATCGTTAAGTTCGTGGGGCACCCATCTATCAAGCTTTTTTATCTTGCCAATCTGTCGCAAATGGACCAATATTGTTTTGATGCTAACATCAAAAGCTGCTGCCAGCTCAGCTGTAGATTGAGATTCATCAGCTTCCACAATCGCCTTAATTCATCATTGTTGACCAAAGTTTCCGGACGACCACGAGGTTCATTTTTCAAGTCAAAATTCCCAGAACGGAACCGAGCAAACCAATAACGGGTTGTACGTTCGTTTGTACAGTTCTCTCCGTAAACGTCGTTGATGTTACGTGTCGTTTGTGCCGCGTTGGTGCCACGACGGAACTCATATTCCATAATTACACGAAATTTCAAAGTATCCATTATGAGGAAAAATGTTGATGTGTAATGAAAATACAACGCTAATCAATAAACAAAAGACTTATATTGTAAATAGAATGTCATATTTTTAAAACAAAATTAATTTGAATTTAGAATTCATAGCCAATCAAAACTTTTTTTTGTTTAAAAAAGTCTGTACTGCAATACGGCAATTTCATAGGTAAAGACCTATTATTTGAATTTTGCAGTAAACTTGCTGACGATAAGTACCTAGTTTATCATCAGCTAATAGCTTAACGAATTTGAGTTTAAAATATCCTTATTTACATTATGAGTACACAACAGTACTTGTTTAAACGATATAGTTTACTTTTGAGTGTCTATTATTATGTACTTTGATTTTCTTTTGGGTTGCCTATCTCTATAATAAAAGGCCTTGTCTTGAGTAACTGACTTACAAAGAAAGAAACGTTACATATAACTTAAACCGCGGATACTTGATAATTATTTGGGGCGTGTCTTCTTTATATGGCGTAGGGGTGTACTAAGAAAATTCAAGTCTTTAAAGAGTCAAAAGAATACGCGTTAAAGACAATATGAAGAATCACAAGTGAATCCTTATTTTATTTGGGCTTATTTTAATTATAAATATGAAAATGTCTAGTAGCAGGGGCATAAAAATATTTCATAACGAGCTTCTGCCCGCAGATTCACCCGCGGCGTGGCCTATGGGAAAATAATTCAACTCTCTTAAGAGTGGAATTTTGAAAAATCCTTTCTTAACGGATGCCTGCGTCATAACATCTACCTGCATGCCAAATTTCAGCCCGATCCGTCCAGTAGTTTGGGCTGTGCCTTGATAGATCACTATGTCAGTCAGTCAGTCATCTTTGAGTTATATATATTTAGATGGACCCTTCAATATTTTTATTTTTTTTGGTATTTCTTTGGTAGTACAAAAATCAAAACAAGGAAAATGTCGTCCTAAGAAAATAAAGAATCTCGCTCACCCCATGTAATAGATGTCTAGATAAGCTAAGTCGTAACTTAGGCGTAACTTCTAAGTAAAACCGTTTATTCATAAACTTTAAAAGAAACCGCAAGGTTATCGAGACTTACTATCTTTCGGTTAAATATACGAGTCGGTTAATAGTCTACTTGATTGACGTTTAGTTGGTTAAGTGCGTTAAATTTTTATGTGGCCGATCAATCAATTTTAATTCAGAACTAACTGACGTAACAGTTGTAAAGTATACGAACTTTTACTAATAAAATGGGAACGGAGCTTATCGAACTGTTTAAATATAGATGCTTATGAAATGGTGCATTAGTTTATGTTTGAGTAAAAGCTTGATCGAGGCCAACTCCAGTTATACATACCAATGAAGGCACGTCATTGAAAAATGCTAACTCCCTTTGAAGGAAAGCTTTTGTATATTCATGTTTAGTTACATCATAACAAATCACTTTTGGTGTCGTCGTATAAATTTTAATAGGGAGAAGACTGAAATAAAAACTTTTTTAATTTGATTTGGGCACTAAGACCTAGTTAGGGTCCAGGATCTATGTATATGATCGTAGGGCGTTATTACTATTACTGTCTCGCCTGAAATCCTTACCAGACGTTTCGCTGCTGCTGCGCCGGTAAAATGTAATAATAGTGCCATACTGGATGAATATCCTCCAACAAGCGTACACACATTCCAACCTGGATTCTACCCCGCCCGACCAGTATTTAATAATAATAATGTAGGTATACAGCACCAACCGCCGTACGCTAAGACGCGGCTGTCGTCAGCCTTTTTTTTTTCAGGGGAAAATGCCCTCTCACTTCCCTGCCACCAGGGGGGTAGTGTAAAACCCCCCCGTGTTCCGACCGCCGCAAGGATGGGGCGAGATGGTATCGCGATCGCATTGACCATCTCGCCCTAGCGATTCCGGTCCTCTGCGCCAGTGGGTGGGCAACCACAGTTGCCCACCAGACGTGTGGGGCCATGTAAGTGTAGCGAAGAGTCCCCCGACTCTCCGCCACTGGCCCCACTACGGGGATGGAGAAAGCGCTCAATAAAGCTCCTCCTCCGTCTCCCCACCCGTCTGCGCCGGAGGGGATCAGAGTTGGCTGACGTCAGTCTTCCAGATAACTAACTATGTAGTAGTAATTTTATAAAAAAGGACTAGTCTAAAATGGAGCATGCTTGCCCTAAGTATGTTTAAACATTTCCATCAATTGATTCCATCTATTCATATGATGGTGAATGTTCAAACGCAAGCCTATAAAATAATATTGAAATAACCTAAAATCTCCAAGCCATTATTTGAAGTAAAAGCACATTGAGAATAAGAACGTGAAATAGAAAATATTCAAGTTATGCTATGGATTCTGCGATAGAGGTTATCGGACAAAATTAAACTAAAAACGTAAAATCGTTTTAAAAAAGAGATTAAACCGTCTTCAATCGCGTTAATGTCATACTGAATAATACTTGAATGTATTAGACATTATACACATACATATAGATTTTCCAGTTACTTTGATAGAAAAACTCAAACTACTTAACCGATTTTGATTAAGTTTCTATGGGACCAATGAAATATTATATATGAAAATAGTATAAGTATATATAATTATGATTATACTAATATAGCCGAAAGTCTTAGTGTTACTAACAAATTGGATTGAATTATCTGAAATAAAATGAAATTATTATAAAAAGAATTTTTAAAATAGGTGAATAAATTACGAAGTTCTAAGGTAACAAACAAAAAACAACCGAATTGAAAAACTGCTCATCAAAAATGTCGAATGATGAGTTAATACTCGTCTTGGTGATAAGTTCTCATATTTCTAACATTGAATCAAAGGTGACAAAATTATGTCATCAAATTCCATATACCGAAAACCTCTAAGCACACCTGAACTCTGATTTACAACCATATTGATGTGCGAATGACATTTTATGGCATATAATATACGTGTATGATAATACCCATAGTATATTATGACTCTTATCACTCATAGATCATTTTGACACTGACAAGATTTTTTTACACATCATCGGAATTTTAACCTTTCTCTTTTTAACTACACAGAAAAGAAAGAGACGTAGCGATGAAAATGATACCTTATATTCCGAGGAATCGAATTTGATAGATAGCAGGCCTTGTTTTTACTTCATGTCTCCAATAAAATACCAATTTTAAAGGTGCCATAAAGAAATCTGCATAATAGATCGAAATTTATTTATGGTGCAATATTTAATACGATAGACGATAAGAAAGCATGATTTATGATTGACTTTAAGTGTTTAGAAGTATTTTATTTTTATTTGTAATTAATTGGTTTTATGTAAGAGACATACGATTGCATTATAAATTATTGTTATTCAGTCTTTTGAAATTGTTTAAGTGCAACTTAATGTTATAAATTGTAATATTACAATGGAGGCTTAATTAGCGTTTGACATTAACTGATACATGATCAAATACTTGGATTAGTGGACTACTAAGTTATAGACTTGTGGTTCAACAATGAAAGTGCTTAACGACATGATGGCTCTAATTAACCTCTGCCTCTGTGGTGTAGTGGTTAAGCAGGTCGGCTCATAACCCGGAGGTGGCGGGTTTGATTCCCGAAGCAGGACAAGTATTTGTACAGAGAAAAAAAGCGCAAATATTTGTTCTGAGTCTGGGTGCTGTGGGCCCATGGACCTCGTAGTTCTTGGGTCCCTAGACACAGAGAATCCTAGAGGGTTCAGGATCTATGTATGTGATCGTTGGACGTTATTATTATTATTAATTAAGGAGAATTTTGTGGCTCGTCATGGTTACACGTAACATAAATAAATAACACTAGTTGCGCCCCGCGGTTTTACCCGCGGATAAAAAGTATTATAATTATTTACTCATCGCACGAGAAAATTTCACTTTTCCGGGATAAAATGTAGCCTATACGTTAATCCAGTGTATAAGCTATCTGGGTACCGAATTTCATGCAAATCCATTTAGCCATTTGAGCGTGAAGAAGTAACAAACATACACGCATACTAACTTTTGCCTTTATAATATTAATGTGATATAGCTTATACACTAGATTAACATATAAGCTACGTTTTATCTCGGAAAAGTGTAATTTTTCCGTGGGATAAGTAAATAATTAAAATACTTTTTATCCGCGGGTGAAATCGCAAGGCGAAACTAGTTATTAATAATTTTCCTTCGAATTCACGTAACTAATACGACTAAAACGTAGTTTTTATTTATATTTTTTTATAGTTTAAGATTTGGACACTTGATTATTTTAGTTTGGATATAATTTAGTTTTAGTCAGTATATTTTGTTTATTTATTATTAGATACGTAAGATACTGTCTGTCACAATCAAAAAAGTGCCTGCATCAGTAATACCTATTAAAACAATGGATAAAGCAATTCCTTAGCTCTTAAGCCAGTATGTAAACACTGGCTCTTAGCTCTTAAGCCACACACTACACTCTTGGACTAAATATACTTAGGTACCTAAATAGTAATCTGATAACAAAAATCAATAATCACGTGTAAAAAAGCTTACTTATCCAGATGAATTTATGTGAAGCAATAAAAAAATTGTGTTAAATAACTGTAGCAATTGGTTTTTATAGTTTCAATAAACTAGTTTTATTGGTAACCGATAATCATAAGATAATTATGTGCATAATGCTAATCAGTTTTTTTTATTAACAAGGTGTATTAAAAATAAAACTAACTGTATACGCCATGTCTAGGAAGTAGCTGATATATATATTAGGTCTTTACCTATGAAATTGCCGTTTTGTTTGAAAAAAGTTAAAGTATTTTTTTTTCGAACTTATTTATTTCTTATATTCAAAGTAATCACCCTGCAATCAATGCATCTTTGCCAACGCTGTGGCAGTTTATGGATGCCCTTCTTGAAAAAATCAGCAGGACGGGAGACAACAAACTCTTCAAAGGCGTTTTGTACTGCCTCTCGGGAATTGAACTTTTTTCCCGCTAAAAAGTTGTCCAAATTTTGGAAAAAGTAATAGTCGGTAGGCGCAAGATCTGGTGAGTATGGCGGATGAGGGAGAGCTTCCAAACCCAACTCATGCAGCTTAGAGACGGTCTGTTGTGCAGTATGGGGTCGCGCGTTGTCGTGAAGTAGCAGTGGAGACGACTGATTGACCAAAGCTGGTTGCAGACGTGCGAGTTTCGCCATCATTGTGGTCAGTTCTTCAATGTACACATCTGCAGTAATGCTCTCGCCGTTTTGTAAAAAGCTATGATGAATCACACCAGCACTAGACCACCAAACTGTGACCATCACCTTTCTAGGGGTCATTTTTCGTTTTGCACATTGCTTTGGTACCGAACCAGGATCTAACCAACTTGCTGAGCGCTTTCGATTGTCAAAAAGAATCCATTTTTCGTCGCACGTAACAATTCGGTTCAAAATTCCTTCATTTCTGTGCCTGTTAAGCAGCGCAAGGCCAGTCTCAACGCGTACGTTGCGCTGGCGATCGTTAAGTTCGTGGGGCACCCATCTATCAAGCTTTTTTATCTCGCCAATCTGTCGCAAATGGACCAATATTGTTTTGATGCTAACATCAAAAGCTGCTGCCAGCTCAGCTGTAGATTGAGATTCATCAGCTTCCACAATCGCCTTTAATTCATCATTGTTGACCAAAGTTTCCGGACGACCACGAGGTTCATTTTTCAAGTCAAAATTCCCAGAACGGAACCGAGCAAACCAATAACGGGTTGTACGCTCGTTTGTACAGTTCTCTCCGTAAACGTCGTTGATGTTACGTGTCGTTTGTGCCGCGTTGGTGCCACGACGGAACTCATATTCCATAATTACACGAAATTTCAAAGTATCCATTATGAGGAAAAATGTTGAAATGTAATGAAAATACAACGCTAATCAATAAACAAAAGACTTATATTGTAAATAGAATGTCATATTTTTAAAACTAAATTAATTTGAATTTAGAATTCATAGCCAATCAAAACTTTTTTTTGTTCGAAAAAGTCTGTACTGCAATACGGCAATTTCATAGGTAAAGACCTATTATATTAATCTTAGACTAAACGAGCAAGTAGACATGCTCAAAATAATTTAATGAAGCCAAAAAACGGAATTCCAGGGAGTGATCAGCAACAGGAAACATTTCCATACTATGCACATAAACTGCGTATTAAAATATCCATACAAATTTGTGTTTCTGTTGATTGCAGTCCAGTAACGTGGTCGTCCAGTTGCAATGTCCCTAGGAACTCTAAAATATAGTTTCGCGTGACACTGCACCGTGCACGTCATCCTGACACATCAGCACAGTCTAGTAATAAGATTACTAGACTATGAGATCAGGTCATAAAAACTCATTTGCCCAGAAATTTCACTAGCTACAGTGCATCCTGACACATCAGCACAGTCTAGTAATAAGATTACTAGACTGTGCATTATATATACATTTACCCAGAATTTTCACTAGCTACAGTGCCCTTCAAACCGGAACACAGCAGTGCTTGCGCACTACTGCTTGCGGCAGAATAACTGGCAAAACGGTGGTATCTACCTAGACGAACTTTGCAGAAAAGTCCTACCACCTATTAAGTAGTAAGTGTGCCTTATTTAGTCTAAGATTTTTAATGCTCATTACTTTTTTGCGGCTATTGATTATTGTTTTTATACAGCCATAGTCTTTGATATTGAAATAATGGTTGATAAGTTTTTTGCTGTCTGTGGTTTAGTTTCCTCAATACCAGACCTTGCTTTGTCCAGATGTTCAAAATGACATGGAGTTACTAAAATAAGAGTGGGCTATATATAATACGATACATTTTAAGATTTTCTGGTAAAACCTAAGATTCCAGCGTGATGTTAAAGAAGTAAAATGGTTCTTTAATAATCGTAATTTAGTATTTTTACCAACACGTTAATCTCAGGTTTACCGTGGATACGGTTAAGAACGATTCTCGAGTATCTACCGTTTATCCAGTATCCGAGTCCGAGTATCGAACCGTTTTTATCTGATATCCAAAATGTTGTTGGTATATGTGTATATATGAGTATGGTTTATGTTTCTATTAGCGCTCTACTAATTCTATGGGTTATGTGTGGGTCCAGGATTTATGTATGTGATGATCCTTGGGCGTTATCATTGTTTATTTACATATGTAGGTGTCTTAGTTTTCTGTCGGATCACCTCTTTTCTGATTTGATTCCTCAAAGAAACGCCAAGCTTTGCATTTTCATAGCTCTCTGAGAAAATTTAAATTGATAGACAAGTCGTATCGTGATTGTCCAAGACTTGACTCCGTATGTCATACAACAGGTATAAGACACATCTCACTAAGACTTTGAATTTCAGGTATTGGGGTATACGCGACGAGGAGATTTCATAGTTTTCTAAACGCCACCCAGCGCAGCTTTACACCTCTGTCATCGGCACAAATGCACCCAAATAGTAATGGTAATAAAAGCTATTATCATACTATACCAAAGCGTTTTTTTCATAGCTTCATGTCAATTGTAAATGGTAGGTAACACGAGCGGCACGCTGTCTGGCATATTGTTTTTTGTTCCAACTGTAAATGTTCTATATTGTGTTTTGTTTTTTGTTTAACCTCATCCAATGACACTGTTACTCACGCCAAGATTAATGCTCTGAAGTGACTAAGTAAAGTAAAAAACTAGCAGTTACTAATTGTAAAGATTTCAACGAATTAGTATCCATTACAGGTTAGTTCGCATTATAAAAGAGTCGAGAGTTTTGGCGGGAAAACGAAAAAGATCGTGTCGCCGCATTGTATTATTTTCCAAAACTTGTGTTATTGTACAGTGTTAGTGCATAAAATTGGTGACATTTTATTCGTTAAGTGCTGAATTACAGGCATGAGTGTGGGAAAGTGATATAATGATGGTGAAACGTTTCTTTCCGTGCTGTTTCCAAAACTACATAGAAGCTCCTGGTAAAGTTGCCACCACTTTACTAGGAGTATGACTTGACTAGACTAGACTATGACTTAACTTGATGACTTGGGCTGTGACTTGACTTGACTTGACACTATATGATTTAACTTAATTAACTTGAGAAATTATCAATTACTTGATATTGGCTTAATACACAAAAGTGTGGAGCCAAAAAAACAAAAAGAGTCAGTTCAATTCAGTCAGTCAGCTTCAATTTCTTCTCAACCAGGACTCGATGTCAAGATTTGGGTATCCTATATGATTGTTGATTGTTCTAGAAGAGTCTAAAAAGAGCCATTTCACGTAAAATGTGAGAATAATGTCTATGAATTTATTAAGTTAAGCACTCGAACGAATCTACTTTTCACTTCTATTGCGAGATAATTAACGAGGGACAAAACCTAGGTACAAAATCTCGTTTTTAAATCTTTCGCAAATCTTCGTCAATAAACGAACAGACGCGTATATAAATATGTGGTTACATTCTTACTAGACATAATAAAATAAAATAAAATAAAATAAAAATGTACTTTATTGCTTTTTTTAAACATAAAATAACAACATAAAGATCACAATTATTATTATTGGAAGCAAAAGGGATGACTTCAGCGTTGTGCAGCATGTACGTATTCACGTACAGGCTGCGCTGTTTTTCAAGCCACCCCTTGCTCGGACTGATGATCGCCGAGAAGAAAAAACCGGTACAAGCGGGTATTATCGCCAATACCTTAGTGTACATTAACTGCAATATCCAAAACAGCTTTTTATGAAATAATATATAATATACAAATATGCATGAAAAATTATTATGATGAAAAGAAAAATAAAAACAATTGTGTGTGTGTGTGTGTGTGTATGTTTGTGTGTGTGTGTGTGTGTGTGCGTGTGTGTTTGTGTGTGCGTGTGAGTGTGTGTGTGGGTGGGTGGGTGTGTGGGTGTGTGTGTATGCTTGCGACCGACCGTGTGAATGTGACGGTGTGTTATTGTGCACATGTATAGATTGTGTATGAGTGAAGTAGAGTGTGCGTGTTAGTATGTACGAAAGTTGTGTTACTTCTGCGGCTTAAAAGTTGCCTCATAATTTTTTCGTTGTTGAAGAAACCAAATTCCCTTTTAGTTTAGTTTTAAACGAGTGACTACAGATTTTTTTCTTAAAGGCGGTGGTAGGCATGCTCTTGCTTCACCACGGAAATAAAAAAAATGAACCAAATGTACTATCAAATTCGGTATCATCCAACGATCGCCAAGAAACACTAACAGTGCTATGGTTCCATTTTCTCACATAAATTGAAATAAAAGAATACCGACCTTGTTCTTTGTTTACATATTTTATTAAATCATTTATTAAACAACAAAAAGAAATACTCCGTAGAGACTCACTAATACACTTTACCCACACTCCATCTAAACTTTAAAGAAAAAAAGTTATATTTGTAGGTAGTTACGTTTAGCTTTAAGGTGTGTATTCAAAATGTTAATGGATTCGCCGCATTATGTCATTGTTAATTTATGACTATATTTCAAAATTTTTAATACTAAGTTACGACTTGATCAGTTTTTTGAGGAGTTTTGACGTCGAAGCCTCGCTAAGCTACTATTATGTTACGTGACAGTTATTTATATTTATGATCTCGCACGGGCTAAGCAAAATAAAGTAGGTAAATCAAATAAAATCTATCTGTTATACAGTAAAATAAATAAATGTAAACCTCGACTTTGTGGAGCGACGAGTGACTATTGGTACAGTTATAATTGGATGAGAAAAATTGTGATATCCCTCAGGGGACACCTATGTTTAGTAGTGGACTAATACAGGCTAAATTCACCCTTAATCCTCTACTTAACAATAGACGCTTAGTGAAATGTTGAGACACTTTCTGTTGACCTCATTAGTAATCAAAGACGCTAGAGTGGTTTCCTTGCGAGAATGAGGAGATCTGCTGGAGAACTAAAGTCACCAAATACCAATGCGCATCTTGGAATTAGCAAGTTTAAATATGACCATAAGGTGGCCACATCGCTGGCAGAACCGACAATCAATGCGTAAAGGTTCTTAAATAGACACGAACCGGAAAAGAAAAGTGGCCTCCAACTAAGCGAACCGACGACGACCTGGGGCCTTACCGCGTAAGTCTGGTGGAGATGGTAATCGTGTTCTCTCTTACTCGCACTCGTGGACTTGTTAATTGGCGCGTGCGGGATGGCAGGCGACGCCGATTCCCAGAACAGTTACGCGGTAGGGGTTCAGGTCAAATTGCGGGGTGCCGTTGGATGTAAGGGGCAAGCAGGCCCTATTTGGTGGAGACCTATGTTCAACAGTGAAAGTCTTCGAGATGATGATGATGAAAATGGTGGTGAAGCACTATTAATTTTCTTTCCAGCGGACTATTTAACGTTTTCATAATAATTAATAGGTTAAACTTAGTGTGTAGAAGCACTAACTACAGTTGAATTTTTACGATCCAACTTCCGATTTTTAGGAACGCGTGGCTAAACCACACCTTTATAATCCAACTGGCAGATGACCAAAATGAACACCCCACGTTTAATCTTGTTAAATAGAGTCCTTTTATCATTATATTTTGGTATTTAACCGAGACACAATAGCCGACTATTATCGAATTATTCCTTTAATATATTCGATTAAACTCAAGCAAATACGGTATGTATACAGCGGAAGATAAAGTTTATTTCAAATTGAATCGATTTGGCCAACGTTTGTCCAGCGTGTCAAATTGAGTCGTCGATATCGAGCGGAAATAGACCAATTTATCCTTGGATTATACGTTTCCTATTCATAAAGGAATGTAATTGTTGGTTATTTCGTCTGTGATGGATGGCGCATGCCAGGGTGCTAAACTGCGAACTATGAATACGATTCGATGTAGGTAAATCGATTTACTATCGATTCGGCTGGCGATTTATCGATTTTATGCGTCATATATTTCCACTAATTTGTCCTTTTTGTGATGAGATTGAATTACTGTAATGTTATATTAGGGTGGAAAAGTGAGGGAGTGATGTGGACGTCGATGTAGGTAAATCGATTATTGTGGTTACAATAATGCAATTAATGGACGTGAATTATTGTTGCTTTTGTTGTTTAAAGACATTGTGGTTTCAACAGATGTTCATTATTTGATCCCGAGTTAAATTTACAAGTTAAAAATACAAACGTAAATAATTCAATATTAATGTTGAAATACGCATCCTATCCTTTCCTTACTATATATATAATTTTAAAAAATCTGTTTGTTTAAATATAACTGAAACGATTTAGATAAAATTTTGCATTCATTTACTCTGAATATTTAGACCTATATCTATACCTGCGCACTTTTTAGCCGATAAGTTCTAGGTGAAACCGCGGGGTTTTATATTTAAACGAGCTTCTGCCCGCAGCTTCGCCCGCGGCGGGCGTGGCCTATGGGAAAATAATTCAACCACCCATTTCACCCTCTTAAGGGTGGAATTACGAAAAACCCTTTCTTAGCGGATGCTTACGTCATAACATCTACCTGCATGCCTAATTTCAGCCCGATCCGTCCAGTGGTTTGGGCTGTGCGTTGATAGATCACTATGTCCGTCAGACAATCAGTCAGTCACCTTTGAGTTATACATATGTATTTAGAGATAGAAACAAAAGCTTCATGCATAAACAGATTACAAATATTGTAATAAATCTAATTTAAAATAAAAGATTATTACGAATGGGATGGAGATGAAAAAAATGCCACCGCTTTGTCATGTCATGCCAACCTGTTCCAACCGAGAATTTAGCTACTGTTTTAGCCAGCAGTTTTAGTCATGGATACATAGACTAAGGGCCGGCTTGAGGTGGTCTTAACCAGTCCAAGTCTGGCAGCAATCTTCACGTTTTGAAATCAATATAAATAAATATCTGTGATTAGATTCCGACGTCGTTGACATCAGACATTCAAAATTTTTTCTTTTTTTTCGTATCTAATTTCCTAATATAATTTGCACTACATATCTGTCTTTTGTTTAGGTGTTATTGTAGGAATACGGAGCTATGGTTGCCCTAGCAGGAAGTCTTCTAACATTGACTGGCCTGAGAAGTATATATGGCCTGATAGCTCAGTTGGTAGTAACCCTGACTTCTGAACTGGTAGGTTGTGGGTTCGATTCCCATACAAGACACACATTTTTTATTATTTGATAGGCTTGCATTGGCCTACTATATCACCTGATGGTAATTGACGATCGGTCTAGGATTTAACACTCTTGCCTAAAATATACCGGTTCACTCTCGATTTGAAGACTCCAAGGTTATAGATTGTAATTTGTGAGATGAACATTGATGTTTGTTATATATCTGGGTGTTTTATTGTATCATAAATATTTATCAGTTATCTGGCGCCCATAGTACAAGGTTTGCTTAGTTTGGGACTACATGGCACTGTGTGAAAAGTCCACAACTATTTTATTATTTATTTTTATTATTATTTATTACCACAATGATCGTAATGAAGCGTAATCAAAATTATTGCTTTGTTTATCTTTTTCATTGCAATAAAGGCGAATATATAACGACGAAAATACTTATTCACGTCATGCCTATTAAATCTACTTGTGCGGTCAATTTTTATCTCCTCATAAAGCTAGGTTGAGCTGAGTTCTAGCAGTATTTGTTTTTATTATTATTGTAGTTTATTAGACGCTTCTTTATTTTAACCGTGCCCACGTCATTCGCTACTTTATCTGTAAATCTCAGGAACCGTTTTATTGATATTATTTTATCACACAACACATAAGTATTGATTCAACATTTTATGACTAGGCAAGTATGTATCAATAAAATTATGTAGATTGTACAGTATATTATTAAATATCATATTATTACTTGTTTTAGTTACTAGATGGACTTTTCTGCAAAGTTCGTTTAGGTAGGTACCACCGCTTTGCCAGTTATTTTAGTAGTGTACAAGCACTACCGTGTTCCGGTTTGAAGGGCACTGTAGCTAGTGAAATTACTTAGCAATTGAGACTTTATCATGTGATCTCATAGTCGAGGAATCTTATAACCAGACTGTGCTGATATCTCAGGATGATGTGGGCAGTGCAGTGTGACGCCAAACTTTATATTTTGGAGTTCCGAGTGACACTGTTCTGTTATGGGCGTCCGTGTCGTTTAACATCAGCTGAACGACTAGCTTGTTACATCATACACTAACAAATATTTGTTTTATTATACATGCCAAGAAGTCAAGTAAAGTCTAAAGTTTTTATTTCCTTTGAAAAAATAACTGAATATACAAAATCTAATCATATTAAAGTCATTATTTCACTTTATTATAATTTATATAAATGTAAGAGTTAATATTTAGGTTTACGATTCCAAAGCCGATTTGTTGTGAATGATAGAAATGCCCATTAAACAGAAGCTTGTTAAAACTATAAAATTGTTATTGGCAATCACATTTATAAGTAACACACCTTTGCCTCTTATACTTTATTAGTCGGCTAATAAATACTATTGATTTTAATGCTACGAATCGATTTAACGGTCGGTTGAATTGAGCTCGAGAAACAACGAAACCCTACCCAGGCCTTACCTGCTAGACGATGCCTGCTACGACGGATTTTTTCTGCGATGCAATTTTGCTATGAAAATGCATTTCATTTAAAATTATTTTCACATTGCAAACAATCAATGACTTATATGTCAACGCACATCCTAAACCACTGGTCCTTGAGACTTGAAATTTGGAGGTTGTGTTCTTTATAAAGTGTAGGTCCACTAAGAAAGGATTTTTCGAAAAAGTAAAATGGGTGGTTGAATAATCTATTTAAAAAAATCTTCTTTTCCTATAGGCCACGCGGGCGAAGCCGCCGGCAGAAGCTAGTATGTATATTAAAAGCAAGTGTTTGTAAGTGCTTTCTCTATCTCTGGTAACTGGAATCCAGTCCCCGTTGTTATGGTAGATTAGATACTCCTCGGTCTCCTGGTGTAAGGGAGTTTGGATGGAAAGAGTGGAAGTGGGTGGTTGTGAGTGGTAATAGTTTTGAAATATATATCTATCCTTTTCTATCAAATAAGGACTTTTCTAAAATTCTAGATTTAGCCAATATTTTCTAGAATTCTCTAGAATGACCTAAATTTTGAAATTGTTAAAATGATATATCAGAATGATCTAGAGTAATCAAATGTAATTCAAACACTTTGAAATTATTTAGAATGGTCAGTCATCATCCAGAATGCTCCTAAAAGTTCTAGAATGTTCTTTAACATTCTGGAATGATCTAGAATAATCAACTTACATTCAAAGACTTATTCTACCCGGGCAACACCGAGTTTCGCTGCTAGTTGTACCTATACAAAATATCATGACGATAAAACACGGCGCGAGATAAAGACAAGTGGCATGTTTATGTGGAAACCTATTTTAATCATTTAGATAATATAATTAACTATTATACTTACATACTGTGACAATAATTATTAATTTTATTAGGGGGATTACCTCAAGAAATGTAGAAAACAGTAATTAGGTCAAGACCTCACTTGAAGTATGTTACGCATTTTTGTTTAACATTATTTTTCACACTAAAAGTTGGATTTAGAGTTTAAAATAGAACAAAAAACCTTTACTTAATTTCATATGTCTTTCTACTTCTACTGATAAGAAAAGGTTATTAAAGATTTTTATAGTTATTAGATTACCTAAAATATATGTAATACGTATAGGACAGGACCACCCCATCTCTTCCCGGAGGTACCACAAGAGTCAGCTATAATGGAATATCCAGGAAATGGTTATCAGAATTCTTCTCGGTACATCAAAATTTTCTGTGATCACCAAGACGTCTGGCAAGCGTGGTAAATATTGTAATCCTCCTCCCCTCTCTCCTCCCCTCTCTCCTCCCCCCTTTCTCCTCTCCCCCTATGATAAGTGTCAAAAGTGGCGTTCTATGGGGAGGAATATGTTCAGCAGTGGACGTATTGCGGCTGATGATATGATTTGTGATAATAGCCATTATGGCTTATAGACAGTACTACAACATTGTGGGTACATAGTTCATTTCTGTCCATAATTACACGTTTCATTTTTTCTACATCCTAAATTAATTCAGCCGAAGTTAGATCTTATAAACATAAAACTTTTACACATTTTTCATTGTATTTCATCCGGATAATGTTTTTTTCCTGACAATAACGAAGTTCACTCATTAGCAGTTTGTTACTCCTTGGGGTTGGTGAAACTGTCTCACAAATTATGACGTCATAAAAAAGATAACTAATGACTTTTGTAACTACATTATAGTTTCCAGACAGAATACGAAAATGCGTAGATATTTATGCAAATCTCAAAAAAGATTGCATTACTCTTTTATATCGGGTTAGTGAAATAGGGCTGTGTACTTTCCTTTCCTTCCTTATCTGAGATCCACCGACTAAAATATTAATTAATTAAAATAAATAATATTAATTTCTCCTATTGAGTTCCATGTTTGTTAGTACCAACCTACGGTCAGGAAGACAAGCAATAAATAAATAAATAAAATATTGGGTATCTCTTTTTAAACCAAGTCTAGCTTTGGTTAAATTTATTTATTGAAAAGCATAATAATAACACCCAACGATCACATACATAGATCCTAGACCCTAACTGGTATTTATTCCCTGTGTCCAGGGACCTAAGAACTACGAGAACCATGGTCACAATACCCAGACGCAGAACAAGTATTTGCCCTTTTTTTCTGTGCACAAATACTTGCTGCCGCGGGAATCGAACCCACTGCCTCCAGATTATGAGCCGACTTGCTCAACCACCACACCACAGAGGCTGTAATGAATAAAAATTAAAACTTAAAAAGGTCAGTTAAAAAGCTTGAAAATTAGGCTTTCAAAAACATATTCCACCTCATTGAAACTGGTTCTCCGAACCCTTTATCTATCAGATTATTCCAGTCCAATTGATTCAAAAGATGTTGTAAGATCTCAAACTACTTTCTTCACAGGTTGTAAGGTTGTAACACAAATTATTTAGTCAATTACCATGTAAATGCGAATTTCGAGCCTTGTGATGCCTATCAATAAAGCTCGATGGCCAATAAATTGTAATTTGGGGAAAGTTGGAAGTCTAAATTATATGGTTCAGTACTGTCATTGTTCATTTTACTAATTGGAGGTTTTCTTACGTAATTGGACTCAATTATGCAGATGTGCGTTTTTAGGTTACCGGTATGTCCTGGCTTAGTAATCTAGGCTCTATTTATCAAAAATATAGCACTATTAGATTCTCATGATTACCTATATTCCGTATAAGATAGTAACTAAATAATTATTTCAGAGTTATTCTACGTGAATTCTCTGAATGAACGTCTCTATTCATATTACTCTGATTTTTTATTAGAATAGTTTAATTTTTTCCCTGTTATAATATTTTATACAATTTGAATAAAAACCGAGTGTGCTGACACGACTGAAGTAAAACTTCTTTAGTTTAGCTCCATCTATCGGCCGGTATATCTTTGTTTTTTTTTTGTTTTGGTATGGCTCCACACTTTTGTGTATTTAGCCAGTGTCAAGTAATTGATATTTTCTCGAGTTAATTAATATACATGTATATATATTGGCATATGCCAAGTCAAGTCAAGTCATCAAGTCAAGTCATAGTCTAGTCATACTCCTAGTAAAGTGACTTTACTAGAAACTTCTATGGAGTTTTGGAAACAACACGAAAATAAACAATTCACCATCATTATACCATTTTTATTTATTGACTTTTAACTGTGACTTGACTCATATCTGCGTGAAATATCATTAACTTGATAAAATTATCAATTACTTGACACTGGCTAAATATAAATAAGTGTGGAGCCAAAAAAAAATTCTGTCTGCCTTAATCTACTACTCATATCGAAACAAACTTATTCTGCTACGAACAAATCTTATCACACAAATGTTTGACAGGAAACTAGTATTTTATGTTCCTGAAAATATATAGGTATAAAAACTCAGACCACAGAGTTACAAGAGCAACATTTCTACTAAAACAATCATAAGCAAAAAGTTACGAATGTCACAGAAAAAAGTAAGCGAGTAAACAAACCTACAAAGTTTCGCCGTATAGCCATTTCGAGTGTCTAGTCGTACTACATTAGCAAGCAAATAGTTGGGTACTCGTTATTGTATTTAAAAACAAGTTATGTCTGCATAAGAGTGCTTCTTATTTACCAGTCACGCTCTCCGACACTAGTCTGTAGGTACGTAGAATATTTAAATTTATAGACGTGATTATGTATGTAACAAATACAACTGGCGCTTAGCAACTATATACCCATTTACATGGGTAGGCAATTTAGTAGGTACTTAATACAGCCCAGAGGTTTTTTTTATGATTTGGCTCCACACTTTTGTGTATTTAGCCGGTGTCAAGTAATTGACAATTTTTCATGTTAATGATATTTACGCAAATATGTGTCAAGTCACAGTCGAAATTATCAAGTCAAGTCATAGTCAAGTCATAGTCTAGTCAAAGTCATACTCCTAGTAAAGTAGTGGCAACTTTACTTGAAGCTTCTATGGAGTTTTGAAAACAACACGAAAAAAAAAAACATTTCACCATCATTATACCACTTTCCCACGCTCATGCCTGCAATTCAGCACTTAACGAATAAAATGCCACCAATTTTATGCACTAACACTGAACATAACATAAGTTTTGGAAAATAATACAATGCGGCGACGCGATCTTCTTCGTTTTCCCGCCAAAACTCGCACAGAGGTTATATCAAATGTAATGTTAGGTACTAATAACACATTAGACCTTGATGGCGCGCAGCCGCTGTAGTGGTGCAGTGACAGCCAGCACCCCTACCGCGTAACCGTTCTAGGAATCGGCTTCGCCTGCCATCCTGCACGCGCCAATCAACAAGCCCACGAGTGCGAGCAAGAGAGAACACGATTACGATCTCCATTTGACTTACGCGGTAAGGCCCTTGGTTGTTTGATCAAAGCTATAGAACATGATTGCTTGTCTCAACTCTGACACATGCTGTGTGGCCGTGGTAGCCACATAAATATTATAAATAAAAATCAGTTATAATTTTGCGTGTCGATGTCTTTTAATTTTTCTGACAACTACTGTCTACTATAAACAAACAAGCACTACTGCGCCGGCGTGAATGCGCGCGCCGCGGCACAGTAGCAAAGTAAAAATTAAAGAATGCCACAATACTCCCCCCCAGAGACCAACCTAGGATGGGCGATAATAATCCGGGAATCTCACTGATCTCCCAGAGCGTGTAGTCTTAGCATCTTTGCTTTCAGGAGTGACCGTACTGTCTGACGGCGAGTGAGTATGTGAGGTAAGTATATATGCAGGCTTCAGTCTGTCTATGGAGACTGTTTGTTCCTTCCCTTTTATTCGCAGTTTGTAAACCTTAGCGCTTCTTTGCAGCACCTCAAACGGTCCCGTGTATGCCGGCTGGAGAGATCCTCTCACGGTGTCATCTCTGACGTAAACATGAGTAGCAGAAGGTAAGTCTCTGAATATGAAAATATTACGTCTGCTGTGTCTAGATGCTGGCTGAGGACGTATATTGTTCATGATGGAACGAAGGCGTGTCGTAAACTCGGTGAAGTCGCTGGTCATGTGTGTTGTATTGCATGGCTGCAGAAAATCTCCGGGAAGTCTGAGGGATTCGCCATAGAGTAGTTCGGCTGGCGATGCCTGTATATCCTCTTTGAACGCGCTTCTCATTCCCAGGAGTACGAGAGGTAAACTTTCGGTCCAGTTTTGGCTTTCATGGCACATTATGGCCGCCTTAAGCTGTCTGTGCATCCTCTCGACCATGCCGTTGCTCGCAGGATGATACGCAGTTGTTCTGTTGCGTTGAAATCCAGCGAGTTCTGAAAGCTGCTTCATCAGTGTCGACTCGAATTGTTTTCCGCGATCTGTCACAATCTCCAATGGGCATCCGTATCGTGCTATCCAGTTGGAGACGAATGCCTTAGCAACGGTTTCTGCGGTTATGTCATGTAGCGGTATTGCCTCAGGCCATCTAGTAAATCTATCTACGGCAGTGAGACAATAGCGGTATCCATCTGAAGGAGGTAAGGGTCCAACGAGATCAATGTGTATGTACTGGAATCTAGCGCTTGGCAGTTTAAAATTTCCCAATGGTGCTGTTATATGGCGTGTGATCTTCGAACGCTGACATGCATGACATTGTTTTGTCCACTCGCGACAATCTTTGTTGATGCCTGGCCACACGTAACGCTGAGCCACTAATCTTAAAGAGGCATTAGCGCCAGGATGGCTGAGTGAATGTAAGCTGTCGTAAACTTGCCTTCTCAATTCTTTTGGTACATATGGGCGTGGTGGTTGAGTGTTATCGTCGCAGTAAAGTTCCAGTCTAGTTCCAGGTACGATTACTTTGACGAGATTTAGGGAAGTTCCACCTCCTAGCAACTGCTTCAGTTCTGAATCAGTATTCTGTGACTGTGCCAACTTATACAAGTCAACGGGCTGGACCAACTCTTCAATCCTTGAGAGCGTATCAGCCACTACGTTATCTTGTCCAGATATGTGTTGGATATCGGTCGTAAACTGAGCAATGTAGTCCAAATATCGAAACTGACGTGGTGAGCAATTTTCCTTGTGTCCGTGAAATGCGTAACAAATCGGTTTATGGTCTGTGTAAACTGTAAAATGTCTAGCTTCAACCAAGTGTCGGAAATGCTTTATTGCGTCATAAATGGCCAGCAGCTCTCGATCGTAAGGAGAGTACTTTCTCTGTGCTGGGCTCAATTTTCGACTGAAGAAAGCTAAGGGCTGCCACTGACCGTCATTTTGTTGTTGCAGGACGCCACCAATCGCGGTATCTGACGCGTCTGTCACGAGCGCTAGCTTTGCGTCTATGTCCGGGTGTGCTAGGAGCGTTGCATTACACCAGCTTTCTTTGCAGGCTTCGAATGCTCGTAAGGTTTCTCCGGTAATGTCAACGGGATGAGAACCTCTGATAGATCCGGTAAGCAAATTATGGAGTGGAGCTTGCATTTTAGCTGCGTTTTGGATGAATCGGCGGTAAAAGTTAATCATCCCCAGAAATCTTCTCAACTCTTTCGCAGTCTTCGGAGTGGGAAAGTCTTTGATGGCTTGAACCTTGCCATCTAATGGCTTGATACCAAGAGACGATACGTAACAGCCAAGGAAAGTTACCTCTTTTGCTCCGAAGGTGCACTTGGAAGTGTTAATAACCATTCCGTACTCTTTCAGTCTGGTGAAGATGACACGCAGATGATGAGCATGAGCCTCTTCGTCACTTGAAAATATCAGGAAATCATCCAAATATGTATAGCAGAACTCCAGATCTCTAGTCATTTCATCCACAAACCGTTGGAATGTTTGTCCTGCGTTTCGAAGACCAAATGTCATATAAGGAAATTCGAACATTCCGAACGGTGTGGTGATGGCAGTCTTGGGAATATCATCTGGATTGACCGGAATCTGGTTATACGCTTTGACCAGGTCAATCGTGGAGAATATGGTGCTTCCTGCTATATTCTGAGTGAAGTCCTGGATGTGCCGGATGGGATATCTGTCTGGAACTGTTCGTGTATTCAGCATCCGGTAATCACCGCATGGTCGCCAACCGCTGTCTTTCTTAGGAGCGAGATGGAGGGGTGACGACCAGGGACTCTCTGAAGGTCTGGCAGTTCCACTCTTCAGCATATCTTCAAACTCCTGCTTAGCGATTTTGAGCTTGTCCGGAGCGAGCCTTCTTGGCGTGCAGTACACAGGTGGTCCAGGTGTAGTTCGGATGTGGTGGACTGTGTTGTGACGCACAACTCGTTGAGTACCTGCTGGACGAGTTATTTCCGGAAACTCACGAAGTAAGTTCAAATATTTTGACTCTCCAGTCATCGTTTTCACAGAAGAAATGGTATCAGATGAAGGGACAGGTGCTGCGTTGGTTTTCAGTGTAGTCCGGTTGTCTATGAGGCGTCCGTTTCGGCAGTCTACTATTAAATCATAGAAAGACAAGAAGTCGACCCCGATAATGGCCTTGTTGACATCGGCAACTGTGAAACGCCAAGAAAAAGCACGCCTCAGACGTAAGTCTAGTTCCATTTGGGCGGAGCCATAAGTAGCGATCGGCGTTCCATTTGCAGCGTAGAGCTCGTAGGTGGTTCGTGGTCGTCTTTGTTTGAGGGCGGCGCGAGGAAAAACGCAGAGGTCGCTACCTGTGTCGACCAGGAACTGCACTTTAGACCGTTTGTCCGTCACGAATAAGCGACCTGTTGAACTGGTAAGGCAATCATTGGTCGCTACTGACTGCCCCTGGCGTTTCCCGGCTGGTAGTCGCAGGGTTTCAAGCATCTGCGAGCTTTGTCTCCAAATCTATGGTGGAAAATGCAGGTAAGAAATTTCCTGTAGTTAGATTGGGAACGCGTGTTACTTCTGCTTTGCTGCCGCTGGTTTCGTTCTGTCGAGCGGGATCGTGAAGAATCTCTCGCCGAAAGCGCTTGTACTTGACGGCTGAGCTCGGCGATCTGCTTGGTAAGCTTGTCCATTATTGTATCCGGAACTGCACTGGTGGAGGCCACTTGAGAGACGGGTGGCACGAGATCATGCACCTTGTCTGCCAGGTCTGCTAGTGCTAAGAGCGACGACTCTGGCTGCGATGCTACTACTATCTGAATGTTACCAGGTAAGCGGCTCGTCCATACTGTCTTTATGAAATCATCAGGTATGTTCGGACCTGCCAGGTGCTGCAGGTGTCGCAGGAACGTGGACGGACGTCTATCTCCAAGCTCTTCATGCATCAGCAGCTGGGTAATTTCTTTCTCACGCGATGCTGACAACCTCTTGATAAGCTCGGTTTTAAGCTTCTCATATTTACCCGACGATGGAGGGTTCACCAAGATGTCTTTTATTTCCGCGGCGTAACGGTGCTCAAGTTGGGCGCTGACGTAATAATATTTTGTATCATCGTCACGTATTCCCGATAGTGCAAAACTTCCTTCAATTTGAGCGAACCACACCGCTGGTTCTTCCGGCCAGAATGGTGGAAGTCGTACTCCGACGCGAGAAATATCGGATGGTGTCTTTTCTTGTGAACCGACGACACCAGAATTTTCAGACTTTTTCGACATCGTTTCGCAAAGATTTCACAGGTTTACGGTAGTAATTGTTCCTCCGTGCCGTGTTCTGTATTGAGAGGGTCACCAATGTGGCCGTGGTAGCCACATAAATATTATAAATAAAAATCAGTTATAATTTTGCGTGTCGATGTCTTTTAATTTTTCTGACAACTACTGTCTACTATAAACAAACAAGCACTACTGCGCCGGCGTGAATGCGCGCGCCGCGGCACAGTAGCAAAGTAAAAATTAAAGAATGCCACAGCTGCATCCGCTAAGTTTTACGTTATTTTGATGCTTAAAAGAAAGTACGTCGTATTGTAACTGGTGTAACTGGACACATCATTGGGAGGTGAACCGTACTCCCTGTTTTGTGACCAAGGTCACCGATATATCTTTCCGAATTTGCAAACTGAAGTAGCAGTGGGCTGGCCATTTTGATCGCAAAACCGAACACAGGAGCGATGACTTGTATTGGCAGCAATTGGAGAGGAAGAGCCGACGACCGGGCTCAGTAAACTGTAAGTCAGTCAGTAAACAGTAAGAGGCATGATGATCGTAACTGAACACGGATAGAACTTTGGTTTTCGCTTTAGTGAGCGATCTTCTTCCTTGGCTGTGTGTACCAATTACTTCGAACCGGCTTTTCCATTCCTTTTTTTGGTTAGAGATTGTAGGTATTTTGTTATCACATCAGCACAGTCTGGGTTTATAGGTTAGCACAAGCTCTTGAATCAGTGTTACTGGCATAGTTTCTTATCATTGTATTATTTTCATTCAATATTCACCGCTGCAGCTCAAATAAACGCGCATCAGACGCGGTCCATAGTTCAAGTGCAGGTACCTACATTGAAGGCGGTAAGTACTCGACATTCCTCACTAGATATAAGGAGGAACTCTTGGACGTAAGGTGCGAATCCACGGCGCCATTCGTAATTACCATTGAACAAATAAATGTTAAATGGAATTAGACGTTGGCAAAACTCTAATGCGAATGTTTATACAGGTTATAAAATGATAGGTGGATCAACGGAAGTATGGTGGGAACCTCAGTAGAAACGTGACAAATTAAACCACTATAAAATGAAAGGGAGGGAGCTTTGGCGGAAAAGCGAAAAAGATTGCGTCACCGCATTGTATATTTTTCCAAAACTTGTGTTATTTCAGTGTTAGTGCATAAAATTGGTGGCATTCTATTCGTTAAGTGCTGGATTACAGGCGTAAGTGTGGGAAAATGAAATAATGATAGTGAAACGTTTCTTTTTGTGTTGTTTCCAAAACTCCATAGAAACTTCAAGTAAAGTTGCCACCACTTTACTAAGAGTATGACTTTGACTAGACTATGACTTCGACTGTGACTTGACACATATTTCCGTGAAATATCATTAACTTGATAAATTATCAATTACTTGACACTGGCTAAATACACAAAAGCGTGGAGTCAAAACAAAAAAAAAATGAAATGGAATGTTATTTAAAAAAAATGATAAATACAGTTCGAATAGAGCATATTTCTTCGTTTGCTTTAACTATCGTCAATTGTTTTTCTCTAATCTGTGGCTTTGACGTTAGTAATAACAAAATATGACGTCTGTAATCCATGCGCATGTTCATCAAGTGTTTTGATAATATTCAATCAATTACGCACAAGTCTTCAGTCATCCTTCAACTATCTAGTCATAAAAGAATATTTATTTCCAAGATTATATTCTAATAAACACGGCATTAGTGAGCACTAACTGTGCATAAGTACTATTAAACTAGGATTAGTGGATACAAACAGCACTTATGTTCACCTACATAACTTCTTCAATTATTTCGTAATTTGAAAGTGCTTGATATGAATCTAGGTCGTTTCCTGAAGATGGTAGTGATTTAATGCGGTTATCGAAATCTAGGTAACTTGTAAAATTACGAAATATCATGCATGTGCGGATTGATAACAGTGGCGTCAACTTACACCGTTTTCTAATTGAAGTAATTAATTTCTTAATGTCAATGGACAGACATAGAGCCAACCTGACGTTCATCAAATAACCTAACCTAGTTTATCTTGAGTCTCAAGTCAAGAGTAGATGGGTAAAATATTAATATATTATAATATCTCATGGTCAAACGTGCTCCATCTTAAACAACGACGTCAATCTCCACCAAGTGAGATGTTGTTAAATGTCCCATTTTAACATTAAAAAACCAATGTTTGTCCTGAATAGAACCCACAACCTGCCATTCAAAAGTCAGTGCTACTATCAACTGAGCTATGAGGTCAGAGTATCCATAACTCCGCTGAGTTATTGTACCTTTTTAATTCCACTACAAGACCACGCGGTGTTGAGAGTTCTCATCGATCTAGTGCGGTAAAACCCGGCACAAGTAAAAAAGGATCTGCAAACTACAAGAAACTTGTGTACATTGGTGCTGTCTCCAGAATCAAGGTTACCTTAAAAAGGTTTAGATACGGTCAGTGCACAAAAAGGATTTACGTACGTAATTAACGCGTGCAACTGTATGTGTGTGGAAGCGAATAAACAATCGAATGTCAACACTTTAGGGGGCGATGACTCGGATGCGCGGGCGCAGCGTGGCTGATGTTTGTTGACTGGACGGGGCCTGTTGGCGAGGGCTGGGATGATTACAGATTCTTATATTGTTTCCAACTGCTTTATTTTGTACGAGCTTCTGCCCGCAGCTTCGCCCGTGGCGTGGCCTATAGGAAAATCATTCAACCACCCATTTCACCGTCTTAAGAGTGACATTTCAAAAAATCCTTTCTTAGCGGATGCCTACATCATAACATCTACCTGCATGCCAAATTTCAGCCCGATCCGTCCAGTGGTTTGGGCTGTGCGTTGATAGATCACTATGTCAGTCAGTCACCTTTGAGTTATATATATTTAGATTATATGATATTGTTCCTGTTTAAGACATTGTAGTGAACATGTGACTTCAGACCAATATCCTTATCAACAGCATATTTTGCTTACGAATAATTGCGGCAATGGGAATAACAGATGGATGTGTATGAGCGATAAAACCGCCCATTGTAACACTAGCTTATAAGTTTTTCTTGATATTTTATATTTCATTGGTGGAACAATAAAGAGTTCTCTATCTATCTATCTATGAGGGAAGCCGTTGGATGCGAATGTTTAAGCAAGCGTTCGCTTCCGCCTGACGGTGGTGATGATAATGAGTGTAGCTTCAGGTGTACACACAAAGATGTGTCTGCAGTTCTTTATTGAATGCCTTTTAAAAATATTCTGTTCTTCTTTCAAAGCATTTGACCAAACGCCATTTAGTCGAATCAACCAAATTGATTATATATAGTCAACTCACATTGTTATGGCATTAAAATGTTGAGAAAATCTCCCATGTAGTTACATGGGAGATTTTCTAAAAGTTTACAAATTTTTGTTTCTATATGTTGCAATCAAGTTCCATAAGCTTAGCTGTCCAGTGGATGAATGAAGAAGTAGAGTAGTAGATTAATTTGTCTAGTGAAGATAAATTAAGTTTTTCAAGGTTCCGTAATACGTCATGGTAATAATTCAAAAAATAACAGTATATATTTGCTAAATTATAATTAGCAGTCCGTTTTCGCCCACTGACGACTTCATCAACGATATTTATCTAATAGAGGTGTAACAAAATAGTAATTCATTAACATTAAATATTAATGAACATCGTGTCAAATTATAAAAATTATTGCCCAAGTTTTTATCTCAAGAATTCAGAACGTGTGTGAATTTATTTTTACGAGTTGAAGATAAATTAATTTCGATAGATAATCCTCAAGATGTTATGCTTAATCCGGGATTAAGTTGAAAAATGTTTAACGCGTTATTGAATAAACAAACGTATGAATGTTGAGGCAAATTACGTATTTATGAGAAAGTTATGTGAGTCCCTTTGGTGTGACCGATGGTAATGCGTAGTAATCACAAGATTACCGCCCACCTGGCTCCCATAGAGTTTTACTTTATACGCTATAACTGATACGGCGTTCACTTTAATGTGCTCGGGAGAGATAGATACGGTAACTGGCTGATTTTGAGGCTAGCGATCGAGTGCATCATGTCATTATTCTTGAATTGGGAGAACCAAGATAAATCACACTAATATTATAAAGGCGAAAGTTTGTATGTGTGTGTATGTTTATTACTCCTTCACGCTCAAACGTAACAGCTGAACGGATTTGGGTGAAATTTGGTACCAAGATAGCCTATACACTGGATTAACATATAGGCCATAATTTATCCCAGAAAAGTAAAATGTTCCCATGGGGTGAGCAAATAATTAAAATACTTTTTATCCGCGGGTGAAACCGCGGGGCGCAACATACACACATACAAACTTTCGCCTTTATAATATTAGTGTACCTAATTTAAATGTTAGAAATGTATGGTCATTTGAAAAGAAAGCTTAAGTTTAATTGGTTTAATAGCTACGACCTTAAGAGCGGTCAAACTTTGTATAAGTCTTTTAAGGAAAGCGTATAAAGGAATTATAGATAGTATGTATATCTAATATTGAAACAATAAAAATGTATGGTCAATTGAAAAGAAAAAACCTCATGTTTAATTGGTTGAAGAGCTACGACCTTAAGAGGTGTAAAACTTTTGTGCAGATGGTCATTAGTTAACTAGTTTATATTAATAGGAAAGTTTATACTAATTAAGTAAGGTGTTTTTATATGCTATTCCTTCGTTGACTCTACCTGTAATAATAAAACTCAGAAATATCTAAATCATAAGGATTTCATCAACATAATTTGCCTAAAATTATTCAAATTTCAACTTTCACATAAACACAGCAAAGTTGTAATTTTTTTTAACTAGAGTAGTTAGTAGTTTAATCATAAGAATTTCATGAACATAATACTTTACCTAAAATTATTCAAATTTCAACTTTCACATAAACACAACAAAGTTGTAATTTTTTTTTTTTTAACTAGACTAGTTAGCAGTTTAATCATAAGAATTCCATGAACATAATACTTTACCTAAAATTATTCAAATTTCAACTTTTACAGAAACACAACAAAGTTGTAATTTTTTTTTAACTAGAGTAGTTAGTAGTTCAGTTAAACTATTGTAAAACATCATGTCACCTACAACATTCGCAGCTCCATGTCGCTCATGACTGTACTCGTATTGAATAAATTATTATCAATAAGTTTTTATATTGTTTTATTGGTACGAAAGCTCGTGAGTTTTAGATATTATCATCATATGTGAAGGCTGGTGTAGTGACGCAATATTATGTTTTATGTGTTGCGATAGTGTGAGCGTCGACAGTGATGGCACTTCTATAGTCTATCTATTGCTGCGGTTCGATAATACGATATTGTATCGAGCTATGGCAATAAATATCGGAGAATACGAGATAAGTTATTTAAAGATCGTGTTGATATGACAATAAGAGTAAAGCGTGTTGCACAAGATTTCCTTTCAACGCGTGTGAAAATTGTACCAAAATCTTATTTACTATCGCGTGGTCATTCTGTTTTTTTTTTTATATTTATAAATTTGATTATCATAATTCAATTACAAGAATACTATAAAAAAGTTTGTGGGTCACGAAAATGAAAATCACAACAATTGCGCATCAGGTTACGACGACCACAGTAAAGGCGTTTGTAATAGAAAAAAAAAAACGAATGCATTTTAGACCACACGACTGAAGTAAATTTCTTTAGTTTAGCTCCATCAATCGGACGGTATAACTTTACTTTTGCTTTGTTTAATGCTAATCCCACCGTTATAACAATTTAAATTGTCTTTTTACGGGATATAACAACATAATAATACAAATTTTTAAGTTTGTTATGTTGACAATGAAGATCTACGTAAGCCAACTTCAACTTCCGTTGGCGTGCGTAATGAAGTTGTACTTTATAATTCAGACTCAGCGTCAAGCAACCAAGGTGAAAGCAAAGAAGATGGAAACATCAACTACATATAATGGTCGTTGCGCCCAGAGTTCGTAATGCGCGTGCACCCTAAAGTAGAGACGCACTTAAATTAATAATATTCACACATTTTTAAAGCCAATTATAGTAATCCGCAGAAATTGTAGTTTTGGCCATCAAAGACCTTAATCTTATTCCAAATCTATTGTCGATTCCCACATGTTTCACAATGCATTTGTCGTATACAGCCTATTCAGTTTATTGAGTTTTTACTGATGGCTAATATGCTATAAATATATATTACCACTAATGCGCCATTTCGTTCATTTTATTGCGAAGCGTTAAAAATTTATATCCGTGGATACTTCTTGTTTGTAATTTGATTTCGTTGAATATGATATTAAACAGTGATTAAATGCGTTTTTATTGTGTTTTACATAATGAATAGGAAGTGAAATTGCCGTTGATATCGTTAAAATCA